>CM057458.1:35042500-35630000 GCA_016271365.2 Neoceratodus forsteri
TAGTGGCCTGTGTTGATTTTTGCAAACTCAGGCTTGCAACTTCAGTCATATTCAATATTTTTACCCCAACTTTTCAACATAGCCATTTCTTTACAGCACCTCATGAATGTGACAGCTGTAATTTTTCAACTCCTGATCAAAATTTGTTTTGTGTTCCAAAAGTTGATTTTGCAATCCCTGCGCAAAAACACCTTTAAGCCAGGAGTTCAACATTTTGCTTGTCTGTCTTCATGAGACAGGGTCATAACAAGACTTTGTGGAAAATTTGGTGGAAAAATATTACAAACCAACACATTTATGAGCCTAACTTACATTTTGCAAATGCACACTTGTAGCTTTGGTCATTAATATGTTTTCCCCAAATTCCTCAGATGCATTCCTATTAGCTCTGGCCAGAGTTTGTTTCTAATGCTGAAGGAGCACAATATATTTTTTACTACACTGTTGTCTGATCAAAAAATCCAGGTAACAGTTAAAGTCGCCACCCAACATAATATATCTGGAAGCAGCTAAATGAGGTTGGAGGGTCTTGAATAAAGCGGCTCTCTCAGCTTTTACCTGTGGAGCATAAATATTTACATAACATAAATATCTACTTTTCCATTGCACAATACATCAAGCAACAAAAGCTCTCCCAGGCAATACTTCCATCACCTTATTTACCTTAATATCAGATCCACACAACAGAATACCCACCCCATCTGCTCTATCCTCCCCAAAGGACCAGAATGAAGGGCCCCACCACCAATCTTTCTTTGCCTGCAAGAGGTCTATAACCGAGGACATCCATGTTTCCTGCAACAAAATAATATCAAGTTTAGCCTCTTGCAACAAAAAAGACTGCTTTCCACCTTTGAGAATTCTTAATACTGCTGTTGGTTAGGGTGGCAACCTTTAACTGTTCCATGATCAAAAAATATAAGTAGTAAATAAGCTATGAGTGACTTATCGCAGGTATCAGGTAACATCTCCTTCCTTTTGTAATGTCATTGTCTTTTCTTTCCTCGTCTCTGTCTTTCTAGTGGCTGACCTGACGGGGGGGGGAGGGTGGATGATGTGTTAGATCCTCCCTCCTCCATTTTAGAGTCTCCCAAATTCCTCTTTACCTGCAGTGCTGAAAACTTACTCACCAGCGGCATCTCCGGTGGTTCCTGTGAGTGTTTTAATCAGTCGAGAACTTCTTCCAGGCATCTTAGGAACTGTCTTGGGTGGGAGTGGCATCTTACCACCATCTTCCTCCGTTCTTGGGTAACAAAGGTAACAAAACCTTCTATAGGTACATACGTGAAAAAAGAAAGACCAAAGGGGGCATTGTTAGAATCACAAAAAAAGATGGACAAACCACAGAGCAAGACGGGGAGAAGGCAGAGGTACTCAATGAGTACTTCTGCTCAGTCTTCACACAGGCAGCAGACGGTAACGGACCAACAATCGGCATAAAGAAGCGTCTGATTGAAGGAATAGACACAGATCCCTTCACAGAGGAAAGGGTCCTGGAGAAAATAGACAAGTTAAAGGTAAATAAAGCTATGTAGTCAGATGGGATACACCCAAGAATACTGAAAAAACTAGGGAGGGAACTGGCAGCCCCCTTAGCAGTGCTCTTCATTAAGGAGTGGGGCAGTGCCGGAGGATTGGAAGAGTGCAACAGTAGTACCACTCCACAAGAGTGGAAGCAAGAAACAGCCATGTAACTACCATCTAGTTAGTCTAACGTCAGTTGTGGGAAAACTAATGGGAGTCCCTGTTGCAGAAAAGAATCAACTTTTTTGGAGCAAACTGGTCAGCTCGACAAATCAACACGGTTTCACAGCAGGGAGGTTCTGCCAGATAAACCTGGTTGATTTTTTCAATTGGGTCACCAAGACAGTGGATCAAGGTGGGGCAGTGAATGTGGTTTACCTGGACTTCAGCAAAATTTTTGACTCCGTTCCACACAGGGGACTAGTCAACAAACTGGAGAACATGGGAATTGGGCCCAAGGTTACAAACTGGGTCAGAAACTGGTTGCATGGGAGAACTCAGAGAGTATTAGTAAATGGCACTCTGTCTGTGGAGGGGATGGTGACTAGCGGGGTCCTGCAGGGCTCAGTTCTGCAGCCGATCCTCTTCAACATATTCATCAGTGACATTGCGGATGAACTGCAGGGAAAGGTGTGCCTGTTTGCAGATGGCACTAAAATTAGCAACAGGGTAGATACAACAGAGGGACAGAAAAGCATGGAAGCTGATCTCCGAAAACTGAGTGGTCCAAGACCTGGCAATTGACATTCAATGCCAAGAAATGTAAGATCATGCACCTGGGAAAGCATAACCAAGGGAAACTGTACTCAATGGGTAGGGAGCAGCTGGTGGCTACCAGGCAGGAGTGAGACCTAGAAGGGATCATGTTAGATGACCTCAAGGTCAGTAGACAATGTGAAAAGGCAGGACTAAAGGCTAGAGGTATCCTGGGATGCATAGGGAGAGGCACCACGAGCAGAAGGCATGAAGTAATCATGCCCCTGTATCGGTCCCTGGTCAGGTCTCACCTGGAGTACTGTGTACAATTCTGGAGGCCATACCTCAGGAGGGACACAGATAGGCTGGAGACAGTACAGAGAAAAGCAACAAAGATGATGCAGGATTTGCATCAGAAATTGTACGAGGCAAGACTGGATGACCTCAAATTATACTCCCTAGAACAACGCAGGACTCATGGGGACATGATAGAAACATTCAAATACCTTAAAGGCAACAACAGGGTGTATGTGCAGAACCTCTTTCAGGTAAAGGACTACAGCAGGACTAGAGGACACAACCTTCAACTTAAGGGAGGAATGTTCAGAAGCAATATGAGGAAATTCTTCTTCACAGAGTGTGTTGTGGAACTATGGAATAGCCTGCCGGAGGGGATGGTGGGAGCCAAGACAGTGGGGGAATTTAAGCGGGCATGGGGCAGACACTGTGGGATACACAAGCTTGCAGCTAAGTAGGGGGGTAGGAAGCCAAGGGCAGACTTGATGAATCGCATGGTCCCCATCTGCTGACAGCTTCTATGTTTCCTGTCATATCTTCTGCAGGAGACCATGTCCCAGGTTCTGACAGGTTGTCTTCCTGTGTCTGTGCTGGAACTGCCTCCCCAGTTTCCACTAGGGCCAGTTTTTGGGGGTGTGGTCACACTCTGAGGGTGTTTCTGCTTCTGCTATGGGATTTTGTATGGGTCCAGAATGACCGTTTTGATTACTTGGCCTCAGCTGTGGTGATATAAAACATTCTGAAGTAGTGCTTTTAGCAGGTGCTGGGGCAACTGATGCTCCAGATCTCTGTGCCTTGCAGACTAAATAATTTTGTTTGAACCCATTCGACCTGTTGTGTGATGCCCACGGACAATTTTGGAAAGTCACATAAGTTACACCATTGCCAGTTCTGACAGGCCATACTAATGTGGCCAAACTCTCCACAAAAGCTGCAACAGAGTTGATCACAAGCACTTGATAAATGAGAGTGATCTCCACATTTATAACAGGCCACTGGTTGTCAGGAGCAAAACATACTCCCCTATCCTGACCAAGAAAGACACTGTTCAGCAAGTGCACCACTCCCCGACTCACACTGATGAAATTTCTTTCTGAATCTCCAACTCCCAGTCCATAAATATTTAAAATCTATAATGGCTTTTGCAGGACCCAGGATGTCACATCTCTGCCCTAGCCAATGGTGGCTATCCCCCCACATTGACTCCCTCATGCTGAAACATGATAGTGACATTTTCATCATCAGTGTCGTCCAGGGTACCACCATAATGATGTCCACAGGGGTGTAGATTTCACCTGCTGATATCAGAGCCAGAAGTGTTCTAATCCCTTTGGTGTTTTGAAACTGATG
Organism: Neoceratodus forsteri; assembly: GCA_016271365.2. Taxonomy (NCBI): domain Eukaryota; kingdom Metazoa; phylum Chordata; order Ceratodontiformes; family Ceratodontidae; genus Neoceratodus; species Neoceratodus forsteri. Next base: position 35,046,368 of record CM057458.1, read on the forward strand.
TCAACATTATCCTCACCCAAAATATGGATTAATGCATATATCTTGGTTGCAAAAAACAACAGAATCTTTCAGGAGGATACGGCCCACAAAAACATGGTTCGGTCTTTCTGTCATACCCCCTCTATAACACAACTGAACCAGATTTTTCTTAGGAGCAGACTCAGGGTGATTCTTAAACAAGCATTTGTCAGTGCCGAATGTTGTCTCGCTGGCATTGGCATTGGTAGTGCCAGAGCTAGAGATGCATAATAGGAATGGCAGTGAAGTACTGAAGTGACTGCCAACCCACCCCCACCCCGTGGGAGCGACAGGCATTGGAGTGTGCCTTTGGGTCGTCGGCTGTAACGCTCATGCCATTGTACCTCACCTTACCCTGTAGACACTGACAAGTGTCGTGGTGTGCTTTGGGGTCTTTGGGCATTATACTTACCCCATTCCATAAGGAAATACTCTGACGTGGGTGCAGTATAGGAGAATGGGGTGAATTTTGTGGCCGAACAATGCAAGGCACACCACAATGTCTGTCAGTGGCTGCAGGGTTGGGGTTGGGGTGGAATCGCGTGAGCATTACATCCGATGATCCCAAGTCACACCCCTGGCACCTGTCAGTCTGTACTAGGTGGGGTGCAACAGTTGGAAACTCTTAACACCGTAGGCGTGCGGTGGTATTTTCACTCCAAATTTCAACACAGGTTGTTTGTGAGTCCACCTCATGAAAAGCGGCACAATCAGTTTGTTAGCTGAAAGGTGGTTTGCACAGCGGCTATGCCATTTGGCGACACAGGGACGAAAACACATTTTGGGCAGAATGTGGAGAATGACAACTGTATTGTTCATGAGGAGGCGTAAAAAATGGCAACATTGAAAATCTGGAGTGAAAATAAGGAAAATTGGTGAAGTCATGAGCATGCATAGAAACTGTGCAACACACGTCCATAAACCAATTATTTTTGGGAGTTTGTCACCCACATTTTTGACATAGGCATTTGGGGACATCCCCTCATGAACAGTGCCACTGTGATTTTGTTAATCTGCCCCAAAAGTTGATTTCCCACAGCGACCACGCCATTGTGTGCCACAGGTGCAGAAACACATTTTGGGCTGGATGTGAAAAATTACAGCTGTACTGTTCATAAGGAGGTGTGAAAAAATGCTACTGTTGAAAATCTGACATGGAAATATTGCAAATTTGTGAAGTTACAAGGGTCCGTGGAAACTGCGCAACGCACACTTGTAACACAGTCGTTTTATGGACTTTTGGCACCACATTTTCAGCATAGGCATTTTATGATCTTTGTTCATGTACAGTGTCACCGTCATTTCCTCAAACTGTCCCGAAAAGTGATTTCGCAGAGCGACCGCACTATTCTGCGTCGGATATGAGAAAACACATTTTAGCCAGGATATGTAAAATGACAGCTGTACTGTTCATAAGGAGGTGTGGAAAAATGCCAATTTTGAAAATCTGGAGTGAAAATATTACAAATTCACGAAGTTACGAGTGTATGTGCAAACTGCGCAACGCACGCTCGTAAAACACTCATTTTATGAACTTTTGTCACCAAATTTTCAACATAGGCATTTTAGGACCTCTGCTCATGAACAGTTTCACTGTCATTTTCGTAATCTGTCCTGAACACTGATTTCCCACAGCGACAGTGCTATTCTGCGCCGGAAGTGTGAAAACACATTTCGGCCAGGATGTGAAAAATGACAGCTGTACTGTTTACAAGGAGGTGTGTAAAAATGCCAGTTTGAAAATCTGGTGTGAAAATATTGCAAAGTCGCGAAGTTACAAGCGTGCATAGCAACTGCGCAACACACGCTCATAAAACAGTCATTATTTGAATTTTTCCACCAAATTTGCAACATAGGCTTTTTGGAAGCCCACCTCATGAACACTGGCACTGTCGTTTCATTAATTGGTCCCAAAAGGTGATTCCACAAAGTGATCGCAAAATCACCTTTCAGGGCCGAATAACGCCATGACAGTGGCAGAATTCATGAGAAGGTGTCCCAAAAACCCCGTGTTGAGAATTTGATGCCAAAATTCCCAAAAATGCCTGAGATATACATCAAAGTTGAAAAAAAAACCTATTTATTCCATTATACAGCTTACCGGCATTTCCTCAGTTTGCGGTCGGCTTTGAAGACTGCAGACGTGTTCCTGAGTCCACCAAAGATCGTCGCCAGACTTGGGGAGGTGGTATGGGGTATGGGGGTTTAGTGGGAGGCAGGAGATGCGAGAGGGCGGGCAATAAGCTGCGGGAAGGAAGCAGGAGACGGGCGAGAGATTTTTTTTTCACAGCTTTAAAATAACATTGGCAAGACTTTTTTTTTTTTTTGCAGGGCATTTGGCATGCTGGGATGGGCTTCAGCGTGTCATCTAAGTTTTTGTGGGGGGATTCTGTAGACAGCGGGATTGGGCACCCCTGCAGCACATACTTGGGGAACGAGCTGAGGGGATTGGGCACCCTTTGGCAAGCAACAACAGGGGATGATTATGCCAATGGGGAGGGCCCCTCATTGGCAAAATACAAGGGGATGGGACATAAATGTCAACAAGGATTGGGCCCCCCATTGGCAAAGAAAAACTGTTTGGTGGGGCACATGATGCCGAGGGGGATTGGGTACCCACTCGGCATACATTCTAAATGGAAGGGGGCACATTATGCCGACAGGGAGTGGGCTCCCCCATTGGCATTGTGACAGGCAGCGGCAGCAGTCACTGCCGCCATGTTGCCTGCATGTGGGGGAGGCATGTTGTAGTCACGCTGCATGAGAGCTTCGCTCCCATTGCAGCAGACCCTTTCTTTGTTCTGGAGGCCACATTAGGGATATGTGAGGTCACCGCCTGCTGCTGCTAGATTGAGGAATGAGGGACGCACCTTTGATGCATGCCCTGCATTCGCCCAACAGTGACCGTGCCTCCAAATGTGCCACTACCGCAAGATGTTGGCTGGCACGCGAGCCAACATAAAAAAAAGAGTCTGAAACCTCAGTCCTGGGCTAGGTGGGGTCTGGTGACTAGCTGAGTCCTCCTCTTCTGCTGAACTCAGATTTCCAGTATGAGAATCCTGCTTATCAAAGGCTTGCCTGATCTTGTGTTTTATCAGAAGGCCCATGTTGGAGGTTGAGGGAAGGGATTCAGGTCTCTGTTAATTTCATACAGGAGTTGATGGCTCAAGTAAAGTTTTATCATGTGTATCAGTAGTATTATTTTCTTGGGGCAGAGAATTCGTCCAAGTAGAAGAGGACACAGTATTTACTGGTTCAGCATTTTGTGTGTGTGTGGGGGGGGAGTATCACTCTGTTCTTGCAGGTTCACAGTATCAGGTTGCTTCTCATCTGCACCTCCCACTGCCCCATTCAGATCTACTGCTGCAGTAACTACTGGTGAAACATTTTTATCTCTTGTTTCAACCTCCCCTGTGCCACAGTTTTTTCCATCTTCCACCCCCTGTCTTGTCTCTGCAGTCTAGTGATGATCCAGTGAGCAACTCGATTTACCCTTCATCTGACTCACTTCTTCACGGCTGAAGCATGTTCAGCTCCAGTGTTTTATTTAAGCAATATACCATGACAGAGAGTGGGTATATTGGTGGATTTGCCATGCCTGGTGTGGTTCGGTCACGAGGCACATCCAAGTGACTTAACCACACCAGAAGTGGTAAATTCACCCATATACCCACTTTCTGTCATGGTACATTGCTATTATACAATGTTCAACTTGTTTTTCTGTTTTTATAGTGATATAAAACTTTTACAGTGGGTATACTGGAGGATTTATCACAGTCATGTGATGTGTTTTGATCAATGAGGTTACAACCCTTTGAGTCATAGACCCATTTCCAAAGGCTCCACATCAGAACAAAACAAAGAACGTTCATACAATACATACATAAAATAAATGTGAGTAAGCAAACATACATAGTATAGGTACAGTCAGCCCTGGGATAATGCCTATACATTAGGTAGCTAAAGCAGGGCAGAGCTATAGCCATATTTAACTAATGAACAGTTAAGACCTATGGTTGGGAAACACCCAATGCACATTACTGTCCAGGTTGCAGAGTTTTAACCTTCACCAACTTATAAGTGATCCTACTAGGACATCTCTACGCTCTAATACTAGTACACTGCTTGACTGGATTATGACTAACCACCCCGAAAACATAATTGCCTCTGGCGTGCTACCTGATGCCATCACAGATCACTCCCCTACTTTCTGTATCTGGGGGAAAAGCAAGCCTACTCCTTCTCGACCTCGTCTCATTACTTTCCGCAACTATGCAGATTTTGATTCGGAGCTTTTCCTCCAAGGCATCGCTGCGACTGACTGGACCTCCCTTCTAGAACCAAATGATGCTCAGATTTCCCTTAATCTATTCCTGGTACACTTCCTAGTGCTTCAGGACAAGCACTTCAAACTAGTAACTCGGCGGGTTAAAAATAGACACACCCGGTGGTTAAAATCTGACCTCCTTGCTAAACTAAAACAAAGAGATAACAGCTGGCTTAATTACAAGAACTCAGGGCTACCTTCTGCCCTAAATACGTGCAGGACCCTTTGGAACTCTTGCAAAAAGGACATTAAAAAGGTTAAAAGTTCTTATTGCAAAGATCTGTTAAAAAACTCCTGTAGTGACTCAAAACAATTCTGGTCACATATTAAATTTTTTCTTGGATTGAATCCCTCAAACACCCCCAATGACATGTCCCTAAATGGTGTTCACTGGAACAATCCCCGTACCATTGCAAATTTCTTCAATGAAAAATTCTCTGACCTATCTAAGTACACCTCCTCTTTCCCCATCCAGTCAAATGCATTTTCTGTATCAACTGTCACTAGTCCCCAGTTCTTTTTTAAGGTGGCATCCCAGAATGAGGTGCTTGATCTGTTAAACAAAATCTCTGACTACACTTCAGTTGGCTCGGGCAACCTTGAGCCTAAGCTCCTAAGCTATCTGCCCCCTATATAGCTGCTCCCCTAGCAAAAAAGTTCACACTATCTCTGTCACAAGGCTATGTCCCAGAGATATGGAAGGTTGTGAGGATTACGCCTGTCTTTAAGAAAGGAGATCGTAAAGATCTAAAAACTACAGGCCCATAGCTATCCTATCAGTTTTAATTAAAATACTAGAGAAACTTGTATCTGCTCAAATGATTGATTTCCTACTGAAACATGACCTACTTACCACTGCCCAGCACGGCTTTCGGAAGGGTCATAGCACTACTAACGCCCTTCTTAAATTCATGTCAGATACCTAAATGGCTATGAACTGTGGCCAGCTCACCAGGGCAATTTTCATTGATATGATCAAGGCTTTTGACCTTGTCGATCATTCCATCCTCCTTGCCACCCTTACATCGTTAAGTTTCTCCCAGAATGTTGTAAAGTGGTTTAGCAAGCTACCTATCTGACAGGACTCAAACTATGAAATACAGCTCCACCATCTCTGACAAGGCCACCATTAACATTGGGGTACCAAAAGGGTCTATTCTTGGACCCCTGCTCTTCTCAATTTTCATCAATAACATCACCTCTGACCTCCATAGGACCACTTTCCTTTCTATATGCTAATGACATTGTTCTCCACACCAGTGATAACAGCATTGATGTCATCAATCATTATCTCTCTCTCCTCTTGATTTTCAGCAAATCCATCTATGGCTGTCTAGCCATAAACTTGTCTTAAACGAGTCCAAAACCCAATCTATGCTATTTGGTTCTAATGACAAACTCAAACTCTCCCAAACCAAATTTAAAGTCTCCTCCCCTAATGGCTCAACTCTTGAGGAAGTGAACGCATTTAAATATCTGGGCGTCACACTAGCTCCATCACTAAATTTTGATCAGCACATCCAACAGACCTGTAAGCTTGTAAATGCTAAAATTGGGATAGCATACCATACCAGTTATATGCTCACCCCCTCTGCTCAGCTTGCCATTGCATGCGGCATACTCCTTCCCTCGCTCACTTATGATGTTGCCACCTACACCTCCATGTCCAAATCTAGCCTCCGAAAATGGGATGTCATGTACAACAACATCTGTCGCTACGCATCCTCCTCTCATCAACTCAAACACCACTGTCTCCTATATTCTGATCTGAAATGGCTTTCTCCTTCTGATCTAAGGCTCTATGCCTATGGTTCCGTCATCGACAATATTGTCCGATTACAAATACCCAGACCACTGGTGGGTCTTTTCCTGAATCTGGCGCCTCGCTATGGATTGCGGTCTGCTGATAATGCACCCATCTTCGTCCCCAGACACAACTCCTCTAAAGGTACTATGGCTTTTGCCTGTCATGCCCCAAGTTTCTGGAACTCCCTCACAATAGCCCTACGCCAATCCTCAACTCACTCCTCTTTTAAAAATGGATTATAATCATCTTGTCTCTAGCCATAGTTGCATTTGCTTCAAACCCCCCTAGCCCCTTCCTCCTTCCTAGCCTCTTTCTTTCTGGTATTCGTTCATTTGAACTCATCAGGAGTATAGCACTTTCCCTTTTTCTCTCATCTCTGTCGCCATGCTATCCTAAACTATGCCTATTTTCTCCACTCAGGCCTCGCACCTTTATCTCCCTTTCTATAATTTCCTCATAGTTACCCTAGTCTGACAATATGTTATTAGCCCCGTTTATTAAAATGCCTCTGTATACTCTGTTTCTAGGATAGTACTTACATGGTCAGTTGTAATTACCCTGCATATAACCATTTGCTCTGTATTCTATTGTCTACTATGCCTATCCCTTGTTCTATAGTGTACACTTGTTTAGCTATGCAATAGTATCTTACATTTGTTGTATTTGCTCTGTTTGTACTGTATCCTCCGGGGTCGTGCCTGCTATGGCTAGTGCACTTACCCGGTAAACAAAAACTAAATAAAATTAAAAAATTAAATTGGTAGCTAAAACAATGCATGTTATGAGTTGGTAGTAAGCCACCTCAGAGGGGATCTGGTCAAAAATAAGCGTGTACAAAATGGCGAGTCAATAACCTTGGTCAAAATCTTGTAGTGACAGTGGCGCTTGCATCAATATATCACGGTCAAAACCGCGTGTTCCACATCTAAACCTAATTGCCTAATTATGGATGACATAAAACAAGTGACCATTAGTGTCATAATCAGATGTGTTTGACCAAATCAGTTTGACATCATGTCTGATGTGCACTTCATTATTAGCCAAAAGGGCAAGGAGCTTGCTTTGCTGGATGGGTTCCTATACCGTTGAGAACATGTAACCCAAGAAAAGGCATACTACAAATGCCTGCAGTATGACAAAGGACGCTGCGGTGCACATCTACATTTGCAGGGTAGTACTGTGCTAAAGAAACTTGGTGAGCATAATCATGTACTGGACCCAGTCGAGGTTGCTGTGAAGGAGGCAGTGGCCAGTATGAAGAAAAGAGCAGAAACAACTTGTGAGAGCACGCATCAGATTGTGGCATCTGGTGTTTTGGAATTATCCCCTTCTGTGTCTTCGCAACTACCAGCAATGTTGCTTGTTATACCTGAGGAGTTTACTGCCACAATTAGAAATAAAAAGTTTTTACTGTTTGACTCTAGTCCCAGCAGTGACAGAATTATATTTTCCACACGTCAGGACATGGCATTCTTGCAGGCAAGTAATCATTGGTTTGCAGACGGGACCTTTAAATGTTGCCCCTCTATTTTTCACCAGCTATATACAATACATGTGGTGAAAAATGGCACTGTAATTCCACTTGTTTACATCTTAATGGCAAACCAAACTGCTGCTACATACACAAAAGTTTTTTTAGCACTAAAGAACTTAGGTGGTGACCTGCACCCTGAGACAATACTAATTGATTATGAAGCGGCTGCCTTAAAATCATTCAAACAAGCTTTCCCAAATGCAACACTTTGAGGGTGTTTTTTCCAACTGTGCCAAGCAGTTCGGAGAAAAGTGCAAGAAATACCAGAAGTGTGCAGTCAATACACATCTGACCCGAACTATGCTTTACATATACGTGTATTACCATCACTTACTTATGTACCGGTGCCTAATGTACTCCCTGCTTTTGAGGAGCTAATGAGAACTGATTTTTACCAAAGCAATGCAGAGTCATTAACCGCTCTGCTTGATTATTTTGAAGATACATGGCTCGGCAGACCTCTAGCCCGAGGTGGTAGAAGGAGGCCAACGTTTGACATTTCACTCTGGAATTGCTATGACACTGTACAGTATGACCTCCCTCGCACAATTAATTCTGTAGAAGCCTGGCACCGTAAATTTAATCATTTCATTGGCACTTACCATCCTTCAATCTGGCGATTCATTGACTTCTTAAAATCAGAGCAACATTACAACCGCACTGTCATCGAGCAACTTGTTGCCGGGAGTACGGTGCCAAATACAAAGAAAAAGTACAAGGACACTGCAAAACAAATTGCTGGTATTGTATCTCAATATACCAATCACTCAAGAAACGAATACCTTAGAGGTATTGCCTACAACTTTCAGCTTCAGGCTTAAACAATGCTGAAATGACTTTGCTTATAGTGTGCCATTAGAAGTTCAAATGCAAGGCTACCAATGAATTGTAGGTTGCAATCTTTTATTTTAAGTGCGTGTTGATGAATAAAGATGAATAACTATTTTGGTTTTACCTGAGATGAGTTGTCACTAGTGATCTGTTTGTTGCTATGCTAGCTCTGCACAGGAAGTTTAGGTGTGTAGGGGGAGTAGCAATGCATGACACATGTGCACTAGCTATTGCGGTCGTACTTCACTTCCCCTATGACAAGATAGGATTCGACATGAGTCAGAAGCATAAAGACAGAACTCATAGAATAGAATACAAATAACAGTAGGACAACTTGTTTGCAGCATCTTGAGGTGCTATAGCACAGACGCGGTTATTGCAGCGCACTTATATTGATCGACGCTATTAAGTACGCACTATAGTTGCACACACGCTATTGCATGCGCTATTTTGACAGTGATCCACCTCAGAGAAGCCTTGCCTAATACATAGAACATGCATACATAATATAGAGCCTATATATGGTAAGCAAGGGAGGTGAGGACCCTGCGGGCTAGAAGAGTGGGGGCTTCCTAATGCAACCCCAAGGGTGGGTGCATGACCTAGCAGTGTGGTGCAGGAGCAACGGGTTAGTGGTTAGACTGGCATTGACATGAGGAAAGGATATGGGCCCTTAAGGAAGTTTTAAAAGGACCTAGATTGGTGATTGTTGTGACGGCAGGTGGGAGGGCATTGTACCAGGATGGAGCTCTAAGGGGGAAGGATCTCTGGGCCAGGGTGGTCCTGACCCTGGGCACCTTCCAAATAGTTTTGGGGGTGGCCTACGTGGCCGCTGCGATGGTGGCTTCCTGAAGCGAAGCCATGACACCTATTGGGGTTAAACCCAGGTGGATTTGTTTGGTGAGGAGACAGGTCTGGTTTAATAGTCTTTTCTCAAGGGAGAGGACATTGGTGAGCATGTATAGGGTGCAGGTATGCATATTTCTGTTGGCACCAGAGAGGAGCTGGCAGGCATTATTGATGACTAATTGTATTTGATGAAGTGCCGTAGGGTCGGCGGCAGCATAGATTGTAAGGCCGTAGTCAACCAGTGATAAGACTGAGGAAGTTATGGCCAGGTGGAGTGCTTCAGGTGGCAGGCAGTCCTTATGTCTGTACAGGAGACCAATGTGGGTATTGGTGGCAGTGGTGAGAGTTTTGACATGTTCGTGGAATGAAAGGGAAGAGTCAAATGTAACACCTAGATATTTATACGTTTGAACCTGTTCCAGTGGGATGAGAAAGGTGGAGAGTAGGGGGAAATCCTTTGATCTACTTTGGTGGTGGGTGTAGAGCATCATCTTAGTTTTTTTAATGTTGACCACCAATCTGTGTTCAGCAAACCAGTGTTCAATCTGTGAGAAGGAGTCTTGCAGGGTGCACTGGAGAAACAGAGGGTCAGGATGTGCAGCGTAAAGAACAGCTTCATCCGCGTAGAGGAGAAAGTTGCCGGAGCAGGATTTAGGCAGGGCATTGAGGTAGATGCTGAATAGTAGAGGACCCAAGATGGATCCCAGGGAAACTCCTGGGTGCACAGGCAGCATGGTAGATATAATATTATTTATTTTAACACATTGGGTTCTAGACGAAAGATAGCTGGAGAATCATGTGAGTGGATCATGAGAGTCCCTGATTTGTTGTAATGTGTTAAGAAGGAGGGGATGAGAGGTCATGTTGAAGGCCTTGGAGAGGTCTATAAACACTGCCCCTGCAAGGTGCCCCTTGTCAAGCGTGGAGTGCAGGGAATTAGAGAATTCCATGAGGGCAGTCGTGGTGCTATGACTAGCTCTGAACCCATGCTGCTCCCTGCATAAGAGGTTGTGTGAGAGGAGGTAGTCAGTGAGTTAGTTTGCCATATTTTCAAGGGCTTTAGAGAGTGGGAGGAGAATCGAGATGGGCCGGTAGTTGTTTGGAATGGTGTTGTCACCACATTTTAATACTGGCGTTATCACTGCCATTTTCCATGAGGTTGGGAACTGGCCCAGACACAGACAGATTTAGTAGGTCAGCGAGTGGGGAGATGACTGAGTCTAGTGCAAGGTATAGGATACGCATATCAAAGGCAGCTTTGCAGTAATTGGAGCCCTGGAGGGCTTTGGACAGGTATTCTTTTGCTTCCATGGGGTAATAACTCTGAGTTTGAAAGGAAGGTGCAGGAGCTCAGGCGGTGGGGTGGATTGAATAGGATCGAAAAAGTTGCTAGGGAGGACCGAGCTGAGGTCTGAGAAGGTGGAGTTGAGGCAGTTAGCTATGCAAAGTGGGTCTGTGGTGCTAGTACCGTTAACCCTAAGTTGTGAGGGGAGCGAGTTTTTCCATTAAACTCCTTGATGTTATCCCAAAACTTTCTTGTGCTGCCCCAGGAGGTGGCTAGGGCGGTTCTGTAGTGCTCTGTCTTGGCTGTGCGGATTGCCTAGGTGCACTCTTTGTGGGCAGCATTGTAGGCCTGCCTATCGCTTAACAGTCCAGAGGCAGTGGCATGGTGCCAGAGATTGTCCCACCTTTTGAACTGTTGTAGGAGCTCTGGAGTGATCCAGGGGCCACTACGCGTCTTAGTGGTCTCTTTGATGGTAGATGGAAATGCGTCACAGGCGGTATTAAAGGTGGTGGTGAAGTAGTGCAATGCATCATCAATGTGCTGGGCTGGGAAATAGGGGACCAGTCCCAGTTAATCAGATACTGCTTGAGTTCGGCTATGCCTCCTGGGCGTAGTCGACAATAGGTGACATTTGGTGATGGTTTTGATAGCTGACAGGACCAGCTGAAGAGGACTGGGGAGTGGTCTCCTAAGGCACTGGGCAGGACTCTCAGGTCAGTAATATGATGGGGACGATTAGTAAGGAGGATATCTAGTAGGGTGTGGGTTCCATTGGCAGGATTAGCCATGGTAGGCTGGGAATACCAGTTGGGTCATATCTAACGCAGCAAAGGTATCTTTAGTTTGTGTTGACGAGCTCGCCAGCCAGTTTATATTGAGATCCCCAACTAGGATTTGTTCCATTTTGTGGGGGTGGCTGGCTAGGTAGTCATAGAGTGCTTTACAGGCAGGGGATTGGTTATGGGGTGGGATGTAGGCGACGGTGAGGGTAAGAGGAGCACGGTTAGGGGCGGAGAGCTTTATTGAGAGGGCTTAGGAACCATGGTCCAGGGAGGGTACAGGCAGGGTTTGGTAATGCAGTGAGTCATTTACATAGAAGGCGCAACCATCGCCTCTCTTGCCATTCCGATCAAGCCTGATAAGAGAGAAGCCAGGGATAGAGACAAATGAGTCTGGAGTCTTGGTTGACAGCCAGGTTTCAGTTAAAGCCAGAATGTCAGGCTGATGCTGTGTCATCCAGCATTGCAGGGGTGCCATTTTTTTAGGCAGGCTGCAGATATTCATTGCGTTATTCAAAGCCCCATGGGTGACCGCAGTTGAGGGGGTGCTGCTGGGCCAGGATTGGGGTGGACATTGCCAGATAGTAGTAGGATTAGGTGGAGGAACCTGACGAGGGCCATTAATTGGTGGCGTCTTGCTGGGTTGCAGAGGCTGGCAAGCTTGAAGGGTGGTGAGCAGGGAATAGGCAGCTGTGCGAGGGCTGGGATGGCCAGGTGGAGGAGCAGACATAGAGGACCCATAGCACATAGAGACGGGGGGAGGGATATTGGAGAGGGGTGTGGGGGGGCTATGGAGAGAGACAGCGTGATGGAGAGGCAATGAGGGTGAGGTGCCCACCCAGCAGCAAAGGTGTGCACATAGCAGGGGCACCTGGGGGTTCGTTGTTGAGCAGAATAAATGTGGCTATCAACAGCAGTAAGGTTAGTTTGTGTAGGTAGGTGCTGTGGGGGAATGCAGTGGTGAGAAGTGCAGCCAGGGGCAGGTATAAGTGGGGCAAACTGACACCTAGCATTGTGGCCAACACAGTGGTGCAGTGGTAGGGTGGCAGCCTATGGAGTGAAAGGTACCAGGTTCGAAACCTTGGTTTGGATGCCACGTTGTATGCCTGGTGACAGCTTGGGAGACTGTGCAAGGGGCACTACAGAGAGGGGTGAATGGCAGTGAATGGGTAGATTCTGTAGCGACTGCTAGTGGTGGTAGTGTTCTTGGATGCCAAAGTAGCGTCCTTAACTCTAGTGTCCTCCAATGTAGAAGCAGTGGCTTTAGCACCACTGGCTTCTTTCCCCACCTCAGATGTCATCTTCCTCTGCTGGCTACAATGTTGCAACCTGATAGCTGGGCACCAAGAAGGATCCGGTATCCATTCACTGGTTTCACTCCTCATCCAACCTGCATTTAGGAGCACCTTCTTTGATGACAGGGTGTCTCTTGATAAGTGCGTTGCTGAGTATTAAACTTTTGGTTAATCCGTTTCCATGCTGTTTGGTAGCTCCCTTTGACCTTCAATCTGCGGCTGACTGTCATTCTGGGCTCTGCTACTGTCAGTGTGTGCCTTTGAAATTCCCACATCAGCAGAAATGGTCTTCCTCAGCAACTTTTCATTTCCAGAATCGCTTTCATCTTCAGCGAGCAAGGTGACCAACATTTTCCTCTGTTCAGTCATTTTCATCTCCAACTGTTCTTCAGCCACTGCAATATCTTTAGCTGTCATCGTGGGTAAGTTATCACCTGTATTTTTTTCCCATCATCATTCTGCAACTCTGCAGTGACCTCCGTACTCTGTAAAGCACTGTTTTCCTCCATACAGACTCCAGCCTGCAGTACACCAACCTCCTCTGCTGTATCAGGTTTCTCCAGCTTGAGTAGTGAGCCAACAGCGCCCTCTGCCAAGAGTACAGGAATTCACAGTATCCTGGCTAAATTCCCCCATTCGATCAAAATACCACCAACATCTTAATCTGGTCCAATTTGCCAGTTTGCATTTGTATCCCCCTACCCATGGGGCAAGGCTGACAATAGGCAGAATTGCCTAGCCTTCCCTTTCTGATTAATACAGACTAAATAAACATATACTCAGCGCAACAAAGAGTAAGAGAAGGTAAACAGGATGCTGAGATGTATAGGAAGGTAAACAGGATGCTGAGATGTACGGGAAGGTAAACAGGATGCTGAGATGTATGGGAAGGTAAACGGGATGCTGAGATGTATAGGAAGGGGACTTGGAAATAGGAGGAAGGAGGTCCCTAGTAAGGCAGCACCTGGAGCACTGTATGGAGTTTTGAGGTCCTCAAGAAAGACAGGGATTGCACAGAAACCATACAAAGGAGGGTCCCTAGCAGGATCCAGAGGAAGCAGTGAGGAAAGATTGCAAGATCCTAAGATGTATACATTGAAAGCAAAGAGGGAAAGCAGGATGACTGAGACGTGTGTGTTCTTGTGAGGAATTAACAGGATAGACTGTACGGACGTTTGCATGAAGAACAGTGGAGCAGAGGCTCAAGGGCACGGGTGCAAACTGGGGGGAGAAGTTCAGAAAAGAAGTGAGTCAATTCTTCATAAAATGGGCAGTGGATGAATGGAATACACTGCCCAGAGAAGTGGCTGAACCCAAGACTGTGACAGGGTTTAAAAATGGGTGGGACAGATATGCAGGAATAGTGGGACCCCTGGGCAGAAGAAAAGGAATACATGATGATCAGCAGCAAGAGGTGCCAGATCCCAGCCCAGTGTTAAGCTCAGCATGGGGCTACTTAGGCAGGGAAATGGGCAGACTGGATGAACCACTGGGTCTTTTTCAATTTATTTTATTTATCTGAAAAGTTTTACCACTATGATGCAGAAAAAACAAGCACCCAATAAAGGAGAGTAAAAATATTTGACTTTAGGTGAAGAAGCACGGCAGTACCGACATGCAAAATGTAACGTGTATTATGGGCTGCTGCTGCCGCTGCATATATTGTGGTAAGCTGATGTTCAACATTCGTGCAGCACTGTGACATGACACTTTACATAGGGGCAAATAGTTTGACTCTTGTTGCTGAGAGCTTGTTTTTCTGCACTTTAAATGTTTTTTGTGACTATGTATTTGACGTGGAACCTTTGTAAATGAGCACTTGTGCTCAAAGGTAACCAAGAAAGAAAGAGAGAGAAAGAAAGAAAGAGAGAGAGAGAGAGAAAGAAAGGAAGGAAGGAAGGAAGGAAGGAAGGAAGGAAGGAAGGAAGGAAGGAAGGAAGGAAGGAAGGAAAGGAAAGGAAAGGAAAGGAAAGGAAAGGAAAGGAAGAAAGAAAGAAAGAGCGAGCCAGAGTTTAGGAAAGTAATACACTATGAGAAGGCAGCCTGACCAACAGTAGATTTACTGGAAGGAAAAGAAAGAGAATGGGAACTGTTGCTGCAGAGAGGGTACGAGGAAGGAGGGGAAGAGGATTGAAGGGAGGAAAGGTAGGAAGGAAGGGGAACCAAACCAGACTCTGAATATAAAGGAGGCACGGTGGGGAAGGCACCTGGCAACAAGAGAGTGGAGGGAGTGGGCGAGTAGAGTTAGCAGCGATGGGTACAAGGGGGAAAGTCTAAGGCAAAATGACAAAAGGAGAGAAAGAAAGAGTCCAGTCTGCCAAGGAAGGACCAGAGAGCGCTGCACTCTAGTCTACTTCTACTTTCTGCCATCCCATTCTATGTATTTTATACATAGATACCTAGATACATAGACAGTGTCGGCAGATAAGGGCCTATGGCCATCCTAGTCTGCCCATTTGAGCTTGTAAGTTCAGTTTGTTTTCCTAGAAGTCTATTTCCCCTTACCCCTGACCTCTAGAATTCCTTTATGTCTATCCCATGCATTCTTAAATCCCGTGATTGTTTCAGCTCCCACCACTTCTCTGGCAGGGTGTTCCCATTTGTCCACCACCCGCTCTGTGAAGAAATTCTTTCTCATGTTTCCTCTGAATCGTCCTCCTCCAACTTCATCCCATGCCCTCTAGTCCTGAAACATCTTTTCGCTTAAAAATAGTGTTTTCCTGCACCCTGTTCCTCCCTGTAAGATACTTGTATGTCTCTATCATATCCCTCTCTCCTCCTCTCCTCCAGGGAGTACATGTTCAGTTCCTTCAACCTGTCTTCATAGGACTTGTGATGCAACCCATGCACAATCTTTGTTGCCCTCCTCTGAACCTTTCTACCCTGTCTATGTCCTTACGTAGGTATGGTCTCCAGAACTGTACACTGTACTCCAGGTGGGGCCTCACTAGTGTCTTGTATAGCAGAATTATGACCTCCCTTTTCCTGCTGGGTATTTTATTTTACAATGGTGTATCTTTGTATCCACCCCTGTTTTTATGTCAAGTGCAGCACCTTCATTTCGCTACACTGAACCTGAGACTGTAGGAGTCCGGACAATTGCCAAGCTTGTTCAGATCCTCCTGCAGTTTGTCCACCACCATCAAGGGAGTCCATAGTCCAGCCATTACAGTGTCATTAGCAGACTTACAGCAGCAGCAGCATTTTGTCATATTGGGAGCTATGCACTATTGCAGGCTGGCCGTGTGTGTGCTTCATGTGTACCTGACTCAAATAGCTCCACACCTGCGGACAGGTGCAGGATGTGTATTATGCACAACCATGCACCTCTGCAGGGTGCCTGTCCATGGCTCCACCCCCCTGATATGCAACTGTACAGGAGGTGGTTCAAGGGACACAGGCAGGCATCCAATCGGATGCCCATCCCAGGTCCTGAAGTGGGTCCCCTGCTCCACATGTGCAGGAGATTCAGGGAAAGCATGGGACCGGAAACTTTTCAAAGTGTGGGCGAGTGCCCAAATGGCTGGTCCTAGCCCTCACTGTCAGCCCAGTGGTCTGGGGCAGCACAGTGGGGGGATTCCATGTCTCTCCTCTGTCAGCAGGTGTGATGGGGGGTACGCAAATAGTTACAGCAGGGTTCCCGCTGCCGTATCCTGTGCCTCCCTTGCCTGGCACTCTGCACATTTGTGAATGGTGCAATCCACTGGGGATCGAGTGTGCAAGGGGCATGCGCCCCATTCCATGAATGCCGCTGGGGATCCGCTGAACCTCTGGTTCATGGCATTCTGACTTAGGGTTGCCTATGTGCCACAGATATGTGGCGCAAAGGTGGTCCAACCTTTTGTGAATAGACCCCATAGGTTTTTTTAGCAAAAATGTATTTCTGACATAAGATTCATGCTCCACATAGTTTTAGTTTTCTCACATATTGTTAGCAGAAGATGAAAGGTTTGATACCTTTTATTGGACCAACAAGTGTCTTGTACAAAGATGGAATTCTACACAAGCTTTCAGGGCCTCACAGGTCCCTTCTTCAGGTGAGTAGCAAAACTGAGCAACATAAGCAGTATTTATATCCACTGTGAAGCAATTAAAAATCAGGAAGTGATACACATATTGTTAAAAAAACAGTTTTGACAGCTAATTTTGTAATTAATGACTCACATTATTAAAGATGGCCACCCCTGGCAGTTTTTGAAAATCTCTTCTACTGAGGTTACTTTTGAATGTAAACGCTAGCTTCATAAGTTTGGTGCTGTCAGATTTATGACGGTAAACAGTACAACACTGCACAAAGATATTTTAATTTTTTTCATGGTAGGCTTGGCATGGGAATGGGAACTTCTAAAAACTTCACAATCCTGTATCTTGGTTCAGGAATAAAATAAAGCGACAAGAAAAATGTGTATCTGGATACTTCTGCAAGACAAAACATTATTGCCGAATAACACTATATGGTTAATAACAAATAACGCTGCTTTAAGCTTCCTGCTAAAGACTCCAGCTTCCAGTTCAATTAATGTGGAATCGTAGTGCCCCAGTACTGAACCCTGAAGGATGTTGCAGAGTACAGCTCTCTCTCAGAATATTATCTACATGTCCACTACAACTGTTTCATTTCTGCCCTCAAATCCAACTATAAAAACACTTTTGGCGGGATATTCAAAGGGGTTGCGCTGTGGCACAACAGTGTTGCGGCGTCATAATGCCCTTCGATGATATTCGTGGGATGTTGCGCCATGCAGATCCCAATGCACCAGGGCGCACCAATAATGTATGTGGCGCAAGTGCAGGGGGCGTGCCCATGCACATTCTGCACATCCTGATATTCAGCCTGGGATGTACGGCACATATGCTGGTGCAACCCCTACTTGCGCCGCACACTGGTGCTCAAAGCTGAGCCAAAAGGAAATAGGAGCAAGGACTGGCCACCCACAGGTGAGCTGCTCTATTGCAGGGCGCAACACTGCAGCCGCCAGCTGTGGGTGGCCACCCGACCTCCGGAGCCAGGTCCTGTCGGCCCCCCCCATCACGCCTGATCACGGGCATACTTATATAATAAAACAAGTCCAATATCCCTGGTGGTCCAGTGGACTGCTACCAGCCCGATCATGGGCATAAGTATTTGATAAAACAAGTCCCATATCCCTGGTGGTCAAGTGGACTGCTTCAGCCGATCGCGGGCATAAAGTATACCAAAGCAATTTGAATTATCTCTGGTGGTCCAGCGGTACCTCCTCAACCCGCCCACTGGCCGCCACCCGCCCCTTGGTCAGCAGCAGCTTGTGGGTGGGGAGCTGCTGCTTGCTGCTGACCAGGGGTAGCGGGTGGCGGTGCTCAGTGGGCGGGTTGGGGGTGCCGCTGAACCACCAGGGATAATTTAAAATACTTTTTGTATACTTATGCCCACGATCGGGCATTGTAGCTCTTTGCCGCGATGTGCAGGGGGCGTCGGTCTCCAATGGCAGCAGCCTGGCAAGGCGCCAGGCGCAAGTCACCGGGGATCGGTGCACCTGCATGCAGATGGGCCATAATGACATGCTAATGGCCCCAGTTGTGCCCTGCATACATTATGACCCCATTTGCATATCTACCGCTGACTATCGCGGTTCCTGCACCTAGCACAACCGCACTCGCACTGGCGCCACCCCCTGCTCCTCCCCTGCCACTTGCACTGGTGCAGTGCCACTGCGCCATGTGCAATTCAGGAGGCCATGTTGCCATATTCAATGGTGCTGAGCCATGGCGCAGCACCCATTGAATATCACCCAGCACACTCCCTGTCGCATCCCAGTTGCGCTGCACCCAGGCTTGTGCCCCTGCCTGGCCCTCTCTGAATATCCCACCCATTGTGTTTTTCTCATGTATACTACACCATGTGTACTGCACCATGTATTCTGCACTGGTGTTCTCTGTCCAAAAGCTTGACATGCACCATATAGTGTCAAAGGTTTTACTGAAGTCCAGACAGATTATGTAGCAGACCGCCTGGGACCTTCAGTGCTCACCCCCCCAAAACAAGTGATACAGCACAGCAATTACAACCCCCAAACACAGAAATACAATGCAACAAATAATTTATTTGAAAGAGGAGGGTACGGAAAGAATAAAAGGAACTGTAGGTAAAATGGAAGCAATGGGGTAGCAGTCAAATTCTTATACTCTACGCAGTAACAACAGCAACTGCCAGGGTGGGAGAATGGGAGACATATTAGTTTTCATTAAAACAAACACTACATAGAAACATAGAATCTGTCAGCAGATAAGGACCATTTGGCCCACCTAGTCTGCCCATTTCCCTACTCACTGCTGCAGCCCCAGATCCTATTTGATCTGCGGCTCTCCTGCTCTGCACATCTCCAGGGTACCCTTATGTCAACCCCATGCACTCTTGAACCCCCGTATTGTTTTCACCCCCACCACTTCCGCTGGAAGGCTGTTCCATGGCTCCATCACCCTTTCAGTGAAAAAGTACTTCCTAACATTACCCCTGAGCCTTCCACCCTTCAGCCTCATATCATGCCCTCTTGTTCTTGTGCAGAGTTTTCTTTGAAATATGCTTTCTACCTGTACCTTGTTTACTCCACAGACTTGAAAGTCTCTATCATATCTCCTCTCCTTTTTTTCTCCAGTGAATAGATATTAAGGTCCTTAAGTCTTTCCTCGTAGGGCTTCTGGTGCAGTCCATGCACCATCTTCGTTGCCCTTCTCTGGACTGTTTCTATTTTGTCAATGCCCTTCCGCAGATGTGGTCTCCAGAACTGGACACAGTACTCCAGCCGAGGCCTCACCAGTGGTCTGTACAGTGGCATCACCACCTCTTTCCTTCTGCTTGTTATGCCCACTAAAAGACAGCAACAGGTAGTGGAGGCGGACATGTTGTGATGGTTGCCCATCGTTGGAGATTGTTTATACAAAAAAATGAGATGTCATGATGCATTCCCAAACTGGCACAGCAGTGCCTTGCAGGTTCTTTGTAGAGTAGGGGTGTGCCAGCCAACCCGCCAATCAGCTGGTGCAGAAACTAAACTACCTCTAACCACAACCTTCCTATATAACAGCCCTTATAAAATTACCAAATAAATTCCTGCTTTCTGAATGGTCTGTTGAAATGTGTAAATCTCCTAACATCTACACAGTAACAGACCTGAGCTGTACACCTCAGGGTGTTAAAAGGCACTCGGCTACACCTTATACCTAACACCTGGTGGCATTTGTATACTCCCTGACCACACACCCTGCTGTGTGTTATTGCTCCTTGTACATGTACTGCAGAGGGTATCAGAAATATTGGCATGGTTTATTATCTTCAGTTCCACCTTTACAGACATACACACACTCACTCACACACACATGCACTCTTGTCGAGATTATTGCTTAATTATCTCCAGTGGTGCTCCATCTGATACCCCGGTGAGAGTAGTATTTTTGAAATATTGCAGGAACACCAACAGGGAGAAGAGAACAGAGGAAGCAATCAATATGCCAGCCACGGCAAACGCACAGAATACCAATGGAAACCCAAATAAAATATTTACTGCGTTT
Organism: Neoceratodus forsteri; assembly: GCA_016271365.2. Lineage (NCBI taxonomy): Eukaryota > Metazoa > Chordata > Ceratodontiformes > Ceratodontidae > Neoceratodus > Neoceratodus forsteri. Next base: position 35,066,638 of record CM057458.1, read on the forward strand.
ACAGTTTGTGTAGCAGCACATCTGGGGTGGGGGTAAGCTGAGCAGGAAACAATGCATCTTCAAAAACCACATCATAAGATCCACTGCCAGAACTCCACAGCTCCTCAACAGTCTTCAGAGGCACCAATATACAAGGGCAAACAAGGACTGTCGTCTGAGAGACTAGTTACTACTGTCAGCTTCAGGGCATTGCTCTGTTTATTCACTAGCTAAACAGTTGTCTAGAAAAGATACTTTTCCCTGACCAAGCTGCATGTACCTAGTAGATTTTGGGGGATATTTTGTGGGATAGTACACTTGAGTAATATTAATCCTTATTATTAGTGCGGTCTACAGTATGTCATTCATAATGCAGCATGTAACGGAACATTACGTTCTAATGAAATATGTATAATAAAAAGTGAAAGTAATAAATATATAAAGGAACCATAAGATTTTAAGAGACCTGTCTGTCCTGTCTGCCTATCATAAGAAAATATAGGTCTTTCTGTCTGTCTGTTTATCTATCATATGTATCTATAGACAGTATCTATCTATCTATCTATAGACAGTATCTATCGACAGTATCTATTTATATATCTATCTATCTATAGACAGTATCTATCTATCTATCCGACAGTATCCTTCCATCTATCTATCTATCAACAGTATCTATCTGTATCTCTCTATCTATCTCTCTATCTATCTATCTCTCAACAGTATCTATCTATCTATCTATCCTCTAAGAGACCTATCTGTCCTGTCTGTCTATCCTAAGACAATATATATCTCTCTATAAACAGTATCTATCTATCTATCTATCTATCTATCTATCTATCTATCTATCTATCTATCTCTCTAACCTCTAAGAGACCTATCTGTCCTGTCTGTCTATCCTAAGACAATATCTATCTACCTTATCTCTCTATGTATGTATTTATCTACCTTTAGAAAATAGGCATCAAGAATGGAAGTTCCTGACTGGGTAATTGCCCAGGCAAAGCCCTGGTCTATGTGGCAATAGAGCCCAGATTACAACAAGTGCTGGTCTCAGCTGACTATGTTCACTGAAATCACGCAGCAATTTTGAAATTCTATCTGCCGCCATTGTCTTTCTCCTGCTTAGTGGGCTCACTGCCCCGGACTTCTCGCTCAGACAAAAAAATATTAAAAAATCACAAAAGTGGCACAAAAATAGCTCAGTCCCTAGCCTTGTCAGCTGTGTTTTAAAACAAGTCAACTCCCTGACCCACAGTCATATACGGCGGCTCAGCTCCCACTGTGTTTTCTTTGCTGGGGGGGTATGTCACACCATATATAGTAGCTCGAAAAAAAAGACCTGCCAAGTTGAACTTTATATACATAGTAGCCACATATTAAAAAAAAAATGAATGAAGAAAGAAAGAAAAAAAAAACCGAAACCCTCAGACCAATCGACTTCACATAACTGGCGGCGGGCAGTGCACACCTCACCATAGCAACCACTCTCAGCAGCACTGCTTACCCACCGCACTGCTCACCATGCACAGGCCCACCTCTTGCAGATTAATTGAAAATACAAAGCCACCTGTTCACAACTTACAACAATCAGCAATCGGGTGCTGCAGAAATGAAAAGTATGCGAGGTTCTGTCTTACACGTCGTATCGTAGTGCTACCAGTGATAGCGTGTTATCTTGCTGGGGCTCTCTCTCTCAACTATTTTTGCTCCAACTGATCAACTCATTTCTTCCTGCAAATTAAACTAAAACAAACTCCCGCTGCTCCCGAAAGCACATGAATGAGGGAAATAACCATGACAACCAGGACTAAATGCCCCACCTACAGAAGCTGTAGAAGGACAAAAGTCCCTAGCTCAAAAACAAAATCCACAGATTTGTAATACAGGCAGAGGGACTATTTTATTTCAAAACATCGTTTAAAGTAATTTTTATAAACATTTTTTACTAAACTTATTTTGCTTTACAGTGCCCATTTTCTAAGCGCAATAATACCCTCCAGGGTGGGTGGTATTGTGCTATACCAGACCTTCCAGGAGCTATAAGGCCTCCGCCTGTGGCGTTGGGCCTCATTACGCCCCTGTGTGGTCCGGTATAGCACAATACTGCCCACCCTGTCAGGTATTATTGCTTACATCTATCTACAGTATCTATATCTGTCTGTCTGTCTGTATAGCCATCCAGTCATCTATCTATCCCCCCCTCTCTGTCCGTCTATCTACAGACAGTATCTATCTATCTATCTATCTATCTATCTATCTATCTATCTATCCATCCATCATATTCTTTGCAAAAAAGTGAATTAATGCACTAGTTAGGGTTAAGATTAAAGTGACAAAACTAGGGAAATGTGGCATTAGGGTAACCCCCCGAGCAGCAAAAGGAAAAAACATTACAGTCATCATTGTCCTAGACTTGGTGAATCAAGGGTGGGGTCTTCCTTGTGGTTCTCAACCCTAACGCTTACCTCATTGTGATATAGCCTTCATACTGTACATATACAACTGTGTCTCCTCACATGTTGCCAACAAAACATGTAGGCCCTCTCAGAAGAAAACAGATCACATCTGATATTATTTGGTGATGGAATGGGGTGAGCATTAGAGATGAGAACCCTGGGGAAGACCAACCACTGCTGATTCACCAAGACTCATGGCAGTAAAAACTGCAATGTTTTTTTCCTTTTGCTGCTTGGGGGTGGAGGTGGGGAGTTAGGGTTAGAAAACCTAATGCCACATTTCCTACTTTTGTCACTTTTAATCTGAACCCTAACTGGTGCATTCATGTAGTTTTTGCAAAGAATGTTGTTACTTTTGGAGATAGTGGAATCATATTTACACAGATCCCAACACATCCATGTGATTATGGAAGTGCAGGGCCCAGGGCCCAGAAGGCCCTGCACTTCCATGCCTTCATTGATGCACATGTGTATCTGGGTGTGGAAGTGCAGGGCCCTCTGGGCACTGCATGTCCGTTCCTCCTGAAAAATAATTTATTATGTTGTCTTGCACGTGCGCAAGCAACATCGTGCAGTAGTAGCACATTCAGAGGTGTGTCAGTGTTAGTGAATGCTGGGAACACTTTAGTGGGTACGTTTATCAGCCACCAGTTAGCCAGCATGCTAGCGATGACGTGAAACTTCAAAAACAGCCAAAACCTTGAAAGAACTCTACCGCTCCAATGAGGTGCAGTTTCCTCATTGGAGCGTCAGATGACAAGGCTCCATTACGTGTCTTTCCTGGTAAAACATTCCAATAAATATGGCAGCATCTGCAGCCTGTCATACAATCCCCACAAAGCTGACATCGGGGATGCCCAATCCCCGTGTCGGCATGCCCCCCCAAGTTCAATTTGTTTGCTGTCGGAGGTGCCTAATCCTCATTGGCATCATGTTTCTCACACACACACACACACACACACACACACACACATACACACACACAAACACACACTTTCTTTGCAGACGGGGGTGCCCAATCCCCACTGGCATCATGTCCCCCCCCCCAAACTCCTGGCACACTGGGAGCCCAGCCCAATGTGTCCCAAATATTTTTTTACCTGTAAATAAAGAAAACCTTCCCCTGAAGTCTGGTTCCTTTTTTGTACCTGTAAAAAATTGGGGGAGGGGCACGGGTAGAAAGAATTTAAAAAATGATCATGTTATGAGTGTGTGTTGCGCAGTTTCCACGCATGCTCGTAACTTCAACAATTTTTAATATTTTCACTCCAGATTTTCAACACTGCAATTTTTTCACACCTCCTTATGAACAGTACAGCTGTCATTTTTCAACATCCTGCCCAAAATATGTTTTCGCACCTGTGGTGTACAATGGCACGGTCACTGTGGGAAATCAACTTTTGAGACAGATTAACAAAATCACAGTGCCACTGGTCATGTGGGGAGGTCCAAAAATGCCTATGTTGAAAATGTGGTTAAAAAATCCCCAAAATAATTGTGTTACAGGTGGGCATTGCGCAGTTTCTACGCACGCTTGTGACGTCACCAATTTTTCATATTTTCACTCCGGATTTTCAACACTGCCATTTTTTTTCATCCCCTCATGAACAGTATAGTTGTCATTTTTTACATCCTGCCCAAAATGTGTTTTCACACCTTTGGTGCCAAATGGTGCAGTCACTGTGCAAAATCATCTTTTGGCTAACAAACTGATAGTGCCACTGTTCATGAGGTGGGGTCACAAAAAGCCCATGTTGAAAATTTGGAGTGAAAATACCAACAAATGCCTGGGGCATTAGGGTTTTCAACCATAACGTCCCACTCTGTAGAGACAGACAAAGGTGTCAGGGGTGTGACTTGGATCGTCGGCTGTAATGCTTATGCCATTCCACCCCCACCCCCACCCTCACCCTGCAGCCAGTGACAGGTCTCGAGGTGTGCCTTGGAGTCTTCAACCCCAAAGGTCACCCCATTCTTCTATACTGCACCCATCTCAGCATATTTTCTTATGGAATGGGGTGAGCGTAAGGCCTGAAGACCCCAAGGCACATAGCAACACTTGTCAGTGTCTACAGGGTAGGGTGAAGTGAAATGGCATGAGCATTATGGCCGACAACCCAAAGGCACACCCCAATGGCTGTCAGTCTCAGCAGGGTGGAGGTGGGGTTGGCGTCAGTTCAATACTTTACTGCCATTCCTATTATGCATATCTCTAACTCCTGCACTACCAATGCCAATGCCAGCAAGACAACATTCGGCATTGACAAATGCTTGTCTGCTTTGTAGTATTTATTTATTTTTTGTGGGGACCACTTCAAAGAAAAAATATATTAACTGTGGCTCTCAAGTCCCGGCAGTTGATTGTATGTAATCAAAAATATGTTTGTTTTGTTTTTTTACCCATAAGTCAACACATTTTTGTTGGTTTGGTCTCAAAGTTGGTATGTTGTAGTCCAAGAGGAAGGGAAGGGGAACATTGTTTAACCAGGAGTAGCACACTAAGCCAAAGCTTGTTTCCAGATGAGACCTCAGAGCACAAGGAAGTTAAGTTACTTGCTCAGGATCACACAGTATGCATCTAGGCAGCTGTGGGATTCAAACCCAGGTCTTTAGATCTGCAGTTCAGAGCCTTAACCCACTGCACCATACCACCTCCACCCTTGGTGTATTCTTGATGATCATCAAAATCTAAATGTGGATTTTCAACCATGGTGACGTTAGGAGGCAATTCTGGAGTGATGTGCATACCCCATGAATTTGGGGGAGGAGGTCAATTAGGTGTTGCTCATGTACTACCTGTTGAGACCCTTCTTTTGATATATAGATTGTCCCATAACTCCAAAGACAGGCAGAGTTACAGCTTCTTAATGTTGCACTGTTATCCTATGACAATTTTAATTATTACATTTTTATGTTTTTGTATGACCCTTGAATGTTTTGGAAGGTGTTATATCTTGATGTTGAGACCTTTCTTTTGATATATAAATTGTCCCTCAACTCCACATTTTGAGGGATTTATGGGTTGTTAAAATTCAAATGACTCTTTATTCAATGCCTTTCACTGTTTTGCCTTAAATGCTCCCACTAGGACACACCACTGCACCCTCTACTCCGCTCTACCCCCACCATCCTCCCACTACCACCATCACATCTCCATTATCACAGTCAAATACTGGTTTGGCTCCCTCACCTCTTACCTCACCTACCTCCTTTCCCCCACCTCCCACCCATCCTACCATCTCTGTTCAAGAGACCTTCGCACTCTCGCCCTTCTCTGTCCCCACTCAAACTCTGGGAAGGCCACCTTCTCCTACCACTTCCCTCACAACTGGAACTTCCTTCCGACGTCACTGTGCATGCTACCCTCACTAAACCTTTTTAAACATACCCTCTCCCGCTCTCTACCTCCCTCCTGCTCTTGCGTTCATCTGGGCTAAGTGCCCTGCTGCCTGTCAAGCTGCTAAAGCATGTTAGTTCAAGTGTAGCTAATCTTTGGCACAATAAAGTGCTCTTGTTGTACATATTGCATTGTAACGCCAATGCTAACCAAGCAAACCTCGATTTATATTCTTACCTCTTGTATTGTACTGTACATGCAACTTGTCTATTAGACTTGTAAGTTACTCTTACCCAGGCTAATTGTGACCTGCCTGATAATGTGTAACCTTGTCTTCCTTGTACCCCTCCACTGGGTTGCACCTGGAAATGAGCCTCGGCTCAGTGTTTCTCTTCCGGTGACCAAACTTTAAATAAATAAAATCAATAAAAATGTGCAAAAAAAGTATGTCCAAATTCTTGTTTCATATGAACCTCACCTTGTTCTGTACACCTATTCCTGTTTTGTGAGGCCATACAAAGCAAGAAATTCATGTCATGAAACAAGATTTTTAAAATGTTTTAAAAACACATTTCAGGGTCTTTCTTCCAAAACTATCTGCAGAATCCACCTAATGGGGTCCCGTTCATCAAGATATATGTGCTGGTGTCTCTGAAGGATTTGATTTTTGTGGGTTTTCAAAATATTTTTTTTTTAATGGAAACAAAATGGCTGTCATACAAAACAAGAATGTTTTTCTTATGAAACAGGATTACCCCACTCTTGAAACAGAATCTGGTTTGGTATGGCTAAATTCTTGTTTCATATGAAACAGCTACACAAAAGACCACACTGAGCATGCTCGGAACTGAAGTTTCAAATCCTTCTAACTGTGAAACAGATTAATATTTTTTCACCAAACCAACAAAAAGCACCATTCTAGTGCAAGCCCTTTCTACCCTGAAAATTGCAGACCAAAATTTGGGGCATTAGGTGATGACAAAAAAAAAAGAATAAAAAAAAAAAGTAATTTTTTTTCACTATCCAGATCTCAAAATCTGCACATCCTACTGGAACAAAACTTCAAACATGAAGAGACCTTGCCCCCAAGACCGCACGTGCAAAATTTCTTGGAAATCCATTGCACGGGGGCAAAGTTATTAAAGTGAAGAGTTAGTGGTTTAACATTAAACAGCCTACTCAACCCTAACTATAGTGGCGATACCATGCCACTATAATAGTTGCCCCTCCCCCCCATTCGGAGACTGATATTCCTGAAGGGTTCCCTCTTATGATACCCCTTTGGCTGCTCATGGTCCGGTGTATATTCTTATTTTGATTTGCCATGTTAACAAGTCCGCCCATTGGGCCTGTTCACAAAGAGTGACACAGGTCTTTTGTCAAGCCCTGTGTCAAACCTGGTGGTCGGCACAACTGCACCAAAACATTTACCATACACTCTACTGATTGAACAAGATCAGTACATTTGTGACAGTTTTCCTGATTTACGCAGTTTGTGCCAAATATTTGGTGCAAGTCCCACCAAAATGGTACCGGAGATTGCCACAAACTAGACCAGAAAACTCAACTCAACCCTAACTATAGTGGTGCTACCATGCCACTATAGTTTATATATCTATCTATCTGTAGCCCAGGTGTTGCATGCCAGTGGGCTACCCCATCTTGCCAGCTGTCTCTGATACCAGGCAAGGGGCCTGGGTCCTGCTATAGTGGCAATTGGGAGTTCATTCCCAGAAATATTGATAATAGCATGGTGCCTCCACCCAGCGTAAAGTACTAGTGGGCTAGGTATCCACTTGGTACATCCCCCTGGGAAACTGTACCTACCCACCTCCCCAACCAACCACTCTGCACACTGTGTCCCCAAATGCCTTTTATTTTATTTATTCTTTTTAGTAACCAGGTAACTAGGTATGACTAGGTATGTACTGACAAAAGAAGGCCATGGCCCATCAAGATTGTCCCCCACAACCATGGGAAATTAAACCCTATATAGGTAAGGCCCACTAGGCACAAGTGCCTGTTTTCAGGGGTGACCCAGGAGCACTGGGGTGGTAAAGTTACTTGTTCAGAGTCACGCAGTATGCAAGTGGAGGTTGTGGGAATCAAACTCAGGTCTGCTGGATGTACCACGCTCATTCACAGCTCGTTGCTCAAAACCTCTAGGCTATACTGCCAGCCCCAATCTTCTTCCACCATAAACCATATATCTCAGCAGTAAGTACATGCAATGAATTTCACTAGCACAGTAGTTTCAACAAACACATTCACAGCTTTATTTAGGGGACAAGGACTAGGGAAGGGATACTGGGACATAGGATAGCTGTGAAGAAAGGAAAAAAGGTTAGTGAAATAAGCAACAATAATAAACATGTGGGCCCAGAGGCCAAGCCCTCCCCCACTGGTACCAGTGTCCTCATACTGTTTCTAGGGATACCCACTACGTGCGGGCCTGATAGGTGCCATAGGTTAGCTGGCTATTGAGGCCCTGAAATTGTAGAAAACTCAGATTTTGAAAAACACAAATTCTCCTTTCCCCCTCCCAGGAACTAGGTCCTGGGTACTCACAGTTTGTCAATCTCAACACCGAGGAAAATGGAGCTCCTTGGGTTAGTGCAGCAAACATGGAACAGGCCAGCCAGGATCCCTTGGACTGGATGGAACTTGCTCAAGGATCCTGCAGCTGGTCACCTTGATTGTAATTCTGGCCGCTTGTCACCTTCAGCCACTTCTGGCCCACTGCAGAGCACTGGGGCAGGAAAACACCAGCCCCAGTAGGTCCAGACCCAGGAGTAGCTTCACAGTCTGGCTCCCCCAATGGGTTGCAGGTGCCCTAGCACCCCAGCAAGCACAAGTGACCTCCTGAGACAGTGAATCCCACTTGGAAGGGGTTAGCAAGTTCCCTCCCTGGCTCTGGGTGAGGCATCCCAAATGGTGGGGGCCCTCCTGCAGTCCCTGCACTGAGTTCTTAGCAAGCAAGGTTTCCAGACAGTCACTGCAATAAAGTCCAGTGCCAATTCCAGTAGGTGCTAGCCTCTATTTCGATAAGCGTAAGTGCAATTCAGCAGAGGGGAACTCAGAACAACAACCCCCTGCACACCAGACCACACTTTCCAGTTCAGCAGTGTCCACAACCTTTTTTCCAGCTGCAGCTGAGCCTCAGCTCTCAGCCATTTTCACCAGTTCACTCAGGACACACATAGCCCTCGGCTAGCACCCCGATGACCAGGGATGCTCTGCCTCTTCAGAATTTCCCACACAAGCAAACAACCTCCCAGCGATGACTGTAGCACTCCTGATAATCCACACAGACTTCTCAGCTAGTCCAACTTCCAAGTACAGGGTTTCTGCAGCATTTAGTTACTCCCATCAATAACAAGCAACTTCTCCATACCTGGGGAATCACAGTTCAATCTCTTTCCCTCATTCCCCTTCTTGATTCAGTTCTGTAGCAAGTACCTGGGGAATCAGAGTCTCAACTCAGTCTCTGTTCCTTCTTTCCCCTTTCCAATCCACTTCTACTGCCCGGCAAATCTCCAGATGGAGTTTCGGGAGGCCCCTGAAGCTCAAAGTCGGCTCTCACAGAACAGTCCTGACTTGTACAGAGCCTGGGAACAGACTGAAGAAATCCCAGAAGGTCCGCACAGTATCAGCCAAAAATCCAGAGTTCTGATTGGCTGACGAAGCTTATCAATAACTAATTTTCATAGAGATCAATATTTCCTGCTCATTTATTGGGGCATGATCTAGGCACCAGGATTAGTCCCCTTCTTTTCCCAGGAATCCTTTTGTGTCCAGTCTGGGTGCCTAGATCTCTGATTGGCTGCAATTTTCAGGTTAACTGTCACAAACATTGTATTGTATTGTATTGTAAAATGTTATTCATATACCAACATATGAACCAGGAATCACTCGACTGAGCTAACGCTCATTTACAACGAGGTCCTGCACAAACAGTATTCTTAATTAGAACAGAGAACAAGGAACAAAATATATAAATAAACTTTACATACAGCAAATACTACCTTTGACCGGGCCATCCGTGTCCTCTACTGGAGCGGCTGCAGCTTGAAAAGCCTGCCGCCCAAGCCACCTCTCAGAATCCACCATGGAGCTCCAGAAAGCCAGATTCTGCCTTTGACCATGCCATCCGTATCCTCCACCGGAGTGGCCGTGGCTCAAAAAGCCTGCCGCCTAAGCCACCTCTCAGAATCTGCCGCGGAGCTCCAGAAAGCCGGGTAAGACTCATCCCTGGCTGGGAAAGCCCTGAGCAGCTGCTATTGGTGCTTCACTCTGCGCCTAGCTTCCTGATTGGACTCCTGCTCACAGCTTGCTCATTGATTGGCCTGCCAGTCTCTCTGACTACTCTGGGCTTCTGCACCCATTGAAATTCATAGCAAAGTGCTGAAATTTTATGCCGGCCCGCCACCTCCACCTCCGGGCCTAATTAAATAGACCTTAGCTATGCCCTCCTGCACGAGGCACCTCCCTGCCTGAAGTCCATTGGTTTCTCTTGTTTGGTTACTGCTTAATCCCCTCCAGAGCCATTTCTTGCCCTCTGCTACTGCCTTAGCTGTTATGATCCTCTCTACCTCGCTTCCATGGTTCCTCTTCCTCTCTTCCCTGTTTCCCCTTTTCTGCCTCACTGCAGCCTGCTACCACTCTCCCCTGCCTACTACCCAGTTAGACATTTCCTACCTCCACCCAGGCACCCACCATTATCAGCCCTGATCCGCAAGTGCCCCTCTCTATTACTGGCAGGACGCTCATGAGCCATCTGGCAAAAGGGCCAAGGGCCCACTTACCTCCTCTCTTACTCACAACATCCCTCTGGCACCAGCAGCAGCAACACTGCCTATGCTCCTGCATGAAACGGACTCATAAACTCATGCTCAGGGAACTACAACTGTGCACTCTGAAGCTCCTGCTTCTCCTGCTGCTGCTGTCAGGCAATGTCCACCCTAACCCTGGCACAATCACCCCTTCCTCAACCTACCATGCAAAACCTCTCAGGCCACTATCCCTTGCTACCCTAAACATTTGTAGCTTACTCCCTAAGCTTGATGCCCTGCAAGTGTTTGCAACCCAATACAACCCTGACATTCTTGTGGTTGTCGAAACCTGGCTAACACCCAAGGTCCATGATCTGGCTATTGCCCTACCAGGTTATAACATTTTCAGGCTGTACCAGACATCTAAGCGTGGTGGGTGGGTGCTATTTACCTCAAAGACACTCTTCTGGGTCACCCCATTAGCACCACCATCTTGGACTCAGCTACGCAGATCCTCCATGTCAGAATCCTTCTAAGGGCCTATAACAACGCCCTTACAGTAGTCTCTGTGTACATCCCACCTAAGGAACAAGGGAAAGGTATTGATGCCATCCTGGATTTCATCAGTACCCAACCTTCAGGCTAGGAACTTATCCTGCTAGGTGATTTCAACATAAACTGGCTGCCACAAGAGACAGGGGGACTGAAAGATGCCATCTTCTCAGCAAACTTAACTCAACTGGTTGACTCCCCAACCTGAACAAACTATAAAACAGGCACTGGGACTCTCCTGGACTGGGTTCTTGCTAGCCATCCAACTCGCATCTCCAACATCTCCATCCTCCCTGACTCTCTCAGTGATCATTCCTCCGTTACATGTGTTTGGTCAAACAAATTCTGTAAACCCCCAAAGGTCATCATCAGCAGAGTCCTTCCTCATCGGCAGTTGTCTCACCTTAAATCCAGACTCAGTAAGCATGACTGGACTCCACTATATAAGGCAACTGTTGTCAACTCTGCCCTCGACTACTTCATCAATGCTTTCAACGAGGCCTGTGATTCGTATGCCCCTTTCAAGAAGCACAAAGTCAATACCCTTTGCAACCCATGCCTGTCTGCTGAGCTCATTACACAGCTAAAATCAAGGGACCACCTCTGGATGCTGGCTTGGGCTTCCGGTAGGCAAACCGACATACAGAACTATAAGCGGGCCCGTAACGAGTGCACAAAATCAATCCACCAAAAGAAAAGTACCTATTACAAGGATGCCCTCACCAACACCTGGAGAAATGGGCGAGCCTTCTGGAACAATATTAAAGAAGTTACTGGGAAGCTGTCCAAAACCTCCCCTACCATGCTAAATGTTGATGGGACCATTACTCTTGACCCGACTCTCAATGCGAACACCTTCAATGTTGCTTTTACTGACCTCAGCAATGTTCTCCACCCTGATTTTTTCCTGGATAATGACACCCCTACTCCCCACCCAAGCTCTCTTGCTCCATCTAAACACCCACCTTTCTACTTCAAATCAGTCAAGATGCACGAGGCCCGTAAATATATTACCAAGGCAATCTCTAAATCTAGATATAGTAGTGACACGCATGACCTCAAAATACTGTCTCTCACCCTCGAAGAAGTGCTAGGACCCTTGACAAGGATCTTCAACCTCTCTCTGCACCTCAGCCAGTTCCCTGACAAATGGAAAGCAGCTACTGTTACGCCGTTCCATAAAGTGGTGACAGGGCTCTCCATGGGAACTATAGATTGATCTCCATATTACCTCCCCTCTCCTAGGCCCTTGAATGCATTGTCACTGATCAACTCACTGACTTCCTGGACAAACACAATATTCTGTGCGCATGACAACATGGCATCAGAAAAGGACATAGCACCACATCTGCTCTCCTAGAATTCACTGGAGCCTTGCACAGTTCTCTGGACAGTGGTCAACTCACCGGGTCCGTCGTCATCAATTTAACAAAGGTGTTTGATACCGTCCACCATGGCCTACTACTTGAACAGGTTCTGAAGGCTGGGCTCTCACATGATTCCATAGCATGATTTCAAAGTTTCTTGGAAAATCAGTCGCAAAGGATAAAAATTGCTGATGTCCTCTCTGATGCAAGACCTGTCCACTTGGGTATCCCACAGGGATCTATACTGGGACCACTACTATTCAGCCTTTTCCTGAACACCCTCTCGCAATCTTGCTCTGATCAAATCATTCTATATGCAGATGATGCTGTAATTCTTGCTTCCCATAAAGAACCCATTACCCCTACAAAACAAACTATAGCTTGGTTTCATCTCTGTTGAAAACTGGCTTAGTAAGCACAAGTTGATCCTCAACTACAAAAAAACAAAGTCAATGCTTTTTAGTAGCTCCCAGAACTGGCACAGGCTCCATCCACTATCCATTGCAAATTGCCTAGCAGCTACCATTGAGCAAGTGCAATCCTTTAAATACCTCAGTATAACGCTGGACCCCAATCTATCCTACGGCACTCACATCAATAGTGTTGCCAAAACAACAAATACTCGTCTTGGCCTACTTTACAGGCACAGGCAACATCTCTCCCCTGAAGCCTTGACAATCGCTGTCCAGAGCTCTGTTGTCTTTATCATCGACTATGGGCTGATCATTTATGGCTCCGCCTCAGCTACTGCTCTCAAACGCATATCTACTTGCCTCAACAAAGCCTGACGGCTCCTCACTGGCTCACACCGTCTTACACATACGTGTGATCTTTATGCTCAAACTGGATGGCTTCAACTGTCACACCGCATAAAGTATGTAACCTGCATTATGGTGAAGAAAATCACCATGGGCCTCACGCCCCTGTAGTGATAGTATAATATGTTGATTATTGTCACTCCATTTTGTATGCTATTTCATGTAATGTATGTCATTTTATACTCCATTTTGTATTGTGTGACTCCATTTTACATGCTGCTTCATTTAATTGGTGTTTTGCTCTTTAGATAGCCTCATTATTATGTTTTGCTTCAGACAGTGTATTTTGTTGACTTGAAGGTTGCATATTATCAGGCAACCTGTTTTTGTAGTTTTGTTTAAACTTCTGCTTAGCTCATAGTGTTCTAGGCACCGGCCAGTGTTAGGAGCACAGTGACCTAGCAGGTGTAGGGAATTCTGAGCAGTCCTTATCGTGTGAATTTGCAGCATCCTGGGAGCCCGCCAGCTTCTAGAATGTGGCAAAACAACACTATGAAGGCTGCACGGTTATTTTAGCATAGAATAAGATATAAATGTAGCTTTCTCAATGCCTGGTTGGAAGCCTCTCCTGCAGGGTGGGCCGTCGCCTGTGGGGGCCAATTCCCGTTCATGAGACTCCTAGCCAGGCTGACTAGGGGGCTTCCCAGCCATTGGAACAGCTTGGATGTAGCTTTTGAATCGGTGATGTATAACCTTTTGTATTATATTTTGCTGTAATGAAGCTTTGGCTTGCTATACTTATTGTAACCTTTTGTATTATATTTTGCTATAATAAAGCTTTGGCTTGCTATACTTATTGTACTGTTATTGTGTGTATGTGAGTGTGAATGGCAAACAGCTGCTTGGTTTGAGTTGGCAGAACATTTTTGGCGTAGTCGGCAGGATTCGAAATTAAAATGTCTATTTTTAGGAAAAAGGATGAGTTCTTTTTTTTTTATCTTTTCTCTTTGATGAAACTGTGAAAGATTATGTGGAAAGATGTATTAAGGAAAAGTCTCTCAAACAAGCAAGGGCAACTGCCCTTTGTACTTGTAATTTGTGCTTGCTCAAGTATATACTGTTAGAGCCAATGATGGCTTCATAGTTCAGGCTGCTTTAGGAGAAAAGCAGCTGCTGATTAAATGAAGTTAGATAAGCAACATCTAGAGAAAGAAAAATAAACTACTGTGGATGTACGCACAGTAGGTGACTACAGATGGGATGATTTGAAAATCCTCCCCCCCTCCATGTTGCCTATCTGTGTAGTTTCAAGTTTTTCTGTATCAATTTCAAGTTCCCTTGCCTCCTATAGAGGCTGAAACATTTGATCCTAAACCCAAGTACTGGAGACCTCTACCAGATGGATCTCAACCTAGTACTGTTAGAGATTTTTGTTTGTTTTGTTTTTAAACTGCAAACCAGAGCTCTGGAAAAAGACTTGGTTTGGCAGGTTACTAAAATGGCCAAAAGAAAACCTTTGAAAGGGTTAAAACCTTTGAAAGAGTTAATAGCTGCAGCGTTTGGAAATTATCACAAAGGTCCTGCAGTCAGTTTTCTTACTCAGACTAGTGTATCGGAAAAGAAGAAGAAAATACCTTGGCACCGGGTAAGTCTGAATTGTTTATTTAAAGTTGTTTTATGTCTGTCTGTTTTATTTCTGTAATACGTATACTAAACAAGGTAATGTTCCGTCTTTCTCATGCATATTTTCTAGCTTATATCTGTGTTCTGTAATTATGTTCTGTTGTCAAGGTTAGGATAGGATTGACTGCCTTCAGTGCACAACATGTTACAGTAAAAAAAAAGAAAGAAGAAGCTTTTTGCCTCATAGCTGACTGTTTTAATTGGCTTTATTTGTAATGGAACATTTGTGCTGTCTAGATAGGGTCAGTGAAAACTTTTGTTTGTAGTTGTTGCTTGAGCAGGTAGTGTTGATGGTGAAGAGTTATGATGTCATATAGATTGCAATGTGCAGAAAGAGTTGTAGTTGCAAGCAACGTGCCAAGCCACTGCTAGGTGAAAATGTAATGTGTTAACAGCTATAAATGGCTTTATCATACTTCTAGTTAAAACCAGAAACTTTTGCAAAATGGCAGAGTGCCATATTTTAGTTATGTGCCAAAAGGTGTAATCATGTTATACAAGATGTGTTCACTTACAGATGATGTGTTTAAAAAGTGTTTTGTTCTGGAAAGATTTGGCATGGCAATATGTATAAATGTGTTGGTTTAAAAATTGTCAGTGTTACAAGACAGGCAGGAGGCAGCACATATATCTAAAACACGTACAGTTTTCTAATGGAACTATGGGCATTACCTCAGCAAATTGGTGTGAAACAATGTCAGTCTTATTTTGTGTTAAGTATTTCTTTTTGTGTATGTGTATGTGTGTGTACAGTCTTGGCCAGCAGTTTCATTGTGTGCTCTATTGTTATTTAAAGATATTTTAATATTGGTGGTGTTCAAGGATACTACAGGAATGGCTGAGTTTGAATGACCCTTGCATGCACACTGTGACCTTTAGCACGTTATTTGACCTTCTTGTGTTTCAACATTTTATGTTACTACCAGTTCAAACTTGATGTGTATTCCATGCCTAAAGCACAACTTTTCACACAAAATGTATGTTTTCATGAAAGCACACCAAGAGTGAACCATGTAATTGACTTTTATTGCAAAACTAGTATTCTAAGTGAAGAGGAACAAGCGTTTACAATTTTGAAAAAAGGACTATTACAGCTGTCTTTGAGTTTACCATCTACAGAGATACGTGACGTCACGGTATTACCATCAATCTGGACATTTTGTCATGCTTAGGATAAGGGAACCCAGGGACGCTTGGCTTCTTTTATCCTATGGAAATAATCTTGTTTTATTTTTAAACTGATGTGTGTTTGTTTTTGTTGTTTGTCTGTGTTTCTTCTCTTTCTTCTAGAGAAAAAGAAGTTCCCCATCTTTATAGTATTGTAATATTATCTTGTTATAATTTAAAGTGTAGTAGGTGGG
This sequence comes from Neoceratodus forsteri, assembly GCA_016271365.2. Classification (NCBI taxonomy): domain Eukaryota; kingdom Metazoa; phylum Chordata; order Ceratodontiformes; family Ceratodontidae; genus Neoceratodus; species Neoceratodus forsteri. The sequence continues at coordinate 35,082,903 of CM057458.1, forward strand.
GATCATGTCACCATCCACAGTTAACCTTTTTATTGCTACAGTGTTCGAGCTGTCTCTTGCACCTCGAGCTGTCTCTTCCACCAGTAGGAGTTTGGGGGAAGGGGGTAAGCTACCCTTCCTCCATCCCTTCCAGTGTAATACCCACAAAGGTTGCAAGGTACATCACTGTTCCCCCAAAGGGGTATAAAAAAAAAATGTGTATTTGCCAATAATTGTTTCTTATTTACAGGTTTTAGAAAAGACCCAAGGTATTTTAACAGCATAACCCAGCCCAAGCCCTTCTGTTTTCTCTAGTGCAAACAGTTGAATCTCACACCTATTATTGGTACAAGGATTTCTGCCCTCAGCAAGTAATCAGTTACGCTGGAGGGTAGAGTTGTGTATGTATGTTATAATGTTTTTGATACCTCAGGGATATGTACATAGCCCCACCATCTGCCACCGGATGGTGGCAGAACACTTGGATGAGTTGAAGCTGCCGGATGGCATGCAGATTTCTCATTACATTGATATCTTGATCCAGGGGGCTGATCAAGATAAAGTACAGCAGTTACTAGATGAGACCATTGATCATATGAGGAAGAAAGGATGGGAAATTAATCCAGACAAGGTACAGAGTCCTTCCCAAACAGTAAAATTTTTGGGAATTCAATGGAACAGGGGGCATAGAGAAATATTGCCCAAGGCACGACAGAAAATACTGGACTTTTCGACTCCACAAGACAAAACTGAAACACAAAGATTTGTGGGTTTGTTTGGATTTTGGCGACAGCATATACCCCATTTAGGGCAAATACTAGCTCCCCTTATTAAAGTGACCAGAAAGAAATACGAGTTTGAATGGGGGGATGAGCAACAAAAAGCATTTGATAAGGCTAAGGAAGCAGTGCAGCAAGCCTTAGACCTTTGGCCCCTACGGGGAGGTAGAATTAAATGTGTCCGTAACTGGGCAGTATGCAAACTGGAGTTTGTGGCAGAAGCAGGAGACAGAAAGTGCCACTAGGTTTTTGGAATAGGAAACTCCCAGAGGTAGGTAGCAGATACTCACTTTTGAGAGACAACTACTAGCATGCTACTGGGCTCTGATAGAGACAGAACAAATGACAGTGGGTCATGAGGTAGCATTGAGACCAGAGATACCAATTATGCAATGGGTAAAAAGCCCTAGAACTCACAAAATAGGACATGCTCAGGAAGCTAGCATTATCAAATGGAAATGGTATATTCAGGATCGAGCAAAGGTAGGATTGGGGGAATAGCAGCCTCCATGAGAAGGTAGCTGAAATTCCTCTAGAGGGAGAACAGGTTGAGGGAAAAATACCTGAAATTCAAGAATCACCTGTGAAATGGGGCAAGCCTTTGATGAGCTGCTCGCTTTCTAACCGAGCACATGTATGGTTTACAGACGGCCAGCCAAATATGTGGGAAATAGGAGATACTGGAAAGCAGTAGCTTATTGTCCACCACTGAAAAGTTTTGGTAACATCAGGAGAAGGAAAAGCAGTCAATATGCTGAGTTGTATGCAGTATATCAGGCTTTGAGACAAGAAACCCAGGTACATGTCATATTTATACTGATTCATGGTCTGTAGCCAATGGTTTAACAACCTGGCTGCCCACTTGGCTAAGGATGAGTGGAAAATTTATTCGAAAGAAATATGGGGAAAAGAACTGTGGCAGGAAATATGGACTATGGTGCAAAATACTCAGACCACTGTATTTCATGTTGATGCTCATTGTGCTTCAGATACACTAGAACGATGGTATAATTCTATTGCAGATGAAAAAGCTAAGATTCTTCCAGTGGATATTGAAGAAACTCAAAGTCAGCAGTTATCAGGGCTGGCAAAATGGGCACATCAAAATGTGGACATTTGGGAGAGAAAGCCACTTACAGGTAGGCATATAGTAGGGGTACCCTAACATTGGATTTGGTTAAAACTGTTATTGCTCAGTGTCCTATATGCCAACATGGGCAACAAAGACCAATCCCTCATATTGTGAAAGGACAATTGGGGAGGAAAATTACCGGACAAATTTGGCAGATTGATTACATTGGACCTCTACCCTTAGTGGAGGATGTCGATATGTTGCACAGTTGTAGATACATATCGGGTATTTATTACATACCTTTGTAAGCAAGCTACACAGAAAAACACCATTAAGGCAATTAACTTAATTATGTTGTACTATGGAATACCCTTGCAGATACAAAGTGACAATGGTTCCCATTTTAGGGGAAAATGGTACAAGCTTATGACTCAAGCCCATAACATACAGTGGGTATTTCACATCCCTTATTACCCAGGTAGTAGGGTTAATTGAGAGAATGAATGGATTGCTGAAAGAACAGTTCAGGAAATGGGGGGAGCTCATTAAATGGAAAGAGAATTTGCATGAAGCATTACAGATTTTAAATAATAGACCAATTGGAGAATCTGAGACCCCTTAATGCGAATAATAACTCTAATTTGCAAGTGCAGGCTTACTCAACAACAGAAACAGTGTTATATTGGGAAATTACACCAGGAGCTCTGTCTCCTTGCAGGGCAACCCCAGAAGCTGCTGGACTTGATTTACATGCCCTTCAAGAATACAGAATAAACAGCAGAAACATTCAAATGATAGAAACTGGCATTGGAATACAAATTCCACGAGACATTTTGGTTGGATAGCACCCAAATCAGAACTAGCCCTCAAGGGAATACAAATTTTGGGAGGGGTGATTGATTGTGATTACCAAGGAGAAGTGAAAGTAATTTTGTTGAATAGTAGAGAACAAAATCTGTTAATTCAACAGTATGACAGAGTGGCTCAATTGTTAATTATTCAGTTAACAAAGTGACCCTATAAAGGACAAGCCCCACACTCTTAACAGCAAGGGGGATAAAGGTTTTAGATCTACAGGAGGGTTTAATAATGAAAGCAAAATATGGGTTAAAAACCCAAATGGCCCTCCTGAACCAGCTGAGGTGATAGCCACCGACGAGACAACACAGTGTTAATTATCAGGTCAGGGAAAGAGAGATGGAATATGTACCAGCGAACACATGTTATCTTCAAGAATAATCAGTCTGTGTATTTTCTAGGTTCTTCAATGGATTCTAAAAGGAATAACACTCTCTCACGGTCCATTGGTAAAACCCTATTACCCCCAGGTGGAAGAATATTGAAGCTTGATGACCCACTTGTACAATGTAGGGTTGAAATCTTCCACCAGCTTACGGGTGCAAGACAACTTTACTTGCCCTGAAAACCAAGGATGTCCTATAGTGAACATTACTTTTCACCAGATGTGAACATTTGGAAACCAGTTGAGACAATGGCAGGACGATTATATGTCCAACCTATGCAGGACACAAATTGGATTAAATTACAGAACCAGACTGCTATTAGATGCTGCAACTTACCGAATAGTTGCATGGTGACTGTACAACATAGACTTGATTGCTGCATGAATCAAACAGACATTTTCAATGCAAGTATTACTTTGATTGACATAGACACTTTATTCTGCATGAATGCTACTGCAATAACTAATAGAACTATTTGGCAGATCACATTACAGTGTTGAAAAATCATCCTGTAATTAGCAATGATAGTATAGTTAAGGTTCCATCCACATGTACATCAGTAGCAGGGTATCAGAAAATGTAATCCATTTTAACATAACGCTTATGTTTAGTAGAAAATGCAAATATAAAAAGAGCTTGGTATGATACGCTATTAGTGGAGCAGGGCAGGCATGGGAATTTTAAATAGTGTTGATATAGAAACACTGACTAACAGGCTTCAGGCAGTAGGAATTGATGTATTTAGCTTAATTAACTTACAAGCTCAATGGATGCCAACTGTTTTCTTACCCCAAAGATTAACTTTGAATTATGATTTTGAGTTCTTGCAGTTATTTAATGCTTCACAGGTATGGGGAATGGGAGTAGCAGAAAATATTTCATGATTTATTGATTGGACAGAATGCACAATGCTACATATGTATTCTATAATGCAAAGAAATAAGGCCAGAGTGATTTAATGAGTATAATGAATATGTGTGGAGGACCAGTGTTCAAATCTGGATTCCTAGTAATCATTGGATTGTAATGTCATCCACCACAGTAAAATGCACAGGTCCCTGATAATGAGCAGAAGCTTATTTTGTATTGGCAGCCCAATATTTTAGATCAATCAAGATTGAGTATCTCATTAAATAAAATTAAACAGATAATTCAGGAAACAGATGTAATGCAGGCTCATTTGGCAATAAGAAATAAATCATTAGTGAAAGTCAGGTGCAAACTACTATAGTTAAAAATAAAATGATTGATTTAAGTTCCAAGATTCAACAAGAGACTACTCATTATTGGTGGATATTTTTACAGGATGGTCTCCATCAGCTACAAAAGTGTTAAATATTCTGATACATCCTATCATAATCATTGCTGTAGTGACAATTATCTTGCTTATTTGGACTTGTTACTTATCATGTTATATTCGTAGTAATTTTGCTATGGTACCAATATCATACAAATCGTATTCACAATAATCAAAGGACCGAATGTAGTGATAGTATAATATGTTGATTATTGTCACTCCATTTTGTATGCTATTTCATGTAATGTATGTCATTTTATACTCCATTTTGTATTGTGTGACTCCATTTTACATGCTGCTTCATTTAATTGGTGTTTTGCTCTTTAGATAGCCTCATTATTATGTTTTGCTTCAGACAGTGTATTTTTGCTGACTTGAAGGTTGCATATTATCAGGCAACCTGTTTTTTGTAGTTTTGTTTAAACTTCTGCTTAGCTCATAGTGTTCTAGGCACCCTGCCAGTGTTTGGAGCACAGTGACCTAGCAGGTGTAGGGAATTCTGAGCAGTCCTTATCGTGTGAATTTGCAGCATCCTGGGAGCCCGGCCAGCTTCTAGAATGTGGCAAAACAACACTATGAAGGCTGCACAGTTATTTTTAGCATAGAATAAGATATAAATGTAGCTTTCTCAATGCCTGGTTGGAAGCCTCTCCTGCAGGGTGGACGCATCGCTGTGGGGCCAATTCCTGGTTCATGAGACTCCTAGCCAGGCTGACAAGGGGGCTTCCCAGCCATTGGAACAGGCTTGGATGTAGCTTTTGGAATCGGTGATGTATAACCTTTTTGTATTATATTTTGCTGTAATGAAGCTTTGGCTTGCTATACTTATTGTAACCTTTTGTATTATATTTTGCTATAATAAAGCTTTGGCTTGCTATACTTATTGTACTGTTATTGTGTGTATGTGAGTGTGAATGGCAAATAGCTGCTTGGTTTGAGTTGGCAGAACAGCCCCCTGGTGTCCAGTCTATACTACACCCAAGCAATAACCCTCACCTCACCAGAGGGTCAGCAACCCAGCTTCTACAGGTCCCCCGCTGTCGTACCACCCTCGGCCAAAGATCTTTTGTTTATAGGGGCCCCAATCTGGGTAAATGGTCTAAGCTGTGACATTTCCTCCATTTCCAAACTGGGCACGTTTAAATTCAGGCTCCGCCTTCTCCTCACTGCCTCCAGTTCCTGTGATTGCCTCAGTTAATAAGTCCAGCGAACCTCCACCCTAGTCCTATCTGCTCCCTCGTCCTAGAACTTATATTTCTCAATCTTCCCTTCCCCACCCCACCCCTCTCCCTTGCCTTCCCCATACACCAGCACTTCTCTCTGTTTTGATGTTGACAATGCCCCTGGCTGCTCCAATCTCTCCTTTGTCCCCCGGCCCCATTCTCTTTCTCCACCGTCTTCATTTAAGGTCCTCCGTCTTTTGTTTTCCCAAAATCTTGTGTGAATCAATCTCAATTAACTGGTTGTTGCTCTTGTATGTGAACACTGTTCTTGTAATGTGTGTTTTTTTTGTTTCTTTATTAACTGTACTGTAATCTAACATGGAACCTTTGTAAAAGAGCTTTGGCTCAAAGATAATTGTAATCCGAGACCTAAATAAATAAATGAAATAAACAAAATAACTTATCACAGTAACATTTGTCCTAAAACACTCATTAAATAATCATAAAAACAAATTTTCATTTTCATTGGCAAGAAGGAAACAAGAAAACAATAAGGAACATTTATTAATTTAAGCAACAACACCTTAGGCCCAGGGCCTGCTGCCTGAACCGTAATTTAATCCCCAGCCATGAAGGTCTCCCCTTAAAATATTTAACTTCAGTTGGGATCTTATTCCCCTCAAGGGGACCCCTACACAGGACAGACTATTGACCGACCACTAAATTACATTTAGGGGCAAAAGCTGCACTTAATGACCCCAATCGATCTCTGAAAAGTAACCTTTCATTGATACAAGGAGGCAAGGTACCACTCCAACGTTTATACATAAAAGCTAATAAGTGTTCCTGTCTATATTCTGATGGTCTCATCCATTGTAGACAATTAAATAAAAAACATTTGTGTGTAAACTGTTTAGTATCTAAAATGAATCTAGCTAATCTTCCAAAACACACGTCCAACCTTTCCAAATCAATGTTCCTTGCACTAGCATAAATAAAGTCCCGGTAATACAATATAGGGAGAATCATGGTATTAACTACCCTCTCCCTTGTCTCAACACTCATACTATTTCTAACTCGGTAAAAGGCACCCAATTTTTTCTTTACAGTGTTTAATACTTTATCTATAAGGATTTCCCAGTTTAGGGACTCCTCAAGCCACATACCTAAATATTTAGGCAAACACGTCAGCTCCCATTTATGTAAGCCCCCTGTGAAAGAGGGGCTTATATTCCATCTTGGGCATCCCTTTGCCCCTCCTACCCCCCCCAGAGCTGGGGAAATGGGATACTGCTCTGGGGGTTATTGCTGCTGGACACCTCAAAGTGGTAACAGAGGGTGGTTTTTGGGAGTATATAAGGAGTGGACAGGATGTATCGGGGCTTCTTCCAGCCCGGGTGTTAGGTCTGTGCTGGAGGGAGGAGGCTGGAACTGTAGCAGTAGGAACAGAGAAGGCAGAATGGGGGAGCTCAGCGATATGGGTGGCCCAGTCGGGTTACCCCCCCAAAAAAGGGGGTAGTCAGGACAGCCTCTCCCGCATCAGGGCTGACAAGGAGTTGGAAGGTACAGAGCTCTGTGGGGCAAAAGGGTAGCCAGGTCCAGCGACACTGGGGCAGGGGCGGATAGGGGCCTTGTATGCCAAGAAGGTAGGAGCCCTGTAGAGACCCCATGGATGTGTTCCCCAGGCAGTCAGGGTTGGGGGGCAGTGGCAGTGCCCTTCCCAGGTGGGGAGTCAGTGGCAGAGGCTCCCCGTGCACCTGGAGTGGCACGACACTGGAGGTTAGGGGGAGCTGGGGGGGGCTTTGCCTATTTCAGGGGCCTGTTTGGAGGGACAGGTCCTGGGGCACCCATACAATGAGGTCCAGGCAGGTCACAGGCCATTTGGCAGACTTTGGGGAGTGGCCCCCATGCTGGAGCTTAATATAGGCCCATGGTGTGAAGATGGGTATGGGGGCCTGACTGGGACTCTGCAAAGAATGACCAGTAGAGCCAGCAGAGTTGGAACCATCACGTGGAGGTAGAGCAGGGATGGTTCCCACAGTTAAGATGGTCAGGGCCTGGGTCGTCAAGGAAAAGTCCTGGATGCCCTGTGGTTTGGGCCAACACCCAGGGGTCCAGTTGAGGGAAGGCAGCTTGCTTTCCTGCACCAGGTTTTGGGGTGGATGACCAGTGCCATTGGGACAAAAAGTGACCCAGGAGAGAAAAAAGGAAAAAAAAAAGTCAGGCTTACCAGATCCAGGGAAGTCTGGAGATCACAATGGTCTGGGTCTGTGTCAATCCTGGGTAAAGCATCCGAGAAAGAAGGAGGATATATTTTCTTGTTTATGCCTGCCTTGTAATCCATTGTTCCTGCTGCTTTAGAATGTCCAGCCAGAAGTTTGTACAAAGTTAAAATAGCTCCATGGAGCTGCAGCCTTAATTTTAAAGAATAGATGTGAGCCATGTATCGCTCGAATCATTTGCAGTATAGGTGCAAAATAAAAGCAGTTTGTGAGGAATCGATAGCACTGCATCTTATTTAAACTAAGAGGGGTAGCTAATGAAATGAAATCCTATTTTTCCGCTTTTATGATCAGTGAATTAATTTTCCAAGAGTTTCTTTCCTTGCTGCAGTGTTCATCTTGCCAGGAGGTTGCAGGATCGTTTTAAGGGCTCCGGGGACCGAAGGTCCTGGTCCAGTGGGCTGCTTCGGGGAGGTGAAGGTTCGAATACTGAGAGAGTAGGTAGAGTGCACAGCTATTGAAGAAGCCAGCAGGTAGGAGACCAACTGTTTTCCTATTGTTCTGAAGTCCACAGGTCTCGAATGTTAACGCTTATGAGTGCGCCCCTTTTTTCCTCCAGACCCTCTGAGAATGTAAAAATATGCCCCTAGATGGGGCAAGAAGGGGGGTTACATTTATATGGAGTTCATATAGTTTTAACACAGTTTCTTTCACCAAGAGTCTGGTGCAGCCAAACACAATCCCTGGTATAGCCAGGCACCCCCACTGGATTGTAGCCCCAACTATCCTCTGTCAAATGAGCCCACTTTCACTCCATTAGCCCTAAGGGTTTTACAGTCACTGCCGTCAAAACTCTGTCCCCCTAGGAGGCAGGCAGCACTCATTACTATTCATGGTGCTGCTCATTAATATTCATAAGCACCCGAGCAGCCCTGCTATTGAAACTCCCAACCTGGCCAGCCACGGGTTCTGGCCCGATCCTCTTCTGGTCTCCAGTCCCCAAGGAGATAGATGGGGTACTGGGACCACAGTCAGACTCTCCGTTGTCAGACCACAATGGCGGTTGGCAACTTCAAAACGCCCCTTGCGCATACGTGAGTGCCGGCCGAATTTGGCCTGCTGGCAGCTCGTGACCCCAGAATAATGCCCTGAAAGGGCAGAAAACAACATGCTGCCGGGGAAAGAACACGCGGAGAACTCTGGAGCACAAGCTAATCAGGGACAAATGGGGCAACTACAGGTAAGCCCCCAAAGGCGGGTTACACTCCCCCTCCTGAAACTCTTAGCTTCCATGACAAGCGAAAGGGGAAAGGTACCCAAGGAAAATGTCAACATCAATAACATTTCTAACTACAGTCACAATCACAGACATGGACAGATATTTCCTTAAATTTGTATATTTCTAGAGAAATCTCCTGCTTTCTCCAGTTCTACAGTAGGGGCAGCATAGAGAAACTGTTTAGAAATTTCAAGAAATATCTGGAAATATCTGACCATGTTTCAGGCTACTATTGTATATACCTGGTTCCCATCTAACAGATAATAACCATTCAATATTCAAACACAGGACATTACGTACATCTTGGCAAATTCCTTTTCATTTTGAGCTCTTTGGCCACATGAAAAGTGGCACCCATAAGACTGACCCATCAGCCATAGTATGGTACTATCCCACAGAGTACACTCCTTTTCTTCAACCCTTCTATGGACCCTGTTCACCTCTCTCACCTTCTTTGGGTCACCTGTCCCTCAGACCTAGGGGGTTTAGCATCAGCAGGGCACATATTCGGTTTTACTAGTGGGGCGACATCAGCCTTGCCGACATCCCCGACAGCGACAGCCACAATGCCGAGTGTCGGCATTGCACTGTTGGGGATGTCTCAGTGTTTCTATCGGGGGGCTGTGCTCCCAGAACCCATGTGGGGGCTCAACCCCCCTCCCCGGTCTCTAGGGATACAACTCCGATTTGGAGTTGTCTCGGGAAACACCGAACCGCAATGTAGTCTCATTGCCAGCAGAGACCATCTGCGACCGAGATATTTGCTCAAATCCTGTCACTGTGATGGTCTTCGCTCTTGTGGTTTCGCCGTGCGATCAGCATATCCACATATTCACCTTCGGCAGGGATCTAGGAGTAATGTACACTCCCTTATGTTCTACAAACAAAGGCAAGTCTGTAGGAACCCCAGGGGCATCATATGTCAACTAAAGAACAGGCTGTGTTGTCCTCCCTCACCTTTGAAGGGCCTCCTGAATACCTACACCCCTACCTACCCCTGGATCAGTGGAGAGTTCCTCTTTCTCTTCATCCTCCTCCTGTTCATTCTGTTCCTCAGTGACTGGAGTGAACAATTCCAACACTACTCTAACATCAGGCACAGCTCTAGGGGTACTAACCTGGGCTCCTTCAAAGGGCACAGTCAGATTAACGCTCAGTTCCGATGTGGGCCTTCCAAAAGACACATCTTCCCCCTCACCTTCCTGACCCTCAGAATCACCCTGTGACCACTCCCTGGGTGAACCTGCAGGACAGCTGCTCCGCTACCACTCAAGCAGCTCAGCCGGACCAGTATTCAAGTCTGGAGTGGTCCCCCTGAGTGGCATGGCTGAAACAGACTCTCCAACCCTACCCTGTCTTCTAGGCTTATCCCTTGTCAGGGGCAGTCCCTGAAATAACCTGGCCAACTCTGGGATAGGGTAACGACCACACGGGGTCTTAACATTCCCCCCAGACTTATCATTAGTGTCTCCCTCATCTGAGACCTCCCCACCCTGGGCAGACCCAGTCCCCATGGCATCACTTCCTCTCTGCCTCTGTGTTCTGCATGCAGCAGCTGGAGTAGTGGCGGATGATGAAGGACCTTCCACAACATCTTTGGCATTTACTATTTTGTCACCAGTAGGCAGCAGGCGGTTATGATGAATAACCTTGTGCCCTCACGTATCTCCCTCAGGCCGAATCTTGTACACCGGTAGGCCTGCAAACTTCTCCAAGATGATATATGGGGTGTCTTCTCATTTGTCAGCTATCTTATGCTTCCCTGGTATTCCCAGCCATCGTAGTAGCACTCGGTCACCTGCTTCCAAGTCTTGGGCTCATACTTTTTTATCCTGGTGTTCCTTATTCGCTTGGTTCCTCTTAGTGGCCATTTCTGAAGCGAGATGGTATGCATCATCTAGTTGTTGTTTCAGCTTCTTCACATATTGCAAATAGTCTCCTGCCCCCAGACCATCCGAGGAGACTCCATAGCACAGGTCCACTGGCAGATGAGCTTCCCTCCCAAACATGAGCTGATAGGGAGAGAATCCCATAGCGTTATTTCATGTACAGTTGTAGGCATGGACCAGAGTACTCATCCGCTGACTCCATGTGCGTTTATCCGATGGATCCAGGGTGCCCGGCATATCTAACAGGGTCCTGTTGAATCTTTCCAGTTGAGGGTCACCTTGGGGATAGTAAGTGGTGATACAGGACTTCCTGATGCCCTGCAATGACGGTAGTTCTTTGAGGAGCTCCAACGTAAGGAAGTCTATGCATATCAGTTCCATAGGGCCACTAGTTTTGATGTAGACTAATGGAGTAGCCCTTTGGGGAAGCGCCTTCCAGTTGATACATCTCATGCAGCTTTTACAATGTGTCTCTACATCTGCCTCCATCTTTGGCCAATAAAATCGACTCTTAACTAGGTCCAGAATGCATTCAGCACCCAAGTGCCCCATAGCGTCATGCAGAGCCCTCAACACAGTCTTAACATGCTTCTCCAGGAGTACTAACTGCTCTTGAGGGGCCCCCTGCTGGTCCTGGGTGTCTCTGTACAGCAACACCTTCTTCAGTCACAGCTAGGGACATTCATGTAGCAGTAGTCATGCCCAGGGGGTAGATGGTGTCCACTTGTTCCTGACTCCCCTGCTGTTTCATCACCTGTATGATCTGCCCAGTGACTGGGCTGGCCCATTGATCCCGTTGCAGGTCTTGAGTAGTTAATTGCTGGATCTGACATCTAGGGTGGCCAGCCAGCAATAGGTAACTGGAAGACAGTCCCCTGAGGCCACCAGACAATCTACCAAGCAGTGGGTGTCCTCGGGGAGGGGGGGAATATCTCTTCACCATCATGCCTCTTGCACAAGGCCTTTACAGCTTGTTCTAAAATTCATACCCAGTTGGAGCCCTCATCATTGCAGGCATGGGGCCGCCTTGACAAAGCGTCTGCATCTATGTGGTTCAGGCCTGGGCGATGCTCCATGCAATAATCATAGGTGGACAAGGCTGACAGCCACCTATGACCAGCTGCATCCAGCTTGGCAGTGGTCTGCACATAGGTAAGTGGGTTATTATCTGTCTTCACGATGATCTTAGCCCCATACAGATACTCATGGAACTGATCGACTATGGCCCACTTCAGCGCCAAGAACTCTAACTTATGGACAGGATAGCTCTGCTCTGAAGGGTTTAAACTCTGACTGGTGAATGCAACCGGACATAATCATTCAGGGTGTTTTTGATACAATACAGCCCCCAATTCACTAAAACTGACATTGGTATGAAGGACGTAGGGTTTCTGTGGGTCCACATAAGCCAGCACCGGGGCATGGATCAAACAATAGATGATATACTTGAAAGCTCTATCACAGTCACCATTCCACCTCTCACCAAATGGTTCAGATGGGCGGAAATAACCACTGGCTTCCATTTAAAGAGTCCAATGCATCCTGCACTCTGGGCATAGTGTATTGATTGGGCACAGTCCGCTTATTCAGGGTGCGGTAGTCCACGCACATTCATATGGCCCTGCTTTTCTTTCTCACCCTCACAATTGGCGACGCATAGTGGCACCTGGATTCCTGAATAATCCCCACATCCAGCAGCTCTTGCAAGTGCTGCTGGATGTCATCAGTATCGGCCAGGACCAGCCACTCTGATCTCTCTGAAAAAGTTTGTCATTCGTGAGTTGTATCGATGCTACTCTCCACTCACATACCCTACATCCCATTCGTGCAGAGAGAAAACATTCGTCCAAGCAGCCAGCTTTTCCCTCACTCTCTTTTTCCATTCATCTGGGATGGGGGGAAATCACTCAGATCAAACAATTCCGGATCAAGTCCCACCGAAGCACCTCTGCTCACTGCAGTGTTGTGCACTGCTGTGTCAAAGCAATATATCTGAGCTAGTGTCCATCCTTTCTGCCCCACCACCTCCTTATCTGTGACATTCTTTACTTGCACATTCACCCTCTGAACATATGCATGTGTTCTGGCTGGCAGAACACTGGGCTTGACTAACAGTCCCACCGGTAGTCCATGTTCATCCAGAGCATCTAACATCAATATCTGATTCTTGACATCCTTCTTTAATCTCACAACACTGGTAGTGTTGCATTCCACGTTTGGTGGGAGCACAATTTCATCTCCATCTCTTCTCTACACTATTCCCACCAGATTGTCAGACTCCTCAACAGGGGATTGCCCCTTCCTTCTGCAAGACTCCTGAGCCAGGAGGTGCAACAAGGATTTCTTTCCTCTTCTTTCGGCCACTCAAGCACAACAAAGCTGGGCGAGATGTCCAAATACATGGGCATCTGTGCCCACTAATACAAAGCTAGGGTCTCTACAGCTTCACTCACTCCAGTCACTTTAGTAGGGAATGCCATCCGTACTTTGACAGAGCCAAGATAAGGGTACATCTTTTCACTGAGGCCCCACATGTGCAGACCCTCAGGTGGCTGTATTTCCACGTCTGGTAAATGCTGATCATACCAGGATTTGAAAATAATGGTAACCTGGGAGCCGCTATCCAGAACAGCCCAGGTGGGGACTCTGTTGATGGTGATGTTGGTCTCAGTTGTCAGTCCCACTAACGTTCGCATGTCTGCTGGCGCTGACGTGTTGGTTCTGCCAGATGAAGTTCTTGTATGAGCCATGGAGCTGGACCTGCCAGTGGTCCCAGTGAGCTCCTTTACCAGGCCCTACCATACTTGCCCTGCTTGCAGACTGTGTTGGCGGGTACCCTATCTCAGTTAAATGATCTAAAGGTGCCCTGCACACCCTCTGTAAATGGCCCTTGCCCCCACACCTCTAGCAAATGATGGTTCACGGGGCTGCAGCTGGTCTCTTCATGCCAGACAGGCCCCAGGTATTCCCACTGGGGCACTCTGAGCAGCACGATTCCAGTCTATGACCCTCTCATTCCCCTGGGCAACAACTGGCACTCCCATCCTCTCTAGCTCAGCTACCCTCCGGACTAATTCCTCTACTTGAGCCTTGACCCCCTACATTGGAGGAAGTTACTGGGGCAGGGGACCTAGTGCCAAACATCATCGAACCTACATTAGGGACTATACCACTCATCCCAGGAGTCTCAGTCGAACCTGAACCCAAGCTAGTTAAGCTGAGTTGACTACATCCCTGTACTCCCTTAAAAAAGTCCTTAATTCCTGTACCTCAACAGGGGCACCTCTCGGACATTCTGCATTGCAGTCGTGGAGGCCCTATGCATCCCCCAGTGACCCTGTTCTTTCTCAGCCTGCCTGGACCTCCGGTACCAAAACCCAACATGGAGGGGGTTATTCTTACTGTCTACTAAATGCAACTGTAATACCAACAAAGGGGAAGAACAAGCAGCATTCACTATGTGCTCCAACTTGATCCTGTTTAGATCATGGGCGGCTACCCCCCTTTTCAGAACACCTTCTGCAATGCCCTTTCCACCCGGGCCAGGAAAGCAGACAACCCCTCCCACTGCCTAGTGATTTTAAACTTCCATATGAGGTCCTCACAGGTTTTGGGACTTCCAAATACATTTTCCAAAGCCGTGAGATATACCTGGGCTGCGGCTTCGGGGTCTGTGGCTCATATATATATATATATATATATATATATATATGAGTTTTATCATGTATTTCAAACTTGCACTAATTATCCCTAGTTTCTGCTTGTTAGACTTCAGTTTCTTGTATCAATATTGAACTGTGTCCTCGTTGAATTGTTATGTAAAGTTTGTTCTGTACCTAATCACTGTGACATGGAACCTTTGCAAAATGAATCTTTGACTCAAAGGTATTTCCAAATTATCAATAAATATTACAAAATATTAAATAAAGAATGTATAACCTCTAAAGCAGGACCCCGTAAACTCTCAACTAACTGTTTCTGCTTCTCAACATCAGAACACTGCCAGTCTTGGACTAACGGGGTGGCACCATCCATCCAGGCCTCCAAGTCATCCCCAATATTCAGGGTAGGTTTAACCCCTGAAAATATCCTCAGTTTATGGTACAGCTCGAAGGCCATAGGCATGGAACCAGGCTGGGGTTTCTCCAACGCTGGCGCCTTAGGAACGGATTCCACTCCTCAGCCCCCTCCACCAGGGGAGGTCATACTAAAGATAATTACTACCAGTAGAGCCTCAGCCAATCCCTCCATCACCAAAGCCCCAGGCATCCAATTGCCATCTATGGAGTGAGTAGTCTCTACCAGCAAAGTCAATGTACCTCTAGCTGGATCAAACATTTTCCCTTGTACTTTTACCTTTCCCAGTCTCTTTATGGTGGATACACAATTTTCAGCATCCATCTCTTCCATCTCTGAGGGTACCCCAGCAAAAGAAAAGACTTCTGGGGATCCACTTTCATTCCCCCGCTCCATTCCACCAGCCTCATCTTATCTTTCTCAGTAGACTTGAATTTAGCATGGAGTGGAGTGAACTAGGGGCCAGGAAACCCATCAGGGGTCCCAGAACTCACATTGTCTGGTGCAGACATGGGTGGCAAACAGGAGATTCCAGCAGTGCCTCCAAGATGTATCCCAGGCATCGTATACCAGTGGGCTACCCCCTCCCCAGCTGTCTCTGATACCAGACAAGGGGCCTGGGTCCTGCTATGGTGGTGACAATTTTTGGTTAGTTCCCAGAAATATAAATTATAGCGCTGTGTCTCCACCCAGAGTAAAGTACTAGTGGGTCAGATATCTGCTTGGTACAGCCCCCTGGGATACTGTACCTACCCACCTCCCCCACCAATGACTGCACACTGTGTCCCCAAATACCTTGTTCCACCATAAACCATATATCTCAGCAGTAAGTACATGCAATGAATTTCACTAGCACAGCAGTTTCATCAAACACATTCACAGCTTTATTTAGGGGACAAGGACTAGGGAAGGAATACTGGGACATAGGATAGCTGTGAAGCAAGGAAAAAAGGTTAGTAAAATAGGCAACAATAATAAACATGTGGGCCCGGAGGCCAAGCCCTCCCTGCTGGTACCAGTGTCCTCATACTGTTTCTAGGGATACCCACTACATGCAGGCCTGATAGGTGCCGTAGGTTAGCTGGCTATTGAGGCCCTGAAATTGTAGAAAACCTAGATTTTGAAAAACACAAATTCCCCTTTCCCCTCCCAGGAACCAGGTCCTGAGTACTCACAGTTTGCCAATCTCAGCACCAGGGAAAATGGAGCTCCTTGGGTTAGTGCAGCAAACATGGAACAGGCCAGCCAGGATCCCTCTGACTGGATGGAACTTTCTCAAGGATCCTGCAGCTGGTCACCTTGATTGTAGTTCTGGCTGCTTGTCACCTTCAGCCACTTCTGGCCCACTGCAGAGCACTGTGGCAGGAAAACACCAGCCCCAGTAGGCAAAGACCCGGGAGTGACTGCACAGCCCAGCTTCCCCAATGGGTTGCAGGTACACTAGCACCCCAACAAGCGCCGGTGACCTCCTGAGACAGAGTCCAACTTGGAAGGGGTTAGCAAGTTCCCTCCCTGGCTCTGGGTGAGGACTCCCAAATGGTGGGGGCCCTCCTGCAGTCCCTGTACTGAGTTCTTAGCAAGCAAGGTTTCCAGGCGGTCACTCCAATAAAGTCCAGTGCCAGTTTGAGTGGGTGATAGCCTCTATTTCGATAAGTGCAAGTACAGTTCAGCAGGGGGAACTCAGAACAACAATCCCCTGCATACCAGTCCACACCTTATAGTTCAGCAGTGTCCACAACCTTTTTTCCAGCTGCAGCTGAGCCTCAGCTCTCAGCCATTTTCACCAGTTCACTCAGGACACACACAGCCCTCGGCTAGCATCCCGAAGACCAGAGACACTCTGCCTCATCAGAATTTAAACTGCAGTCCCACACAAGCAAATGACCTCCCAGTGATGACTGTAACACTCCTGATATTCCGCACACTCTTCTCAGCTAGTCCAGCTTCCCAGTGCAGGGTTTCTGCAGCATTTAGCTTTTCCCATCAATGACAAGCAATACAGTCTCTTTCTCTTGTTCCCCTTCTCAATTCAGTCCTGCAGTAAGTACCTGGTGAATTAGAATCTCAGCTCAGTCTGTCTTCCTTCTTTGCCCTTTCCAGTCCACTTCTGCTGCCCAGCAAATCTCCAGATGGGGCCTGGGGAGGCTCCTGAAGCTCAAAGTCCACTCTCACAGAACAGTGCTGACTCATACAGAGCCCAGGAACAGAATGAAGAAATCCCAGAAGGTCCACACAGTATCAGCCGAAAATCCAGAGTTTTGATTGCCTGATGGAGTCTATCAATATTCGATATCCATAGAGATCAATATTTCCTGCTCGTTTATTGGGGCATGATCTAGGCACCAGAGTTAGTCCCCTCCTTTTCCCAGGAGTCCCTTTGTGTCCACTTTGGGCATCTAGATCACTGATTGGCTGCAATTCTCGTCTCGGGTTAAATGTCGCAAACATGTCAGCTCCCTTCATTTATATGGAGTCCATACAGTTTTAACACAGTTTCTCCCCTCCAAGAGTCTGGTGCAGCCCAAAACAACCCCTGGTCTAGCCAAGCACCCCACCAGATTGTAGCCCCAACTGCCCCCTGTCAAACTAGCCCACTCTCACTCCATTAGCCCCAGGGGTCCTACAGTCACTGCCACCGAAACTCTGTCCCCCAAGCGGCAGGCAGCACTTATTACTATTCATGGGGCTGCTCATTCATATTCATAAGCACACGATCGGCCCCCCTGTTGAAACTCCAAACCTAGCCAGCCACGGGCTGCAGCCGAATCCTCTTCTGATCTCTGGTCCCCAAGGAGATAGGAGGGGTGCCAAGACCACACACATACTCCCCGTTGTCGGACTGCAATGGCGGTCAGCAACTTCAAAGAGCCCCTTGCGCATATGTGAGTGCCAGATGAATTTGGCATGTCAGCAGCTCGCAACCCAATAATTATGCCCTGAAAGGGCAGAAAACAACATGCTGCTGAGGGAAGAATGTTGGGAGAATTCCAGAGCACCAGCAAATCGGGGACAAATGGGGCAACTACAGGTAATCCTCCAAAGGGGGTTACATATCTATCTACAGACAGTATCTATCCATCTATCTACCTACCTACCTATCTATCTAATCTATCTACAGACAGTATCTCTCTATCTGTCTGTCTGTCTATCTACAGACAGTATCTCTCTATCTATCTGTCTATCTATCTACAGACAGTATCTCTCTATCTATCTATCTAGCTACAGACCGTATCTAGCTATCTACAGACAGTATCTATCTATCTACAGACTCTATCTATCTATCTATCTATCTACAGACCGTATCTAGCTATCTATCTATCTACAGACAGTATCTCTCTATCTGTCTATCTACCTACCGACAGTATCTCTCTATCTATCTACAGACTGTATCTATCTATCTATCTACAGACAGTATCTATCTATCTATCGACAGTATCTATCTATCTATCTACAGACAGTATCTATCTGTCTATCTATCTATCTATCTATCTACAGACCGTATCTATCTATCTATCTATCTATCTACCAACAGACAGTATCTATCTGTCTATCTATCTACAGACAGTATCTATTTGTCTATCTATCTACAGACAGTATCTATCTATCTATCTACAGACTCTCTCTATCTATCTATCTATCTACAGACTGTATCTATCTATCTATCTATCTACAGGCAGTATCTGTCTATCTATCTGTCTATCTATCTACAGACAGTATCTATCTATCTATCTATCTATCTATCTATCTATCTACAGACAGTATCTATCTATCTATCTGTCTATCTACAGACTCTATCTATCTGTCTATCTATCTACAGACAGTATTTATCTATCTATCTATGTACAGACTCTATCTATCTGTCTATCTATCTACAGACATTATCTATCTATCTACAGACTATATCTATCTATCTGTATATCTATCTACAGACAGTATCTATCTATCTATCTATCTATCTATCTATCTATGTACAGACTCTATCTATCTATCTGTCTATCTATTTGAAAACATAAACTGAACTTACAAGCTCAAATGGGCAGACTGGGTGGGCCATAGACCCTTATCTGCCGACACTGTCTATATATCTATGTATCTACAGACAGTATCTATCTATCTATCTATCTATCTATCTATCTACAGACTCTATCTATCTATCTATCTATCTACAGACAGTATCTATCTATCTATCTATCTGTCTATCTATCTACAGACAGTATCTATCTATCTATCTATCTATGTACAGACTCTATCTATCTATCTGTCTATCTATCTACAGACAGTATCTATCGGTCTATCTATCTACAGACAGTATCTATCTATCTATCTATCTATCTGTCTATCTATCTACAGACAGTATCTATATATCTATCTATCTACAGACAGTATCTATCTGTCTGTCTGTCTATCTGTCTGTCTGTCTGTCTATCTGCAGACAGTGGGCCCAATTCTCAAAGCCCCAAGAGTGACGCAGGGTGCCTGCACCAAACAGAAATGGCACAAGTGGCACCTTGTGTCATAACTTGCCCCTGGAACTATTCTCAAATGCAGCCTGCATTGACCACTGGCTGCCTGCCCCAAGCAGGGCTTGTGCTGCCCGTGTGCCCACAAATGGGCTGTGACATGGCACAAGAGGGCATGTGGCAGATGCAAGCTGCCACATCCTCAATATCAGGATTCTCAGACCTCACCCAGAGGGCGAAATCCTAAGTATCCTCACATCAGCTAGGACTGGTCTAAGGGTACTTAGACAAGCTCCCTCTGGGAGAGGGTACTGGATACTGGAATATATAGGAAGAGGCATCACCAGTAGAAAACAGGAAGTTGTTATCCCTCTGTACAGACAGTTGGTGAGACCCCATCTGGAGTACTGTGTCCAGTTCTGGAGACCTAATCTCCACAAGGACATAGACAGGATGGAGGCAGTCCAGAGGAGGGCAACTAAAATAGTGCAGGGTCTGCACCAGAAGACATGTGAAGAGAGACTTAAGGAGCTTAATATGTATAGCCTCGAGGAAAGGAGGGAAAGGGGGGGACATGATAGAAACTTTCAAGTGCCTCCAGGGAATCAACAAAGCCAGGAGGGTAGCATCATTCAGAAAAAGAGATGTGTAAGAACAAGGGGGCACAATTTGAAGATAGAGGGGAGATGACTCAAGGGCAACGTGAGGAAGTAGTTTTTCACGGAGAGGGTGGTGGACACATGGAATGGCCTTCCTGAGGAGGTCGTAGGGTCAAAAACAGTGGGGGAATTCAAAAATGCATGAGACAGACATAAGGCAATTCTGGTGGGGGTAGGAAGAAGTAGGCTGTTGGGTAACTAGGATCTGCAGCTTATCCATTAGGTAGGGAAATGGACAGACTGGGTGGGCCAAGCGGTCCTTATCTGCCATCAAAGTCTATATTTCTATCAAAGCTGACCCATATGTAGCATTGTGCCCTTCTCCCCGACCCCAATTGTGTCAGTATCAGTTATAGCAATATTGTGCCCCCTCCCCGTATGTGCCATTAACTGTAATGTGTAATCATCATCATGCCCCCTCCCAGATGTGCCATTAACAGTACTGTTACATTATAAACATGCCCCCCTATCCCCGATGCTGCCATTGTCCCTTTAGGAATGATAACCCCTGTCACCTGGTGATCCAGTGGCCGCCTACCCCAGCAGGTAGTTCCCACTACCACCCAGCCCCCCCATCCTGTAGTAGAGCCGGCACCGGCACAGCCCTCCTTTCACCTCCGCAACCGGAGTCGACTGAACTGTCATTCATTCTGATCACTGTACTGTAGAGTGTACACATTGCACGTACACTGTACAATACTGTGATCAGATTAACTGATACCCGTTGGCACTGGCAGCAGAAGGTGAGAGGAGGGGTGCCAGTGCTGGCTCTACTACAGGATGGGGCTGGGTGGTGGTGGTGGTGGGCACTACCTGCTGGGGTGGGGGCAGGGGCAGCTAGATCACCAGGTGAAAGGAGTGATCATTCCTGAAGTGACAATGGCGGCATCGAGGATGGGTGTGTGTTATAATGATTTAATTGCACTGTTAATGGCACATTCAGGGAAGGGGCATGACATGTATTACACATTCTCGTTAATGGCACATTTGGGAAGGGAGCATGATGTTTACACATTTCTGTTAATGTCACGATCGTGAAGGGGCATGATAAGTTTTACCCACTACTGTTATTTGCATGGGCATATCGGGGCAGGGGGTGCACAAGCCACCGAGGGCAATGCTGGAACAGTGCACAGCCGCCCTACTGCTTGTGGCAAGCCATCCTGCTGCACCATGTGTTTGGCACATGGTCTGGCTTGCCGCAAGGCTAGGGACTTAGCCGCTGGGACCCTGCCTGTTACAGAATCGGGCACAGGGTCCCTGGTGCACCGGGCTTTGGTGCAAACTGCTGTTTGCCACAGCTTGTGCCAGTCCAAGCCCGCTTTGAGAATCGGGCCCAGTATTTATCTATAGACAGTAATCTATCGCTCCATCTATAGACAGTATCTATCTATCTATCTATCTATCTACAGACAGTATCTATCTATCCATCTATCTATCTACAGACAGTATCTATCTACAAACAGTATATGTCTGTCTGTCTATCTATCTACAGGTAGTATCTATCTACAGACAGTATCTATCTATCTATCTGCAGACTCTATCTATCTATCTACAGACAGTATCCATCTATCAATCTATCTAGAGACAGTATTTAGCTGTCTATCAATTTATCTACAGGCAGTATCTATTTACAGACAGTATCTATCAATCTACAGATAGCATCTATCTATCTATCTACAGTCAGCATATATCTTTCTACAGACAATATCTATCTACAGACAGTATCTATCGAGTGATCTATTTACAGACAGTATCTATCTACAGAGAGTATATATATCTATCGATTGATCTCTTTACAG
The DNA here is from genome assembly GCA_016271365.2 of Neoceratodus forsteri. Lineage (NCBI taxonomy): Eukaryota > Metazoa > Chordata > Ceratodontiformes > Ceratodontidae > Neoceratodus > Neoceratodus forsteri. The sequence goes on from CM057458.1 coordinate 35,104,825, forward strand.
ACAGTATCTATTTATCTATCTAACTAGCTAGCTAGCTAGCTACAGACAGTATATAGCTACAGACAGTATATATATGTATGTATTTATCTATCTACAGACAGCATCTATCTAGCCATGTGTCTATCTACCTACAGACAGTATCTATCTACAGATAGTATCTATTTATCTATCTGTCTATCTGCAGACAGTATGTACCTACCTATAGACAGTATCTACATAGATACATAGCTGTTGTCAGCAGATAAGGGCCTTGTGGCCTATCCAGTCTGCCCTACCCCTCTATCTATCTATCTATCTATCTATCCATCTATCTATCGACAGAATCTATCTATCTGTCTATCGACATTATCTGATGATCTATCTACAGATATTGTCTGTCTGTGTCTATCTTTCTCACTACTGATCTACAGACAGTATCTATCTATCTATATCTATCTACAGACAGTATCTATCTATCTATCTGTACAGACAGTATCTATCTCTCTATCTGTACATACCATATCTATCTATCTATCTATATTTATCTACAGACAGTATCTATCTAGCTATCTGTACAGACCATATCTATCTATCTATATTTATCTACAGACAGTATCTATCTATCTATAGACAGTATCTATCTATCTGTACAGACAGTATCTATCTATAGACAGTATCTATCTGTACAGACAATATCTATCTATATATATATATATCTACAGACAGTATCTATCTATCTATCTGTACAGACAGTATCTATCTATAGACAGTATCTATCTGTACAGACAATATCTATCTATATATATATATATCTACAGACAGTATCTATCTATCTATCTGTACAGACAGTATCTATCTATCTGTACAGACAATATCTATCTATATATCTATCTATATACTGTATATATATATATCTTACAGACAGTATCTATCTACAGACATTAACTATCTATATCTATCTACAGACAGTATCTATTTACTGTATCTATCTATTTATCTATAGACAGTATCTATCTATCTATCTATCTATTAGCAGTATCTATCAACAGTATCTATCTATCTATAGACAGTATCTATCTATCTATCTATCTATCGACAGTGTCTATCTCTCTGTCTATCTGTCTGTCTGTCTATCTATCGACAGTATCTACTGTATCTATAGACAGTATCTATCTATCTACAGGCAGTATCTATCTATCTACAGACAGTATCTATCTATCTATCTATAGACAGTATCTATCTATTTATTGGTAAGGCGCATGTCTGTAGTTCTGTGGGGGAAGAGCTCCTCCCCCACATCCTACTTAAGTGATCAGGCTATCGCCGCTCTGCTTAAACAAGTCACACTCCTGGCGTTCACTGTTGTGCTCTGGCGGGTCCATGGCTGCTCATCCCCAATCCTCCTGCTTGTTTTTTCCTGTCCTTGCATTCATTTTTGTCCGCCCCCATTCCTGCCCTGTTGTTTGTTTCTACCTGTGCTCTTCTGGGATTTCTGCTGCCATGCCTGCAACCCACAGTGCCTCCTGCACTCTGTCCCTGCGGCCGTTCATTCAGCTGCTGACGTTCTGTGCTTCCTTGCTTCCTCTCCATTGTTTTCCTTCTGTTTGTCTTTCTGTTCGTTCGCCTCAGCAGCTACTGCTCCTGCCGCCTTGCAGTTCATTCAGCTACGAGGGCCTCTAGTTCCCTGCGCTTCCTTGTTTTTCATTGCCACACATTGACCTAGACATTACTGAGGCTGCTATGCAGTTCGCTCCTTCCTGAATTCTTTCTGTGATGGAACCACCTGCTCTCCTGCCTGCAGCTCCAGCTGCTCTCTTTGTCCACCTAGCAACTACAGTTCCTACAGCTCGGTGCTCCATCATTCCCCGTATGGCCTCCTGCCCTTTTCAGTGCTGCATCCAGTCTCCTCTGCATATGCTTCCTGCCTTGTCTTCTGCGCCTCCCTCCTTGGATCACTAGATGGAAGCAGCCTCTGCATTCTCTGACTTTCCTGCCCTGTTCTCTGCCTGAGGGAATTGGACTTGGACATTCCACCTGTGGGGCTCGGGCATTGATGAACACCGACCTCAGACAGGGATCTCATCCTCTGCATGGGGATTCTGGCTCGACCCTGTCACCCATGGTATTCTCATCTACCATGCATGGAACCATTGTTGTCTATCTTTCAGCAATTGACAGTACAATGCATGCAGTCTGCAAGCACCTTGGAGTGGTCCTGTACTACAGGTTTCTGACTTCCCCTCCTTTTGCTGCTTATTACCTGGACTGCACCTTTTCCGTGCAGTCAGAGCATTTCACGAGGTATGATGAAGGCTGCTTGTGGGGTATGCTGTTCCAGCTGCTCCCTTGTATTTTGTTCTGCCTCCTGGATGACTTATTCCTGGCATGCACTCCACCTGCTGTCTGTCGGGCTGTGCTCCATTGCTGGCACTTACTGCCTGAGTCCTACTGGGACCTGCTTCACTTCTCTCCTGCTCATTCCCTCTTGGACATCTACTGGAACCATTGCTTCATTGCTGCTCTGTTTGCCAGTCTGACTAGTGCTGTGCAATCTTTGCCTCATGTCTGTGCCTTTCCCTCAGCTTCAGCCTCTGGGATGTCTGCTGCACCAGGTGGCCCTCCTCAGTGGCATTCCATCCTGCCTAGCCTTGCTAGAGGTCTGGCTTGACTCACTCTCTTCCCTTCCCGCCTGGCCTACGTGGTGCTAGGCCATTTCCGCTGGTTGCTTGGGGGCCTCACCTGGCAAGCTTTCGCTGCTCCTTTGCTGCCCTGCATGAGGGTTTTGTGGTTTTGCTAGCCTTCATGGGGCCTAGCTGCTGCTCTCTGCTCCTTCCTTCAGCTGACCTATGTAGAGGTCCAGCCACTCATCCTACCCCACGTAGAGGGCTAGCTGATTACTTTGCCTCCATCCTTTGGACTCCTGACATGCACTCCAGTCATGCACTCTATCTTGGCATTCATCACCCTGTTCCGAGTCCTTCCTGCTGGCCATCATTCGAGCTTATCTACTGCATCCTTCGTTCCTGCTTCTAGTGTCCCTCCAGTGCTGGTCTCTGCTAAGACATTCCTGTGGTTCCGTTCCTGGCTGGATGACAGTTTCTCCTGCATTGTGCATCCCCTGAGCAATGGATTTCAGCTCCATGCAAGTTTCCTCTCCTGAAGTTTTCTCCGACCTGGATCAGCTGTTCATTCCTCCCTGTCCTCGCTGCTTGTTGGACCTCCTTCTGTGGACCATCTTCTTCGGTCATGTCTCCCTGCTGTTCACCTGCTCTCTGGATTTGGACTGTGTCTGGACCTTCATTCATCTGCCTACCTTGTCCCGGTGCCTCTGCAGTGTTTCCTTCTTCCTGGACTGGACCCAGTCCCCCTCTGCTGCTTCCTTGTCTGCCTATTTCAGATTGTTTTCCTCCTTTTGGGCATTTCATTGGATCCCCATCTGCCAGAAGCCTTCATTCCATGTCACTTACTTATCTCCGACATTTCCATCAGGATTGGATGCACTGCCAGTGATGTCTTGCTTTCAGTCACACTACTCGAGTTCTGGATGCTGCAGCAAACACCTTGCCTCTTCGGACCTACTTCCACTCATCAAGGATATCCTTCTTCGTTCCACTGTGGACTTACATTTGGACTACGTCTCAGGATATTCCCAATCAATTCCCCTTGGCCATTCTTGCCATGCTGTTTCCATTCATTTGGATTTACTACCACTACTGATTCCTGCCAGGACTCTCAGTTGAGCTCTATTCCATAGTGCCATTCCTATCTCATGGCTTAGGCCTCAGACTTAACCTACTTCAGTGCCATGAGGTTTATTAAATCTGGTAGAGTTGCCAACTAACCCGACTCAGTTCTCTTCACTGCACTCTTCTGCCATCCCTGACCATCAGGAACACGTTTCTACAGGATCATCTTACTGCTCTCATCAGTCTGCCTTTAGCCTCTCTATACCTGCCTCGCCCAGCGTCGCGGCATGGTGGTTTGAATATTTCTACTCTGCACCTGCCTCGCCCAGCATCGGGGCCTGGAGGTTCGACTGTTTCTACCCTACACCTGCCTCACCCAGCATCAGGGCCTGGAGGTCCAAATATTTCTACTCTACACCTGCCTCGCCCAGCATCGGGGCCTGAAGGTTCGATTATTTCTACCCTACAACTACCTCGCCCAGCATCAAGGCCTGGAGATTCGACTATTTTTACTCTACACCTGCCTCGCCCAGCTCATAACGTGGAGGTTCTGTTCCTTACCATACTTGCTTCGCCGGTCAGGTTGGAGGTTTTCTGGGCTTTCTGGCTTAATGTCCAATTACTGCTTCACCCACTCAGGACAAGGGGTTCATTTGCTCCACCTTCTCCAGCTTCACAACTTGCATCCAGCTTACTTGCCTCGCCTTCAAGACTCTTTGCTTCCATATACTTGCATATCAGAACTCGGACCACATCTTCACGATTGATTCTGCATTTAACTGGATTCCACATAACCTTTTATTAATATTTTGCCCTGGACATCGCCATCTCAGATGAGGAATTGCGCAGGATCTGCTTCCATCCGCTGGCTGGACATTCGGCGTCAGTTCAGGATTTTGTTGCTCTTCCTGACCTTCTGGTCTTCCTCTATTGGGGTTTTAGACTAGCCGATAATATGTATATATTGCTCATTGCTCAACTGGATACCATTTAAAGCAGAAGAAAGGAGAGAAGGCAGTCAGAATAGCAAAGGCCCAAACCGAGGAAAAGATAGCCAACTCGGTTAAGAAGGGGGATAAAACCTTTTATAGGTACATTAGGGAGCAAAGAAAGACTATGGCAGGGATACTGAGGCTGAATAAAGAGGAAGGTGGTTGGGCAGAGAGTAACAGTGAAAAAGCAGGGATACTGAACGAATGCTTCTGCTCAGTATTCACAATGGAAGAGCAGGGGGAAATACCTAATCCAGTCAATAGAAGCACTCTGGATAGAGGGGTTGATGTTAGTCCTTTCACAGAAGAAAGGGTTCTGAAAGAACTCTTAAAACTGAAGGTGGATATAGCAATGGGGCCTGATGGAATTCACCCCAGAATTCTAAAAGAACTAAGGGAAGAACTAGTAACACCACTGACTACCCTTTTTAATAAATCATGGGAGGATGGGGTGGTACCTGAGGACTGGAGGAGGGCAGATGTGATTCCCTTTCACAAAAGGGGGAGCAAGACAGGCAGGAAACTACAGACCTGTTAGTTTGACCTCAGTGGTAGGGAAAATGATGGAATCACTTCTGAAGGAAAGAACTGTTGAGTACCTAGAGGCCAGTGCGGCACAGGACCCAAGGCAGCATGGATTCACAGCAGGAAGGTCATGTCAGACAAATCTAATTGATTTCTTTGACTGGTTGACCAAATTAGTAGACCAGGGAGGGGCTGTGGACATGGCCTACCTAGACTTTAACAAGGCATTTGACACAGTCCCACACAAAAGATTAATAAACAAATTAGCCAGCCTGGGAGTGGGTCCCAGGGTGGTAGCCTGGGTAAAACACTGGCTGGACAACAGGACACAGAGGGTAATAGTAAATGGAGTCCACAGTGAAGAAAGGGGGGTTACTAGTGGGGTACCGCAGGGTTCAGTAATGGGGCCAGTCCTTTTCAATGTCTTTATAAGTGACATTGCAGAGGGACTGAAAGGGAAAATATGTCTCTTTGCAGATGACACAAAGATCTGTAACAGGGTTGATAGGCAAGGTGGGGTGGAAAGGATGAAAGGGACTTGGCAAGGTTAGAGGAATGGTCAAATGTATAGCAGCTTAGATTCAACGCAAAGCAGTGCAAAGTAATGCACCTGGGAAACAAAAACCCAGGGGAAGAGTAGACAATGGGGGGTGAGATACTGACAACAACAAAAATGGAAAGGGACCTGGGGGTAGTCATATCAGATGACCTAAAGGTGGGCCAGCAATGTGAGAAGGCAGTAAGGAGGGCTGGGGGATACTGGGATGCATAGGGAGAGGCATCACCAGGAGAAAACAGGAAGTTGTTGGCCCTCTCTACAGAGAGTTGGTAAGACCACATCTGGAGTACCGTGTACAGTTCTGGAGACCCCATCTCTGCAAAGACATAGACAGGGTGGAGGCTGTCCAGAGGAGGGCAACCAAAATGGTGCAGGGTCTGCACCAGAAGACATATGAAGAAAGACTAAAGGAGCTTAAGATGTATAGCCTCGAGGAAAGGAGGGAGACTGGGGACATGACAGAAGCTTTCAAAAACCTCAAGGGAATCAACAAAGTCCAAGAGGGTAGCATCTTTCAGAAAAAGAGATGTGCAAGAACAAGGGGGCACAATCTGAAGATAGAGGGGGGACGGCACAGAGGTAATATGAGGAAGTATTTCTTCACAGAGAGGGTTGTAGATGCATGGAACAGCCTTCCTGAGGAGGTCGTAGAGTCAAAAACAGTGAGGGAATTCAAGAATGCATGGGACAGATAAAAAGCAATTCTAGTGGGGGGTAGGAGAAAGTAGGCTGTTGGTTAACTAGGATCTGCAGCTTATCCGTTAGGTAGGGAAATGGGCAGTCTAGGTGGTCCAAGTGGTCCTTATCTGCCATCAGATTCTATGTTTCTATGTTTCATTTAGGATTACTCTCCTTTAGTATGCCCAGAAGGACGGGCAGGTCAGTAGTCATGGGTCCTCTGAGGTTTCCCCACAAGGGGGTTTTTCCTCTCCTGCGTGCTGCTGGTCACACTCTCCCAATGCGGAGGAGATAATCGTACCTGCAATCACTATTTCTTTTTGGGGGTCTCATCCTACTCGACTAAGCATCCTTCCTAAGGTGGGATACAGAGAAAGGCCAAAACATTAAGTCCTAACAAGTGTTATTCATCGGTCCAAGTACCTAAGCACTATGCATATCCAATCCAGTTCTTATGTACTACAATCACTGACTTGTTCATATCTATGCTGAAGTATCTAAGCACTAATCATTTCATATTACTCATATACCTTGCAGGCATTGTCCTACTTACTGGTCTGGCCTATGTATCCAAGCACAACCTACGTCATTCAGCTCTACAGTACGTAGCACAAGTACTGAGCTATGAACCACACAGAACTATACATATATCCACAGACAGTATATATCTATCTATAGAGGTAACCCATGATATGAGCGAATAAAAAAACGTGACCGCAACAACAGCGCTGGCAAATCCGCGACTCTCAAAGTCAGCTACAGTAATAATAGCTAACATGCTGAAATAGCGCCACCGCTTGCCATCTTCAAAACAATATAAGCAACTGAAATAGCGCCACCACTAGTCATCTTCATAACAATATAAGCAACTGAAATAGCGCCACCGCTTGCCATCTTCATAACATTATAAGCAACTGAAATAGCGCCACCGCTAGCCATCTTCATAACAATATAAGCAACTGAAATAGGGCCACCGCTAGCCATCTTCATAACAATATAAGCAACTGAAATAACGCCACCGCTAGCCATCATTCGAGCAGTAAAACCAACTGAAATAGCACCAGAACTTGAGATCCTCTTGCCAAACTTAAAACCAAAAAATCCTTTTACCAATAAAATCCACATCATTAACAGCAATAAACACAGTAAAAGCCCCTAACAACACCAACGCGTCAAAATAGCGACATCTAGAGTTTAAAAAAAAGGCAGGTCTCGATGACTTGGTTTACTTTATTGAATCCTCCACCGATAGTGCAATAATTGTAAAACAGCCTCCTTTCTCAGTACTTGCTTTCACAGGGCTCACTTATACCTAGAACTGAAAACTGTATGCCAGCCCTCTCAGGTTATCGTATCTGCTTCTATGTGAATATTCTTTCACAATAGAAACAACTCTTTCGTCCATGTTTTTGTACTTTTTTTTTCTGGAACTTGTACTGGCTCCTGAAACCATCTGTTCCAGCTTCATCTCAGTCAGCCGTTGTTGTTCTTTCAGGCACAGAATGAATCTCCAAATAGTTGGATGACAAGCACCTAGACGGCTATTAAACCCCGATGCCACCTCTCCACAGCATTATTCATACTAGCCATTCCCTGTGTTGTTGCCATGTAACAATTCCACTGGTGTGGGGGGAATAATGCACTTCGTCTACCAGTCCTGCCCCTTCGTTGTCCGATCCATGTACTTTCAAAGTACTTAATTAGGGGCGTTTTAAGGCTAGCATTAACACTGAAAAACTCCCACCTCTTCATCTCTTCAAATGTTGTAACCACATCGTCTGTAGGGACAAAAGCCAATGACAACAACATGCGTAGATGTAGGGCAAAATCTGGATCTTCTGTGTACTTCTCTAGCACCAATGGGAGCTTCTGTATCCTCTGCCAAATGGCCTGAGCAAAATGGAAAAAACAGCCACGTATCTCGGCATTTGGAAAACAGGCACTATATGCAAGCCATGCAGCCCTTTCAAAGTTCATTAAAGCAGACTCTGGGTTCAAGTTGGGCCACATTGCTTGTAGTAATTCATATAGCCTAGAGTATGCTGCTGAACTTCTTGTCGACATAAGCACATACAATGCCGTTACAACCTCTCCGGATTTAATGCAATGAATAATGTACAGCTGCTGAAATAACAAGGGGCGCAATTTAAAAGTGCCATCTAACATCCATTGGCTGCACTCCTGGAGCATTTTAACATTACCTTCCATGGCAAACACAAGGAAGCAATCCTTTTCCTTGCCACTATCATGTAGGAGAAATGTTTCTCCAGAACAAGTTGTTTTAAATTCTAAGGGGATCTCCAGTTCCTGCACAGAAGCAGAAGTGACAGGACAGCCACGATCAACCTGTCTGATCCGCTGTATAGTTCTTTTCATCAGTGGCACTCCTGGCAAATGACCGGTTACAGACTCAGGAGCAGTGGTTGTGCATTGCACGACCACCTGTGAGGTGGTCTCCACGCTGGACCATGCTCGTTCGCAGACACTGGCCATGATTTTACAAGCCCCAACTTCCCCAGCATCAGGTGTGTGAGTATGCTCTTTCAGTAATGAAGTAACAGAGTTTCCAACCATGTGCATCCGAGCCAAACAGGAGAATTTTGGACCAACAGCACAGCGCCAATAAATCTCACCCCTTTCCTTGTCTTTTCTGTACAAAAAGCCTGCATGTATAGCCAGTGGCTTACCTTTCTGGCTCGCGACCATTTCAAACGTCTCCATCTCGATCTCTCACCACCTATCACCATGAAATGCAGTCTAATATAGGAGTATCCCTTTAAAATGTATGCTGTTGCATTTTGGGTAACAGGAAATACATGATCGTTGTAGAAAAAGTAAACAGAGTGTGGGTTACAGATTATTAGGATCCTCTGACCATATGAGGGACTGGATTATGTCAGTGCGCTTTTATTGAAGTCGTCAAAATAGGTAAGCGGCATTATTTACAGACGCAATTATGCAGATCACCTTTTTGCAATCGCGATATTGATTTTCGCGATTTTTGATTCGCGATTTTTACATGGAACCATCTATAGATAGTATCTATATACATCTACAGACAGTATCTATCTATCTATATACAGTATCTATATATCTATCTATCTACCTACCGCACGCACCACTGCATTCTCTGCAAAACCATATCTTTCCTGCCACTCACAAACCATCACCTTGCCCAATGTGCCCCCTTCATCGCCAAATACTTTCACAACACTCTTCCCTCCTACCTCTCTTCACTGATAAGCCCCACCTCAAATTCAGGTTATTTGTTGCACTCTCATGATCACCACTCCTTTGCTCTACCCCAGCCTCACTCACTCTCTGGGAAACTAGCCTTTGCCTATCAGCTCCCAGCCCTCTGGAACCAACCTCCCTCTCTCAGTATGCAGTTTACCAACTGCAGCATCCCTAAAGAGGTACTTCACACCCCACCCCCAGTCTCTGCTCCCCCTCCCCCATCTAAAACTTCCCTGGCCTCACGTACAAACTCATGCCTCTCTGCCTACCTGTTCGTTTCTCTATGTATATAAGTACTGTACATGTTGCAGTTTAGTTTCACTATGTGTAAATCCATTGTGCCATTTTCTCTCATCGCATGTATCTATTTACTGCTGGTTGACAATCCCATGTACCTGAAATGCTTACACAATGACAATGATGTAAATACCTGAATATTGCAAATGTGTTGTAAATTCCTTCCGTCATCCAATTGTTTTACTTGCATACCATGTCCTTCTCCTCTGCCTCGGGTTGCACCTGGAAACAAGCCTTGGCTCTGTGTATCTTTCCCGGTTATCAACTTTTAAATAAATAAAATAAATAAATCTACAGACAGTATCTATCTATTTATCTATCTGTCTGTCTCTGTCTGTCTATCTACATATCCACAGACAGTATCTGTCTGTCTGTCTGTCTGTTTGTCTATATATCCACAGACAGTATCTATCTATCTCTCTCTTTCTCTAGCTGGCTTACTTGGACTGCCGCTGCTGCCTTTTTGAGGTCCTGCACTGATGCCAGTTCTCTCTTGCTTGACCACATGTGTGGTGTGGAGAGAGAGAGCCAGGCAGCAGCATGAGTCTTTGATGCCTCCTTTGCCCTTCTTCTTTGCAGCTGCAGCTGCATTTTCTGCTCTGGTCCCATCTGTCAGTGCGGACATGGAGAGAGACCAGGAGCCACTGTTTGTTGGCACTCCATGCACCAGTTTGCAAACTGCCGCTGAAGGCAGGCCAAATGAGGGAAAGAGAGGGCACATGCTGTGTAGGGCTCCTCCCTAGCACTCCCAGTCCTCCTAACCCTATGCTAGACTCACTGCCCATGGATCTACCAGATGATATCCCTATGGGGCCACTAACAACCACTGGGACCAGGTCAGTAAAGGGAGAAATTAAGGCGTAAAACTGAGGAAGTTTGAATTACAAGGCATCTTCAATATGGTCACATCCATCATAACTGCCATCCAATCGGAGGGCTAGGAATACCAAAGACAGAAGCAGGGGATTGATGCAATTGGACCCTCCCACGTGGACTGGCAGGATTAAGGAGCCAATCAGAGGGCAGAAGGATTGATGGACACCCTTGCCTCTCCAATGAGACATGAAATAGAGGGAAAGAGGTTTCTGTGCTCTTGAGGAGTTGGGGTCAGTCTAAGAGGGACACTGCGGTGTTCAGACTTGCTGCTGGTGAGATCAAGCGAGAGGCCTAACCAGGCCAAGAATATTGCGAGCATTCACCAGGGTTCATTCAGAAAATTCCTTGTGAGCCTTTTCCTGGGTTTACTCTATTCAGAAACTGTTACAGATGAGCAACAGTGTGAAGAAATTGCTGAGAGTGTGAGCCTTTGGGCCACTGCTGCATTCCAAAACTGCTGAGCTGTACCAAATGGAAACAGAGACCTGTATCCTATCCAGGTTGCAGTGGAGCCAGATAAGGGGCCTGCTAGCCCTTATCCAGTAGGGTGGATTGTGGGAAGAGAGAGCCATGGGGCACAAGCCTGTGTGGGGGTGTACTTTCTATCCATAAGGGAGTTGGACTGTGGGGAGCACTCCCGGGGTCTGGGCTCCTCGGGAACTGGGGAACCACTGCATAGTGCTCCTGTAACTAAGAGTTGAGTCAGAAGGGCTGTATCCTGAGAGGTGTGAGCCAGAAGGCCTGTGCTGCTGCAGAACATTCTAGAGAGTCCAGAGCTCCTGACTGTTGCTAATCTGCTGCTGTACCCTGCACCCCCCCCTCGACTGAACTGCTGTCCCCGTGGGTCACATGAGTGATAACACTGGCACAGCTGGCTAGGTCTTCGTACTTTTCCAACTTTGGATTACAATTTTGGTTCAGCCTTCTCTTGGAATTTCAAGTTTTCTGAATTGTGCTAGCACACTATGTCATGTTGGGGGGTTAAACTGCAAGCTTGCTAAGTGTTACCAAGTGCACCACCAAAAGAACCCAGGCAATATAGCTACCAAACCTGCACCAGGACTCTAGTGTAATTCTTGGGTGCCCAGAGTCCTTTGATATTTGTGTCATACTTGAAACGGTAGTTCTGTTACTGGTACCAGTTAAAGAGTTTATCACACTCTGTATAAACTAATACATCTTTTGTGCCCCTTGATTGGACAGGTCCTTCCTCAAACTCTGTAGGATCTAAGAGGGTGGTAGAGACCCCCAGTACAGTCACTCCTAGGGTGCATTACTATAGGATGGGAGTGCTCAAAGTGACTTGTGTAACCCCTTGGTGGTGCTATCCCAAGGGCTACTACCCCTACCTGCATGACTAGTTGCTGGTTAAGGGGCCTGAGTACTGAAAACAGGTACCTCCACCCGGAGGACAGGGTTGGTGGTAGCGTAGCTGACCTGGGTACAACCCTCCGGGACACTGTGACCCCCTTTCCCCTCTAGTGGCCTAAACAATGAACAGAATACACAGATACAATAGACCCCAAACAACAAATATATCCCCACTCTGATTGCACTTACCACCAGGGCTGGTTCCACCTGTCTGACCCTGGAGCCCCCCTGTAAAATAAGATTAGACACAGCCAGCAACAACAATACAGTGCTATTAGTACAGAGATGCACCAGAAACAGTTTAAGTGCAAAAAGAGTCAGATCTGATTTATTCAGGGGATTGAACAAGGGAGGGGCATAATCAGGTTGATTGGTCTAGCAACTGATTCAATCAGACTACAAGGCATGCACTTTAGAGTCCCTCAACACAGTCACACACACACTCTGGGTACCCAGTTGTTGATGCAGGCTAGCCTGAAGCATTGACCAGGGTAGGCCGGCATCGCAGCTGGTCGGGGCCCTAATGATGGGAAGAAAGAGTCATGCACAGTAACCCACAATTTGTAATCCAGAGCCAGATGGCTCAGTTTGTGATAATCAAACAAAACAATCAAATCAGATGACACACACTGATTTAGCTGATGTTGCAGGGAGCTACCCTGGTGTTTACTCACGCTACCCAGTACAGGATGCAGGATGGATGAAATGGAGACTGCAGAATGACTTGCTGGTTTGCCAGGAGAAGCAGGGCCCACACGATTCACCGTGGTTTCATTCCTGTTCATGATGCTGAGCAGGGGGCTGATCCCCAGGCAGGTCTCTCATCGCTAATCTTCTCTGCGGCGTGAGTAGCTGGCTGGGCCAAGGTGGAAGAGCCCAGGCCAGGAGAACACCTCAGATGGCAGTCCGGTAGTGCTGGATTCAGCTTCCAGCAAGTGTGACACAATTGGAAAATGGGGAACCAAATCGTGACCCACTGAGAACATTCAGCACACTTACAGTAAATAAAAAGCAGTACCACAGTTTGGATGACAGTCCAGTCACAATCACAGTGTCTCTGCGCAAACTGTACCCTCTGTGGTGGTTTCAGACTTCCTGACAGGCCAATCGCATGAAGCAAATCTTCGGTCTTCTTCAGGTAACAGGGCAGTCACAATTCAGTATTTCTGGTCACAAGCTGGTTTGGATTCAGTCTGATTAATTTCACTAGCAGACCCCTCAGAAGGGAAGATGAAGCAGGCAGTCCGGACACAGCCTTCCCACCAGTTTCCTGCACTACTACGCAGGAGCAGCTGCTTGAATGTCTTGAGCAGTTCACGCTCTCAACTCCAAACTCAGATTGACTCTCTGCTGCAGGCAGCACTGGGACTTCCTTCTGATCCAGAAAGGGTTTGGTTGGTTGATTCATCTGTCTGTCAAAGCAAGGGCTCCCCCTCCAGGTCCATTTAGGAGCCAAAATGAAAAAACTACAATTCGTACAGAAATTCACTCCCACAAGACCCCTGGGGACAGACTCCATTTTAAGGTCCCCAAAAGGTACTGATTGGCACAATACAGAAATGTCCATGCTGCAAAGAAAGGCAGTTTAGACAAACTATAATACCATTATTATTAGAGCAGCTAATCATCAAACAATTACCACTTCTAACAGAGCTTCCGCTGCACCATTAGTGATGGCAGAACAGAGCAATATTATTGAAGCTCGGGCGAGACACAAGCCTGGAAACACTCGGCCCCTACCCAGATTTAATTATACACTACAAAAATAATGTCTCTTAAAGGGACAGGCACGGAGGCTAACAGGGCACTCACATGCAAGCACTTTTACACCTGTAAAGACACAGAATGCCCACCAGGCAGTGGGTATTTAAGCACACCCAAGGAAGACTTTTGGGAACCCCCATTTATAGGGGGGTTACACCTGCAGCTGCTTAACCTTTTCTTCCCTTCCAGCTGCCAGGCCCATTTTCTTAAATAAAAGCACTACTACTATAGTTGTTTGAATTTTACTTCTGTGTGTGTGTTCGGTTTGTACAATATGATTGAAGTGTTTATTGGTGAAGGTAAAAACTGTCTCCATGGTCTCCAGGGGATGGTCCAGTCCAGTGTAGAGAGGTGGGTAGGTACTGCATCCCAGAGGGTGGTACTGTAAACAACATCCGGCCCACGTATTCTCTCTGGACGGACGCACTGCATTATTTATTATTTGTTCTGAGATTAAACCCCTTACCACAAGAGAAAAAAACAAACCCCTCAACCCAGAAGGCCTTGTGCAGTCACCATGCAGGGGTTCGAACCTAAACATGGCATCCCAGGGGTCATATATCAACAGTATCTGTCTGTCTATCTATTTGTATCTATCTACAAACAGTATCTATCAGTCTGTCTGTCTATCTACAGTATCTATCTACACACAGTATTGATCTGTCTACCTATCTAGCCAGCATCTATCTATCTATCTATCTGTCTGTCTGTCTAGCTATCTATCCATACATCTATCTATCCATCCATCAACAGTACCTATCTGTCTGTCTGTCTGTATGTCTATCTGTCTGTCTACAGACCTCTATCTATCCATCTATCTCTCTAGTTAGCTAGCTAGCTATCTATCTCTCTACAGACAGTATCTATCTGTCTGTCTGTATCCATCTAGCTGACCATCTATCTACTGTAGCTATGGATAGGGCACAGGCTACTCCATTTTCTCAAAAGTTTTCTTGCATGCAGTGCTCTGTGTTTTTGTTTGTTTGACAACTTTCAGCTCATTTGGCCAGACTTCATCAGGGTCACTTTTAGGGCTGCAGTGGGCGGAGCCCTGCAGTCCTTTTGCTTTAGGAAAAAGGACTCCGCATTCTTTGCATTCTTTCCGACTTAACAATACGTTGGACACGCATCACAGTTGCTTCCATGTCCCTGGAGCCGTCTGCTTGCAAAGCACTATTTTTTCTTCATAAAAATAAGACGCGGCAGTCCTGATCGTAACACTGGGGGATTGGGCACCCCCAGTGTCAATCTTATGCTTCTTGGGGGGGTTGGGCACAGACAGGGAGGGTCGGGTGGTGGGGATATCTTTAATATTAAAAAACAAACTAAACGAAATTCATGGCCACCAAACCGCATTGCACATGCGCTACTAGTGCATGCGCAATAGCACTCAGCAGCCACCTTGGTCACAGCGGATTGTACCATATTCCATCGTGACTGCCAAAAAAATAATTTATAAATTATTGATATCCCCACCGACCCTCCTATCAGCACCTTCACCCCACCCCCAAAACATACAGGTGACACTGGGGTGCCTAATCCCAGTGTCAGGATATTTTTTTTTCTTTTGTTTATTAAACATTTCCTCCCCACCCAACCTCCCTCTCAGCACCCATCACCCCATTCCTCACCTTAAGAAACAAAACAGTTGCACTGGGGTGCCTAATTCCCAGTGCAGGGATTCACTGCTTGACACTTATGGTTCCGTCCCCAGTGTCAGGATCATTTTTTTTCTTTCCTTTATTAAAGATATCTTCCCGCCCGACCGTCCCTCTCAGCACCCACCACCCCACTCCCCCTCAAAAAATGTAATAGTTGCACTGGGGTGAGCCCAATCACCCAGTGCAGGAATCCGCTTGGTGTAGGAGTTTTTTTAACCTGTAAATAGAAAAAACGTCCATTGATGTCTTTTGTGGGTGGCACAGTCCTCCACCTGACCCTCCCACTCAGCACTCACCACCCCACACCTCCCCAAGCCCTTACTTACCAATCGGGAGTCCAACACCATAATATTCTCTGGACCACTGACACGTCTTCACTCTTCAAAGTCGGACCACGAACTGATGCAACAGGTATGCATTCAATGTATTTCATTGGAGTTTTGAACTTGGTGGCATAACTTGGGCATTTTTGCATATTTTTGGCCCAAATTTTCAACATGCATTTTTTGGGACCCCCACCTCTTGAACAACTGAAGTGACATTAGGCAAATCTGTCCCTAAAGGTGATTTTGTGGTCCCAGTGTGAAATCACCTTTTTGAGCAGGAACTGAAAATGTTCTCTGCCCTTGTTCATGAGATGGGGTCATAAGAAGGCTGTGTTGAAAATTTGGTGTAAAAATATAAACAACAACAAGGTTGGGGCCTACGTTGAATTTTGTAAATGCAGGTTTGTAACTTTGTCAATTTGCAATATTTTTCCCCCAAATTCACAACATCGCCATATTTTTACAGCACCTCGTGAACGTGACAGCTGTCATTTTTCAAATCCTGGCCAAATTTTTTTTTACATCCCAAAAGTTACTTTTGCGGTCCCTGCACAAAATCACCTTTTGGGCCGGAATTGAAAACTTTCTCTGCCCTTGTTCATGAGGTGGGGTCAAAAAGAAGGCTATGTTGAAAAGCTGGTGTAAAAATACTAACAAACAATACAGTTATGAGCCTATATTAAATTTTGCAAGTGCAGGCTCATAACATTGGTAATTCTCAATATTTTTAACCCAAATTTACAACATAGCCATATCTGTACAGCACCTTGTGAATGTAACAGCTGTCATTTTTCAACTCCTGCCCAAAATGCATTTCTGTGTCCTAAAAGTTGATTTCACAGTCCCTGTGCAAACTCAACTTTAGGCCAGGAGTTGAACATTAGCTCTGCCCTTCCTCATGAGGCAGCATCATAACAAGGATATGTTGAACATTTGGTGTAAAAATATTACAAAACAAACTTTCAATATTTGTATCCCATATTCCTCAACTGCAGCTGAATCAGCTCTGGCCAGAGTTTGTTTGAGAAAGCCATCACAGTTGCAATTGCCTCAGCCCTAGCCAAGGAGTCCAGTTCCAGATATGGATGAGCAGACATGTAATAAATGCCATTCGGACTGAGTGTTTGTGCTACCAGGGGCTGGATACTGTAGTCCCAAGAAAGCTCACCAGTCATAGGTTGGGGGTGACAATGGATTGTGGGGAGCAATAGAAGTCAGGATAGAGTTGCTGTGTAAGCTGAAATAAGGTTCCAAGATAAGTAAGACAGCCAGTGGGTAACTCCACACATGCCAGTGATAGTCTTGTGGCAAAGGTGTGTTTGGAGCATATGGTTTGCTCCTGTTTGGCAAATCCCTATGTTCATTATCACTTTCAGTCAGGAATTTTGCCCAGGAGAGGAAAGGCTTGAGCCCCACTGCACAGGAGTTGGCATCTGTGCCCACAAACAGATCCGAGTCAGAGGGAGTGTGTAGGGAGAACAAGGGAACTGCAGATGACCTAGAGAATTGCTATTGCAGGGATCAAAGGGACTATGATGTAAAAACAAGGGGACATTCACCAGGGAATCCCCTTTGACATGTACCAAGTGAATTGCTGATCAAAAGATCAGCTGGGTTTACCAAGAGGTCAGTCGTGAGAGCATCCATTGTCACAGAGGGATGGAGTCATTTGAGACCATGAAATAATCTACCAGTACAAACCATCATCGTGCTTCTGATTATGTCCTAAAATGAAGTCATAGCCAGCATAGACTGTTTTGTCAGGTGTAACTGTCCAAGTAAAAGCTGATCTACTTCAGTGACTGCTTGTACCAGCTCCGTGTGATATAGCTGTACCATGTTATTCAATAGTCCACCTCCCAAACTGCCTCATTCCATCTTCTCCTACGAATCTCCTGGCACTCGGTGCCCACTTGACAATGCCAAATAGACTGCTTGTATTTCCTGTAACGCCTTGCAATGACTTCCTACAATAGTTGGAATTACTCTCTACTGTTTGTGTTGCTCTATATGCCTATTTGTTGACTTCCTGTACATGTTTATGTTTCTCCTTGTCTTGTACCTGTAATGGTGTGGAACCTTTGTAAACAAGCTGTCTTGCTCACAGGTTGCAATCTGAATCTTTGATAAAATAAAAAATAAACACAAATGAATAAGAATAAAAGCTGTTCTGTCTGCAGTTGGTTTCCTTTTCTGAATTATTTAATTATTCTGGTTTTAATCAAGCGTGTAGTAGAGCTGGAATGGAGACCCGGTTCTGGGAGGCTGGGACCAGAAGTTAACGGCAACTGTTTGACAAAGGTTGTGATTATGGGTTCCTCCATTCTTCCATAAGGAGTGGCAGCAGCTAGGTGTTTCATACCTACCATGTAAGTTTCTTGAGGGTTAGAACCCCAAAGGAATAATTGGAAAAGAGCTTCTTAAGTGGAATTACACACCAAGACCAAACTATAGAATGTTAGTGATCCCAGGCGTCAACAACCCAAAGGGCGAAACTGTTTAAGGCTGTGTTCCCTGACTGTCTGTTAGGCTTAGGCTACTCTGAGCTACAAAACAGAGATGCCACTGGGACCCTGCATCCTACTGCTACAGATATGATATGTTGGATGCTCATATTGGGCACTCGTGGATAGCGGCTGAGAGGAACAATGAAATAGGTTTGGTGGGGCTTTGGGTTTCTTTCCCAGCATAGCCTGAGCTGCACAAAACAGATGCCACAGGTTCCAATCACTTAATTAAGAATTTCTGGTTAATGGGGGTAACTGCATATATCTACAGTACAGTAGTATCTTGTGTGCCTATATGGAAAAGCTGGCCTAGCCAAAGATAGATTTGTAGTGGTGTGGATATTGCCACAGTATTGTTAGAACATTGAGATTCTTTCGGATGAAGCACTTCACTTGTGGAACATCACAAGTTAATCTGGGAATCTTCCACTGCATCAAACTAGGCCTTCCTCCTGACTGGTTTTGCATGATAGACCAGGTTTTAGGGTCCTTGTCTGTTCTCCAGTTGCCCACAGAGGGACTCTTGTTTCTGGAGTGGCCACATCCTTTTAAACCAAATGCTTTTAAATCATCCATTGGTTTAGCAGCTTATCCAGGGTACACACAGGTGTCTGATGTTAAACAGGCATTTGCTTGTAATCCCTGCCAATCAGTGAGGTGGTAGTCAGTTTATTTGGTAAGTTGCCCCTCCCTGATGCTCAGATACTGTGAACAACAGTGCAATATGCACAATAATAAATCTAGACACTATCGCTTTAAAATAATGCATAGGGAAAAAGTATAGCTATGAAGGCACTTAACAGTCCAGTCCATTAAACTTATATTTTATGCTCTGCTGTTTGAGTATTGCCCTTTATTGCTCCATAATAGCCTCCTTTGACATAATGAATGACCTTGGAGGAAGTACAATGTACTCATCAGTTATAAAAAAAGGGGAGGGGCTGGCCTAGTTGTGCAGATGATTGAGGTGCTGGACGCCACACCTCGCATCACACCGGTGCCCCAAGTTTGAAAGCAAGCAGGGGCCATTGAGGGTCAGCTGGGAGGAGGGCAAAAGACAGACTGAGCAGCCGACAGGCAGCTCTCTTCTCTGGGGAGGGACGTGGGGTTTTACCAGTGCTTGACTGCCACCCGGTGGAGGCTAGGCTGTAGTGCCACACCATGGGGGGAATCTGGCACTAGGCTGGGGAGGGCAGAAGGGGACATCACCAGAGCCGCGGTGCACATGCGTGCCTCCACGCGAATGTGCATCTGTGTCCTGGGATCTCGGGTAATGGGGAGGAAAAAGCAGGAAACTGATGGGGCCACTGCAGGATGAAGCCTCAGGGCCAGCTCCAGGGATCTGCTGGGACATGCAAGGTATTACAAGCTCCCAAACATCCCCAGAGTCTGGTAGGCTGGCTGACAAGCAGATGCGGCCTGCCAAGGAGCATAAATACCTGTAAAAAAAAAAGGCGTGGGGTTGGGGCAGATTTTGAGGTGGGATTTATTATCCATTTTTGGCCTTATTCAAATGTGGCTGCCCTGAATCAGACATTAATTTTCCTTTGAAGGGAGGTCAAATGCAGAGAGACTACTGTCTGTGCATTCTTTGAAAACTCCACATTTTCAGCCTGTGGGTCCCGGTACTTAAATAACCTGAATGACCAAGTTGTGTTTATTTCTGCCACCCCAAGCCATGAAAACACAAGAGTTGTAGCCACTAATCTGGATTTTCCATCTTTGTATTCCAAGGGCACCCGGGTAGACCACATCTCCATGGTGTAGTGTGCATTTTTGTCAGTGCCACTTGCGTGCATCTTAGAGCCACTTGCATCTTAGATACAAGCTGCCACAAAACACATCTAACTGCTACATGTGTACCTGCTGTAAAAATCAGGTGCGGGTAGGGCAGGCCCACTTGCACAGTGGTGGCCTTAGTGTTTACGACACGGACGACCAGGACTTACATAGATACATAGACAGTGTCGGCAGATAAGGGCCTATGGCCCACCCAATCTGCCCATTTGAGCTTGTAAGTTCAGTTTGTTTTCCTAGAAGTCTGTTGCCCCTTACCCCTGAGACTTAGATGTGTGAACTCAATGCGTCAGAGGGTTGATCAGTGGGAGAAGGAAGGAACATCCAAAGGACTGCTCTCCTCCTCCAGAGGGGAGGTACAGCCTGATGCTAGCAGAAGCTGGGGAAAAGGCAACATGGGCTCAAGTGTCAGTGGAGGCATAGCAGACATTGATGTACTTTGTGTGGGTGCGGGTGGCATGTGTCCTTATGTCATTGCATGCCACGCCTCTCGCGGCACCAAAAATGGGAAAGAACCACTGGCAGGATGGTGCCGAGAGCGCACATGCCCTGCAGCTGACCAGCTGGGCACACTGGCCAGAACTGGATCCTGACCACAGCAAGAGTTGGGGAACCCCAATGACCTTGACAGTGGGGCAAGCCCTTGGGGAAGACAGCTGATAAGACATGGTGGAAGTTGGGGATATGGGGCTGGGTTGCTCAGCAGATGTGGGCCAACTGGAGGGGGGATAAACAGAAAACTGAAAATAAAGAAATCACGTGCAGGTAAGTAGGATGGACTAGTGCACCAACAGCACATAAGTCCATGGCTGCCACTCTGTCCATGAACATTTCACCTGCATTTGTAAATGATGTCCAAAGTGTCAACTAAAAGTTGTGTGAAGATTTTACAGCCTAGAAGGTTAAAGCATCCAGCTATGAACCTGAAAATCCAGTGGGTCTAGGTTTGAAACCCACAACTGCCACTTGCATACTACATGACCCTGAGTATCACTTAAACTTCTACTGCTCCCAGGTCACACCAAACAGCACCAGGAGCAGAGTGCATGCAATGAAGCTAGAAGGGGGGAGTTGTATTACTTCACTGAAAGAGTGGTAGATGCCTGGAACAGACTGCCAGCAGAAGTGGTGGAGACAAAAACAGTAGAGAACTTCAAGCATGCATGTAATAGACATAGGAGAATATTAGTAAATAGGCAAGGATGAGGGAGGGTAGCCAGAGACCAGTTAGGGTGTGCTGAGACATACTAGACAAGGAACATTTGGAGAGACTAGGTAAGCTAAGCGGTCCTTTTCTGCCAATAAATTCTAAGTTTCTAGGCTTCACGCATGTAAATGAGCTTATTGTCTCAGTGTACCTTTCCAGGCCAAAATTTCTAAAATAAATAACATAGACTTGCTCTGAAAACCATAATATTTTGTACAGTTCACTGCCACCACTGGTGCATTTTGTACTTCCATGTGGGTGACCCAGGTTCACTGCATGAACCTTCCTACCTGCTTCAGGCTGTTGCAGCCATGGGAATAATGCAGAGTCAATGCTTTCAGGCACTGGGGGAAGAGAGGCTTTACCTGCTACACTAGGGCCTCCTGTGAGCCTTGTCATCATGGACGAGCATATTACATGGCTACCCCCCTCCATAAGCCAAATGCACAGCAGATGAACAGACACAAGCGGTCCAGGGAGATGGGGGAATAATCTCTCCCTAAGTCATCAAAGATGGTCAGGTCCTGATCCCACCCATGTCACCCCTTTCAGACTAAGTGGGCCAAGCGGTCCTTAACTGTCGTAAAGTTCTAAGCTTCTCTGTCAAATTGTGAAAACTGCGGCAAACATTATAAAATTGGGTGCAGTTGTGGTAAATGCATTAGGCACAGTTGCGCCAAACACCAGGGCTGACGCAGGACTGGACACAAGCTCTGCATTACTCATTTAAAATCAGCCCCCATGAATTACAGTATTTCCCAATATGTTTGGTGAATGTTCTGTCTACACCATGGTCAACCATGGTTCATTAACATTTGACCTTGCTTTGTCCATGGCCAGAAGAGAATGGGATAGAAACTACATTTGCATCATTTATTTACATATTCTGATACTGAATTTGCTTTAACCAATATGATAATCACAACAGTTGCAATTTATGAAGAGAAAATAAGACTGACACAAGGAAAAAATCCTTGAGCACATAAAATTAAAATAGCCTAGAGGAGGGAAGCGCTCACTCCAAACGCCGATGATGCTGATAAATGTTGTGCTGTAGGAAACAAAAGAACGACACACACGGACAAGCCAGAAAGATTCTGCAAAAAAATAGTTTATCACAGCAAGGTACACTGAGCACAGATGCACAGATATTTTTTGCAGAATCATTCTGGTTCGTCTGTGTGCATTGTTTTTTTAATTATTATATTTTATTAATTTAAATATAATACTCAGATTACATACTATAGAATAATTTTTTTCCAATAAGTTGAGCATTTAAAGTCTTAGGAATAACAATAGATCATTTCATATGGGAAGAAGATCTCTGAAAAAATACATATAAATCAAATTATATATCTGCAGCTCCAATTTACAAATTAGTTATTTTAGTTACAGGCTAATTACTCCAAATTAGCCAGCCTAGTCAGACCTAAATAACGTTTAAGAAATAGTAAAGTACGTAAGAAAATATAAATTCTCTCTTCTGAAATTTAATTTTATAATCAGTGAAAAGAGTGTTGTATCTAGTTGAATCCATCATAAAAGCATCCTTTCCATGGTAGAGTGAATGGCTTTGTCTGAGTTATTAGAAGAAATAGTGATGTAATTTTCCGATATGTTTGAACCCATAGAGTACTGAGATCTAAGATAGGTAACTAGCTGATCAACCTCAAAGAATGTGTTAGTTTTTCCCTATTCAACCTCTTTGGTTTTTGCAGGGGGTAAGAGAATGAAGTGCACCCCCGTTCCAACACTTCTTGTCTATAAGCAAGAAATGTGTGACGTCTTTGTTGAGTCTGATTACAGTAATCTGGAAAAATATAGTATTGAAAACTTTTATATATTAACATACCCTTCAGACTGGCCAATTTAAAAATAAAGTCTCTATCAGAGTCAAACACTAAAGTGGCGAGAGTTATGAATTTCACTGGTGCATTTCAATTAGTATTTTTCTTTTATAGTGTATGGTGGAACGTCGTTCTCCACCGAAATCCATCATTGTCGAAACCTTTTAGTCACACACTAGTGACGTTCGTAGTGCAGCAGAACGATTTTTTTCTACTGCACTGCGAACGTCACACACTGTGTCCTCGAGCAGCATTTGACAGTTAGGGCTCACTCCATAGACAGGACACATAGCAAAAGCAGCAATGTCAGCGGCAGTACTAATGTTTAGCGTTAAAACATTCAAAATGTAAAGTTCTTAAACAGTTAAAATGTCAAGCGTGAAAACATTCAAAATGTAAAGTTCTTTTTTCCTTCTAGTAACCAGTAAAAATTTTTGAAGCAGAAACATGCTGTAGTGATTTTTTTCCCAAAAGCGATGTTCCACCATACACTAAAAAAGAATAGTGCAGAGGAACGGTTGACAGCAGAGGCTATTCTTTTCGTTGGCACTATGACAACGGATTACCTCTCGAGCTGCGCTCTCGAGGTAATCCGTCATCATAGTGCCAACTCAATGAAAGAATAGCCCTGTTGTCAACTGTTCCCCATGCACTATCCGATATGTAGCCTGTAAGCATAAGCCAGCAATGGAGGGTTATCATTCAGCAATTCAAAGGTAGTTATTAGGATATCTTTTATCAACTCTCGCAAAATAGTAAATTGAGAGTCCAGTGATTCGGGAACACCAATCATGCAGAAATTCCTGTTTCTCAATTTTCATTTTGTTCTAGCTTGCAAGGGATATCGTTCTCTATTATTATGCCTTGTAGAGTGGTATTCATTGCTTGTAATTTCCCCTTGTGGTGCTCCCGTTTAGCCGCATGGTCTAGCAAATTCTTGTCAAGTTACAGATGATTTCTCCTGCACCTTCTTCACCTCTGCCTGCAGGTAATTTGTTTTTGTAACAAGAGCTTTAAACTGGCGGTCATTCCTCTGTCCAGTCCAACAACTTATCCAGTGCTTTTCCAAGTGAGTCCATAGTGTAATGCTTTTGCTCCATCGGGGGGCTGAACATTGGGTTGATTGTCGGTAAGGTTTACTGCTGATGAAGGTGTTTCTGTTATCAGTTGGACTGGTTGCTGGCTTTTCTCCACAAATGGGAACGGGCACTCACCCTACGGGCTGAAAATGCAGAAGCTAGATCTCGGAGGAATAACATCCAAGTATTCAGCATTCCGGAGGGAGCTGAACAGGAGGACATGACTGGATATATGGAGTTCTGGCTATGCACTGAATTAAAGCTGGAAGAGGAATTTGTATTGGACATTGAGAGAGCCCACAGGGCAATTGCCCCAAAGCCCAACCCAGGTGTGCCCCCAAGAGCAATCTTGATCAAGTTCTTAAAGTACCCTATTAAGGAGAAGATACTACAGATAGCTTGGGGCAAGAAAGACTTTAATTTTGATGGTACCTGGGTATTTGTGGATCAAGATTTCCCCCAGCAATGATGGCTAAAAGGAAAAAGGTTTTGTTTGTCGTCAAGCAGCTCCGGGAAAAAGACATGCGAGTACAGCTGTGTTACCCCAGCTAAATTATGGGTGGACACTAAAGAAGGCCCTAAGATCTTTGAAAATCTCCTGTTGGCCAGACCCATTTTAGAATCAGAAGGGGTTTCACTCCCAGACCTAAAGGAGGAGATGGCAAAAGGCAAAATCGAGGAGCTTTTATGGTCTCTAGCTCCAGGGAGCTGCCAGGCAACTAGAATGGGATCCAGAATGGAGGCTTTAATCCAGTTGCACTCAGGAATGACTAGATGGATCGCACCTCATAAAAAGACCTGATCTACTGGTGGTAATTAGAATAATACGCTAACCCAAGTTTTATACCCTCTTCTGGTTAATAGCTTATGCTATGGAAGCTGGCTTATCTATATCAACTTTAGCACTTCTAGTACACGGACTTTACCCTGTCCTAAACACTCCTAGATACTGCCTGATCCTCACATTTCTCCACTCAGTGTCACACCTCATCTATCCAATACTATGCCATTCTGTAATATAATCTATGCCTGCCTACTGTTGTTGTTGAACTGTACTGTTTGTCTTGTCCCTAGTCCAACACACAATTGTATCCTGCAACTGCATAACTGAAACTTTCTCTGTAAACTGTTCAACTGAATCTGGCTACTGTATTGCTGTAATTGTGCTCAGCTATGCTCTACTGTTTTCCTGGCATATGTAACTCTTGATAACCTGCGTGTTATCTCCCACTACCCTCACCCCCCAGGCCGCACCAGGAGACGAGCATCTTTTTGCTCAGTGTGCCATCCTGGTGAAACAATTTCAATAAATAAATAAATAGAAGCGAAAGAAATGGCATCAGGAATTCAGTGCATTTGGTTTTGTTTTACCTGAAGCATTTCTGGGGTGTTTGCTGGTATGACCTCCTCCCATTTGTTCCCTCACTGGCTTTGGGTCCGTGGATTTGGAGGAAAGGCAGGGTTCTACCCTGCAGCAGTAATCAAGGAACCTTTCAGCTGGGACTCTTGTTTCTGAGTCAGACTTCCTGTGGAGACAGTCCCATTTGGTGCCACTGCTATAGAGCTCCCCTGAAGCATCTGGTCAGGGCCTTATCTTGCTTGTCGTGGCGGATCCTCTCTAGGCCATGGGGTTCGGTGGTTTCCATGACTATCAACGGACAGTTCTGGTTCTTCAGGAGGGATTACTGCTCGGTAGGACACATGAATTTAGTTTAAGGTGGGACCAATGTTTCGGTTTGTTGTTACTAAATAGCCTGGCCGATCTCCCCACATCACAGGCTAGTGCACATTTCCCCCTGACCTGTGATATACTCCTCCCCTTCTCCCTTGAATGCTACTGTCAGATAAGATTTACAACCTCGGTTCCAGGAGGGAGTTGTGAAATGGGACTTTGGCGGGGATCGAGGGGGATCGACTTGGGGCTTATAGGCCCCAGGCAGGACTGTTTTCTACGACGAGAGTCCAGAACTTTCCTTAGTCTCATCAAGCCAAATGGACATTTCACACTGAGGGTCAGGGGAAGTCCCCTGTTTGGCGAGGGGACTCTCACCTATGCAGGTGGAGGGGGGGGAGCGAGCTTGGGAATGTCTTCTTTTTTGTTAAATATTGCACTGCTCCACAGATGTAAACACACCTCTCCAGACACCACAGGGAGATGCAAGGAGCAGAATGGCAGATGTCTTGGAGGGGCCAGTAATTTCTGACCCGATAACCAGAAAATGGGTCATCATGTGTTCATGAATGTTCATTCAATTAGCTGTTATGAGCCAACTATTTGTTTAAACGGCACGCTCCAGTCTGACTAATTACTGTTTATAATGTGTGCTCCAGGCCGGCAGGCTAGGCCTAGCCCACAGTGGAACTCCTAATAAAGGGCAATGGTCCCAGGGCTTCAGCTGTAGAGCAGAACTACCAGACCACTTACCCTATTCCTTAGGGTTTTGTTCCCTTGGGGGATTACAGCCCCGTTTTGCTTACTGAGCGGCTGAGTAACTCCCACGGAAGGCAGTTTGGTAGCACCTTAGGGTACTGCCCTATAGGTCAGTTTTTGACCTTCCCCTTCCACACCAGGGGGTTTACTTACTTTGTTCTATCAGTTACAATGTTGTTAAACATTGTACTTCATTGTTTTATATATCTAGTTGTCCTTTTCTCTAAATTTCAGCTTTTTTCTCTATCCTTTTCTGATTGGGGTGAGTGGGGGGGTGTAGGGGATATAATGATATTGTGCTGGGAGATGTGATGGCAAGAGTTATACCACTGAAATATGTAATATGGCTGAGTTAATTGTATGCTCCCTGAACGTAAAGGGTATCAATAATGTTATCAAGTGCATGAAAATACTGACAGAACTCAAAAGGGAGAAATGTGATATAGTGTGTCTACAGGAGACTAGGCTATCAGCTCAGGAACACCTTAAACTTCCGAGGGCTTGAGTGGGGACAGTGTTTTCAGATGACCACCCCCAAGTTAAAAAGGCAGGGGTGGCAGTGTTAATCCCTAGGGGCCTTCCATTTCAGGTCCAGAAAGTGACCAGAGCCAGCTCGGGCCGTATGGTGACTATATCTGGAAAAACAGTGGCCGTCCCATTCATATAGTGGCAGTGTATGCTCCCACACCCCCCACCGGGGGGAATTTTTTCGTTCCTTGTTCAGCACAATGGCTGGCCTATCTCCGGGTCATATCATCTGTGTATGGGACTGGAACTGTGTCGAGGACGTGGGCCTGGACAGGAGCCCTGCTGGAGGTTCCGGGTCCAAGGCCTGCTCGCGTTTACTCAGGAATCTACATGCAGAATCCGGTCTGGCTCATCCTTGGAGGCACTTGAACCCTTTGTCCAAGGATTTCACCTTTTCCTCTCCTGCAACCAACTCGTATTCGAGATTGGACAGATTCTACACCAAGAAGGGGCTAATGCACACATTTCAGGATGTCAGTATCCTCCCTGTTACAATCTCTGATCATGCTATGGTCCATGCACTTAAAGTGGGACGACCCCTCTCACGGTGGGGGGTGGAGGTTCGATCCAGGCCTAATAAATGACAAACAATATGTGGAGTCTACTAAAAAGGTGATTCAACACTATTTAATTGAAAACACAGAGGCTGAGTCTCCCCCAAATACATATGGAATGCCCTAAAAGTTGTAGTCCAGGGCCATACAATTGCTTATGCCTCCCATAAACATAAACAGCACCAGGCCTGGCTCTGGGAAGCCTTGGATAAGATTAGGGACTTAGAATAAGAACGTATGCATACCAGGTCGACCTCCACCTTGGTCCTCTTGCGAGAGGCACGTTCTACGTATGACTCGCTTATGCTGAAGCATACCGAGAACTCATGAGGTACACTGGGCAGCGTTACTATGAGAGTTGAGAGAGAGGGACGGCAAATTACTGGCCCAGAGACTTAGGAAACGGAAGCGGACAGGTACATCCCCACAACTCAACCTGATGACCCTAATTCTCCCCCCCCGGACCTAACCAACAGACACAGCGAGGGAATTCTGGGATTATTATAAAAATCTCTGTTCTGCAGAAATGGGTCTGGATCATGCTGACAAAACTCGGGAGTTTCTTCAGTATACTACGATACCAACCCTGTCGCCTTCCCAACAAGAAAAATTTAGAAATCTCCTTTTCAGAGGGGGAATTGAAGGGTGTGGTTCGGTCACTGAAGTCTGGAAAGGCCCCTGGCTCTGATGGATTTATGTCCGAATTTTGTAAGTGCTTTGTAAAGGAGGTGGCCACCCTGCTCACCTGGGTCTGTAACTTGGTGCAAGAACCCGGAGCAACTCTGGATTCCTGGAGTGAAGCCCTCATTTCAGTACTGCCCAAGCCTGAAAAGGATTTGACTAAACGCTCAAGTTACAGAACAATTTCACTCTTAAATCAGGATGCAAAAATCTTTGCTAAGGCTCTCAGCGAGCGTCTTCAAACTATTATTCCAGACTTGGTTCATTCAGACCAGACAGGTTTCATCCCTGGTAGGCATATTCAAGACAACATCCGCCTTTTGTTGAACATTCTCTCTCTCTCTCTCTGGCTGAATCTCCACCAGGGCGAAAACTCCGGGTGGTGTTGTCCCTTGACGCTGAAGAGGCATTTGACCACCTGGACTGGAATTACCTTGACCTCACCCTGGGGAGGTTCAGCATTCAGAGACAAGTTCCGGGGTTGGATTAGTAATATCCATAGGGATTCCCAAGCAAGGATCCTGGTGAATGGGGTCACCTCCTCCTCCTTCGAGATTCAAAGGGGCACCAGGCAGGGCTGCCCTCCCCCCCCCCATTCGCTTTGAGTCTAGATCCTCTTGCAACGTATATCAGACAGACTGAGGTATTTCAGGGAACTCGAGTGCAAAACACGGAGGTCAAAGTGTCTCTTTATGCAGGCGACACTGTATTGTATGTGTCTGACCCCCTACACTCCCTCCCAAAGATTTTTAAGTTTTATCTGATTTCGGAGAAATATCAGGATATAAATGAACCAAGGGAAGACTAAAATGCTCCCGGTAGGAGTGCCCTCTGTGGTGGTCCTCCCTGATCTGGGCCAATTTAAATGGTCCAGGCTAGGTTTCAGATACCTAGGGATTTGGGTTCCCAAAGATTTGAAAAAGGTGTGTAACCTCTCACCCCTGCCTTTTTGCAAATAACAGGTGGTATGCTGTTGAAGCTGGCAGCAGTACCAGGTGGGGACTGGGTTCGAGGAGGACTAGGTTACTTGGCACAAGGGCTAGGTTTGGCTACTCTGCACAGGGGCACCCAAGTAATTCCAAAAACAGGAAGCAATAACTGTAATGTCCAATACCAGGAATGGGATTCTAAAGTGTGGCTTTTATTCACATCCAAACTGAACAAACAAAGCATGAGACGGACCCCCACGGGGCTACATTCCTGATAATGCAGATTAAGAGAACAGAAACACTTCTTCAACACTTCAGCCCTCAGGCTCTGAACCCACCAGGCACACAGCCCGGACTTGCACGCTGCTTTGGGTACACAGCCCGACTTGTACACTATTTGGGGATTTCCCTGGCTCGGCTCCCCTGCCGGCCACTCGAACACCTTCCATTTGACATGGACACATTTTCCGGTGGCTTCCTAAACCACCTTAGAGCCTTCAACTCCATAAGGGAAACTTCCTTCTAATCCCACATCTGGGTACTTTCCTCAGCACTGACCAAGTGCCTGAGGGAAAGCAAAAGGGCCACAGAGCAAATCCGTAGAGGTGAATTTGGTTACTACTGATGGGGGGTCTTCCACTTCTCGCTTCCACAATTCATACCCGGCCATTTCTCTGGACATTAAACATCTCTTTCTGAAAAGCTGGGCAATGTAGATTAAAGGGTAAATGCATAGCACATTTCCTCTACATCTCTTGGCTTTCCCCTTGTACTAGACTCGAACATACTTAAACATCTCTTTCTGAAAAGTTTGGCAATGTAGATTAAAGGGTAAATGCATAGCACATTTCCTCTACAAGTCTTGGCTTTCCCCTTGTGCTGGACTTGAACATACTTTTACTTGGCTTAGCCTATTCCTCTAGGCCTCCCACTAATTAAGCAGTCCAATCCCCACTTTATAACAGTTCAGGTGAAACAATGGCCCTATGCAAGAACAGACTCACCTTTTGGTTGCAGGTGCCCCACAGGTGATTCTTGACAGCTTCTGGTGCCGCAGCACAACTTGAAAAATAAGGCAGCTTCTTCCATAGCCGGAACCAGGAGGGTTGCCCCTGGAATGACAGGCAAACCTTTTCACCCCCATCCCCTCAGGGATGGGGCACAGAGACCAGTAACAGCGGTCTCCACCACTTCACTAACAGCTTACTGTGTTCCTCTTTTGGTGGAAACACACACCTCCCTTAACAGTAGCTCTATATCAGAGCTTTAGGCTCCAAGAGCCTGTGCACAGACTGCTGTGCTCCTCTCTTCAAGACTGCTCACACACAACACTGTTCAAAAACTCCAAACATTCTAACCTAATTCCCAACTGCAGATTCCAGTGTGGCTCATGCAGCTACAAGAGTTCTATGGTGATGTCATCCCTCAGTCTCAGCTGAGACTGAGAACAGAGTGAGATAGTGTGAAATCCATTTAACTGGAGTTTCACAAGCTGCCTTCCCTGCCTACCATTAGGTCTTACTGGGATTCTAGTAACCCTGGGTAACAGGGGGGTTATACTCGCCCTGGGTCAGGAAAATGACTGTCCGCAGTCATTATTTACCCGGCTGAGGCCATCTCACCCTATGTGCTACCTACGGAGGGGGGTGCTCAGGCCCCCTCCTACCATGTGCTAGCACAGGCAGGCAACACTAAGGGCCTAGAGGCCTTTGGCTGACATATCAGCCTCTACTCTACCCACTAACTATGGGTGCCTAGTGGCTCCGGTAGAACTGTCCAGAGCATAGCCCTAATAGATCAGCACTGCAACCCCTACTGCAGGTCAGGGCCACAGTCTGTCTATCCCCCCTAGCCCTCTAGGGAAAACCTATCTGCCTTTAACTCAAATCCCAAAACAAAACAAACAGGGGAACTCCCCAACCTTGGGCACCTTGCAACCACACACACCAGGAGCTAATACCAACCATTACATTACTCCCTCGCTCCCCCACAACCACACCTGTGGAAGGAAAGGGTTACTACACAGTAACAACAACAATAACGACAACAGGACTTTACTACACACTAAAGTACTAGTGAGGAACCCGATGAGCCCCTCCTCCTCCTCTTCTTGTCTTCTCTTCTATCTTCTTCAGGAACACCTGCAAGAAAAAGAAAGAAATCACACACTCCTAGTCTGCATACACAGTCTATCTAAACCCCTACCATCAAAACACTGGAGAATCCCAAAAATATTTTTTTAGAAAAGGTAGAAAAGCAGTATATACACTAGAAAATAGTAGGAAAACAATTACATTATTTACAATACACATTTGGGGGATGGAGTGCCCTAAAAGTCCCATCTAGTGACCACAATGCCCGAAGGCTAGTCCATTAAAGAGTCTCTCCTGGGCCGGAGCCCGGTGAAGCACAGTTCTAGCAGGCCAAAGTCCCCAAGGGAAGAGTCTTTGAGGACAGTTCACACATCTGGAGTCTGCTAGTGTAGGGTGTGTACTGCAATGTCATAAGAATAGAAAAGTTTGGACTTACCAGCTCCTTGTAGAATGAACAATGGCACCGACCTGCTCCTAGGCCGAAGACTCTCCCTGGCAGCATTCTTCCGATACAGCTGG
Source organism: Neoceratodus forsteri (assembly GCA_016271365.2). Lineage (NCBI taxonomy): Eukaryota > Metazoa > Chordata > Ceratodontiformes > Ceratodontidae > Neoceratodus > Neoceratodus forsteri. The sequence continues at coordinate 35,136,948 of CM057458.1, forward strand.
GCAGGCATCTTCCGGGAACTACAGGGAGGCACATCTGGAAACTGCTGGGATGATGTCATCTCTGGAGATGGAACCTTGGAACAGGAACAAAAAGGAAAACAGCTGGTCTGACGTCATTCAATGGGCCATTCGATGAATTCTGGAAAGTCAGTACACTGCAGAAGTGATGAATGTGGGGCACCCGAGTCCTGGATGTCCATACTGGCGGAACAACAAAGGCACTGCAATGGCTGGAGTGGCAGCACTGACTACCACTGCTCTGCTTTCCAGCTGGTAGGCATGGGCACATTTGCAGGGAGGTCTTTGCATTGAGGCCAATAGTACAGCAGGGTCAGGAGCTTGAATTATTACCCCGTCTGGGTGCACATAATTCACACTGTGAAAGGTTTCACGTCCCTCTCCATCCACTATTCGAACATTGTCCATAAACAGTGTCCTGCCTCTTTTCCGCTGGCTATATTTTTCATGAAACAGTCTGTTTCTGACATGCTTTTTTGCACCAGGATGCACACATTTCATTGCTTCAGCCCAAATCCAGGATTTCCTGCTGTTCTCAATCTCCTCCCAGACTCTCTGAGGAAAGGTAGGAAAGGACATCCTGTAGATCTCATTCGCCTTCCTACAAACCAGTCTCTCCTCTTTACTAGCTTTGGTCAACCTGAGACCGCTGGCCTTATTTGGGGGTGGCCAGTCCTGGTTCTGCCAGCTACGCATTCTCAATGAGACAAAAAATGGATCCCTGACTTCTTCTTGCACAGCCAGGGCAGTGGCATCACCACTCTCGTCCTTGCATTCCTCTGAGGCAAGAGTTTGAGGCTGTGTTCCTGTTCCTTTTTCACAAGGCCACAAAGGTTCCCCCTCTTCTTCTTCCTCACTGAGAATCTGTGCCCAGGAGTGAGCAGTCATCCTCACTCCTGAGACTATCCACTCTTTGCTGGGCGCAGAGGTCGATACCTCCCATTCAAAGGCCTCCCTCATCTCATCTTCTCCTATGAGACTCGGGCTAGGCCCCCCTCTCCAAGGGTCTACTGATGCTCTGTCTGAATTGTCTATCTGTGATCCAGCATCCGAAACAAAGCATATTGTTCTGTCTGCAAATCTATACCCTCTAGCTTTGTGCTGCACTCCACCAAGGGGCCTTCTCCAACAGGCTCCGCCTGGTGCTGTGTGCTGCCAACTGCAGATTCTTGAACTTTTGTCCATGCGGGAGTCAAATGACTCTTGGGTGCTTTAAACAAGCTGTATTTCTCTAAGCACCCCAAACAGTGAGGTACCATGAAGACGTCCCTTCCAGCATTTACGCATATTAAACACACTTGCACTGGGTATCCAGGAATCGCCACATGAGGAGGCAGTTGTCCTCCATAGTAACACCCCTCAATGTCCCTTAGCTTGTTTACTTCTGCTGCTACCACAGCCCGGGCATGATCTGGGTAGTGGGCTGGTCCTGAGGCCATGACTGCAGAGAAAAACAAACGCTGAGCGTAATTGAAAGTCCCACATCACTGAACACTTTCTTTCACTTTCAAAATGGCTCCTCTGCTGCTGTGTTTACATTACTACCCCACCCTGTAATGGCGGCGGCAGCACTCCTGTGCATCAACATTCTGACAATGGGTCAAGCCACTGCGCATCCGATTTACACACTCTACTGATAACTTTGCTCAAAACTGCACAAACTTGCACTGTTCTTTTTCTAGCACATTTATATGATTTGCCACAGACTTTTCACTTGCTGAAAACATTGCTTTAGCTCGCAGTCCCTTAAAGCCTCAGGATTTCAAACACAGGATTGCCTATAACTAGTGCTGCATAAATTGATACAACTCAGTGTCTCTCTACTGGCTTTAAAACTTTATTCTGACGCTGAACCATAACTATGCTCACAGTCGATGGCTTAACAGGCTTGCTTTCACTGGTAAAACTTGACACAGTCTTTATTTGCAAAGCAACTACACTGCTGCACACAGATTCAGCTGACTTTTGGCAAAAATCACTTGTTTGAGCAATTATTACTGTTGGTACTCACTGTTATCAGTAGCTGTTTGCTTCGATGGAAAAACGGCCTGCAACCAGTCTTGGAGGCCTCAGAAAGGAAGCGGGTTGGCAGTCCTGCCGCTCATCCCTCCAATCACCACACTCACAATTAAGTCAATCGAGATGCGGGTTGAGCCCAATTTAGATGGAAAAGTCCATTTTTTGAAACTTTTACAGCGCTTTTTAATCACCGCGATGCTCCTCCACTAAGCCAGTACACGCACTCCACTAACACTCCCTCTTGAATGCAGGGCAGTCACTGTAGAGCTGGCTTGGGGGCGGGACTGATTGCAGCCTCACCAATCACACAACGCCATGCAAATGGTTCCTCTTTCCTCATGTAGTGCTCTTTCTCCGCGCGATCACGAAAGCAGGCAAATTTAAACTGCAAGACCACTTTTTTTTCTCTCGAACCGACTCTGTGGTGGGAGCCCATTTCAACTGTAACCCCTAGATAGCGCTATCCCAGGGGCTACTACCCCTGCCTGATTTGCCACTAACAGGTTGAGGGGCCTGGATCCAATGGCGGGTGCCTCCACCCAGAGGTCAGGGTTTGCAATAGTTAAACTAACTTGGTCACAGCCCTCTGGGACACTGCAACCCCCTTCTTCCCACTAGTGGCCCACACAATATATCAGAATTACCTTCCAGTATACACTTACCCCCAGGACTGGTTCCGCACTGGGACCTCCTGTGAAAATGAGATACAGTGCAACAATCACAGTACAGTACTTTAACATAGACAAATACCTCAGGCAGTATAACTTTGCTGAAACAAGCAGCTCTGATTTATTTAGGGGATATAACAAGGACAGGGGAAATCAGGTTAATTAGCTTATCACTCTAATAATCCTTTCTATGGCTCTGTGCACAGGCCTATCCTATCAGTTACTGTCCCTGGGTACCCAAGCCCAGTAGGCTAGTCCAAACCGTGGCAGCTGGTAGGGGCCCTTCACACAGAGAAAAGGAAAATTAAACAGTCAGCAGTACAGTAATTCCATTTGGATTTAATGTGGCAATTCAACAGGGAGCGTAACCTTGAATTAGTACTCACGACCTCCAAATAAGATAGGGTCCTTCAATGTCAGCAGGGCTACTCTTGAGCTCTAAGAGACTCCTCACATTTATATGGTAAAGAAAGCACTATACCAGGCAGGCTGCATCTGTATCCCGATGCAATTACTGCACAATACCCGGGAGAACACACAGCAGATTCAGTTCCTGACAGACGAGGCAATTCAATAATTTCTCCAGTCTTCTAGGGTGAGCCTGGTTTCTACTCTTCAGAGATCCTTTGATTCTTTTCCACAGACGGATTCAGTCCTAACAAGCAGTTACATAAGCTGCAGACCGAACTCTGGGCCTATACACGCTTTTTGACTAAAACTGCACACTGAAAAGCACAGGGCTCCTTCCTTCTTCACTGCCAAGCTCAACTGAAAACTCCAACCGACAAAACCGGGCACTTCTTTGAGTTCCTCCAGTTCTTGACTGGATTGGCTGTCACTACAATAGACTGCTGCTGTTGGTCCAAAAGGCACTGAAGTTCAAACTACATCTCCCAGAGTCACTGCCCATACAATCCTCTTGTGGCTGGCTCAGATTATGAGTCCAAGTTCTGATTCGTCCAAGGCACCACTTTAGAGCTAGCTTATTCACACTGATTGGTCCAGTTCAGCAGTTCAAAACCAGAATGGGGAACTAGCAGACACTGTTCTGACTGCAAAAGAAAGCAGGTTAGACAAACTGTAATTTCATTATCACCTAAATGGTTTCTGGCAACAGTTTACATCTTTCAGATAGGTTCCCTTTGCACTCCTAGTGACTGCAAAAATGGAGTGAATTGACAGCAGCTTGAGTGGTACTCAAACAAAGAAACACACAGTCCCCCATACAACTAATTATGTCTGCAAGCAGACAGCTCTTAAAGAGACAGTACCAGAGGTTCTAAAACACTCACTGATAAATGGCTTAAGGCCAAACACCATTCAGGCTTGGAGCATTCAAGCAAGCTCCTGAAGTCTTTTGGGAACCCCCATTTGCAGGGGGTTACACCTTCCTGGTTTGGGAAAGCTTGCGTCCGCGCCAAGCAAGCACTCCATAAGCTTTAACTGCAACCATGTACATTTGCATTAGGCCTCCACGTAATCATCAGTCAATATATCATTTTACCAAGAACACATTTCTGAAACATTGCAGTACGTCACTCTTTACACAGTATTACACACACATTGTACCATAACTCAAGTATTACTCTTGTACATGAAACCTGAAGAGGGGGCTCATCAGTTACCTTGGGGCTGGACGGGCAAGGGCACCATACTTAGAGGGCAATACAAGTAACTTGAGTTAGCACTGACGCTCAGTTTGGGCAATGAGCTCGGGGACACATACACTTTTTATGGACAACATTGAGAGGCAAATCCACAGGCCTCCCAAGGAATCATAACTGAGGTGCACCACAGGCTTTACAGCTCGACCAGTCTTTCTAGGGGGAACTGTTATAGTCTCTGCACTCTGAGCCTCATTTTCAGCATTGTCCTCACTTGTCAGGGGAGTCTCCATGGGGGTAGAGAGGCTAGAACTTGGGGCACTTTCAGCTCCAGGAGTTACAGTTTTTGAGTCCACAACATTTGGCTCGCATGGAGAGCTTTCGGACACTGGCAGTGGACTGTCAGGGCACTCAAAATACTCTTCTTGTTCGGGTGTATCACCAGTCTGCCCCAATCTATCATTTTCTCCCTGAAAGCTCAAACAGTTCACCCATGCACAATGATTCCATTTCATCTGATCTGATGCTTTGCACTTCACTTTCTGGGAGCATTGGTTCTAGGGACGAAGTTGGGGCTTGGACAGTCCAGAAGGCCCAGCTTCATCTCCAGTATTGACTAGGGATTGCCCTAAACATTGACTCAGTTCGTAAGAAGGATAGTATTCAAAGTCACTCTCACTTTCCCGATGGACTGACAGTCATGCTCAACTGGGACTTGTGGAGGGGAACATTTAACTTTTAACTGTAGGTGCAGACTTTCTTGATCTTTTCTTAGCAGCAGCTCTAGTCACTGGTCCAGAGGGGGGTATCTTCTAGGGGCTCAGACTCAATTAGTTTGTCAATGGGCGTAAAATGATTTCTATGCATTGTTTTTACATCTTTGAATTATTCTCAGGCCTTACTTTGTACACTGGCAGATCATCTAGTTTGCCCACTACAATGTGAGGGAGATGGTGCCATCTGTCAACAATCTTGTGCTTGCCATGCAGTCCCAGATTTCTTTAGCACCCATGCTTCCCTCCTGGAGTTCTCTTGTGCTTTCACCTTTATCATACCTTTCTTTGTTGGCCAGTATTTTTTGGCAGCTATGGTTTGAGCCAGTTGGTACGCATGTGTTAGCTGGGTCTTTAACTTTTGCACATACTGTAAATAGTTGTCAGCTTGAACTTTGTCAGGAGAGACCCCAAAACACACATCTGCTGGTAGTCGGCTCTTCCAAACATCAGAAGCGGTGGGGAAGTCCAGTGGCATCTTTTGGTGCAGTTAAGCATGTACCAGGGTGCTAATTTGTTGGCTCCATCTAGGCTTGTCCTTTGGGTGCAGGGTGCCTAGCATATCTAGCAAAGTGCGTTGAAACTGCTCAGGCTGTGGGTCCTCTGGGGGTGGTAAGGAGTGGTTCTGGACTTTCGTGATCTCTGGTGAAAGCATCTCTTTGATCAGACGACTCTTCAGTTTCTCCTTGATCAGAATGATTCTTTGTGGAGCCTCATAGTGAACAAAAAGTTTTCTACAAGTACTTTGGCCACAGTGGATGCTTTCTGGTCTTTGGTGGGAAAGCTGCATATCTCGTGAAATGGTCAGTGATCCACCAGCACATATGTCTCAGATTTCTTTGATCTGACTCCAAACCAGAAAATCAATACAGACCAGCTCCATGCATGGGGTGTAGCACAGGGGCAGGAGCAAAAGCCTGTAAGCAGGCTGCAAGTTTGAATGTTGCTCCACATCAGCCCCATCTTAGCCAATAGAATGGATGCAGTCGATGTTCTGTTTCTTACTACGGTCTCTAGTGGTTGTGCAAGGACTCAGTACGAGTCTCGAAAGGTGGGCAGTACTCTGTTGTTTGTTTCTTTGTCCCCTGTCTACTGTTTCTGTATAAGTTTATTGACTTTCAACTTAGGACTTTCTTGTATAACAGCAGTTCTCAAACCGTGAGCGAACACACATCTTTCTGCATAGAGGGCTTCTAAAGCTGCTTTGATCATGGGATCGCGGGATTGGCCTGGCCGTCACTGTCATTGTCCAGCTGAGGCAGGCACCAATGTCATTGCAGAAAAGTGGCACAAGGTGTGCATTCCGAGGTCCTGGTAACCATGGTGTCCACCGGACATTTGTTCTCCTGTCAACTGGGCAGAGTGCCCGGTGTCGGGTTCTGCCAATCGACCCAATCATTCTGGGAACAGCTCCGGAGAGAGCATCAGATCTATGTGGTTAGACCTGCTTGGTATTCGAGAGCATATCATGTAGATAATGCAGTGCCACCTATGGCCAGTGGCATCCAATTTAGCTGGAGGTCTGCACATAGGTCAAAGGATTATTGTTGTTTTATTAGTATTTAGCCCCATACAAGTACTATGGGATTGTCAACAATAGCCCACTTCAGTTAGAACCTAACTATGTACAGGATAGTTCTTTCGATGGGTAGTTTCATTGGCAAAGGCCACTGGTCTCAGGCCATTCTCGTGTTTGGTGCAACACAGCCCCCAACCCTTGTAGGTCAGTACTATTGTGCAGGACGAAGGTTTTCTTGGATCGGCATAGGCCAGCACTGGAGATGGGTATGGATATATGATCTTGTGAAAAGCAGTCTCACAATGTGGAGTCCAGCGGGCCCCAAATATTTCACTGGGATGAAAAATATAATTTTTCAGTCTTGAGGGATGCTGATTTTGGTATTTTGTGGTTGGGGATACCTTGGTAAGTTGAGTGCGGGCGGATCACTGAATAGTCCTGATGAAGCGCGTTTGATCTGACTGACTCAAAGTCTCTCCTTGATCAGAATGATTCTTTGTGAGCCCCATAGTGAACAAAAAGCTTTCAAGGCATTTGGCCACAGTGGATGCTTTCTGTCTTTGGTGGGGAAAGTTTGGATTATCTCGTGAAATGGTCAGTGACCACCAGCACATTCTTGATATTTCTTTGATCTGACTCCAAACTCAGAAAATCAATACAGACTCAGCTCCATGGGTGCACTGGTGGTGATGTTAACAATGGGGTAGCTCCTCGGGGCAAAGCTTTCTCTGTAAGCAGCGACTGCAAGTTTGAATGTGTTGTCTTACATCAGCCCCCATCTTAGGCCAATAGAATCTGGATCCACCAAGTCAAGTGTTCTGTCTATACCAAGGTGCCCCATGTGGTTGTGCAAGGACCTCAGTACTGAGTCTCGAAAGGCAGTGGCAGCAGTTTTAGTTGTTGTTTGTTCTTTTCCCCTCTGTCTACTGTTCTCTGTATAACAGTTTATTGATCAGTTTCAACTAGGACCTTCTTTGTATAACAGTGCAGTTCTCAAATCAGTGGATGCACTTGGACACATCTTTTCCTGCATAGAGGGCTTCTAAAGCTGCTTTGATCATGGATCGCGGATTGAGCCCGCTTTATACCGTCATTGTCCAGTTGAGGCAGTGCACCAATGTCTATTGCAGAATGTGGCAATTTGCAGGTATGCAATTTCTCAGAGGGTCCCAAGTAATCCACTATGCAGTCCACTTGCGCTGCGGGACATTTTGTTCCTCCCTGTCAAACTTCGCAGAGTGCCCGAATGTCAGGTTCTGCCAATCGGACCTAATCATTCTGTGGAACAGGCCCGGAGAGAGCATCAGCATCTATGTGGTTCTAGACCTGTTTGGTATTCTCGAGAGCATAGTCATATGTAGATAATGCAGAAAGCCACCTATGGCTTAGTGGCATCCAACTTAGCTGAGGTCTGCACATAGGTCAAAGGATTTATTCAGTTTTACTAGTATTTTAGCCCCATACAAGTACTCCTGGAATTGGTCAACACAGCCCACTTCAAAGCTAGAACTCTAACTTATGTACAGGATAGTTCTTTCGATGGGGTCAGGCTTCTACTGGCAAAGGCCACTGGTCTCAGGCCATTCTCGTGCTCTTGGTACAACACAGCCCCAACCCTTGCAAGCTAGCATCAGTGTGCAGGACGATGGTTTTCTTGGATCGGCATAGGCTAGCACTGGAGCATGGGTAAGTTGATATATGATCTCGTGAAAAGCAGTCTCACAATCAGGAGTCCAGCGGCCCTAAATACTACTCGGATGAAAAATACACTCTTTCAGTCTTGAGGGATGCTGACTTTTGGTATTTTTGTGGGTTGGGGGATACCTTGAGTAAGGTTGGTAAAGGGCGGATCACTCTTGAATAGTCCTTGATGAAGCACCGATAATAACCACAGAATCCCAGGAATCTTGCAGTTCTTTAGATTTTTGGCCAGGCCAGGTGGTCAAGGCACCAACTTTACTTGGGTCGGTCTCTTATTCCCTGGGTGGATACTATGTCCTGTTGTTTCTTACTGATGTTTGAAAGAATTGACACTTATCAATGGACAGTTTCATGCAAAGTCCTCCAGTCGGTCCATCTGTTAAATAATCTGCTCATGTTCCTCCAGTGAGCTGCCAAACACAATAGCATCATCTAGGCATACCAGGCACCTAGTAAGTCTCATGTCCCCACTGCACGCTTCCATCAATCGCTGAAAAGTAGCTGGGCACCTGAACCTTGGTGCATCCTCATGAATTCACAGGCCAAGCGGACAGATAAAGGCCGTCTTCACGGTCCTCTGGGGCCATCGGGATCCGGGTAGTACCCACCGCGGAGATCCAGCACAGAGAACCACTTGCTCTGCTTAGGCAGTCCAAAGCATCCTGAATGCGGGCACGCCTGATCAGGATAGTCCACGGTTTGCTGCAATAATCCACACACATCCTTACTGTTCCATTCTTTTCCTCACTACTACAATGTGGGGAAGCATATGGCTTCTGGATTCTTGTATTACACCAGCAGCTAACATCTCTTTGCAGATGCTCATCATCTCCATGTTAGCAGGTGCTGTATGCCGAGACCTTCACCAAATGGTTCGCCATGCAGCCGGATATTGTGCTCAGCTCCTTGCACGCATCCTACATCCCATTCCTTTAAAGAAAACACCTGTCTCTCTGGGCAAGCTTTCATTGATCCTCACTTTCCATTCAGCTGGCAGCGGAGTCGCCGAATCAAACAAGTTATGGCTACTCTGTCATTCTTCCTGAACTCTTGCTGGGTAGTACTGCAGTGTCTGCACAGTAATGCACATTAGCCAGGATGCAACCTCTGTTTACTTCGAATGTCTTTTCTAGACACACATTATGAACTTGGACCATTACCCTTCTGGTGCTAAGCATGGCTCTAGCGGGCAAAATACTAGGCTTGACCATAGCAGTCCCTCTGCAATTTTCCATCGCGTGCATCCAACATTAATATTTTATTCTTAACATCCTTTCTGATACAGACCTCTCCCTGTAAGGTACACTGAGCATTTGGCACCAGGATCAGAGACCAGGATCCTTCTTCCATACAATCTTGGATGGGTTCCTCTGGTTCTGTTTTTCAGCATCTCTCTGTGCCTCATAGGCCTCTTACTTAAAGCCGGAACTCTTAAAGCTCTGCTAGTCTTTTGACCTCTGTTTTTCATAACACAATTGTGCCAGCTCTTCCGAACATATGAGCATTTGTTCAATCAACAAAGGGACACCATCATACAGTCCAGTGGGGGACACATTAAGGCTAGGGTCTCTACTTGTTCGGCTACTCCAGCCAATGGAGGTGGGGAAAGACAGCCAAATTGATATACCCGGAATAGGGGTAGGCTTTCTCACTTAACCCCATACATGCAGTCCTTCTAATGGTTGTAAGGGTACGTCTGACAAATGCTTCGATACCAATCCTGGAAATATAATTGTCACTTGGGAGCACTGTTCATCATAGCTCTTGTAGACACTCCATTCACCTTACGGTGGTTCTCCATGGAGGGACCTCACTATTCTGGACCAGTTCTGAGAGGCGGTAGGCTTAGCAACTGACCTTGCCACAAAAGGACGTGAATTAGCATTTTGGTGCCTCACTGGGATCATGTCGCACCTCTTAACCACTGATTTGCTCTCTGAAGCTCTCCTTGTAGCCTATATGCAACCTTTGTCAGTGTCTTTGGGGACTGGCATTCCTTTTCATGTGCCCATCTTCCCACAATTATAGCAAACATACTTTCTGAGTTTGAGCTGGCCGGTGCGCCACACTGGGAGCCAGGGCGGGGTATTACATTAACTGGAAACCTGGGTGCCATCTCTGTCTGCGCGTGATAAGCATTTGAGACATCTCAGTCTGTTTCTCCACTCCATGTCAAGGAATTGAGTTTGGAGCTGTTATCAGCAGGAGATACGTGGTGGGTACCTCAAATTCCCCATAGCAGATGCAGTCGATATAGGTCAGGGGCCTGTACTTGCAGGCGTACCAGCGGGACTGTCTTGAATTCCTGATCTCTCTCAACAGTTCACTCTAGTATTGTGGCATATCTTTCCTTGTCAGAGCACTCATTGACTGTCAACTCTCTGCCCCTGAACTTCACTTGATGGGTCACCCTCAGTCACTGGGTCAGAGCTAGCAGCTGTTGGTGCAGGGTCCTCCCGAGGTCGCTTTTTCTCAACTCCTCTAATCTCTCTCATTAACTCATCATAGGAGGGTGGGGATTCCAGTCGATTTGCCATGAATTGAAGCAACAGCAGTTCTGAGAAGGGGTAGACTTAAGGATTCTGTCTAGTCTGGTTCTGTCCAGTTCAATCGCCGCAACCACTCCTTTCTGAGGCATTCTTGCAACAATTTTTCCAGCCGAGAGACATACACAGACAACAACTCCCCTTGGTACTGTTGTGCATTTCTTACTCTCCACCATAGGTCCTCATCAGAATCTGGGCTCCATACACATTCTCCAAGGCCTCAAGATAGGCCTGTGCAGTCGCTTCAGGGTTACTGGGCCCGCTTAGCACGGATGGTAGCCAGGGCAGGACCTCGAGGCTCTCACTAACCCTCTTTCGCTTTTTGCCTCCGAGCATTGCCATTCTAGCACTTGGGGCAACATAGTCTATCCAGGTCTCCCAGTCATCCTCCCCTTGAGGGGTGGGAGGGTGCCAGAGAAGATCCTCAACCTTCAGTAAGAGTCATGACTAATGGCAGGCAGAAATAGAGTCTGTTGTTTCAGCCACCATTACGGGCACTGGAGCAGGAGAGGGTGTTGGGAGAACACCCCCAGGTGGCAAGATAGTTTCTTCAAGTCCTCCACAGTTTTCCTTCTCCCAGCAACCATTTAGCAAATTTCTCCTCAAAAGTTTCTGATAGTGGTGGGGGCTGATTCTCCGGTCTTTACTGTCCTTAGTTATCACTTCCAAGCAGTGAGGGCTCCTCTGGGGTAATGGTCCGTGGCACTTTGGAGCTATCTATGGGATCCTTAAACTCTACTAGGGCCAGGAAAGTGTGGGTGAGCAGATTAGCATGCCGACCCACCACCACAGGGTTTTGTAAACCTTCCACCTTGGAAAGTACCTCTGCACAGTGTCCGTATTGATACCCAGGGGATGTCCAGGATAAGCATAGCATTTTGGGGTCGATCTCCTCCCCAGTACACCACTCCACCAGCCGGTGCACAGCCACTTCTGTCGGGGTACCCATTTTTTCTTAACAGTGGTTGCAGAATATGGCCACTAGAGGACACACAATCCCAGCGTGAGCTCCAAGATGTAACCCTAGATGGCGCTATCCCAGGGGCTACTACCCCTGCCTGATTTGCCACTAACAGGTTGAGGGGCCTGATCCAATGGCGGTGCCCACCCAGAGGTCAGGGTTTGCAATAGTTAAACTAACTTGGTCACAGCCCTCTGGGACACTGCAACCCCCTTTCTTCCCACTAGTGGCCCACACATATATCAGAATTACCTTCACAGTATACACTTACCCCCAGGACTGGTTCCTGCACTGGGACCTCCTGTGAAATGAGATACAGTGCAACAATCACAGTACAGTACTTTAACATAGATAAATACCTCAGACAGTATAACTTTGCTGAAACAAGCAGCCTTGATATTTTTAGGGGATATAACAAGGACAGGGGAAATCAGGTTAATTAGCTTATCACTCTAATAATTCATCGGTGGCTCTGTGCACAGGCCTATCCCTATCAGTTACTGTCCCTGGGTACCCAAGCCCTAGTGGCTAGTCCAAACCGTGGGCAGCTGGTAGGGGCCTTTTCACACAGAGAAAAGGAAAATTAAACAGTCAGCAGTACAGTAATTCCATTTGGATTTAATGTGGCATTCAACAGGGAGCAACCCTGAATTAGTACTCACGACCTCCAAATAAGATAGGGTCCTTCAATGTCAGCAGGGCTACTCTTGAGCTCTAAGAGACTCTCACACATTTATATGGTAAAAGAAAGCACTATACTAGGCAGGCTGCATCTGTATCCCGATCGCAATTACTGCACATACTCGAGAACACACAGCAGATTCAGTTCCTGACTGACCGAGTGCAATTCAATAATTTCTCCAGTCTTCTACAGGGTGAGCCTGGTTTCTACTCTTCAGAGATCCTTTGATTCTTTTCACAGGACGGATCAGTCCTAACAAGCAGTTACATAAGCTGCAGACTGGAACTCTGGGCCTTCACACGTTTTTGACTAAACTGCACACTGAAAAGCACAGGGCTCCTTCCTTCTTCACTGCCAAAGCTCAACTGAAACTCCAACCGACAAAACCGGCACTTCTTTGAGTTCCTCCCAGTTCTTGACTGGATTGGCTGTCACCTCAATAGACTGCTGCTGTTGGTCCAAAAGGCACTGAAGTCTAAACTACATCTCCCAGAGTCACTGCCCATACAATCCTCTTGTGGCTGGCTCAGATTATGAGTCCAAGTTCTGATTCGTCCAAGGCACCATTTTAGAGCTAGCTTACCCCACACTGATTGGTCCAGTTCAGCAGTTCAAAACCAGAATGGGGAACTAGGCAGACACTGTTCTGACTGCAAAAGAAGCAGGTTAGACAAACTGTAATTTCATTATCACTCTAAATGGTTTCTGGCAAACAGTTACATCTTTCAGATAGGTTCCTTTGCACTCCTAGTGACTGCAAAAATGGAGTGAATTGGCAGCAGCTTGAGTGGTACTCAATCAAAGAAACACACAGTCCCCATACAAACTAATTATGTCTGCAAGCAGACAGCTCTTAAAGAGACAGTACCAGAGGTTCTAAAACACTCACTGATAAATGGCTTAAAGGCCAAACACCATTCAGGCTTGGATCATTCAAGCAAGCTCCTGGAAGTCTTTTGGAACCCCCATTTGCAGGGGGTTACACAACCATTTGTCATGGCCATTAACACAGCAAGTCTCTCAGTTTACTACAAGCATTTCCAATGTCCAGGGCACAATTTTCCTGTTGCTACCCCTAGTTTTCCACACTTTTCTTTATCACAACAGTTCACTAGAGGCATTTCCAATGTCCAGGGCACAATTTTTTTGTTGCTACCCTAGTCTTTCACACTTTTCTTTGTCACAACAGTTTTTAAAAGCTGGCAAAATGCTGTAATTATTTGATGCAGGACAAGGGCATACTCTCTCAGGCTTTACTGCTCCTTGGTAAACAGTTGGCATTTAACAGCAGCACATGGACAACAGCCACAGTGACACACTAGTTAACCTTGCTTCAGCTTTTTGGGCTACCCACTGCCAGATAACCAAACACGCTAGCCCCTTGCTCGACACCTTTCCTCCCCAAATTAAAATCCAAAGCGGTGCCTCCTTTTGTAACCCTCACCCCTGCCTTTTGTAAACGACAGGTGGTATGCTGTTGAAGCTGACAGCAGTACCTGGTGGGGACTGTCTGGGAGGACTAGGTTACTCGGCACAAGGGCCTAGGTTTGGCTACTCTGCACAGGCACCTAGTAAATCCGAACACAGGAAACAATAACTGTAATGTCCAATACCAGGAATGGGATTCTAAAGTGTGGCTTTTATTCAACCAAACTGAACAAACAAAGCATAGACGGACTCTCACAGGGCTACATTCCTGATAATGCAGATTAAGAGAAACAGAAACACTTCTTTCAACACTTCAGCCCTCAGGCTCTGAACCCAGCCAGGCACACAGCCGGACTTGCATGCTGCTTTGGGTACACAGCCTGATTTTGTACACTTATTTACTTCCCTTGGCTCGCTCCCCTGCTGGCCACTCGACCTTCCATTTGACATGGCCATTTTCCGGTGGCTCCCTAAACCACCTTAGAGCCTTCGACTCCATAAGGAAACTTACTTCAATCCCACTGCCTGTACTTTCTCAGCACTGGCCAAGTGCCTGAGGGAAAGTAAAAGGGCCACAGAGCATATCCGTAGGGGTGAATTTGGTTACTACTGATGGGGGGCTCCACCTCTCGCTTCCACAATTCATACCTGGCCATTTCTCTGGACATTAAACATCTCTTTCTGAAAAGCTGGTGATGTAGATTAAAGGGTAAATGCATAGCACATTTCCTCTACATGTCTTGGCTTTCCCCTTGTACTAGACTTGAACATACTTAAACATCTCTTTCTGAAAAGCTTGGCAATGTAGATTAAAGGGAATAATGCATAGCACATTTCCTCTACATGTCCTGGCGTTCCCCTTGTGCTGGACGAACATACTTTTACTTGGCTTAGCCTATTCCTGTAGGCCTCCCACTAATTAAGCAGTTCAATCCCACTTTACAACAGTTCAGGTGAAACAATGGCTCCTATGCAAGAGCAGACTCGCCCTTTGGTTGCAGGTGCCCCACAGGCATTCTTGACAGCTTCTGGTGCCGCAGCACAACTTGAAAAATAAGGCAGCTTCTTCCCTAGCTGGAACCAGGAGGTTGCTCCTGGAATGACAGGCAAACCTTTTCACCCCATCCCCTCAGGGATGGGGCACAGAGACCAGTAACAGCAGTCTTCACCACTTCACGAACAGCTTACTGTGTTCCTCTTTGGTGGAAACACACACCTCCCTAACTGTAGCTCTATATCAGAGCTTTAGTCTCCAAGAGCCTGTGCATAGACTGCTGTGCTCCTCTCTTCAAGACTGCTCACACACAACACTGTTCAAAACTCCCAACATTCTAACCCTAACTCCCAACTGCAGATTCCAGTGTGGCTCATGCAGCTGCAGGGAGTTCTATGGTGATGTCATCCCTCAGTCTCAGCTGAGACTGAGAACAGAGTGAGACAGTGTGAAATCCATTTAACTGGAGTTTCACAAGCTGCCTTCCCTGCCTACCACTAGGTCTTACTGGGATTCTAGTAACCCCAGGTAACAGGGGGTTACAGGTGCATCACTCAAATTATATGAAATTATTACACAAGGTGGAGGTGGACTGTAACAGCTGGAAGGAGCTGCCCTCTCTTTTAGCAGGCAGAGAAGAATGTGTGGGATGAATATTTTGCACTGTTTTTATTTTTCTTGCATCTCTCCCACTCAAACTTCCCAAATCATTCTGGGTAGACTTACAGGCCACACTATCCAGATTCGTTTG
Organism: Neoceratodus forsteri; assembly: GCA_016271365.2. Classification (NCBI taxonomy): domain Eukaryota; kingdom Metazoa; phylum Chordata; order Ceratodontiformes; family Ceratodontidae; genus Neoceratodus; species Neoceratodus forsteri. Next base: position 35,152,612 of record CM057458.1, read on the forward strand.
GATGGGCAGGAAGCTCCGGTCAGGTGGAAAGCTTTGACAGCTCCAAGGAAAGGGAGGTCTAGGCCTACCCAATTTCCAGAAATACTGTTGGGCAGCTCAACTACAGGCCCTAATCCCGTTAGTGAAGGACTCTCCCCGAGTGGGCAGAGATTGAATTAGCCCTCTCCCTGCCCAGCATGGCAGATAAGTTATTCCTGCATACCGAGACTAGCTCTGGTAGCATTTGATAATCCATGGAACAAGGTGCTTAGCCAAGTGTGGAGGGAGGCGTGTCACAGGCTGCAACTCCCCTTAATCTGGGTCCCGTGATGAAGATCCTTAGCTGTTTATATTTTTACCTCTCAGATGGGACTTGGCTTTTTGCCGTTACGGGTTAGGCCTATGGACCCTGGGGCAGTGCTACTCTGGAGAACATATGAAATCCTTTCAACAACTGCAAGTGGAGTTTGGACCCCATCAACAGATTTCTTTTGTTACTTGCAGTTTAGACACTATCTATTAACTGACAGCAAAGGCCTCACCAGGATAATTCACTCCAGGAGCATACTTCAGCCCTGACTCTCTCATTGGATCATGGGGACAAGTGTCTAAGATTGTGCAATGTTTGTACATGGCAGAAACAGACCAATTACTAAAGGGTAAAGAACATTGGTTGAAAGCAGCAGGAATTTTTGTCTGAGGTGGACTGGGAAAGGGTCTGGAGGGGCATCCACAGCACTTCCGTCTCGTTATTTCGAGAGAATTTAGATGGAGACTATGGTCAGATACTTTAGACCCCTGTGGTAACCAAACATTTTGGAAAACACCCATCTGATCTTTGTTGGTGGGACTGTCAAGTCACAGGCACCTATTTTCATTTTTGGGAGTGCAGAGAACTATTGGGGTACATCTACAAAGGTGGTTGAGGGAATTTTTGACCCCTCCCACAAGCTGCCTAATACTGGTTGTTCAGGCTCCTCCAAACCCTTTGAGAACCAGATCACTATGTTACCTGTTTTATATCTTTGTAGCAACAGCCCTTAAGGCTATCACCCTTTGCTGGCTCACCCCTAAGAAATCCTCCATAGAATCTTGGTATAGTATTTGCCTCAGAATATTAGAAATGGAATATCTAACTGCTAAGTTAAGGTTGACCTTGGACAAATTCAAAGGTAGACGGTTACCATTCTTCCACGATATGGCTGCCAGTGAACAGAAAATATCTCAGCAGTCCTGGTGGAATACTCTTGATGGGTAATTTCATACCCCAGCTTTTTCCATTGCTTAGGTTTTGTATAGACCCTGGCTCCTCCTCTCGTACTATCCCACCTCTCTTTAATGTTTTTCCTCTTCCTCCTTTCCTCCCCTTACTCTCTCTCCACTCTTTCCTGATATTATATCTATAGTCTAGGTCCACCTAGTGCTCTCTGGTGTACATTGACCTGGAAGATTGATACCCTTGGATATTTTTAGGCACTGCTGAATGGACTAATATATTTGTAATACTGACTTACTGGTAAAGATCAATAGGAGCCTAAGTGGAATGTATTTGCTATGCCCTGTAAAACTATATATGTCTTTATCTCTGCAATTGCAAAATCTTGAATACATTTCTATTTCCAAAAAAAAATGAACATTGGAACTTACCAGGGTTCCATAGAACATTAAACACAGACAATAACAGCAGAAAAAGAAGAAAGGTCCATCTAGTCTGCCCAGAGTTCCGTATCTGCCCCAGTACCTATTGTTCAGATGTGTTATCCTCCGGTCCACCCCAGGTCCCCCATCCTATTGCTACCAGCTTGAGCAACCACCAGACCTTCATTCTGCCCCAGCCATGCTTGAGCAACCACCAAACCCTTCATTCTGCCCCAGCCATGCTGAGCAACCACCAAACCCTTCATTCTGCCCCAGCTATGCTTGAGCAACCACCAAACCCTTATTCTGCCCCAGCTATGCCCTGAGCAACCACCAAACCTTCATTCTGCCCCAGCCATGCTTGAGCAACCACCAAACCCTTCATTCTGCCCCAGCCATGCTTTGAGCAACCACCAAACCCTTCATTCTGCCTTAGCCATGCTTGAGCAACTACCAAACCCTTCATTCTGCCCCAGCCATGCCTGAGCAACTAGCAAACCCTTCATTCTGCCCCAGCCATGCTTGAGCAACCACCAAACCCTTCATTTCTGCCCCAGCCATGCCTGAGCAACGACCAAACCCTTCATTCTGCCCAGCCATGCTTGAGCAACCAACCAAACCCTTCATTCTTCCCCAGCCATGCTTGAGCAACCACCAAACCCTTCATTCTGCCCCAGACATGCTTAAGACCATTTAAGGTCTTCATGCCCACCACCTCCACTGACAGACTGTTCCACACCTCCACCACCCTTTCTGTAATACAAAACTTGTTCACATTCCTCTTAAACCTTCCCAGCCAGTTTCTCTCATTACCTCAGGTTCTTGACTCTGTACCTCAGCTAAATAGTTCCCCACATTTCACCCTGTTTATTCTCTTCAGGAACTTGAATGTCTCTGTCATATTCCTCTCTTGCCTGGTCTCCAGGAAGTACCTGTTCATTGCCTTGAGACGATCTTCATAAGACCTGCCCTCTTGGTCCTGAATCACCTTGGTCACACTGCATTGCACACTCCAGCCTGTTGCTCTCCTTTCTTAGGCAAGGACTGCAGAACTGAGCACAGTATTCAGGTACAGCTTCACTAGTCACCTATATAGAGGTAGCAGTGCTCCTTTTCCAGCTGTCAGTACCTTCCAATACACGCCAGTGTTCTATTAGCATTACTATAGGCCTTGCTATATTGGCTTGATTGAGTGAGTCACTAATGACAACTCCCAGGTTCTTTCCACTGCAGTAGTGTTCAGTTTAACCCTCCCATCCAGTACGCTGTCCTGTTTTTTGTTTTTTTTTCCACCTGGCATACTTTGCACTTTGTGGCATTGAATTTCCTGGTGGTATAAATAGAAATTATGGCATTCTATAAGTTATGAATGAGGAGAGACTTCATTAAAAGAGGAACAACAGTAGCTATGGGTAAGTAAAGAAAGATTTTAAAACTATGTGTGGGTTAATTTATTAAAGAATGCTAAGGTTGTTGGAAAAATAAGATTAACTGAGATGTGAAGAAACATGTTTTATAATGCAGAGAACGTCTGAAATTAACAAGTAAGAGGCTATGGAGTTCAGAAGGGCAGTGGGCTACTTGCTCTGCCCCTCTTCAAATTCTAATTAATGAGCGTGCTCAGCTTTCTTCAGAGACACATTTCCCTTGCGCCAGCATCCTCTTCTTCCTCTTCCTCTTCCAGTGGCATCCTCTCATCTTTCAAGGATTTATTAGAATACTTACCTAACGATGCTTAGTCTGATAGGATTTTAATAATAATAATAATAACTTTATTTATCTGCACTTTTCTCAAAATCAAGGCGACATAATAATAAAATGCAAAATAAAACATATTAAAACATATTAAAACTAAGTTGGCAACACACCAATTAATCAACATACAAGTTATCAGCAAAAGCCTTGCTCCATAAGAAGGACTTTAAGCCCCTTTTAAACCCTCCACCATCATGCACTCTCTAATCCAACGTGGTAGAGAATTCCAGAGGGTCGGCGCTACAAACATAAAAGCTCGGGTGCCGGAGGATTTTAAAGTAACCCTCAGGATCTCTAGCAACCCTCGCTGGCAGAGCGGAGTGGTCGATCGGTCGGTAAGGCACCAGAAGCTCTTTCAGGTAGTCAGGGCCCAACCCGTAGGGCTTTATAAGTCAGCAATCCGACTTTAAAGGTGATCCGCCACTGAATCGGCAGCCAGTGCAGATCTCGGAGCACGGTGTAATATGGGAGGAATGAGGAGTCCTCGCTAACAACCGGGCTGCCGAGTTCTGCACTAGCTGCAAGCGGCGGATATCAACCCCAGGCAGCCCAAAGTAAAGGGAGTTGCAGTAGTCCAGATGCGAGGTCACAAAGGCGTGATCAGAGTGGAAGGTCGCGGATGGAACAAGGTGCTTGATCCTGGTGATGTTCCTAAGATGGTAAAGGACACCTTGACAACCACCGACACTTGCGCACGCAGTGTCAGCTGATCGTCAATAATCACCCCAGGTCTCGCACTGCTCAGAGGTCTGAGCCCGCATCCCCAGGAATAAACCCGAGGTTTGAAGTGCCCCAACCCTCAATCCAGCGGCCATGATCCACAACCAACACCTCAGTCTTCCCGAGTTCAACTTCAACCAACTGGACCTCATCCAATCCTGGATCTCACTGAGACAGTTATTAAACACTGAGAGTGCTCTATTCTGGTCAGGCGAAAAGACAGATAGAGCTGGGTATCGCGGCATAGCAGTGAAACTCCAGCTCATATCGCCTAACAATGTCTCCGAGGGGAGCAAGTACACCGAACAACACGGGGACAGCACAGAGCCCTGAGGCACCTTACAGGTCAGAGCAGTGGGATCAGAGGAAAATCCCTGATACCACCCTCTGAGTTCTACCTGTGAGGAAAGAAGTAAACCATCTGTGCACTAAGCCCAAAAGACCACAGATGCATCTCAGGCGCTCAAGCAGCACCCCATGGTCTACAGTGTCAAATGCTGCTGACAAATCCAAAAGGACCAAAATGGACCGCTTTTTCTGGTCTCTCGCCATCAGGAGATCATTGAGGACCGAACCAGTGCAGTCTCAGTGCTGTGCCTCTTTCGAAAACCTGATTGAAGAGGATCGTAGATGTTATGGATGGTAAGATGGTTGTCCAACTGGGTGCCACCGCTTTCGATTACCTTCCCAACAAAGGGAGGTTCGAGATAGGTCTGTAGTTGGCCAGGAGTCGAGGTCCAAGGATGCCTTTTTCAACACTGGTGTCACCACCGCCTCTTCAGGGGCGGGATATTCACCAATGTCTAGGGAACACCAGACTATCCTGGCAAGAACCGGAAGATAACCTCCCACAGCCCATGATCAGGTCTGTGGGACCCGGGTCTAAACTACAGCTAGTGGTGCGCATACCCTGTACAATCCTCACAACATCCTCGATTTCTGGCCTTATGAAGGAACTCCAGGTAAGCGGTGTGCTAGTGACCATAGGCTGGACCACCGCAACTCCATGGAGGGGACGGCGCAAATCTCAGCCCTGATGTCGGCCACCTTATCTGCAAAGAATCGAGCGAGCTCCACACACTGCGCCTGTAGGGGCATGATTAACTTGCAGACAGGTGGCTGCACAGCCTGTCTGCTCCGGAAAGAGCTGGGCCGGGTTTGTTTGAGCAGCAGCAATTTCTCCGGACAGGAACACTACCTTCTTATGAGTAATTGCTGACTGATAGAGTTTATAATGCTCTAGGAGTCTAAGATGGTCGGTATCTAAGCCAGATTTCCGCCAACATCTCCAACCTGCTACCTAATCTCCAAAACTCCCTCAGATCCTGATCAAACCAAGGGATCGGGGCAAAGGGAGAGAGGCGCATTAACGGGTGGGGGCAATTGAATCCAAAGTGGAGGTGACAGCCTTATTATAGGCTAGCACCATCGCTTCAGGATCTAAGCTCAACCCAGGAAATTCTGATAGGTCAAGAACCACAGTTAGACCAGTGGGAGTAACATGCCATAAAGGGCTGTACTTGACCATCTCCACTGGGGTAGGTCTACAAAGGGGGTGCATAAATTGAACCTCACAGTGTGGTGATCAGACCATCCGACTGGTTTCACTCCCACATCTGAGGCCTCCAACCCCAGCAGGAAGACCAGATCAAGAGAATGGCCATGTTTATGGGTGGCAGAGGTAACCACCTGTGAGAGGCCCAATGAACACATCAATTGGAGGAAGTGCTGACCAAATTGCTAGAGTTCGTCACGATCCAGGCATTGAAATCGCCCAGCACCATCAACCTAGGGCGATCCAAGTACCAGGTCGATGACGAAATCCGCCACTTCCTTTAGAAATAGTTTCTCGCCACCGGTGGACGATAAACGAGCGCCATTCTATAGCCCCACCTGCCACCACGATTCAAAAGATCTGGTCTCCTCCACTGGAACACTAGTGAGGTCCAATTCCGTCTTGAAACAGACCGCAACCCCCACCCCTGCGATCCAGTCTCGGCAGTGAATCACCGAATACCCAGCTGGAATTGCAGCCTCCAAGATTGGGGCAGCATTACTATCCAGCCAGGTTTCGGTGATGCAAACCAGGTCCGAGTGCCAACCAAGTCCACTACAATAGCAGTCTTGTTCACAACGGACCTGGCATTGCACAACACCGCCTGAGTTGGATAGGACTCCAGGGAAGCCTGGACCACCTGCCCACCATTTAAAAAAGTGGTGGTGCCCTTGGGTATGGGAACCAAACAAGCAGAACTATGTTCGCACTCCATTTCGCCCCAGGGTGTCTTCTGGACTAACCACACAAATGGGCACCCCTCCACCATCCCCGCTGTTCACGCCCCAGCCTCAAACCCACCATATGATTCCCAGGGCCCTACAGCGTTGATAAACAGGAAAAGCAAAGGGGGTAAAGAAAGGGCAGAGGGCATGAAGAGCATGAGAAAGTGCATGACGGGGGTAGAATAACAACATCTGGCGGCATCCACAAACAACAGGCCAAAACAATGATCTCAAACACCCGAAATCTCAATAAAATAAAATATTGAAACATAAAACACAAATCAGCTTATCACAAATTAAACTATACAATCAAAATATCTAAACAGAGAAACAATAACAGTAATAATTCTTTAACAATAATAGTCATTCGGATAGATATTAAAAGGACAATTTAAAACAGTGGAGCTCCCACCTTCCACTGCAAAATGTCCATATATGACACCCTGGACTCTCACTCCAAGTTTCCAACGACCAGCGAAACAAATTAAAATTGAAACAAAACCCCAAAGACAAAAAGAGTTCCCCACTGATTTAGACCCACAAAGGAGCTCTCACCACCCAGTGGGAATCAAAACAGGCAGAAAAAATATCCAACATAGTAAACTGAGGTGAACAGGTCCCAAAAGTTAATAAAAGCAAGAGTACAGTTAGATTTACAATCCCACATGGGCTGTCACCACCATGATCAATTGCTGCTCAAACTGTCTCATTCTTCACGAGCCCCACGGAAGTCCAACTCAGGAAGGCTTTAACAGCATCTGTGTATTAAAAACTCTTTCCTTTTTTTTTTTTTAAAGAGAAGAATTTCCAAGGTAAATCCACGAAAAGAAAGGACCCAAAGACCACTGCCAGTACCGGGACTAACCCTAAAAACAACCCTCCTCTCAACGGACCTTACCGCCACCTGGTCAGCTCTTCAGCTGTACGTGCAGATCAGAAGAGCCAGGAGGCCTGCCACCAATAGCCGCAGCCTCCCAGCCCACCACCACAGAGGATAGTGTCAAAGGGCAGCCCACAGATACGGGCCAAGGGCCCTATAAGGAGGCAGGAGCTGACAGCCCCAAACTCTATCCAGGACACAAACGACTCAAAAACAGGTCCAATATCAGGGAAAATCCTCTCAAGTTCCACAATCCTTCAGGATCAGGTCGAACACCGCAGGTGGTCTGGTCAGCAGCAGTAAAACAGTCAATCCCCACCATACCAGTCCTCTACTCCACTCCACTTTTGTCTCATATTGTCTCATACTCCATATTGTCCTGCAATACCTTTAGGGTGGAACTCTCTTAGAGTTCCTTTCCATCAGTAGTAACTTAACAGGATGGTCATCGCCTCTTGTACAAAGAGTGCGAATGTACATACTCATACATTGCATTACCATACCTACACCTACTTAAGTTGCTCACTGAACCAGTGATTTATGGATAATCATTGTCAACTTGAATAATTCTAAAACTGCATTGACCATCGCCATCAATGGTCTATCTCCGGCCATTTACTACCAGTGGTGGTCAATGGATAACAATTATTGAAATAATTTACAAGCCATGAATGACCATGGTTGCTGATCACACATCACCATGGTCTAATCATATACTGTACAACCATGCTTTATATGCTTTATCCAGGGTCATGTATTTTATGTAGATTTGTTGGCTCTCGATGCGGTTCGACAACGAAGTTGTCAACCGACATCACGGCGACAGACTTATGTCGACTGCAAGTTGCAGTCAACATAATTCCAGCAGGAGACCCAGTCTTTTTCTATCAGGGGTTTCTGCCTCTACACCTCAATATCTACGTATTCTAACTCTGAATCAGAGTTAAATCAGGAGAGGGTAAGAACGGAGACAGAGTGCTGGAGTCTCTGCGTGACCATTACAGCGTAACTGTTGATGTTATCGGCATCACATATTCGGCTGTAATGGTGTTGTTGCACGGTGGGGACGTACCATGCAATACATCCATGTCAGCCTCATTCCTAGGGGGATACAGATGCAGACCAATTTAAGCTGAACCAGATTAAACTTTTGATGGTATTCTTAGTGAATGGGGTAAATTTAGTTAGGACACAGGAAATTAGTAGTAAAGCATGCATCAGAGGTCACACTGGGAAGGTAGTGCTCCTATACAAACAGGATGCAGTTCATTTCAAAATAGGCACTCACCACCTCATTAACAAAGGAACCAGTCTCCTTGTAATTTTAAAAGGACTCAGTCCATATCTATTTAAAAAAAGGAACACAGGCTGTGCTGACATTTTATATTGCTATCCTTTATCAAAGGCTAAAGCACCACATCAGCACACCTCATTTAAATACACAGCTAAATGATGTGATACAAACATTACACATGCAAACTGATTCAAAGTCATTGGTTACTTCATTTTTAAAAGCCAGTCACAGCATAATTGGAGACATATCTTATATACAAGTTGAAGAAACAGAAACACGAAAAACAGTAAAGAAACCCAATTTGGAGATGGGGGTGGAGAACGGGGTGGTTTAAAGTCTTAAAATATTTGTTGAAAGAAATCCATATGAAGGTAACATAGTAAGATATGCATTTTAAAATCAAGTATATTGTATTTACAGATACCGCATAATCCAGTAGGTAACTGGTCAGAACAGCACTTCCTGAACAGTGCATGTAAGAAGAGCACTGTAGGAAGAACGAAATAAGGACACCATCAAAGGGTAGAATAGCGAATGACAATTACCGCTGCCCCTGCAGCTGTCACATCAGTGGAGGGACTGGAGGAAGTAAAGAACGAAGCTGCTCCCATGGTGGAGAGAGTTAAGGCATAGAGCTGCTCGGCCAGTGTGGATCTGGAGACCAGGATTCTGTTCCTGGTCCCCTAGTTTTGTCTGTGAGATAAGATTACATAATTTGTCTAAATCCCATCTCACAGATTCTATCCCCATTTCAAATTTCCCCATAATCCAACTCCCCTTAGAGTTGATTATTTTAGAAATGGGGGGTGGGGGCACCCCATGTTTGGGGTGCAGGGGCAAAGGCCCCCTGCAAAACATAATTTCTTCTTTGTTCTGTAGCCATGGTAGTGGTCCTCGTGTGTGTGTGTTTGGACTGCTACCATGTGGATGTGTGTACTGGGCACTGATTTTGAGGTGCCTTGGTGCTGCCTGTTCTGGACCATGCTGCTGTTGTGTTTGATCTTCAAACCTAGTGCCATTCAGAACACACATTTTATTTTTCACTTATTAAGAAAAGGTTTACTGTAGGTTCAAATCCATCATTTCAGACCCATTTTTATGTTGTCTTGTCGTGCAGCGCAGAAAACATATTAGGGGTTGCTTGAAGTGGAGTAGTGGGTTTTGGAGGCACAGTCGTGTTGTGGCCAGTGGCGCCACTGCTTTTTGTGCCAGACTCTGGGGCACAAATTAGATTGCATGCTGTCTATGACAGCAGTTGCAAACATGCCACCAACTTGTAACGTTTTAGCCGCTGCAATGAGAGCGCCCTCATTGCAGGGCATGCCTTCCTGGTGTAACATTTTAATAAACATGGAAGCAGGAATCACTGCTACCTCTCACAGTCCCCAAATAAGCTGACATCAGGGGTGCCAATCCCCTGTTGGCATGCCCTCCCAGTTCATTTGCCAATGGGGTAGTCCAATTCCATCGGCATAATGGCCCATTTATAATTCTTATTTGTGTGCCAAGGTGCCCAATCCCACTCGCGGCATCATGCCCCCCAACAGGCTTTCTTGCCGACAGGCAGCCCAATCCCCATCAGCTTCAGTCCCCCTCCCCAAACCTCAGGTGGCACACTGGGAGCCCACCCCAGTGTGCCCAAAGCAAACCTGCAAATAAAAACGTTCCCATGACATCTTTTTTTTCTTACCTGAAAGACAGAAAACGGCCCTCGCTGAATCTGTGGCGTCCCCTCCCAACCCTCACCCACACTCTGCACACCGATCTCCCCCACCTCCCCAACCCAATACTTACCTCCAGAGCCTGGTGCGACGATCTTTGTGGACCAGGAACACATCTGCACTCTTCAAAGCTCAACCACGAACTGAAGAAATGCCGTAAGCTGTATAATGGCATAAAAAATTTTTTTCAACTTTGATGCATATCTCGGCCATTTTTCAACTTTTGGCACCAAATTTTCAACATGGGGTTCTTGGGACCCTTCCCATGAATTCATTCACTGTCATGGCTTTATTCGTCCCAAAGGTGATTTTTTGGTCACCTTTGGGACTGATTAATGAAATGGCAGAGCCACTGTTCATGAGGTGACCTCCCAAAATGCCTATGTTGCAAATTCTGTGACAAAATTCCAAAATGATCAGCACAGCCGCATATTGCGCGTTTACACGCATGCTCGTAACTTGACAATTTCTGACATTTTACTCCAGATTTTCAACATTGCTATTTTAGATACCTCCTTATGAACAGTATAGCTGTCATTTTTCACATCCTGCCGAAATGTGTTTCGCACATCTGGCACACAATGACACGGTCGCTGTGGGAAATCAGTGTTCGGACAGATTAAGAAAATTACAGGACATGGTTCATGAGTGGGAGGTCTCAAAATACCTATGTTGAAAATTTGGTGGCAAAATTCCACAAATGACTATGTTAGAGCGTGCAGTGCAGTTTCCACGCACACTCACTTTGAGAATTTGTAATATTTTACTCCAGATTTTCAACATTGACATCTTTCACACCTCCTTATGAACAACACAACTGCCATTTTCACATCCTGCCCAAAATGTGGTTGTTCACATTCAGCGACAATGGCATGGTTGCTGTGGGAAATCAATGTTCGGGACAGATTAGGAAAATTATAGTGGCACTGTTCATGAGCAGACATCCGAAAATGCCTATGTTGAAAATCTGATGAAGATTTTAAAAATGACTGTGTTACAAGCGCACATTGCACAGTTTTCCCACACACTCATAACTTTGAGATTTGTTAATATTTTCATCCGGATTTCAAACATTGCCGCCTCTTCACACCTCCTTATGAATGGTGCAGATGTCATGTTTGCATCATGCCCGAACTGTGTTTTCACGCATGTGGCACAGAATGGCACGGTTGCTGTGGAAAATCAATGTTCGGGACAGATTAACAAATCACAGTGCCACTGTTCATGAGCAGAGGTCCCAAATGCTTTGATAAGGTGTGCTCACAAAAGGCCATGTTGAAAATCTGCGTGCAAATACCAACAAACGCCTGAGGAGTTAGGGTTTCAACCATAATGTCCCACCCTGTACAGACTGACAGATATCAGGGGTGTGCCTTTGGATTATCAGCTGTAATGCTCCGCCATTCCACCCCACCCACCTACCCTGCAGCCACTGACAAGCATTAAGGTGTGCCTTGCACTCTTTGGACCCAAAGTTCATCCAATTCTTCTATACTGCACCCATCTCCACATACTGCCTTATGGAATGGGGTGACCGTAGGCCCAAACCACTCCAAGGCACAACATATGACACTCTGTTAGAGTCTCCAGGGTAGGGTGAGGTGAGATGGCATTAGCATTATGGCCGATGACCCAAAGGCACGCCTCAAAGCCTGTCACCTCTGCAGGGTGGTGAAGGACGTTGGTTCCATACTTCACCGCCATTCCTGTTACGTCATCTCTAACTCCTGCACCACCGATGCCAACACCAGCAAGACAACATTCAGCATTGACAAATGCTTGTTTTAGTAACATCAAGACTTAAAATCCAAAAGGTTTCTCTTTTAAAAGCAAGTCATTAACATGACCATCTCAGTTTCTGGACCACTTTTCAATACTTTGAAGGTAAAATTACTGTATGTACAGTATATCTGTATTGATCGATTTTAATATATGAGCAGCAGTGGCATAAGTAACATCTCCTTTATCAATGGCTCGTACATGTTCTCCCACCATCACTTTAAAACATCTCTCTGTTTGCCCATGTAATAAATGCCACATGAGCAGACAGCCATGTAAATTATGCCACTGGTGCCACATGTGATCAGTTCTCTAACATCACATTCTCCGCCAGTCTGTGAGTTATTGAACTTTTCTCCATTTTACATGTTTACAAAAGAGCACCTTTACAAGAATAACAGCCCTTCATATTGCTGTCCAGCCAAGTATAGTTCATCCCCCTTGAGTAATGGCTTTGCTTTAGTTTGTCTCCTATAGTGCTTGCTTTTCTGTATGCCATTCTGGTAGATCCTTTACAGTTTCCTTCAACGCTGGGTCACTACTTAAAACATTCCAATGTTTTTTAATTATCTTCTCCAACTCAAAAATATGGGCCAAAAAGATAGTTACAAAACTGAATCTTGTTCTATATTTTCACCAGATTCAGGAACCAATGAGTACCAGTGCCCAGCACTGGGGTTAAAATGAGTGTATAATGATGTGCATGAATTTACATGAACTGTTGCTTTAAAGAACTACTGTACTGCCTGAAACAAATACAGTATTAGTGTTTAACAGCAGTTAACTAGTACCTTTATATCTGAGGTACTTTTACCTTTTTCTGAGGTCAATAGGTGTGATTTGTGGAATGGCACTCTGTCTGGCAGTTTCCATATCAAGCTCCGTTCCTCCCAGTACATTATCAGCAGTGTGACCTCATCGACTGTGACATCACAGCTGCTCAGAAAGAGCCACTCAGTAGTTGCCAGGTCAGTCACCCATGATGCCACTGTCAGTAAGATCACAATGTTGATGATGTAGTGAATAGAACTAGATACGTCAGCAGCCAGGCAGAGTGTTATTCCACACAGCCAGCCTATTGTCACATAGAAAACTTTCTAGTGAGCAAGCATGCAAGTCCCTCTCATTTGAGAGGGACTTACAGTTCACCCTTATGACCCTCCTTATTTCCAGGGGTTTAGGTTAGAGTAATGGCCCTGGAGGAATTCTTTTTGGGTTGTTTCTTGTGGCCTACTTGAGGCAACATAGGATAGCCTTATATAAAGCAATGGTTTTGCAGTTCTGGACTGGTTGGAGGAAGATGGCAGGCAGGGCAGGAGGCTAAGAGCTCAGCAGTCTGGGCTTGGGCCTGTAAGGACTCCTCTAAGTGAGTTGCCAGGTTCAGTGGGCGCAGTGACGTGGCACCAGTGGCCATGGGGCAATCCAATGGAGGAGGACTAGACAGCCTGGATACATCATTTTGGGAGTTGGGTTTCTCTGGGAGGAGTGGAGAGAGGCCTAGGTAGGAGGGAGCCAGTAGGGTCCTAGTGAAGTCCGGCCTCGGGACTGTGTTTGTCCATCTGGGTTGCCAGGGCTGCAGGAGTTGTGGCAGAGCTCCTGCAGGGACAGGACAGTGGCAGGGTCCTCTCCCATACCCAGTGTGTGGCAGGACAACCTAGGATGTTGCGGGGTGCAGGGAGCTTCCACTCATGTTGGGGCCTGCTTGGGGGACAGGTGTTGACGCACTGTCGGTTTTTTGGCGGCAGGCTGTAGGTCGTTTGACAGGCCTTGGAAGATTCCTCCCTTGACCTGATGCTAAGCTCAAGCTCTGGACAATGAAAATGGGACACTTTGTGGTATAGGTCACCCTCTTAAAAAAAAAATAAATTGAAAGCTTGGAGGAGCGCTTGGGAGGCATAAGTGGGCTGGAGATCAAAGGACCATGGAAACAGCAAAGGGTTGCCAGTGAGGAATGGTAAGAGGCTGCGCATATTTGTGTGAGCTCTAAAGGCTGCAAGGCTCTGGGAGAGGTGAGAGTCTGGTCAGGAAAGTGAAATCCTGGGTCCCTGAGTGAAGCTACGGGTCCAGAGCCCAGGTGGGGAAGCTGCTTGCTTCATCAGGGTCTGACCAGGAAGAGGAGTATGAGAAGCAGTTACGGTATGACTTACAGTGCCAGAGGGTTCAGGGAGCACCATGCTTCTGTGAGATATTGGGTACATCGGCCGAGTTTCATTGAAGTAGAGATCTGCAAGCCTTGTGATGCCGTTGTAATCTGTCTCCCATTTGCAACCTCCAGCATATATAATAGTTTGTAGCCCCACGGAGCTGAAGAAAGTTTAAAGCAATTGGAACCCCTGGACCTCCGTTAATCTTTGGGGGTCCGGGAGAATAAAATTGGGTTTGCTTAAAATAGAGAGAGAGAGCTCTTATCTTTCTATATATTTGATAAATTGTCCCATGAATTTAATCAGACTTCTCCCTAGGACCTTTACTTTCAGCCTTCAGTTACCAGCTGGTGCAGTGACTTGGGAGGCATCCAGATTTTATTTTATTTTATTTTATTTAAACAGCAGTTTGAAAACCTTTGAGCCATAGGCTCATTTACAAAGGTACCTTGTCACAGTAAGACAAACCAAAATACACAGTATAGCAGTACAACACATAAGTATAACAGTAAATTAAGACATAGATACAAACAAGCTGGTACAGGTAGGATGGATGCAAACAATACCAGAGTTATGTTGTCCTTAGCAGCTTAGTAATAAGCTTTGTCATAAGTATTAGTACGGCTTTGACTAGCGGCAGTTACAGCATCGGGTGTTAATAAGGTGGTTACGTAAGGAAGTTTTGAAGCACGATATAGTTGGAGCTTCGGAGATGGAGGGGGCAGTGTGTTGAACCAGGAGGGCCCTAAAGCTGAAGGCTCTTTGGCTGTGAGAGGTCCTAGCTCTAGGGATAACAAGAGAGGTTTTCCCAGAGGTCCGAGTATGAACTAGTGGGACAGAGCGTATGGTGGTGGTCAATCCTGGTGGGAAAGCCCAAGGAGGGTCTTTTGTAAGGGTACAGGTAAGATATTTGAGGCGCTCGTCGAGATCAAGTACCAGCGCTTTAGCATACAGTAAACAGGTGTGTGTCATCCTAGGTGCTCCAGTAATTAACCTGCAGGCCTTATTCAGAGTAGAGCGAATTTGTAGGTGCAGCACCATACCGGCAGTCCATAGTCCACTAGGAACAGGATAGAGGAGGTGACTGCAGTCAAAGAGCCTCCGGGAGGCAGTGTTTATACCGATGTAAGATGCCCAATCGGATATTAGTGGCAGTGGCTAGGCAGCGAAGTGTCCATGGAAGGAGAGGAGGGTCAAATGGATCCCTAGGTATTTATAGAAGCAAACTTGTTCGAGTGGGAATGAGGACCCAGAGTGAATGAGGAGTTTGAAGTTGCAGGACTTGTTTTGGGGATGAGAAGAACATGGTTTTGTTTTTAAGATTTATCACCAATCTATGTTCCTTGAACCAGCCCTCGGCTTCAGTGAAGGACTTCTGCAGCGAGTCCTGGAGGGCAATAGGGTTCTGACTTGAGGCAAAGAGACTGCATCATCAGCGTCGATAGAATGTTCCCCAAGCAAGAGCGTGGAAGGGTGTTAAGGTAAAGGAGAATAGTAAAGGGCCCAGAATGGATGAAAGAGAATAAGAGTTCCCAGCTCAGATGAAATTGGAGGCTCCATCTGGAATCGCGGGGTGACAGAAATTTCCTGAGATTCTTCTGCCACGTGGTGAAATTTACAAACATACGTATGAGCATACAAAACCTGCCAGCAAAACAGGCCTCATGGTCTATCAAGTCTGCTCATGTGCACAGCTAGCACCCTATAATCCAGCTGCCCTCCCTCAACTCCCCATTCAGCTCCCGGAACTGTTCAGTGTCCTTTAACTAGCACCCCCAGCCCTGTCCCATGCCATTTTGAAGATCCCCACCATCCTGCAGGCCATACCTCCTCTGGTAGAGCATTCTATTTCAACACTACCCTTTCACTGAAGTAATACCTCCTCATTTCCCTCCTGAACCTGCCCCTCCAGTCTTAGCCCATGTCCCCTCTTGTCCCTTCCCTTCCTCATCTTAAACAGCCCCTATGTGCCCGATTTGTTGATCCCCCTCAAGTCTTTGAAAGTTTCAATCTTGTCCCCAAATCCCTTCTCTCCTCCAAGATGAACAAGCTCAAGTGATTCAGTCTTTCTTGTAGATTCTGCCTTCCATCTCTGGCAACATTTTCATCACCCTCGCTGTACTGCTTGGCGGCTTGATATCCTTCCTCAGGTACGGTCACCAATGTTGCACATAGTACTCCAACTGCGGCCTGACCAAGGACCTATACAGGGGTAGTATGGTTACCCGTGAAAACAGCGACTATAAAAAGCGACTGAATAAAAGCCTTGACTACCAAACAGCATTTGTCATAATTCATTCATTAAATATGAGCTTATCGCTTATAAATAGCGACTTATTCTGACATTGCTCAGTAATAATAGCGACTCGGCTACCGTTGGCAATTCAAACTGCAGTACTTATTCTATAATGTATAATGAAGATAGTCCCTGGTAGCTACTTGTTCTTCAGCATCCTCAGTATCACTCTTTGAGCCTATTAGCCAAAATTGACTCAAAAAGCCTGGTAGTAGTCACCATCAGAAAATACAACCTCCAACTCTCAGCTTGCTCGTACTCAGCAGAGCAGAACATACAACAGTCTGCTACATCCATAAAGCACAGCATACACTTTTTCACCTGAACCTTACTCAGGCAAACTAAGACAGGAACGCCGGAGGAGACTGAGTTGCCGGAACGCTTCTACCAGTAAATATCTGCAGCTGCAGCTTTAATCAATCAACCTAATGGGCATAATGAGCACACTTGTTGATTGGCTAATTATATTGGGAGTTAAAACTGTTACCCAGACTCAGGAGTGCATACTTCAAATGTCCTTCCCTCTGACTCTCACACACCAACTGACTCAGCCTCAATCTCCTCAATCCTCTCTTGGGAAATTAATGTGTATTCTAACCTTGAAAACATTTTGTGTCTTGCTGAATAAAATGTGTATTCTTTTCTGTACCACCAAGTAAACCATGACTGAATGCAGGCGCTATTATTACATGGTAGCTTAGATTGTGGGACGCTGAAATTTCAAGCGCTATTAATGCAGTCGCTGAAAAGGAGGTGCTCAAATTGTAGTTGCGATTTTATAATCGCGATTTTCACATGGAACCGGCAGTATCACATCCTTGTGCTTGGATAGAAACCCCACAATGCATCCCAGCATCCTGTTGGCCCCTAGCCCTGGCCCTCCTACATTGAGCAGAGCTGTTCATGCTCCCCATTATTATGACCCCAGGTCCTTCTCCTCGTTAGTGACCACATAACCAATATTCCCTCTTCAGGTTCCTCACCCCAAAGTGCATAACCTTGCAGTTCTTTGCATCGAAATCCAACTGCCACCTCGCTGAGCACTCTTCAAGTCTGGTTAGGTCACACGGTAGCCTCTGCCACCCTCTGTGTTGTCCACTACAGCACCCATCTTGGTGTCATCCATGAACAGACTGATCCTACTCCCAACCCAATGTGCAATGTCCGATATGAACAAACCAAACAACACTAGCCCTGGCACACAGCTGTGGCACACTGTTGGTCACTGGCTTGGGAGACAAGAGCTCTCCCACCACCACCACCACCACCACCCATTGCAGTCCATTTCTGAGCTAATTCCTGATGCAGCCAGCCATCTTAGCCCCACTCTTAGGTGCTCCAGCTTTTGCCCCAGTCACCCACATGAGGGACCTAACTAAGGCTTTTGCTGAAGTCCAAGAATAGGACATCCACTGCATGGCCCTTGTCCAGCTCCCCTTGTAACCCAGTTGTAGTATTCTATTAGGTTGGTCTGGCATGATCTCCTGGAGATGAACCCTTGCTGCTGCCCATCCTGGAGCTCACTGACCTCCAGGAAGGCTACCAGTCTCTCCTTCAAGATTGCTTCCATAAGTTTCCCACTATGGAAGTGAGACTGACAGGTCTGTAGTTGCCAGGCTCATCTTTTGGGCCACTCTTGTGGATAGACACCACATGAGCCAACCTCCAGTCCTGTGGCATGCACCCAGTGTCCAGGGAGATGTTGAACAGGTCAGTCAGCAGCCTGCCTACACCTCTACCATTTCCCTCAACACCCTAGGGTGAATGCCATCAGGACCAGTGCCTTATACACCTAAGTGCCTTCAGACCTTCCGATACCCTGCTTTCTTGAATCATTGCATCAGTCACCTCTTCCCTCTCGTCCTCATCCTTCCTGTCCATGGAGGAAGTGGATCTTCTACCCCTTGTGAACACAGAGCAGAAGTATTTGTTCAGTACCTTTGCCTATTTCTCCTCCTTCCCCACCCACCCACCCTTCCTAATTCTAACTATCCAGTCCTTATAGTTCCTCTTTTCACTCATGCATCTATAGAATCTTTTCCCCTCCCTTATGCCCTGAGCCAGCCTGGCCCTGGGTGGCCTTGGCCCCTCACTAACTTGGTTACTTCCTTGGTCTTTTTTTGCATACAGATCCCTGTCCTCTCCCTCCCAGTTCTTTTCATTCTACTAAACACAGATTTCTTTAGGCTCACCCTCCAAAACCCTTCTGGTCATCCAGCATGGCGCCTTGACCCTGGACTTCTTGCTCAGGTTCCTGGTCATGCTACAGTAGCTTCCCTCAGGCCAGACTTAATGATGTCCCACTTTTGATTTGCATCCATCTCTGACCTAATTCCTTCAAGGCACCCCTCAGTATCTCCTTCATCCTCCCAAAGTTGGCTCGTCTGAAGTCCACTACCTTTGTTGCTGATGCCACGCCTCCTTGCTAATGCTGAGCCTGAACCACACTGAAAGGAGGTCACTCCCGGCTAGTGGCTCCCCACCCATAGCACCCTCACCATCTCCCCGTTTGATAGTACCAGGTCCAATATGTTGTCCAGTCTGGTTGGTTCCTTGACCAACTGCACCAGGTGGCTGTCCTGGAACGCATCCAGAAGTACCTGTTCCTGGCGTTAGAGGTGGCATGGGTTCCCCAGTCTACTCAAGGTAGATTGAGGTCCCGACAGTTACCACGCTGCCCTTGCTACACACCCATCAAAGCTGATCAGCCAGCTCCCTATCCAACTCCTCGCACCGTGCTGGTGGTCTATATACCACACCTAGCCTCAGTTTCTAACCCTCAGGTCCTGGAACTGCATCCACAATGCCTCCATCCTCCCTCCTCCCCTGGCCCCTGCACCGATCCCATCCTTCACGTAAATCACCACCCTTCCCCTTTCCCCTCCTCTGTCCTTCCTATACACCTTGTACCAGGGAATCATCGTATCCCAATCCTGGTGATGGCTGGCCCACATCTCCGTGATGGCCGTAATGTCCACCTTTCCTGTGCTTAAGAGAACCTGAAGCTCAGCTACTTTATTTCCAGGCTTCTCACATTCAGGAGACTACCTTCACCCATCTCCTTCCTTCCTTCACCTTGCCTCTGCCCCTCCACCTGACATCCCCCACGAGCCGTGCCAGCTCCCCCTCATCACACACCCTTCTGTCTTGGGGGTCAGCTCATACAGCTCCCTACCTGGCGGCCTTGCACAGTAGCTGCACACTCGCCACCCCCTTCCTAATTTAAAATACCCTGGAAGCTATGTAATCCTCCAATCTCTGCTTCATGGTCTGCTGCCCAACCTTACTCAAGTGCAACCTATCTGCTGCATATAGGTCACTGCTGTCCCATATCTCTCCCAGTTGTACCATATGCTCCCCCAGTCTCCCACTAGCACATACGTCTTCATGTATTTGCTGTGTCATGCTACCTTTCAGTCTTGTATGAGGTTTCTGTAGGAGTAGCCACCCTACTCAGGAATATCGGCCCCTAGACAATGAGGAGGGTTTGTCTGGAATCTTTTGGGCCCCAAGTGATTTACCCCGGGTACTGGGTCAGAGGGCTGGCGGCCCGGCTCAGGCTGACTAGGCCATGGCACAGTTTCAAAATCTTCATGGAGTGTGGAGGTAGGCCGCCTGGGTACTAGACCCACAATCCTGCTCTCACAGGACACTCTTGTGAGACATGCCAGCCATGTGATGCAAGCCTGAAGATCCGATTGGTGTAAGGCTCAGTAGAGGAGAAGCAGTGTGGGAGCCCATGCCATTTTGTTGCTTGCAATGCAGAGGTGAGAGCAGGAGCTGTAATAGTAGTCAGCGAGGGTGGGAAAGGATAAATCAAAATGTTGGTCTCAGCAACCATTAAAATGTGAGATAGTGCTTTATCTGTATCCCTTAAATTTTGAAGTGGCAAGGTTGGGGCCTGGTGCTATGGATCCATTGTCACAGATGGCTAGGTGAGGGTTTCAGCTGAGGAGATGTCTCCTCCTGGAGAGCCTTTCTTCACGGTGCCATCAACTTTATTGGCCTGGTTGTGGGACAATGCTGGGAGAGGGCATCCTGAGGAACGTTGCGTCGCTGTGGCTTCAGGGGAGAGGGACTGCAAGACTACCAGTATGCAGCATCTGCTCAAGCTAGCCTCAGTGGTATTTTTGACTGGGCCCTTCCGTATTCTATTGGGGATACCCCGCCTCCCTCAGCAGGCCCATCCTCAGTGTGTGGTCACAGGTTTGCTTGGAGCTGGGACCTTTTGAGTGGCTGTCCCTAGAAGACTAGCCCCAGGTAATGGAAAGACAGTGAGGCCCTCCCCAGATGTAGTAATCGAAGCTGTGGAGGAGGAGGGGTGACACTGCAGCTGCTGGGAGAATAGGGAGGAGGGGCACAGACAACATCTGCCCGCAGTCCCTCACCACCATATGCCCTCTATCCCCATGGCAGAGGGAGACAGGGCCACAGGCAACCAATGAGTGGATCCCAAGGGCCCAGGGATCACCGCTTCTGTCCCTGTCATGGGGCAGCCCACCAGCCCAGCTAGAACGGCTGGAGTCTCCTGTTTCGGTGAAGTCTAAAACAGCTGCAGCTGGGTTGGTGCCTAAGGAGAGAAGATGGAGCAAGTCAGGTAAAGGATTGTTGGCACAGGATGAGGACTTTGATGACGAAAGGTTCCTTGGTCAGAAATACCAGTTCACTGGCTTCGATGTGTATCGTGCTATTCCTAAGCCCTTTCATCAACCTGTAATCACTTGTGGACCATACCCCATGCATGCCAGTGCACTCACATGCCTTACGGATCAGGATGGATGGACCCAATCGTGGATATCCGCTGAAGGGTCTGGTTGGAGACTGGGCATGCCCTCCGTACAAGTATCAGAGACCTGCCAGAATGGAGCCAGGTGGAGAGGTAGATTTGTGCTGACTGAGAATCAGATATGAGGACCTGAACTACCCCTATATGTCCGAAAGGCAATGGGACATCATAGAGGAGATAGAAACATAGAAACATATAAATTGTCATCGGATAAGGACCACTAGGCCCATCCAGTCTGCCCATAGGTCCTATACATGTGTGCATCCAGATGCATGAGGACTGACTCTACCGCGCGAGCAGTTGGAGAAACTGAAGCACCATCCAGGTGCCGCAGGCCACCCATCACAGGAACCTTTCCAGAAGGCCAGAGCAATGCGCCATATGACCCCGGACCGGTTAACCTTATTTAAACATTTCGCCTGGTGCAGGATCTGGCTGGCTGCCACACCAAGTACTATGTGGTGTCTAAAGACTCATTTGGGGACCCACCACAAAGCCTGATCCTGAATTCTATTTCCCACCAGTGGGTGAACCTGCTACTTAAGTGTCCAGTGGAGAACTCTGAACTGGCCAGGTATTGTTCTCACGGAGCTGGTGTTGACTGTATTTCTTGATCACCTTTTCTGGGGCTTTTAATGATTGCTTTATAACTACTGAGGCTAATCATTGTCACTTTTCTTATTAAGAAAAAATTAATAATAATAATTGGATGCGTGAGTGCGTGTTTGGGGCCTGGGGACTGTGATTTCTAATGTGGAGAAAAGATTTAGGTAATAGCAGTAAGGTGTTGGTTGTAATACTTACCTCAATCTGTAAGTAAGTGCTATTACATCTGATTTCTTTACTGTACATGTGTTTAAAATGTTTGAATCTTGTTCAAGTTTTAGTGAGTCAAAATCTCCTGGCACAGGTAAGGTTATTTTGTTCCGCATTTGGGATAGTGTCAGGAGGGTCCCCTTAGGGTCCGCTTGAGGAGTTTCTCTTTCGGTGTTCCCAGGCGTGTGCATACTGGGATGCAGGAAGTGGAGGTCTGCGGGCCTCTGCCATCATTCCCAGGAGGAATGATTTTTCCTGGGTGGAGGGAGAGTATGAAGTCCCTCTCATTTTGAAGGGCTTACTGCTCACCCTTAGGACCCCCTCCTTATTTCCCCAGGGGTTTAGAGTTGGAAGTGGCCCTGGGGAATTGTTTTGGTCGCTCTGCTGGCTCCACTTGGGGCGCATAATATACCCCTATATAAGGCAATGGTTTTGGCGGTTCTGGGCTGATTGGAGGAGGTGGCAGGCAGGGCAGGGCAGGAGGCTAGGAGCTTGACAGTCTGTATTTGCCCCTGTAAGGGCCCCAACCCCTTAAGTGAGTAGCCAGGTCCGGTGGGCAGAGTGATGTGGCACCATTCACCATACGGCGCTCCGAGGAGGAGGGCTAGACTGCCTGGATGCGTCCTGGGAGTTGGGTTTCCCTTGGAGGAGTGGAGAGAGAGGTAGGTAGGAGGGGAGCTGGTAGGGTCCTAGGGAGTCCGGCCTTGGACCTGTTTGTTCATCTGGGTTGCCAGGACTGCAGGAGTTGTGGCAGAGCTCCTGCAGGGAGAGGACAGTAGCAGGGTCTTCTTCCATACCCAGTGTGGAGGAGAGCCCAGGATGTTAAGGGTTGCAGGACATCTTCCACCCATGTTGGGGCTTGCTTGGAGGGCAGGTCTCAGGGTGCCGTCATGTTTCTGGAGGGTGGGCATGGTCATTTTGACAGGCCTTGAAGATTCTTCCTCTGGTCTGATGCTTAAAGATTCCAGCATCTTCCAGTTTTTTTGGTGGTCAAATGTTTTAATTCCCCAAAATCTGAGTATTCTATAAATGTTTTAATGGAGATGTTTCTCAAGAAAAAGATGGCCAACATTTGACACAGAAATAGCAAAGCAGACCTGGCAAGGTTTAGTACTGATAAAAAGTCAAGGTGCACAGCATAGGGTAACTAAAAGTAGAGTTGACAGGTACACTCATATTTTTTATTAACTGCAGCTGAAACTAGCTTTTGAAAGAACATTTTCATTGCACTGCTGCTTTAAGTCCAGGTCAGTCATTTCCTTTCTGACTACTGATCGGTGAAAAGGAGGCTATTACATGAAAAGCTGCAGGAAGGCTGGCCTTGCTCTGCATTCCCTCTATCTGCAGGTTCTTCCAGTAATTGCCATATTGACATGAATGAAAGCTTGTTTACCTCCGATTCTCAGGGGTATGGGTCAGAGTAATCCTTTTAAGCAGCAGTTTTCCAACTCATGAAACAAGTTGAATGCAAATAAATAAGAAGGCTTTCAGGACATGGCAGCATTCCGTGCTGGAAAATTAACCTTCCCTGAATGTTAACTCATGTAGCAAGCTCAACTACACCCCATTTAATGCTTCAGAATTGTAATGAAATTACTTCTGCAGTAAAAGAGGAGACCGTGGTTACCTCACCATGCAAGATTTCACTGAAAGCCTCAGCACCCTTTATCTCCAGTCAAGTGGGCTGCCTGCTGCCATCTAAAGTGAGAC
The DNA here is from genome assembly GCA_016271365.2 of Neoceratodus forsteri. Lineage (NCBI taxonomy): Eukaryota > Metazoa > Chordata > Ceratodontiformes > Ceratodontidae > Neoceratodus > Neoceratodus forsteri. The sequence goes on from CM057458.1 coordinate 35,176,410, forward strand.
TAAGCCATCCAGTGGCCCAGTGGAAGTCTGGGTTCAGGAGTGAACTCAGGGGCACAGGGAGCAACTGGCTGGGCTGGGAAGTGGCGGCGCTGGTTCCTAGCCTGGAGAGGGATAGCACTGCAGCTGGAGGCACAGTGATCCCCATAGGAGTTTGAGAGCAGACTGTGGGCACTCAGAGCCTGTGACTGGGCTGCAACAGCGCTGTTTCCCAACCTGGAGAGCAGATGGTGCTGCAACTGGCACCACACTGATCCCCTGTGGTGGGCCAGGGAGATTCTTTCCTACAAATTATCTGTGCTGTCTGAGACTGGGACAACCAATACAGGATGTTCCTGGTTAAATCTCACCTGAAGGCCTCTGGGAAAGGACAGACAGCCAATTCTTGCTCTTTTCCTGGGCTCACTGGGCCTCGTGGCGTGTGAGTGATAGTGTATGAACCAATGGGATCTATCTCTGTTCACATATATATAAAAGTGCACTATGCCAGAAGCTGTCAGATCTGGAGAGAGAGATCTCATGAAGAAGGACCCATTGTCCTGTAAGGACATGAGTTTTCATGCAAGTCTCCATAAGTGACAACGCTGAAGAGTGGCGCAGACTGAAACTGCACTATGCCAGAACTGCTGGTTCAGGACCCATAGCAGGTACTAATGTCAGGTGTTGCGTTGCTGCCACCCTGAGGGTTTGTGAAACTGGGATGTGTGGGTCCATCTGGGATCTCAGCAGCCCAATGAGAGATGTAAAACAAATCAGCAGCAGCACACTTCAAGCAAAAGTTAAGGCAACCAAATGGTTTCTCAAAATTAGTTTATTTCAACTTTAGGGGCAAAAGAGCTTTGTAAGCAGGGAGTGAAGCTATACCCCAGTGCTTCGCCTCTTAACAGTCAGCGACACCTGACAAAGCCTCACTGTTAAGAGGTGAAGCACTGGAGTACAGTGTTACTTCCTGCTTACAAAGCTGTTTTGACTAATGTTGAAATAAACCTATTTTGAGCATCAATTTGGTTGCCTTAACCTTTTGTTTAAAGTCTACACTGCTTTGTTCATTTCTGGAGAGGTTTTCCTGTGTGCTACGCTACCAGTCCTGATTGAGCACCATGGTTTCTTTCTGTTAGAGATGAGAAAGCCAGATGAACTTCTGTGAAGGGGAACAGTAAATATGACCGGGGCTTACCCTGCATCAGAAGACATTGACTGCTTGTTGGATTTATTTGTAAGGTGGCCAGGGCAGATTACAGAATACCTCCCATTGAGGTTCACAGCCATATTTTCAACTGCATGGCGCTGGAAATTAAGCAATACTGATGGAAGAGCCAGTCATTTCCTAAGTTAATGACTGGCTGAAGGTGGCATGAAGAGCAGCCGAGGTCCACCCCACCCAGCCCATCGTTAATCAAAATGAAATGACTGGCTCTGAGGTCATTATTGTGATTATAAGTCTAATCGCAATAATGATTATTTCTTTCAGGGTTTGAGCACCAAAAACAGTTTTGTTTACGCCGCTGCTGTCGGTGTACAGCATGGAGCCAAGTGCCGCTACTGCGTCGGTCATGTCTAAGAAATTTAAAGTGTCACGGCAGCCAATCAGTGAGCTAGTTCAGCTCATTAATAATTAATTAGACTTATAATGTTAGTTTAAGTACACAGCTCTCATTTTCAAGCAAAGTGCACCATTGCCCTTCCAATATCTTTGGACCTGGTTCGATTCCACTTTTGGTACCCATGAACTAGAAGGGAGCTCCATAACTGTTAACGGAAGACCTGGTACCTGGTGGAAGAGGTATGATCCTCAGTAGAGGGGCCCCACACAGTCTTTGTGATGTGTTATAGTGCGAGTGTGCAAAGTGGGACTGTGCGTACTGGTCTTGTTAGTGGCAGCCAGGTTTTCGAACAGCTGTGCGGTGCCCTTCATGAAGCTTAACTACTGTATTTGCAGCATGAGTGGCAGGTGGTAGATCAGACCATGCCTGGATAATGGAAACACAGAAAACATAGAATTTGACAGCAGATAAGAACCACTTGGCCTATCAGTCTGCCCGTTTATTTATTTGAAAATGTTTCACCAGGAAAGGCATACTGAGCAACAATAGCCTGTTTCTAGATGCATCCTGCGGGAGGGAAAATGGGGATGAAACACAATTTAAATAGAGAGCAGATAAAGTAAAAGCATGGTGGGAGGCTGTGCAAGAAATCACTGGGTCTAGACAGACAGAAAAAAAACATTAGGGCGAGTTACGTACAATATAGAATTGCAGACAGAACAATACACCATTTGTAGATAAGGTGCGATTAACCAATACACATATACATGTAAAATAAACATATAATTATAGGTAATCCTTGTTACATAGAGCCACTAATGAACTAAGGTACAAACCCTAAACATACCCCTCTGGAAAGTCATACCTATAGGCAAAAAGTGGGCAAGAGTAGGGTAGCCTAGGAGAGCCAACCCTCCCTTTCAGGATGCATGAACCCTGCAAAGAGAAAGGCGGGGGTAGATTAGGAATGGAACTATAGTGTAGAATAGTGGATTGTATCAGAACATTTCTCCTACCTACACTATTACTGCAGACTGTCCTTGCAGCTCTTTCTGCTGTTGATAAAATATTGTTTTGCTTTGTAAAATGGGTTTCATTATTCACTGCAGTTCTACAGTCTAAGCTAATGGGGTCTGTGGGAGGAGGGATGGGGGTGATGGGCAGCAGGTATACCATCTCAGGGGTTGGTTGTACTGATCTGCGATGATGCCTGCTAAAGGGAACTGTCAACACTAAGAGCCCCACATCCAAGTGTGGGGCTGGTACCTATTTGTGTGCAGAAACATTGTAACTTGCTGTTTGTTACTGCAGAATTGTAGATATGTAAAAAGTCAGTCTGCTTGACTTCCAGGCTGACATTTTCTGTAACAGCAAATCCCAGAACCCCGTACAGCTGACATCAAAGCAGGGCTGCAGCAGTGGGAGATTCAATAGCCCACAGTTCATGTTAGAGTTTTTACAAGCTCTGATCTTTTGTGTACTGGTCATGCTGTCCTCCCTGAGCTAAGTAATGCCAAAGAGGAACTGTCATGTAGCCCCAGCAGGACAGGCAAAACATCAGATCAGAGCTTATAAAAACTCTAACATGAACTGCAGAGCTAGATCGCTAACTGCTGCAGACCTGTTCTGATGCCAGCTGGGTTCTGGGATTTATAGTTACAGACAATGTCAACTTGGAAGTCAAGCAGAATCAGAATAATTCTATCTAGTATGCTTCGGAAAACAGTAAGTTACAAATTTTATTTGCACAAAAAGTGCAACTTGGGACCAGCCCCACACTTAGATTTGGGGCCTTAGGCTCTGTCCACACTGCAGCCCAAAACCCTTCTGTAACATTACAGAGGGTGTAAACCGCATCGGTAACACCGCATGCTTACACTGGTAACGCTACAGCAGGTAGTTTCGGAACCATTGTAAAACCTGTCAGGAGGTGGTTTCTACAACGGTTACAGAAACGTTTCAAGGCTGTAACGTTACAGCCTGCTGTCTAAACGCACCACTGCTTAGCCCCCAGTCCTCTGCTAGACCAGCAGGCAGTGCACTCAGAGGGGCACTTGGGAGGCAGAAGAAGAAGGAAGCACTGGGAAGGTAGAGAGGCATGGGAGTACAGTGGAAACGGTGCAGGGCAGCGCCTGCACAAGGTCTGAGGCAGGGAGACCAGAGCAGCCGGGTGCATACACCTGAGAGGTGCAGCCAGGAGGCAGAGTGTGGCAATAGGGGTGCTGCCTACCGCAGCTGGCCAAGGACTGTGGGGGAAGAGCACGGTGCCTAGGGCAAACAGTGGGCACAAGCAATAGAGAGCCAGCAGCAGACACCAGCACTGTGTGGCACAGGTGTGAAGGGTCCCAACAACTACCAAAACCCAAGACCAGCCCCAAGAGGACAGAGTGCCACAGCATACCACAACAGCACCACTGCAGAGTGACCCCAGCCCCCAAGCACTGCCTGTGACTGGTGGAGGTTAGAAACAGTGACCACAGCCACACGCCACACTGCCCACCTGCAGGACCATGTCAGACCATGGTGCAGCTATCTGGTCGGATGAGGCCACAAAACTCCTAGTGGAGTTCTGAGACAGGAAGGTGCAAGGCAGAGCTAGCCAGTGCAAGGCACAACACGAAGGTGTACCAGAAGGTCTCTGAATACCTGTATGCAAATGGGGTGGAGCAGACGGCAAAGCAGTGCTGTGATAAGATAAAGCAACTGAAGGTGCGGTACCATAAAACCAGGGACAGCAACAGACGCCTGGGGTGCGGTGTGGTGTGCCCTTCTATGACACATTGGATACCATACTGGGAACAAGGCCTACCACCAAACCAGCGCACATCCTCGAGAGCTCACAGGTGGACAGCACTGAACCAGACACTAAGGATGATGGGGACACCACTAGGGATGCGTGCCAGCACCTGGGGAATGAAGACATTGACAGTGTGCAGCAGGAGTGCCCCGCACAGGTGAGTGCATTGTGCAATGTGTATGCTGGGTTATTGCATGCCGGTGGGGGTGTATCCTGGGCACACAGCACAAGATGATAGGCATGGCATGGGTGGTGGCACTGGTTCACTCGAGTGAGGTTGCATGTGGCACCTGAGGTGTGCGAGGCACACAGGTGAGTGGGGACATGGGCATGGGGCTGTGTTTGGCGGTGGGGGTAGGGTGGGGCACGCACCTGTGTGTTATGGTGACAGGTGTGTTCTGCCATTCCAGGGCAAGACCCCGTGAGGGGACATCGGTGGACACTGACACAGCGGAGGTCTCCCAGTGTCCTTGGTCCTGCAGGACGTGATGCCAGGAACATCCAGTGATGGCTCCACTGTGGGGAAGGCCACCATGCGAAGCGGCAGGGCGACCAGGCACCCCTGGTGAACCTCAGGAAGAGGAAGTCGAAGACAGCATGGATGGCAGAGGTCCTTGGGCAGTGATGGAACCTACATGTAGGATGATGCAAGAGCACCACAGGGAGCTGATGGACATAGAGAGGGAGCGGGCACGGAGGAGGGCATTGGAGGAGCGCTTACGGAGACAGGAGGCAGAGCAGACAGAGCGGTTCTTCACACAGATGGTCCAGTTACTGGCCATGCAATGCCAGCAGCCACCACCTGCAGCCCCACCTCAATGGCCGGGTGCCATCTCATGGCACACACCACTGCAGTCCCATCCCCTGTGGCCTGTTCCCCGTGGGTGTGCCACCATGCCAGTGGTGACTGCGTACCACAGTGTGATGGCAGAACACTGCCATCGCCACCCATCCACCGCTGGTGGACACACAGGCTGCGTGCACAAGTGACCTCCACCAGGATGCATCCTCGGCTGTGCCAGTGCCCTCAGGCATGACCCCCACTACAGGGTGCAGTAAACACGGGTGGTGTCACTGCCTCCACCACCCAGCCACCCACATCCAGCAAACACCAGCTGGTGCCAGCATGGCACAGCTGTACCCCACAGGGGTCACACCAGCCACCGCTGGCATGCACACAGCACCCCAACCCCCCCGATGCATGGTGCCGTGCTCGCACAGTGCTACCCCTTGATCCTGCGAACAGGCATGCCCAGCTTCACACAGGACCTGTACAGTGATGAGTTCGGTGGACGGCCCTGTGATAACCCATGCAGCATGCAGGGGTTGGCTGACAGATGCGTCCTGTCTGTTGCCACACAGGAATCCATGTTTGTTATCCCCCTACCTTGATGCCGCTGCTGGGGTCCGCCCAGTGACAACAGTGCCTGGTTCAAGTTGGCACAGAGGTATGTGCCGTGTGGCACTCAGTTGAACAGTGCAATTAAGTGGGTCACACACACGCGACTGCGTGGCATCTCTGCAACATGCTGTGTCAGGTGTTCCGATGCAGTATGGCCACACGGGTGCCTGGGTTAAGGTACCACCTGTACATAGTTTTGTTTTTCATTTTTCAGTTGACATTACAGTGACCCACCACGTAGGTCCCGTGTAAGGTTGGTGTATGGTGCTGCCACATGGTGGCCCGGTATTTGTATTGCATTGTTAGTTCACATGACAGTGTCATTTTGCTTTGGGGATATGTGGTGTTACGCAGCACTGCACATGGTCCACTGCATGGCCATGCTGCCACTGCCCATTGATTGCTTGTGTTTCTGCCACCAGAAGTCATGGCGGCATTGGATTAAAGGCTGTCTTGTGTCACCACACGTGTTGTTGGTTTGCTTTGGGCAGTGTGCATGCATGCACATTGCTTTGTGGGGCATAGTGGGGCTTCCAATTCCATGGGTTGCTGGTGTGGGGTTCCTGGATGTGTGGCCTGGCTGCACAGTGTATGCTGGTGCATGCAGCTTGCTTCCAGTGACAGTGGGCCTTGGTTTTCCATTTCCTGGTGGTGCACCGCATGCATGTCTGTGGGACACAGCGGGTTCCCTGTACCCAGCATGTGTTGGCATCACTGCATGCCTTCATGACATTTGTAGGGGCCTCCCTCCTTGCAGTTCCATGCCTTCACCTGCTGCCCACCCTTGGTACCCCACAGGTGCACATGGGCACACATCGCTGGATACAGAGGCATGTTGTACCGCACTCACTGTGCCCTGTGTAGACTGGCACCGGGTGTTCATTTGAGTGGGTTTCTGTCTTCACTGCTGTCTCCCCAGGTGCACCATGGGATGCACTCCATTTTACAGGGGTTGAGTGCACACACTGTTCACATCTCAATGTGGACAGACTGTGCCAGTTCCTGACCGTTTCACACCCTGTTTCACTGTAGTGTGGACACACTGTTACATTTGCAGCCTGTAACGGTTTGGAACCATTTTCAGCCCTGTTGGGTGCAGTGTGGACGGGGCCTTAGTGAAAAAAAGAAATGTGGTAGCTGTGTTAGTCCAGTCAACAATGCAGAGGAAAAACAACAAATATGTTGCAGGTGATATCTTTATTGGACTAACAAAATTATTTCTAAGACTAGCTTTGAGTGATAAAACCCTCTTCCTCAGGTCAAATTGGAAGCAGCTGAACAGCATGACAGCTATAGAGGTTTGATGGGGATTCAAAACATAGACCAGCAATTTCCAGGATCACCTCAGAAGGAGGAAGTGATACTCCCTCTGTATAACTGCTTGGTGAGGCGCACCTGGAGTACTTCGTGCAGTTTTGGAGGCCACACTTAAAGAGGACATTAACCTCCTGGAGAGGGTCCAGAGAGAGGCAACCAAAATGATTTGGGGCTTGGGGACAGGACCTATGAGGAGAGGCTCGAAGAGCTAAACATGTACACTTTGGAAGAGAGAAGGGACCGGGGGACATGATGGAGGTCTTCAGGTACATGAAGAGGGTAAATAGGGGAGGAACAGTGAGGGTGCTTGAAGGAAGGAGGAAGGGCCACTAGGGCATGGTGGAAGCTGGAGGGGAAGATTCAGGGGAGAAAGGAGGAGGTGCTACTTCACTGAGAGGGTGGTAGAGCCATGGAATGCACTACCTAGGAGGCTGGTGGAGGCAGAGACAGTGGAGGGGTTCAAGAGGGGTGGGGCAGGTACAGGGGAAGGGTTCAGGAAGCAAAACCAATGCAGCAAGAATATCCGGAACTGGGAAGGAGAAGCCAGAGAAGGCGAGGGGACAGCAAGGTCAGCACCAGGGTGGGGGCTGACCAAGTGACTGAACCTGAAAGACCGTTAGGCCTATTCTGCTGGCATTTTAGTATGTTAGTATGTTAGTAATTTACACATCAAAGCATTAAACTAATTCACCTCCTTACAAACAGGAATACTCTAATTGTCATTGGAGTGTGTCTGTTCAAGAGCTCAACTTGTAAGATCAAAGGACAGCTTAATTTTACTCTGGCTCTGGACTATCAATTAACATTTGTAAAAATCAAGACAGCTTTTGAGCTGCCCCAGGTTAAACCCTTTTGGTTGGAGATATGCTCCCAAATCAGTCAGAGACTTAGAACCCATATCCCTGACACAGAGTTATCCTTGCTGTGTGGGATGGAAATTGACAGAGAAGGTGACTGGGTCAGGCACCCAAGATTCATGCTTACTGTAGCATCCCACGACAACCGTCCATTGCTAGGTATCAGGGCTAAATGTTTAGTATTTTACTTCTGGATCATCTCACATATGCCCTACAAGAACAAAAGGAGAGGTCTGAAAAAGTGTGGGACCCCTACTTGAACTACTGTCCCCATGGAGGCAAAGGTAATAAAGGTAAGTCATTCTGCATGAGAATATCACCTTGTTTGCATCATGATACACAGGACTAATTAATTTCTTAATCACCTACTGTATGACAATACTGATCAATTTATTACCTTTTGATATGTTTTATAGGACATGAAATGGCAAATTTCCAGTGCTGAATGTAGTTATGTTCAGTTGCAGTTTGATATGTTATTTGACTTGAACTGTTTAAGACACACAGGATAAGTGAATTCACTTACAGAGCGACTGTGTGCACAAAAATATATTGTTTGACACAGAATGATTCTGCAACACATGGTTTAAAGAATGACAGGGCACGGGTCGGTGTGGGACTTTACCATGCCTCACGTTGTTTAAGGCATGACAAGGCATGGGTCATTGTAGGATAAACCATGCCTCACGTTGTTTATGGCACCCCAGGCCATGGATCACTGTGGGACTCCCCCAAACACCCAACTTCTCCATTAGCTCCTTATATTGTTTTGCCACTAGAGGGAGCCTGATTAAGTTTGAACAATTTGCTCCCAATACCTCACTTGTCACATTTACTGCTCTCTAGTAGCTGTTTTCACTTGGTGATCACCCCTCATCACTCCCTCATCACCCCTCTCCAATCGTCAAGCTATCCGCCATTGTGCACTCCCCAGATCAGCCCTCTCCTCCTGCTCCTGTCAGGCAATGTCCACCCCAATCCGGGCCTGGTAGCACTGGTCCTCCCCTGAAATCTCCTGGGCTGCGCATTGCTTCTATGAACATCTGTAGCCTCCTGAAAAACTGGACTCTCTACACTGCTGGGTGATGCTTCATAAACCTGATATTTGTTGCCCTGGTTTGAAACCTGGCCGTCTCCCTCCTCTCCTAACTCTCATGTCTCTCTCCCGGCTACACTCTCCACCGGTTGGACCGTGTCAGCAGGAGAGGTGGGGCTGTGTCTTCTATTTGAAGGATTCTCTCATGGGGCTACCACTCCCCTGCCTGACCTCGACCATAAGGCCCAGGCACTTACTCTAAAGCTGTCCCCTGACCCAGCTAGAGGCCCATTATTCCTAACTGTAGCCTACATACCCCCAAGAACCAATCCAGGCCCTGGGCCACTAATTGACTACCTCACCTCCCTACCCAACTCGTCGGACCAAATCTTGGTGGGGCTACTTGAATATAAACTGGCTCTGCCCTCGTCCTCCTCCCACCGTGAGGCTTTCGATTCAATTGACCTAACTCAACTGGTCACACAGCCTACTAGAAAAACCCTAGGGGGACAAGCACCCTCCTGGATGTGGTCCTCACCAACAGGCCAATCCGCATCCACAACATCCAAATCCTCCTGACTGCCTCAGTGACCACTCCCTGTGCTTTTCAACTGGGAAACCCTCGGCCCTCATCCCGGTCAAAACCACCTCTGAAGGCGGCTTAGGCCTGGGGACTCATAGGCCTTAAGCGCTCCTTGCCCACACTGATTGGTCCCTCTGACGAGAGCAACCAACATTGACTTGGCCCTGGCCTTCTTTGTAAGCACTTTCAACTTTGCCTGTGATATCTTTGCTCCCATAACTGCTAGGAGGTCCAAAGTGAAACATACCCTTGGATCACCCCTGCCCTACTGTGGCAACTTAAGCAATGGGACAATCTTTGGCACCTTGCTGTTGCTACTGGCCGTTCAGCTGACAGGCAGTCCTATGCTGCCGCCCATAACCAATCTTGCCTGGGCCATCCAATAAAGCAAGCGGAATACTACCAAGCCTCTCTTACCTCCTCCTGGGGAACCCCAGTGCTTCTGGGACAACATCAAGCAACTGAATGGTCACTCCCAGTCCCCTCTCCTTCTTCTTCTCAACATCAATGGTACCGCTCCTCTGACCCTGCCCTCATTGCCACCCACCTAATAACTCCTTTACCGACCTTAGCTCAGTACTTCCTGGTAACTTTTCAGTCCACCTCCTCCATCTGTACCACCACCATTGCCCGCCTCTTTCCACCTCGTCGTGTCACCATGCAAGAAGCTAGGCCTTACTTGCTAAAAGCCCTAAAAGGTAACACCATCGGTAATGACTCACTTGATCCCTCCTTTTACGTCAGGTCCTGGATCAGGTCCTCTCACCTATTACGTGCATTTCAACAAATCACTCTGTCTCAGACAATTCCCTCTGCCTGGAAGATTGCCACAGTTACCCCTGTCCATAAAGGTGGTGACAGGACTCTTCCGGGTAACTACCGACCCATCTCAATCCCCTCCCTCTCTAATGCAGAAAATTGGTGTCCCAAGTCTCTGACTACCTCTGTAAGTACAATGTTCTCTGCCCTGAACAACATGGGTTCACAGCAGGTCATAGTACCAATACAGCACTCCTGGAATTTTCCAACTTCTCCATGCCTCCTTGGACTCTGGTGCCCTGGCTGATGCTATATTCATTGACCTGTCTAAAGCATTCGATACTGTTTGCATCCTCTTTTGCTCTCCACCCTCGACCTAATAGGCTTTGCCTCAGGACCTGTTTTCTGGTGCACCAGTTATCTCTCCGCCCGCTCCCAATGTGTGAAAGTCAAGCGGTACTCTCTCTGAAACATGCCCCATTCACTCTGAGGTGCCACAGGGCTCAATTCTTGGACCCCTACTATTCTCACTCTTTCTTAACTCCCTACCCAGCAGTTGTACGGTAAGATGCTTCTCTATGCTGATGATGCTGTTCTGTTTCCCACAATGACCCCATGCTGCTACAGAACTCCTCCAACTAGTCTTTGACTCTGCAGCTACCTGGTTCACTGAGCAACTCGACTTGTTATCAACCTTAAGAAAACAAAAATGATGCTCTTCTCCCACCCCAAAATAAGTACAGCAAGTTTCCCTTAGCTGTCCACTCCACACCCAATCTCGTCATTGACCAGGTGCAGTCCTATAAATATCTTGGTATAACCTTTGACCCTGCACTTTCATTCCATGGACATATATCTGCCCTAAATTCTGTCGCCAACTCACGGTTAGGCATTCTTTACCGGCACAAGAAATGCCTCCCTCCTGATGCCCTCCGCCTGGCTGTCACCTCCTCTGTCATGTCTCTCATTGACTATGGCCTTCCAGTCTATGGCTCAGCAGATCAGACTGCCCTCAACAAGGTTCGCCTCACAGTTAATAAGGCCTGCAGACTTATCACCGGTGCTCCCAGACTCACTCACACATGGAGCTGTACACCTGGCTACCCTACTCAACCTGGAAGAGCGACTCATGTATCAGACATGCCAGCTCACCTTTAAAGCCCTCGTGGCCTATCCCCCATAGGCCTTCCAACTCCATTAGCCGTGCACTGCCGACCCTGATCACGCTGCAGGTCGCCAAGAGCTACCCTAGTTATTCAAAGCCAGGACCTCTCAAGGTCAGAGGGTATTCCCCTACCGTGCGCCCCACTGGTATAACTCCTCCCTGCCAGTGTCTCAAACTCACTAACCTTAGCTTGCTTTGAGCCCAGGCTCAGAAACTTCCTGCTTAGCTCTCGCAAATGCAACTGCCACTAGCCTAGTGTAAAAAAAAAATATATATATATATACTCTGTTTGACAATGCTCACTGAGCGCTCCCCCCTTCCTTTCCCTACTAATTCCTCCTCCCTATCTCCTTCCCTTCTACCCCACCAGCTCTCCCCCAACCGTAAGTTTTGCACCTTTTGTTATCTTTTGCTGCTTGAGAGATTGTATTCTATTGTAACAAAATTGTAATTGAACTGTAACTTTTTGTTTGTAAGTACTGTGTCCCTTGTACTACTGTTCTGATGTCCTCTTTGTGACGAGGTACTTTGTAAATGAGCCTCTGGCTCAAAGGTTTCAAACTGATGTTTAACTAAATAAATAAATAACCATGCCTCATATGGTTGGGGATACAGATATGGAGACACTCGGTGTGATTCCCAGTGTCCTGGAGAGCAAATGCGGCATGGGGTGTTTGGATTACTGACACAAGGGATTGGGCATCCCACTGTCAGCTTTAAGAGAAAGTCGCACTGCGGCTAATGTTGAAGCGAGTGGGTCAGAGGAGTGAGGACCGGGAGAGAAAGCCGCACCACGGCTACTGTTGAGGCCTTGGGGGAAAGGACATTGTTACAGGGGCATGCTCCCATTGCTACCACCACCTCCGACTCACCCCCAACTGCCACGCACCCACCACAGCCATCCAGCTCGCCTCTCTGGAAACAAGGTCGCTGTGAGTAGTTGTATGGCAGCTGCATGTGAGAGCGCTTTATCTGCCCTTTGGGCCTCCCAGCTGCTGCGGTTGTCATCTTCCTGTTCCACCACAGTGTAAATTGAGCTGAATGACAGCATTGACTGTACTGTGTTGGAATCCCAGGATTGCTTGGCTCTGCTGACGGGCTTCATGCAAATCAAAGGACCAAAGCCCTCTCTGATTGGAGCAGCTTCAGGCCTTGAAGTGCATGACCGCTCAGCCCACCTAGCAGAGGATTGTGTCAGGACCACACCGAGTAGTCTTGGTGCAGACTGCTGAGTCCACTGCAAAATCTTGGTTTTGTGACTGCAATGGGCTAAACAACAATACACACCCCAAAATCCCGTACTGCAACAATACGATGGTTTGCACATGCACACAACCAATGTAAAAATACTTCAGAAATAAGAAGCAATGGTTCATTACTTTTAAAGAATAGTGCAACAAAATGGACAAAATGTGACCTTACCTTTTTCTCACTATAAATTGCTCCAGGCATCTTCCTGCTGTATTTGTTGGTGAAAGTTATATTTCTACAAAACACTGAGTATTTTATTAATGTTTTAATTTAGTTTTTTTTCTCAAGATGACTTAGAAATACCATTGTAGCCAGGGCTTATATTTTGTTTAGTGCAGTATTGTACGCTAAATCAAAATTGTAGTGAAAGAAATATTGCTGCCTACTGGGAATTGAATTCAGAAATAGCACTGTAGCCAGTACAGTGCCGATGGGATCAGCTGAGGGCGGGTCATTAATAATGAATAAAAAGAAAGAATTACCATTTTAGATCTGGTATGGCCGAGATAAGAAAATGAAAAAACTCATTAGGCCCATTCTCAAAGCTCCCAGAATGGCGCAAAATTATGTGCCACAAGGAATAGCGCAAAGTGCGCTTAGCATACAAGATGCACCGGGAGTGATCCACAAATGCAGCCTGCATCAACTGCAAGCTGCATACACCAAAGGGGTTTGTGTTGTCCTTGCGGACAAAATGGGCCATGGCACGGTGCTTGGGGGGCATCAGCAGCGAGCAAGCCACCAAATCCCTATTTGGGATTCTCTAAACCTCCCAGAAGGCAAAATTCTAAATTTTGCCCTCTGGGAGGAGAAAGCATTTGTGCCACTCTTGGAGCCCTCCCTGGGAAAGGTACATGTGTCACATCTCTCTCCATTTCCAATCCCCTTTATTACACTGATCTGATCTCTGGTGGTCTAGTGGACCCCCCAGCCCAATCCCCTTTTGTTAATAATTACTCCGCATCCCGGTGGTCTGGCAGACCCCTGCAGCCCGTCGACGCCCATATAATGATAGATAGCATTCCCTGGTGGTCTAGTGGACCCCATCCCTCAACCCAGGAGGCAGTGCCCAGCACCTCACTCCCCCCACAATCCATCTTGAGTCAGTGACCAGCACAGCCCTCTGCCTCCACCACAGACAGCCACCTACTGAGCTATCAACCGAGCACCAACTATATATAGTATGCACTCATTGAGTGACAGTGAGTTATCATTCAATGAGCACACACACTGTATACAGTATACACTCACTGAAGCTCAGTTGGCAGCCTGCCATGGTGGAGAGCAGATGGCTGCGCTGGTCACCGCTTGTGAATGGGTCAGGGAGTAGGGTTGTAGGGCACTGCCTGCCAGGGTGGGGGTCTACAAGACCACCAGGAATGTTAGCTATCATTATATGGGCAGATCAGTGCTGGGGATCTGCTAGCCCACCAGGGATGTGAGTAATATTAATAACTAGGGATCAGTGCTGGGGGCATAGCCACCAGGGACGGATTAATATTAACAAAAGGGATTCAGGGGTTAGTCCGCTAGACCACCGTGGGAATGTTATCTATCATTATATGGGCATTGGGGCTGGGGATCCAGTAGACCACCAGGGATGTGAGTAATATTAATAACTAGGGGATCAGGGCTGGGGGATCACTAGACCACCAGGAACATCCTAGAGTGGTGCACAGCCACCATGCAGTTTATGGCAACCCATCCAAATGCGCCATCTGTTTGGGGCATGGCCACAGTGCTACAAACTGCGTGACTTTGCTATAGGACCCTGCTCGATACAGAATCGGCATAGGTATCTGGCACATTACAATCGGTGCATGCCACCATTGGTGTGGCTTGGCACCAAGTTTTGAGAATTAGGCCACGGTGCCCAGCACAAGAGGTACCTAGAAAAGTTGATTTGATAAGTACTGTATGCTAATATTTTTATTAACTGTACCTGTAACTAGGTGTATGGGAAATAATGTTTTGTTGCACTGCTGCTTTAAATGTTATTAAAGCAGGTGTGCATGTTATTGTAAACATTTCACCTGTGCTATTTTGGATTGCCCCCTAGCTGCTGTCTCAAAAGTATCTGTCTTTCCCTATTTTGAGGCTGCTTTAGCACTTTTTGTCATCTGAAAAAAAAAAAAAATAAGCTTCCCTTTAATATGGCTCATAATGGGATTTTCTCAGTATTGTCTCAGCTGTGTTTGTACACCCTGGTCTCATTAGATCAGGGAGCACCGTCTACTGCACGCTAGTTCATTTTTGTCACATGAAACATGCTGTAAAACAGTAGGCATTTAAAACAAAGGATACTGATTAAAATCTGGACCAAGCAACATCAAAAGACATGCTACTTTTATTATTTCAAATGTAAAACAAAAAGTGCTAAAATAGACTCAGAAAAGGAAGACAAATGGTATAGAAACATAGATGTTGATGGCACATAAGGACCACAAGGCCCATCCAGTCTGCCCATAAAAAGTATTCAGAGTCAGTTCCGAACCCAGGTTCATCAGCTACACAGGCAGTGACTCTAGCCACTGCTCCAGTCAGCCAGCTCAGTATCATACCTGACAGGAGATAAGGGCCAATGTAAAAATAATTAAAAAATGATACATCAAATTTTTATAACATGTACTGCTGCTTAAATTTTAGGCAGCACACAATCTTTTATGTTACCGCTTGTAGACTGCTGAGTCCATCCCTTACAGTACACAGTGCAATACTAATATTGGGTCTGGCAGTATTGCCTAAACGTTAGAGTAACGAGCTGTGAATGAGTTTGGTACATCCAGCAGACCTGGGTTTGATTGCTACAACCTCCACTTGCATACTGTGCAACTCCGAGTAAGTCACGTAACCTCCCTAGTGCTCCGGTTCTCCCCAGAAAACAGGCACTTGTGCCTAGTGGGCCTTACTCAGTTACCAAATAATAAAAAAGTGTTGATACCACAGGAATACAGAAATGTGTCTCCTGGCTATCATTATGGTAACTATATCACCTTTACAGCTTTTGTGAAGTATGGTACATTAAGTATGCACATTTAGGTTCATTTCAAGCATAAAAGTGTTAGCAATCTATACTACTGTATCAGTGGCTCAGCAGGTTACACATTCACCTCTAAGGCGGAAGATCAGAGGGTTGTAGGTTCTAGCCCCACCCCAGGAACTCCGGTAAAACCCAATACTGACTCTATAATGCAGGGCAAGGGGTTAAGACTGAGTTCCTGTTCCGCTGGTTAATCAGGTGGACATTAAAGATCCCATAGCACTTCTTAAAGAGAAATGGGAAACTTCCCGTGTCCTGACCAAAGTTCCCCATTTACTAAACATGCCTCCTAACAGCTTAATTGGGTTATGTCAGTTGGTTTCCATCTGTATCTCACCTCTCCCTGGCTGCACTGTGCATGAGGTTTCTTTAGGGAATACGATGTGTGGGGGTACGAACCCTATATTGGTTGTACTTCACTCTCAGTATCTGTTATCCTGATTATTAACTACTAAAAATATAAATGCGTTCATATTGTACTTACTGGTTGAAAATAGACAGACCTGACTAAGGCCTAGCTCTCCTTTCCAAGGTCAACAAAAACAGAACAAATAAATAGCTGTCGAGAAGATTTCCACTCCTAGTACTTTTCTGTCTCATTGTAAGTCTCTGTGAGGGACATTATTATCTAACCTTGATGCTAATAAAGGAAGACAAAAATGCCCTACGTTTTTGGACAGCTGTCTCGTTAATAACATGGATGGTAGGTGGTGGTGGTGGTAGTGGTGGTGGGGAAGGTTAATGAGGGCTTGGGAGGCTTAATACTGCACTCACTGCCTTGCTTCTTCTGCTTTCCTTTGGCAACTGCAGTGGATGAATAAGCAATCCATACCTTCATGCCCTTTGCACATTGTGTGACTGAGTACCCAAGGGCAGTGAGGGAACCTTCATGTACACTTTAACAAACGATTCAGTCTGAAAGAGACACATGCATGTTGTCACTGGCGCCCCGAATCTGCGTGTTAGCTATAAAAGGACATCATCTTCTTGCCTGTCTGCTAAAACATTTAAGATGTTTCTAGATAACTTGGTGTTTGTTTTCCAAACAAGGCTGTCACATACATTCTCACATTTTAGCAGCTGTATCTCCATGGAAGCAGTCTTACTCGCCATCTGTCCTCCATATATGAGGGCATATTTTATGAATGGTTGCACTCGCATGACATTTTTGCAGAAATACAGTGTGTGGGCAGGGACCCTATACCGGTTGCAGTTTATTTACAGTATCTGTTACCTGATCATTAAAGAGCCACCAACAGCTCAAGAAGAACTCTGAAAACCTAATATTTAGACACAAAGCAGCTTATCTTTCTAATTAGCTCTGTACTGCATGTCCCTGTCATTTATTACTGAGGTCACATGTATGAAAATAGGATAGCTGTTTCCTGAGGGTTCATCAGCTCCTATTGCTTCTTCCC
This sequence comes from Neoceratodus forsteri, assembly GCA_016271365.2. Lineage (NCBI taxonomy): Eukaryota > Metazoa > Chordata > Ceratodontiformes > Ceratodontidae > Neoceratodus > Neoceratodus forsteri. The sequence continues at coordinate 35,193,576 of CM057458.1, forward strand.
AACCTGATGCTATTAATGCTTGCATGTGACATCAGTTATTCCATGGCAACAGACTGTGATGTCACAACAGAGCAGTATGATTTCAAGTAGCTAGTAATTTATAGAGGCAGGTCAACTTTAAGGGATAAAGATCTTGTTTGTGGGAATTTCTTTAATGAAAATAATGCAGAGGAGACATCTATAGGATATACTGCATATGAAACACAAGCTGAGTGGTGTCTAAATATTATGTTTTCCAAAGACTTTCCCTAAAGGAGTCAGCTGCTGCTGCTTAACTAGACTAAAATTCTAAATGTGTTCATATTGTACCTCACAGCTTATTCATGCAGCCCTACACTGGATTGCTTCAGAATCTCTCAAATATAGACAACAAAAATGGGCAGGGCACACACCTCTTAAAGAACAAGGGTGCGGGTCTCTATATGAAAATTTATTAAATAGGCATATTTAGAACCAAACCTAAATATGCCTATTTAATAAACTTTTGATATGGATACTGTGCCCTGTTCTTTAAGAGATGTGTGTGCTCTGCCCATTTTTGCTTGCTCCTTTATTGGGCATTGTAGCACCATGTCCTCTTGCCCACTCCAATCTGTTGCAAAATATTCAAATATGTTTATATTTACAGTTTCAACATCTCTTATGGTTATAAGAATGCATACCGAGTTCAAGAACCGTGAAGCAAAGCAGAGAACATCTGACATACAAAGGACTTGACAATGCATTCATCACCATAATAGATGCCAAACCTGTTCATATAAACATGTTATAAATCATATTATAGAGTTGTGTTTAAAAGTAATTTGTAGAAAATATGAAAACCTTGAGTGGGGAAACAGACTAAGCCAACTGAACTTAGAATTTCAGAATTTTAGAACAGTTTGCATGAGACCCTCTCTTGGTTATAAGGGTGCCCAGACTGTTTAGAAGTAAGCCATCTTGACTGGCTGAAAATGATGTCATGATTTCTAATTGCTGGCATGGCACTTGTAAAGTTTATGTTTAGTACGACTTTTGACGTTTTGGTAATAGGAGTTCGAAAAAGTATGTTAGTTTTTATAAGTATTGTACTTGCCCAGGGACATCAGTAGGTGGGCATTAGGAGCCCGAGCCCCAAATCTATATTCATTAGCCATGTAAATAATTCCCAATTCCTAAAACTGACCCCCACCTTACTTGTTTGGTTTCAGTAGGTAGAAGGGATGGGGCTCAAGCCCTAGTCTTTGAGACCCCAGAAACACCCGTGATTTTGCACCTTCAAAGGGGCAGATTTGATTGCCTTTTGGCCATATCGACCATCATACTGTTAACACAGAGAGGATATGACCCTGGTGTTGTTAGTTCCCCACCCCCATAAGGACACCATAAGGATAAACGTTCAGACTGTGGTGTGCGGTGCACAGCCCTGCCTAGCACCTAACAAAGTCCTTCCCTCTTCATATTGCCAATATGGCACTACATACTGTGCTCCCTTAGGTTGTGATAGCACAGTGAGGCGTTGTTTCCTCCCTCCCTCCCTCCCCAGAGAAAGTGAGCATCTGTTTGGATACTCAAACCTCCTCCTCCTCCAGGGCTGCCCGACATCACCAGCTTGTTCCTGAACCCAGGTCACTGGTTAACAAAGCAGTAGTGCTACAGCCATGCCAATGGGCCAGCCTGGAAAAGTAGGGGCTAAAGAGGGTGGTTCTAGCAAAGAACCTCTCAGCTGGCATCAGCAGAACACCATGACACAACGTCCCCTTAACCTATCTGAGTCTCAAGACTTCTGTCCTTTATTACTAAGGACAACTGCATGAAAACTCTTTAGAAAATGGGCTATGATGGGCAGCCCATTGGTCCAACTGTAGGACTACTGCATTCAGAGCTGGCACGTCGGGTTCAGGAACGAGCCTGGAATGTCTTTGGGCAACCAGGGAGACAAGTACTGAGCATCGCAGGGGAAGCTCTCCTCCTTTGGGGAGGGAAGAAAGGTTGCTGCCACAACTGCTATGCTGCCACCAGGGTTACCATGGGTTGCAGTGCAGTGATAAGCAAGCAGGGAAGGAAGGCATCAGCTGGGTGCATAGACAACAAGCCGTCATAGCATTCCCACTTGCATCCCTAGCATGCCAACAACCATGGGAGAAATGATGGTAAGCTGCCCTGACACCTCAGGCAAAGGACCCTGGTATTTGTGGACTCTGTATGTCTGTCATGCTGTCACCCAATGAGAACCATAGACTTCAAGGGCAAATCCCTGGCCGCTGGCCACACCTGGGCAGCAAACCATGACTCTGTGGAGGAGCAGTCCAAGACGCCAGATGAGGGTGAGTGAGGGTGTGCCTTCAGAGTCTGGAGGGAATATCTGCTGATACAGAAGGGGCATAAATTGTAAGTAGAAACAAGCATTTGTCAATGCTGAATGTTTGCTTACTGATATTAGCATTGGATGTGCAAGAGTTAGACAGATGCAGAATAGAAATGGCAGTGAAGTACTGAACTCATGCCAACCCTACCTCCACCCTGTAGAGATAAGACAGGCATTAAGGTGTGCCTTTGGGTCATTGCCCACAATGCTGACAGCATTTCACCTCACCTATCCTGTAGACACCGACAAGTGTTGAGGTGGTGCCGTGGGGTGTCTGCTTGACAGTCGCTCTCATTTCATAAAGACATATGCTGAAATGGGTGCAGTATAGGAGAATGGGGTGAAGTCTGGAGCTGAAGAGTCCAAGGCACACCTCGATGACTGTCACTGGCTTCAGGGTGGGGGGTTTGGGGTGGAATGGCATGAGCATTACAGCTGGCATTCCAAAGGCACACCCTTGATGCCTGTCAGTTTGTAATGGGTGGACGTTATGGTTAGAAACCCTAACACCCCGGCATTTGTTGGTATTTGCACTACAAATTTTCAACGTGGCCTTTAGTGGCCCCATCTCTTGAAAGTATTTGGGACCTCTGCTCATGAACAGTGGCACTGTGATTTTGTTAATGTGTCCGAACTTTGATTTCCCACAGGGACTGTGCCATTCTGTGCCAGAACGTGAAAACACAGATTGGGCAGAATGTGAAGAATGACAGCCACCACTCATAGGGGTGTGAAGAGATGGCAATGTTGAAAATCTGGAGTGAAAATATTACAAATATTCCAACTTCCCAGCGTCGTGAAACTGTGCAATGCATGCTTGTAACACAGTCATTTAGTGGAATTATTTCACCAAATTTTCAACATAGGCATTTTGTGACCTCTGTTCAGGAACACTGTCACTATGATTTTCTTAATCTGTCCCTAACATATATTTCCCAGGCGACCCGCCTCTGTGCACCAGATGTGCAAACACACATTTCGGGCAGGATGTGAAAAATGACTGCTGTACCATTCATAAGGAAGTATGAAAAAATTCCAGTGTTGAAAATCTGGAGTGAAAATATTACAAATTCGCAAAGTTATGAGTGTGCGTGGAAACTGCACAACGCAAGCTCATAACACAATCATTTCATGGACTTTTGTCACCAAATTTTCAACATAGGCATCTTAGAACCTCTGCTCACAGACGGTGTCACTGTGATTTTCTTAATCTGTTCCGGACACTGATTTCCCATAGCAACCACGCTATTCTGCACCTGAAGTGTGAAAACACACTTCAGCCAGGATGTGAAAGATGACAGCTGTACTGTTCATAAGGAGGTGAAAAAATGCCAATGTTGAAAATCTGAAGTGAAAATATTAAAATTTTGCGAAGTTACGAGTGGCGTGGAAACTATGCTATGCATGCTCATAAAACAGTCATTTTGATTTTTTCACCAAATTTGCAATATAGGCTTTTTGAGAGCCCACCTCATGAACAGTGACACTGTTGTTTCATTAATCGATCGAAAGGTGATTCCGCGCGGTGATTATAAATCACCTTTCGGACTGAATAGCACCATGACAGTTACCGAATTCATGACGAGGGGTACCAAGAACCCCATGTTGAAAATTTGCTAAAATCAAAAACATGGATAAGATATCCACACATGGAAATTAATTTCAATATCACCAAGTGCAAGGTGTTGCATCTTGGTCGGGGAAACCCTAAACACAGGTACACCCTGGGAGGAGGTGCTGGAAGCCTCAACAGGGGAAAAGACCTAGGGTCATGGTGGATACATGTATGAATAACTCTGAGCAGTGCAGGAGAGCAGCTAGCAAGGCAAACAGGATGTTGGGATGCATGCATGGGGATCACCTCTAGGAGCAAGGGAAGTGATTCTGCGCTGTACAATGGACTGGTTAGACACACCCTTGAGTACTGTGTACAGTACTGGAGACCACACTTGAAGAGGGACATACAGCTCCTGGAGAGGGTACAGAGGAGGGCAACAAAGATGATACAAGGGCTAGGGGATTTGACTTACGAGGACAGACTTGAGGAGCTCTGCCTGTTTTCATTGGAGGAGAGGAGAGACGTGGGGACATGATTGAGGTCTTCAAGCACCCCAAGGGAATAAATAGGGTAAACATGGAGGGATCTTTAGACTAAAGCAGGGAGGCATCACCAGAGGGCATGGTTTGAAGTTGGAAGGTGGAAGGGTGAGGGGAAAAGAGGAGGAGGTTTTCACTGAGAGGGTGGTGGACCCTTGGAATGCTCTGCCTGGTGAGCTGGTTCAGAGATCCACAGTGGAGGGCTTTAAGAGAGGGTGGGACAGACACAGAAAGTGGATGTATCAGATGATGGCCTGTCCCGGGGGTGGGGATGGATGATAGGGTTTCTGGAGCACAAGGGATGGGAGGGTCTCGGCACCCAACTAAGGATCTAGGTTCGAGCAGACTTGATAGACCATAAGGCCTAATCTGCTGGCAAATAGTATGTTAGTATAAGCTGAAAAAAACAATTTATGCCATTATACAGCTTACGGCATTTCTTCAGTTCACGATCGACTTTGAAGAGTGCAGGCAGTTCTCGGTCCACCAAAGATCATCGCTTTTGACTCTGGAGGTAGAGTATGGGGTGAGAGGGGTGAGGGAGGTGGGTTGTGCAGAGGGTGGATCGGTTGGGGAGAGGCCATGAGGAACAACAAGTGACCATTTTCTTTTTAATAGGATTAAAAAAAAAAAAAGGATGTGGGATGCTTTTGGCACACTGGGGTGGGCTCCCAGCATGCCACCTGGGTGTTGTTTGGGGACTGGAGCTGATGGGTTTGGGCACACCATCAGTCATACAGTGTTCTGGGGAGTGCATGAGCATGCTGGGGTGGGCTCCCAGTCTGCTATCTGGCTGTTTGTCTGGGGAGGGAGCTGGAGCCGATGGGGATTGGGCACCCCATTGGCCATACAGTGTGCTGGGGGCACATAAGCTAAGGGGATTGTGCACCTTCTTTGCACAGAACAAATAGGGGAATCATGCCAACAGGGATTGGGTGACCTTGTCTGCAAATTAACTGGGAGGGGCATGACAGGGGATTGGGCAACTCTGCCATTTTTAACAGTGACTGGGAGAGGCAGCGGCTGTTCATCAGCTTCATGGGGCTGTGAGAGGCAGACGGGGAAGTAGCCACCATGTTTCTCTAAACGGGACACCAGACAATGCAGTTATAATTGGCTGCTGCAGTCAGGGACTGCCCCACAAAAACAACCGATTGTTGATGACGGATGCTCCCTGATTGCAGCCAGTATTTTTCAAGGTTGTGACAAACTACGCTACTGCTGTCATGGACAGCCTGATGCTCTATTGGCACCACACAGACCAGCCCCAAATTGGGCTGCCAGCATTGGCTACAACACTGCGTGCCTTCACAACTTGCTACTGAAGCAAGCTGCTGCAATATGTTTCTTATGCAAGCAAACATAAAATTGAGCCATGAAAAGCATGTAACCCCACTGGTTGAAACACAGCACATCACCGTTATTTTCTGACAGCTGAACACTTTATATCAACTAGATTTTTCAGAGAATACTGCATAGGCAACTGTGTGTCTTTTGAGCACCCTTGGTGTGTAATGTCCCATAAACTTTGAGAGAAAAGCTCAAGATGTTTTACGTGGACATCACACACCACGGGTGTAAAACAACTTAATGAGCACACAGTTGGTTATTGTTTTATGGACATCAGCACACAGAAAGAAGACAACCAGGAAGATCCATGTGACTCAAGTTTCCTGAAGCTGGAATTCGGTGATGTCAGAGGGCTAATGGCAGCATAGACCCATAGCTCCGCCTCCCTCCGACTACAATCTACCCACATCACCCACTCAGAAGGATGTCTTCACCAGCAAAAGTAAAAAGAAACAGAGCAGGAAAACTACCTCGACCCCAATGCAAAAATTAAGAGAAATGATGCAGGAGAGGACGGTCTGACCTACAAGAGAGAGGACGAATGGAAGGCCTACAGCATCCGGAGACCGCCACCGAGGAGATCCCGCCGAGTCTCAGGGAGACTATAATGCAGACAGCCCACAGTTGCAAAGATTGATCAAACCCTAAATGAATTTAAAATCAGACTTAGCCAAAGTCGATCATAAAGCAGAACAACTCGAATTATGTGCTAATCAACTCATCGAGCAGTCGGACCGCCAAGACAGACTTCTGCTCTACCTCCTGGCCAGAGATCGGAACTCACCGCAAGCTGGATGATCCCGAGGGCAGAAATAGAAGGCAAAATAGAAGGCCATGAGGATCCCAGAAGGATCCGAAGATAAACATCAAAGTGTATCCTCGTTTTACAAAAATGCTGAAACAAATCCTTTCGCTGCCTCAAGACCTAGACCTCATGATGGACAAGGCACAGGTCCCTAGTCCCCGTGCCCTAAAAATCCAGATGCGAGGCCCCACTCTATAGTCGCTAGACTCACCAACTACCAAGCAAAGGAGGAAATCTTAAAACTGGCTCTGGAAACAAGGGCACTGATGTATGAGGGCCACCGAATATACACAGACAATGACCACACTACAATGGTTCAAGATGCTAGAAAACTGCTTTGGCCGATCAAGAGGCAACTTAGACACGCAATATGAGAGCACACATCCTGTACCCTGCACGACTGAAAATTGCTATGGACAAGGGTTCAAAAATCTTTCAGGACCTTATATCTGCTACCCCTTCCTAGAATCGCTGGAATTAACTCTACCCCCATAAAAGAAAGATTGGAAAAAGAGCTTCTACTTCGGCTTGGACTGTCACTCAGAAGGGACCTCCACATCAGGGTGCCATCCAGGAGCCCAAAGGCTGAATCTGTGCGCGGACATTTCCACACTGATAACCCAACTTGGAGACCCCGCAAGCTCAACAGAAAACGCCACCTCCAGGCGGAAGATGGAGGACCTGTGCCATATGAGACCACCAAACCAAGTGCTGCGCGTGACTTATGGGGGAGGTGTGAAGGTACTCATGTCTTGCACTTGTCTCACTATTTTTCAGTTTGACTTCTGATGCACAGCTGGCTTCTTATCCAGCACCACGCTAGGGCATTCGCCTGACTTTCCACTTGCCTGCTGAACTTTATTAATGGCTCCCTTGCACTTTGATGACGGTCCCTTGCCGATATACTGTAGGAACTCACTGGCGACCTCTGTCCAGCGGGGAAAGCATGTGAGCTCTGGCAGATCTCGTGTTGGAGCCCTTTGAGGTGGACACCATGGCCTCCCTACTACCGAATAACTCGGGGTCCTCAGATGCATTACCACAATCGGTTCTAGCGGGACACTGGGAGAGGCGCTTCCAGACAGACTAGTTGGATGCATTCTGGGCTGGTTTGGGTGGGAATGTGCTGTGATTTAAAAGCTGATGGAGAAGTTAGATCAATACGAGGATTATTAACTTAAAAGTTTAATTCTGCTAAGAGTCAGGCCAGGGGTGAGCCACATTCTTGGGGCACTCACCTTGGCTACTTGGTTACTCAGAGCCGAGCTGATGTGGTTCTGATCTGGTGGCCCCACAAGGCAAACTCTTGACTGCCTCATTGGCAAGAACTGGGCTAATTTAACTGCCAGACTCAGAAGTTTAACCACACGGTCGGCTCATATTCATTAGAGGCAATGTTTTCCTAGACAATTCTACTTGTATATTTAGTAATGTTTCTTTAAAAATTCTCAAAAGGGTGAATCACTTATATTAAAACAAACCCTTATGGATTCTGGAGGAGGCGGATTAAGGTTGTTGGATGCTGCTCACTGATCCTGGGGCAACTCTAACAGGGGATTTCCCCTTGGGCAGAGGGTCTACACATCCGCCACGATGGAGTCCCTCTTAATTTTCATGTGTGCACTTACCCTATGGCTGGGATTCCATCACCAGCCTCCCCTAGAAGTCGATTGACACATGGTTTAAGAGGGGTTGGACGGGTTTTAAAGGACCTTCGCTCCAACCTTTTTCTATGCTCGGGCCCTCAATTGAGGTCGGTCCGAGCACACATTCCTGACTGCTGGTCAGGATTCTGTTCTCCTGTTGGAAAGTTTCAGGTTAATGTTGTTGCTTCAGTTATATGGGTACTTATATTCTACAGAGACGTTAGTATTGCCAGGCATGCTGAGATATACTGTCGTCTCCATGTTAGTAGTCAGAGCTTACATGATGCATATCAATGGCGTATCATAATGTAAAGTTCTCTCCTATAATATTAATGGCTGCTCCAGTCCAGTGAAGAGAAAACAAATTCAGAAATATATTGCTAGGCAGAACTGTGAGGTGAATTTCCCAGGAGACCCACTTGTCCCCACAGAGGTTCTAAAACTGAGAACCAAGTCCCACCCACAGCTGTTTTTCCTCGTTGGAGTCTGGGGAGAGACGGGTGGCCATCCTGCTTTCGGCGTCCTTTCCATTTGAGCTGGAGGACACTGTGGCAGATAGTGGAGCCAGATACATCATGCTGGTGGGGAGGGTGCAAGATACCCCAGTTACCCTGGTTAATGTTTATGCTCCCCGGCTCCCCCACGGCATTCTATACCTCCCTTGCCCAGTTGGTGACGGAAAGGTCCAAGGGCCTTCTAATTATGGGGGAACTGGAACTTAATTTGGGACAGAAATCTGGACACTACCTCAGGCATCCAGAGTCCAGACCACCAGAGAGGCTCGGGCAGTCAGGCATGCTCTGAATCAGATGGGACCAGGTGGATGTCTGGAGAGAAAGGTACCCCAGGGCTAAAGATTACACATGCTACTCGCCCAGGTTTAAGGTGTATTCCGACCGAACACCTTTTACATTTAAGGACAGCATCCCTGCCTACCCTCGATGTGGGTGGGAGTCTCTACCCTATCAGACCATAGCCCAATATTCCTGGAGGCTGCCATTTCTCTTCCTAAAAATGACACACTGGAGACTGAATATGTCTCTGCTCCAGGACAAGAAGATAGTAAACAAAATTAAACACCATATAGTAAACATTGTGGCGAAAACTCCACACCGGGATGATGCCACAGATTATATGGATACATTGAAGACCACAATTAGGGGACAACTAATATGCATAGCCTCCCAGAAAAAAAAAAAAAGACCGTTTGTTAAAACAGCAAAACCTACATAAAACAAGCAGATCTGGAATCCCTCCAAAACTAAAATGGGACAGGCAAAGGGATGCTGAGCTATGTCCCTGAAGGCTGAAATTCAAAACTCCAGAGAGAGAGATTGAGAGGAACCTTTATTCCTTAAACAAAAATACTACGAGGAGGCCCCAGAGGTACCAGAATGTTGGCAGCTCGATTAAGACAATTTAAAGCCAGAGCCACAATAACTAAAATTACCTCCCCAGTCACCGGTCACTTAACCCAAAAGCCTGAGCAGGTGGCAGAAGCCTTGTTTCTTACTATTTTAAACTCTACACACCCCAGGAGTCAGTACCAGTACAAGAAACCATGGATTACCTTTAGGCCCTGCCTCTTCCCACCCTCCCCAAGAAAAGCCCAAACCCTAACTAAACCAATCACACAAACCGAAATTTGAAAACTGTAAGAGCCCTGAAAGGAGGGAAATGCCTGACCGGACGGTTTCGAGCAGAATTTTATAAAGCATGTGCCACAGAAATAACCCAATACTGGAGAAGGTCTTCTCAGAGGTTTGGCAAGAAGCGAACCCGGTCCCCCTCCTGGCAGCATGCCACGATCTCGCTTATACCGAAGAGAATAAAGATCCTGCTAAGTGTGAATCTTACCGCCCAATTTCACTCTTAAATTCGGACTATAAGATCCTTATGTCGATCCTCGATCTAGCCTGAACTCTATTTTGACAGAGCTAATTAACCCAGACCAATCAGGATTTGTTCGGGCAGGCAAGCCCCAGATGGCATCCGCTCAGCCATCAATATAATAGATATCATACACACCCGTCTCCCCACCTGCCTCATGAGTCTAGATGCTGAAAAAGCCTTTGACAAGGTTTCCTGGTCGTTCCTGTTTCTGGTTCTGTAGCAATGGGCTTCCCACGGTATTCATCGACTGTATTAAGTCACTATACTCTGGCCCACAAGCCTATGTCAGAGTAAATGGAGGACTCTCTAGGCGATTCAGCTTAGGAAGAGGTACCGCCAAGGTTGTCCCTTGTCCCCCTGCTATTTTCCTCTATATAGAGCCACTGGCCAAGGCAGTACGTGCCTCTCGTGGTGCGAACATCGAAATTAGGGACAACAGCAGAGAATATCATTATATGCAGACGATGTATAACTCTGTTTGTCCCACCCAGAGACTTCAATCCCTAAAATATGGTCAGTTCTAACAGAATTTGGCAGACACTCGGGATATACATTGAATAAAACTAAACGGAAGTCCTATCCTTTTATCACTCTTCCCAAAGAGTTACGGAATTTCTCCTGTTGGATTGGTCAGCATCTAAAATGTCTTATTTGGGTGCCTGGTTAACTAAACACAATTCCCATCTCTTTAGGGCTAACTATGTTCCACTTTTCAATCAGGTAAAGAGGGACCTAGGTAGGTGGTCACTACAAACCTCCCACTATATTCAAGAATACAGACAGTAACCATGAACATTCTTCCCAGATACCTATATCTCTTTCAATGTCTCCCAACGCATACGGTCGATTCGTCGCGGTTTTAAAGGTCACGGGCAATTAGTTCCAGTCACTGAGTCGATATTTAATGTTGCCGCTGTTACAATAAGTCGCGGACACTAAACAGTCATTGCAACTATTTCTCCGCAACATTCTGTCCAGTAATGTACGCAAGACCAAGTTACACTGCAAAGTAATGGATTTAATTATGGTGCATGTTTGCCCATTTCTCTACTGCTCCTCTGGTGTTCGAATTAGGCATAACTTTATTATTTGCAGGTGAGTAGAACAGGAATTTACCTGAGCACTGGATTATTTTGAGGACAATTACATTGGGCGACTAACAAGGAATCACAAAAAGCGAATGCCAAGGTATCCAATAGTTTTTGGAATCAGTATGCCGAGTGCTAAACAATTTGCCCAGAAGCAATAATGCTATTGAAGCCTGGCACTTTTCGCTGCTTTAGTAATATCAGCCACCTACTCATTGCCCTTCTAGCACAGAAATTAAGGCAGGAGCAACCGCGTGATAACATTGCAGCGGTGACAGATAACTCTCGTCAACAACCACCAAGAAAGAATGCAAAATATATACGTGTCAATAAAGTTTTAAGTCCATTTGCAGTAATTTTTCATCTCGAGAGCCAAAGCAGTACATAATGGACATAGCAACAGTCATTGAAATTAATGTTGTCTAATGTTGTTTTTAAACTGTGAACTAACGTCGATTTTAAATTATTTGATATTTAAATTATTCTCTTATTTGAGTTTAAATTTGTATTGCACTGCTGAACACAAATTAATTCGTTTGGGACTGTGAAGTAGTAAAGCATTGCACTTTCCTTTCTACCACTAAAGTATTGCACTTTCCCTTTATACAACTAAAGCATTGCACTTTCCATTTCGATTGCACAATCAAACAGCAATTAATTTGTTTGGGCAATTTTAAATGTTAAATTATGTACTTAAGCATTGTACTTTGCCTTTCTATATGGTGAAGTATTTCAATAAAGATTTACTTTTAACATTACTCTACATTTCACAGTAAGTTAATTAATTGCACTTTCCGTTTCTATTTACTGTGGCTTTTGTGTTCATTGACCAAAGTCTGCAAGTTAATTAATTGCACTTTCCGTTTCTATTTACTGTGGCTACAGATACGACTACTTGTCGGCGACATATTAGTGATTGCGTGCATTTACTACCCACGACCAACATAACTGCGACTTAGTTAGCAGTGTTATTTTGTCCGGACGGCAATTACACCATAATATTATATCCACGAATTTGTCCGGGGACATCCACCGTATACGCTCCCAACTTTATATACCTAAAATGCAGTTTCATGACTGGCAAAAATAATCATAAAGTTTATCTGGAACAATAAGAAACCCAGAATAAATGCCCAGGTACTCCAGCTGAGTAAGGCAAAGGGGCAGGGCCCTTCCTGACCTCAAGGACTATTACCTCGCTATGCAGATTAAAGGGCACTCCAGTGGTCTATCCTAGCTATACTGCCAACTGGAAGGATATGGAGAAGATGGAGGGAGGAGGAGGGAGGGCGTGGACCGCCACTGGGGACTCGTTCTATTCAGGCAGAGGGCCTCTGAGGACTATCCTCCCCACTCTTCGTGACCGTGAGAGATACCATAGAGGCGACACACAGAGCCTGGCAGAAATATAAAATAAAATCCTCCCTGTGGCCCCTCTACAGGCCCTCATGGGATGTAACTTTTACCCCATCCCGATTAGACCATACTTTAGAACTTGGGAGAGAGTGGGTCTGGTTTACGTTAAACATAACATGTCTGGAGATGAGGTCTTAGACTTGAGACCCTCAGGAATAACTATAGTCTGCATAAAATCGATTTTTTCCACTACCTACAAGTTAGAGACTACATACATCACTGTCATAGGGCAGACCTCCAACCGAATGGAATGGCCCCCTTTGTGGAGAGCTTTTTGCGATATTGTCCCTTACAGAAAACCACGGGCCTTATCTCTACATTATATAAAGCTCTCACGGATCTAAAGAAAGACTACTTAGAAAAGGTTAAATGCAGATGGAGAGAGGAGGGTGGAGCTGACCTTAGAGGAATTAATTGGGACTCACTGTTTGAGTTGGCATCCAGAACTACCAGCTCCTTTTGGCAGGAGTATAGTTGGAAGGCGAGGATACGCTATTTCCTCACTCCCTCTCATTGAGTCGGAGAAGTCCTGGGAGAGACCCCTCTTGCTGGAGAAAGTGTGGGAAGTAAGGGCAGATTATTTGCACACCCTGTGGCTGTGCCCATGGCTTGGCCCTTTCTGGAGGGACATCTCTCAGGCCCTTACTAAGGTGTTTGGGTTGGAGGTTCCCCTAGACTGTCCTTGCCTTATACTGGGAGAACCACCTCGCAGCTTGACTGGAGCAGACCCGCTATATCTATGGACCCTCCTCCTGCAGCCCACAAATCTATCACCAAAATGTGGCTGAAAATTGATACTCCCAATTTGGGGACCTAGATACATATAGTCCAGGGAATTGCAGAGATGGAAGAGTTAACGGATAAGATAAACCATAGAATACCATTATATGTCCAGAGGTGGACTAGATGGAGCTTTGGTGGAAACAACTGCTGTTTAATGCCATTCCCGGACTTATCGGAACTCCGCCTCTGCTTGACTGGGAGGGAGGTATGAGAGGGAGGGCTCTTCCTCCTCTCTAATTTGGACCCTAGATTAAATATAGCTATTAAATGGCTGACCGTCCAGAGAAGGGTCTCCCTGATGTAGAGACAAGAAGAATGGGATAATGGCCTCATTGGTACTAAATTGAGGACATGTTTTTCTGAAGCTTGGAATAAAGAGAAAGAATGTACTAGAAAGCAGGATTGTGTTATTTGCACATGATGATATGTTTTAACTCTGTAAAATAATGCAGAACCTGTCTGGCATACCTGTATCAATTGTACCTGTTGGTTGCTAATAAACTTAAATTAAAAAAAAAGTTTCCTGAAGCTGAACTGTAGAAAGGAAGTGAAGCGTGGCGCTCAAGCACTGCATACCTGGTTATTACGGCATTTGATTACACTGATAATCACTGTAATAAAGGGGAATCACCAGTTATTATAGTGGGATAACACTCTCCAGGTGTGCAGTCATAAAGGGATAATGCACTTCTTGGGTGGTTGAAGCACCCAGACACACCTCATGCCTAACAACTACCCGAGCATAGCACACTTTATACCTGCACACCCAGATGTGTGTTATCCCTTACTTGTCCCATGCAGTTTACTTCCAGCTGATGCTGGTCTGTGCATAATTAGTAGGGGGATTCAGATAAGGAAGGACAGATACAAGGGCTTGGTAAATATCACACCAGAGAGGGCAGGGAGGGAGAGGAAGCACCCCTAGGGCTCTTTGCTTTAACGTTAGATTGGTAGGAATGGGCAGACATAATGAGTCAATGGGCCTTTTGGTTTCTGTGTTCCATATATAGAATAGTTAAACAATAAACCACAACAGGGTGTGGGTTATGCTGGATTTACCATAGACGGTGTGGTGGCCAGTGGTCAAGCCAGGTCAGCCGTGGTAAATCCCAGCATAACCCACACCCTGAAGTGGTTTATTGCATAATACAATGTCCCACCCTTTTTTTTTTGCAATAAATAAATGAAAGAAAAGTAGTTTTTTCTTACTTTAAATAATTTTTAGTGAGTTTATTGTTGCGTCACAGAAAATAGTTCCCTGTTGGTAGGTAGAATAATGTCGCCCCAACCCACAACTTAGGATCTTTGTTCTTTTAATACTGGGAGTAGATTAATGTTTAATTGCCAAAAGATGCAGTTCTTTTCCTCCTCTATCCCCTCCACAATTTGTTTTGACACAGAAGAAAAGCAGAGAGAGAGTCAGAAGCGTGCATTGAGGATTAGCTACCCCCAAAATTCATACCCTCCAACTCACTCAAAGTTTTGTTTTGTCTCTGATGGGGTTGTGGGTGCCCTGAAGCCAGGCAGATACAGTCTCGGACTCTGTTCCTCTGTTCACATTTTTTTTTTTTTAATGTGAGACACTGTGGTGTGCTACGCTGACAATGGTGTGACAGGCTGTTGTCTTAGGTTGTTCTCATGTGGTGGTGAACAGCATGTTTGCTCCAGCTGTACAACCTGCTCGATGAAGGTTCCACAGTGAAATGGGAGATCATGAAAGGCAAGGGACTGTTTCGTTGGCAATTGTTTCTTTAGTATTTTTTGTATGTTTTGTTTCATTTGATTACAGTGATGACCCAGGACTCTGGGAGAGTGTGGCAGACAGATGGAGAGAGGATCATGGAGTGCACCCAAAAAAGAGACTGGAGCAGAGAGAGAGAGGGTGTGGATCGGAGACACAGAAGGTGGGTACAAAAGGGAGGGAGCAGTTAAGTGAAAACCCAAAAAAAGTTTAGGTTACAATGGGTTCTTGGGACTTCTTCTTGTAAGTGACTGGCTTTAGCAGCACATTTTCTTTTTATTTAAGGTGTGTTCAGTTTGTCATTCTTAGAAGGCCGCTAAACAAACATTAAAAAGGCAGAATAACCACATGGGCAGTGTAATGTCTCGGCTTCTCCACCATGATTTGTACAAGTAATAGATATCGGTTTTCATTTTATGACACTTTACCCTGATCAGAATTATTGTCCGTTGCAGGAAACTACAGACCTGCTAGTTTAACCTCAGTGATTGGGAAAATGATGGAATCACTTCTGAAGGAAAGAATTGTTGAGTACCTAGAGGCCAGAGGGCACAGGACCCAAGGCAGCATGGATTCACAGAGGAAGGTCATGTCAGACAAATCTAATGGATTTCTTTGACTGGGTGACCAAAGTAGTAGATCAGGGAGGGGCTGTGGACATGGCCTACCTAGACTTTAACAAGGCATTTGACACAGTCCCACACAAAAGATTAATATACAAGTTGGCCAGCCTGGGACAGGGTCCCAAGATGATAGCCTGGGTAAAGAATTGGCTGGAGAACAGGGCACAGAGGGTAATAGTAAACGGAGTCCACTCTGAAGAAAGGGAGGTTACTAGTGGGTACCGCAAGGTTCAGTACTAGGGCTGGTCCTCTTAATGTCTTTATAAGCAACATTGCAGGGGACTGAGGGACAAGTATGTCTCTTCTCAGAAGACACAAAGATCTGCAACAGAGATGATACACAAAGTGGGGTGGAAAGGATGACAAGGGACTTGGCAAGGTTGGAGGAATGGTCACATGTATGACAGCTTAGATTCAATGCAAAGAAGTGCAAAGTGATGCACCTGGGAAACAAAACCCAGTGGAAGAGCACACAATGGGGGGTGAGATACTAACAACAACAAAATAGAAAGGGACCTGGGGTAGTCATATCAGATGACCTAAAGGTGAGCAAGCAATGTGAGAGGGCAGTAAGGAGGGCTGGGGGATACTGGGATGCATAGGGAGAGGCATCAACAGTAGAAAACAAGAAGGTGTTATCCCTCTGTACAGACAGCTGGTTAAACCCCATCTGGAATACTGCGTGCAGTTCGGAGACCCAATCTCTGCAAAGACATAGACAGGATGGAAGCAGTCCAGAGGAGGAACTAAAATGGTACAGGGTCTGACCCAGAAGACATATCAAGTGAGACTTAAGGAGCTTAATATGTATAGCCTCGAGGAGAGGAGAGAGGGGGACAGGATAGAAACTTTCAAGTACCTCAAGAGAATCAACAAAGTCCAAGTGGGTAGCATCTTCAGAGAAGAGGTGTGCAAGAACAAGGGGCACAATTTGAGCTAGAGGGAGACGGCTCAGAGGTAATGTGAAGAAGCATTTTTCATGGAGAGGGTTGTGGATGCATGAACAGCCTTCCTGAGGAGGTTGTGGAGTCAAAAACAGTGGGGAATTCAAGAATGCATGGGACAGATATAAGGCAATTCTCGGAGGTGGAGGTAGGAAGAAATAGGCTGTTGGTTAGCTAGGATCTGCAGTTTATCCATTAGGTAGGGAAAAGGGCAGACTGGTGGGCCAAACGGTCCTTATCTGCCATCAAATTCTGTGTTTCTATGTAAAAGATTTGTTTATCTGAACTGGATAGTAGGAGTTGCACACTAGCTGCTACTGAAGTTCTACCGGTGATTTAGCAGGGAAATACACATGGCGGCTTGAAGTTCTTTCTTGGGGGGTCAGAATGATTTCTCTTTTAGGTGCAGCTGACTAGCACCTTTGCCATGGGTAATGCCAGGATTTATCATGAATGAAAATTGCCAGTCAGCCAATCAGAATCCTGGATTCTGGACCTCATTGTATAATGTGGTAGCCCACACACAACAATGCTATTCTTACCAAGTGGTTACCGTAACAAGGACCTTTGAGTGAAGCTCAGAGGTCACTTTGTCGTCATGGTAACCAACGAGGTGTAAGAAGAGCGTTGTTGTGTATTTGGGCTACCGTGATACGATTTTATATAGTGTATGACAAAGAAAAAAAATCACTTACTTTTGTGTTTACTACAATCAGTCTTCACACTCCACTCATACTTCACCACCATCTGCCCACCGCCAGCTCAGGCGGCAGCTCTTCAATTGGCCATTGTTCTATGAACAGTGCTGATGGAGACACTTGCATTGTGACGAGCTAATAAAGCAGGGCTAAAAGTCATTCTGTTTTAGTAGCTATATCACTACTGCTGCATAACCACTTTTTCAAATGTATAGATCTCCCACATAACGCCTACCACACGCTTATAGGTCCTTTTCAGGAGCTGATATCCTACTCCCCGCACTTCTGACACCACAGTCCATCACTGTAGAAATGACAATAATGCCACAAGCAGGGCTTTCTGATTTCAGCTCCTGAATAACCTGAGACGAGATACGGCTCAACACGCCTTGCCAGGTTGCCAATCTATAAATGAATCAATGAGGCCGCCTCCTGTTTCAAAAGCGATAAATACACTGTCAAAGGATAGTGTTGCTGCAATGGTAGGAGCACTTAATAGGAAACACAGATTTTTAAACTGAAACAAAAGTCTTTATTTTCTTCTAACTGTACAGCTCTGGGGGCATGGCTTAGCAAGTGAGCAGAGCAGATGCTCCTTAGACCAGTTCCTCAGAAAAATTGCATAATTGTAACAAAAAGATTTAATTCTGTTTTTTGACAGAATTTCAACTTAGACCTGTTCCTGTATTGACTGGTGACTGAAAACGGTTAAACCGAGAAACGCAGCTGCAAATACAGACTTTTCAACCCAAAATCAGCCCAGAATAAAGACTTGAGACCTCAGCGGCATGGTGCAGCCTCAGAAAGAGGTGATCCCACCATCCCGGCTGGAGTTACCTTCTTGCTGACAGAAAAAATAAACTTGTCTCACTTGATCCATACTGTCCAAGACACGGAGAAGAAGTTAGATGAGCTAACTCCCCAAGTTTCCATTTCAGAGACCAGTCTGGATGGCATGGAGCAATTTATTCAGCAAGTGGAGGGCTCCGCAGCAGGGCACACCACTAAACTACTAAAGGAAAATGTGTTGCTGAGACAGAGGCTGAGAATCTCGAAAATCAAGCCCATGAGAGAAACATCAGAGTAATTGGACTCCCTAAAACACAACAAGGAGAAGCCACTGGACTTTGTAGAAATGTGCCTGCTGCAAATCCTGGGCTTTGTGGAAATCGACACGGCCTTCTGTATCAAACAGGCATTTAGAATTACCCCAGGAGACCCACAGGTGCAACTTCAACCCATGCACTTTCCTGATAGCGTGCATGAGTGTCAGCAATCAGGCCCTTTCCATGGCAAGGAGGATTCAGCAACTGAAGTATGGGGATGCCAGCATCTCCCATTTTTCTGACCTGTCATTCAGCACAGGACTTCACTACGGGGTGCTGGATCGAGTCAGAGGCACTCTGAGGCACCTAAAGCTCCACTTGCTTGTGCCAGCGAAACTGACATTGCAGTGGAGTGGCGAAACTTACATTTCCAGTAATCCAGTAAAGGCCACTAAACTGGTGGCCAGAATCGAAGCACAGATGGAGGGAGTTGAGGACGCCTGCTCAGAGGGCTCCAATGATGAGTGAACTGCACAAGAACTTTTATCAGTATTTGGGTCTAGGCCTTCAAATGGATGTGATTAAGTTTAAATATGTTTTCTTTTTTTTTCCCTGTACTGGACTTTCAATAGACTCTCAGGACCCAATTCTCAAAACATCGGCACAAGCTGTTGCATCCAGTTCTCTATTGGGTAGAGTCCTAGCATCAAAGTCCCATGGCTTGCAGTAACTTCACCGGCACCAAAGAGAGGGTGCTGCAGGAAGGATTGCCGTGAAGCCATGGGTTGGTCTTGTGGCAATAGCACCACGGCGAGGTGCCTGGGTGGCTAGCACCCCCAAGCCCTGATCTCCCATCCCTGGCAGTCTAGCACCCCCCCAATCCCTGATCTCCCTAGTAATACTGTAAATAACCCTGGTGGTCTAGTGGACCCCCCAAGCCCTGATCTCCCATAATAATATTTTAAATAATCCTGGTGGTCTAGTGGACCCTCCCCCAAGTCTTGATTCCTGATCATGCATACAACTCTTCCCTGGTGAGTCTAGGAGACCACCCCCAAGCCCCAATCCCCATCCACAATCCACATGAAATATTGAATAAATTAAGCTGGTATCTAGCAGTCCCCCAGCCGATCCCTGAAACCATGACAGATCTTTCCTGGTAGTCTAGGGGGCCCCACCCCACCCAGTTGACGGTGCCCCACCTGCTCCCCTCATCCCCAAACTAGCGACCAGCACAGCCCTTCCAAATTTTCCTGAGTTGGTCACGACTGAGCTATCAATGAGCACATACTGTATACAGTATATGTACATACAGTACACACTCACTGATAGCGCAGTCAGGGCCAGCCATGGAGGTGTGTGGAGGGCCATGCTACTTGCAAGCTCAGGGATGGGGTTGTGGAGTTGTGGGACACTGCTAGCTGGGGGTGGGGGAGACCACTTAGCCTACCAGGGAAAGATCTGCTCATTTTTCAAGGGATCGGGGCTAGGGGGACCACTAGACTACCAGGTTAAGTTATTTAATATTACATGGGGATTGGGGATCAGGACTGGGGTCAGCCCTAGACTACCAGAGAAGAGTTCATGCACAATCGGGATCAGGGCTGTGGGGGTGCCTTAGGTTACCAGGAAAAGTTGTATGCATGATTGGGGATCAGGGCTTGGGAGGGGTCCTCTAGACTACCAGGATTATTTGCAGCATTATTATGGGAGCCTGGGCTGGTGGGGTGCCCTATACTACAAATGCTTATTTTATGCACAATCTGAGATCGGGGCTGGGGAGGTGCCCTATACTACAAATGATTATTTTATGTAAGATCAGAGATCGGGCCTGGGGCACCCTAGACTACAAAGGAATATTTTCATGTGGGATCTGGGCTGGGGGGTGTGGGCACTTAATGCACTGGGATCAGGACCGTGGCACATTAGCACAACCCCAGAGGACAACTAAGTAAACTTAAACTGGGTATTTAGACAGCTGTCCTCTGGGAGAGTTTTAGAATATTGATTTAGGGAATGTGCAGCTTGCCTGCCACAAGCCCCCAGCGCCATGTCACAGCTCCTTTGCACACAGGGCTGGCGAAACTCTATTTGGTGCATGCAGCCTGTGTTTGACACAGGCCGCTTCAGAATAGCTCCTGGTGCACCTTTGAGCAAGGTGCACTTAAGGCCAGACACCTTGATGCAGGCACCTTGCATCTCTAAGGCCTTTGGAGAATCGGGCCCCAGAGTTTAATGCGGTTTGATATATGTACATGTATTTACTAAGGCAGTACAATGGTTTTGAGTCACTATTTCAACTTAAAGTTTCTTTAAACACACCTAGCAGGAGTCCTGAATGCACCTGAGCTAGAAAGATGCAGGGCTAGAAGATCTTTTCACCCAGCATAGAAAACTGCTCTAAATCTCTTTTGGTTACCTAGCAGTGCACTCGCTACCATGTGTATCCAGGTGCTAGGATGTGCAATCCACAGGGGAATTCAAGTAGAGTGCGGCTAAAAAGATATATAAACTCTCAAGGCCACTGGCTGACTGAGGCATCTGTGGGCTTTATGGCAGACCCAGTGGTGAGAGGGAATCCACTCCCAGCTTGGGGGCTCAAGAACTGACTGAAATAAAAATGTTTGAGTGGTATCCAGAGGGACTTGAATCAAATTACCACATAGTTAATGGCGGTGAGAGTGTCGGTAAAGGCTCTGGCCTTTCGAGTGGAGCATGCCGAAAAGAGAGGCCAACTGGAGGATTGGGCCTCTGGCAGAAAGGTGCATTACCCATCTGGAGAAAGACATTTATGCAGTGTGGGACAACATAGATGATTTGAATCGAGGAGTAGGTACAGCAACGCATACTTGTTTGGGCTGCTGAGAGATCAGAGGGGATAATATGTTGAGATTCCTGCAACATAAACTCCCACTTTGGCTAATGTGGGAACCCGGACTGTCATGGAGATTGATAGGGCTCATTAGGTCCCCACGGGCCCTCCTCCTCCTAATGATAGTCTGACCCAGTTTAGGCCAGTTGTGTTTAAACCATTAAACACAGTGTGGACTGTCAGCAGATATTGAAGCGTGCCAGAGAGGTGAGAGACATATGATTCAATGGTGCAAGACTGCAGTTTCAACAGGACTTTCCCAGCAGGTGTTGCAGTGCAGGAAGGCCTTTGATAAGGTCCAAGATGCGGCCGAGCATGGAACCTGAAGGCGACTTGGTCTCTCCGCTACCTTGAAATTGGTGGCTCAGGAGGGTACTCACTTTTCTCAACACCAGGGAGGCTGAAACTTTCCTGCAATAATACAGTGACCCAGCGACTCCCGGGAGAAGAGGTAGCCTAGAGAGACCCAAACAGTGGATCACCCCCGAGAGGGAAGGATGGTGGACAGCGGAAGGAGCACCCAGGCAAGGCAGTGGCAGAAAGGACAAAGTCCCAGACAGTGCAACCAGGTGATCAGGAAGAAGATTCAATGGACTGAAGTTTAGACAGCGCAAGAGGCATTTCTTTTCTGGGCCTCGGCTCAGTTCCTTTCCCAGGTAAAGGCGTTAGCCATGTTTATTACCTGGCAGTTCAATACTGAGGGTTACTTGAGTGCTGGGGGATGGGGTTGCTTGATGAGGTGTACGGGAGGATGGGGAATGGAGGGGTGCTGAGGATCAGGCAGGGGAACCACGATGACTAAGACCCTGGGATAGGTGGGATATAGGTGCATTAGTTCAGGGGAGGGTGATGGATGGCGGGCTTCTGCATGGGTCATTCTGGAAGAAGGGGTATTGACCTTGGGGGAGTGGAGGGTGGGAGACGGTTAGTGGCTGTCCTAATGAGGAGGCCTGGAGGGTGCCCCAGTGGGTGGATTTGGCCAGGGTTGGGCAAGGTCAGAAGAGGGGCCCCTTGGAGGCCAGAGCAGCCATGATTTATATGGGGTCCCGTGCTCAGTAGCCCAAGGGTAGAATGTTGGCAGTGATGGGGTGGGATGGTGAAGAGGCAACTCACTGGGTTGAGGGTGGAGGACTTAGAGGAAGGTAAAGGGTTGCCCAGGAAGGGCACTCTCAGCTTTACTCCAGTAGGGGGTTGAGGGATTGTAAGGGGGCGCTGCTACAGTGCTACATTTTCAAATAGCGGGAGTTAGGCCGATCGGTTGTTTTCTTTTCTTTTCTTTTCTCCCCACAGCTGTGGATAGACCATGTGGGATCAGCGAATCGGACTCTTCACTCCAGACAACCTTTAAGAGCACTACAAGTGGCAATGTTATCCCCTATGGCACGCAGAATATCATTAATGGACTGAGGGGCAGGGATAAGCTTGTTTTGGATGTTACTTTGATGCATCCTCTTGCTGGGTATTTTGGGGGTTCGCTTGGTATGCACAACTACGCAGTCTGGGGGTCAGGAGGAGGGGAGGGGGCAAGGCTGCATGTGTTGGGGTGCACCATGTTACATTATTATGCTTTCAGATGGGGATTACGACTTTGAGAGGTGGGCAGTAGAAATTGTTGGATTCTAGCTTTGGGGTTCAGGGTGAGGAGCATGTGGTTCAGAGAGTACCGGGAAATAACATGCTGATGGGGGAGGGGATGTTCACCCTTTGGTGTACATAGTTCATTATGTGGTAGGGAGGGGGATGGGGTTGTTTGTTTTGCTTCAACAGTTGGGCATTCTTATGCTGGGGAGGGAAGGCCAAGTCTCTGGAGAGGGGATTAGGGGAGAGGACCCAGGAGGAACGGGAGAAAGCTAGTGGACCAAGAGATCTAAGGATGGCAGCATAACGCTGTGTGTCCTGGAACGTCCGGGGTTTGAATGGGCCAATCAAAGGAGGAAGGTCTTGGGGCATATTAAGCATTTAGGGGTCAAATTGTGTTTTACAAGAGTCCTATCTCCTCAGTAAGGATGTTGTGCAGATTCAAAAAGCATGGAGGGTACAGTGTTAGCTGCCTCTTACTCATCCAAGAAGCGGAGGGTGTTGATTTTAATAGCACGAGGGCAGAACTGGATGACAAAGTCGGTGTCACAGGATCCCCAGAGGAGATGGTTGTTGGTGACAGGTACGCTGGATGGGCAACTATACACTTTAGTTTCCATCTGTGTACCTAATGAGGATGGTATCCTCTTCTTTAACGGCCTTTCTCAGGTATTACAAGAAAAGAGCGAAGTCATGTGATTGAAGGGGATTTCAATGAAGCCTTAGACCCTAATGGACCACAGTGGAGTGTTGGCCCCATCCAGCCACCCCAGGGTCGAAGACCCTGGCACAATTGATGGTAGACAGAGGTCTTAGGGATGTCTGGCAGTTGCACAATCCAGTGGGATGGGATTACACATATTATTCAACGGTACATCAGACATACAGCCATATCTATGGCTGGTTTTACAGTGCTTTTTCAGGGATTACAACAATGTACCATTGAATCCACTGTCATCGCAGACCATGTGCCACTGATGTGTACGGGTGGCTAGGCCATTATAGGGTAAAGAGATGACGCCCAATGTCAGCTTTTTAAGGAACCTCTTTCAAGACTGCATTCAGACGGAGGTTTCGGACTATATGCTAGCTAATCCAACAGGGGAGGTCTCTTCCCAGTGGGTTTGGGAGGGCTGAAGGCTTTTATCCATGGCAGGCTAATAGCCTATTCTTCCACCAAGAAAAGGAGAGGGCAGAACAGCTGCAGGCTCTTGTGACTTGGCTTTCTGCTTTGGAGGCTCAGCATAAGGCCGGGATGCGGGGCGGAGCTGACCAGGCAAATGAGGGAGGTGCATTTCCAGATTAATGTTCTGACTTCGCAGCAAGCCAAGTTAGGATTGTATCATACCCACCAGATGTTCTGGGATGGGGGAAGAGGATGGTCATCTCTTAGCGTATAGGCTCAAAAAGATTGAGACAGAGAAGGTGATTTCAGGAATACGAGGCAGCCCAGAGTCAGGTTCTAGACCTGAGGGATCAACAAGGAATTCAAGACTTTTATAGTAATCTGTATTCTTTGATATCTTTGGGCAATGGGGAGACAGAAATCTGGGCCTTTTTGATTCAGTGAGGTTGTCTCAGCCATCGCAGCCCAGAGAGATTCTTTGGAACAGCCGATATCAGAATAAGAGGTGCGGACTGCGTTGGGCAGCTTCAGGTGGGAAAGAGCCTGGGCCCGGATGGCTTCCCAGTGGAATTCTACAAGGGTGCAAGATCAGGTTCTCCCACTGCTTATGGTGGTACTGGATGAAGCTAGAAGGGGGCATCTTCCTCAGACTATGCATGAGGCAGTTATTTGCTTTGCCTAAAAAGGCAAGGATCCCTCCTCTGTACCAACTATAGGCCAGTATCACTACTGAATGTGGACTATAAAGTATTGGCCAGGGTCTTAGTGAACCGTGTTGCTCCCTTTGTTGTCTCAGCTCATTCACCCTGACCAAGCTGGATTTGTGGGAGGGTAGGATGGGACTGATCACTTGTGGTGCTTGGTAGATCTTTTGTGGTGTCCCTGTCACTCTCCATGACCCCAGCAGTGATGGGACTGGACACAGAAAAAGCTTTTAAATTCTATCAAATGGCCTTGTTTGTTTGCAGTTCTGGAGAAATTTGGTTTTGGCTGCTTTATTCGA
The DNA here is from genome assembly GCA_016271365.2 of Neoceratodus forsteri. NCBI lineage: Eukaryota > Metazoa > Chordata > Ceratodontiformes > Ceratodontidae > Neoceratodus > Neoceratodus forsteri. The sequence goes on from CM057458.1 coordinate 35,218,632, forward strand.
TGGGTCCATCTCATTTATAAACATCCTAGGGCTTGGTTTTGATGAATGGCAAACTTTCTCCAGCTTCTGATTTGTCGCGAGGACTCGGCAAGGATGCCCTCTCTCCCAGCACTATTTGTACTGGCCATTGAGCCTCTGGCCCAGAAGATTAAGGATACAGAAGAGATAGTGGGTTTGCAGGTGGGGTCTCGGGTGTACAAACCAATGCTTTTGCAGATGATATTTTGCTTACACTTGGAGATGCATCCACTTCTCTTCCCAGCTAGCGCCTTGTTAAAGTTCAAGGGTTATCTGGTCTTGGGAATAATTGGGCCAAAACTTGTATCGTCCCGATGGGCCGAAGTACCCATAGTCTTCCTCAATGATTAGGAGATGGCTTTAAGTGGACAGAGGTCCGATAACCTATCTGAGGATACAGATTACTCCGGTTGTTGGACTAGCCCTCTCAATCTGTTACCCTGTTGGAGTCCTTGAAGGAGACGGGCTAGAAGGCGCCATTTACAAGCTGTCTTTATGGGGTAAGGTGCATGCTGTGTGTATGATGTCTGCACTTAAGGTGCTGTATGTTCTCTGTTACTTACCCTGAAAATTTTGAATTGTGGTGGAAACAACTGGATCAGGTTTTATCTGGTTTCTATTGGGAAGAGAAGAGGCCTTGGATTCTAGGGACCGTTTAAAGGCTCCATACAGAAAGGCAGGATTTGTGGCCCTTGGTTTGAGAGCTATTACCTTGCATCAGGACTGAGGCAGGTTTGGCTGTGGCTCCACGGTGAAGGTTTCGAGGATCAGATTAGGTAGCTGAAACTTGAGCGGGATTGGTATTTCCTATTCCCCTGGAGTGTTGCTTGCTGGGCGGCAGACTACCTTCTGGACGACTGGCCACCATCGACTACCTCGTTTACATTTGGCGTCAAGTTAGAGATTTTCGGTACCCAATGGGGTGTTCCAATATCTTATTGGCCCTTATGGAGTAATCAGAGGGTCTCCATAAGGGGAACTGACTTTTCTGGGAGAGGTAGGAGAAGGGGAGCTAACGAGGGTGTAAGACCTTTTTGGAGCAGATCGGCTCCTTTTAAGACCTTTTGGGATCTCCAAGAGCAAGTGGATTTGTCCAAGGTGGACCACTGGAAATTTCTTCAGTTACGGCATCTCGTACTGGGCTTAGGAAAGGGCGGTGGGGACCGAGGAGAAACTAGGGAGTTGGAGGCTATTTTGGGGCCCAAAGTAGGACACAGAAGCCCTGGACCCCTCCTAAGGTGGGGTTGCTTTATTGTAAGTTACGAGATTATGTAGCACCTGATACATCAGGTATTCAATGGAGATGGGAGGGTCTCTCGAAGCCACAGATGAGGAGTGGGTGGAAATATGGAGGAATGCAAACGGACAGGTCAGGGATGTGAGTGGGAAGTTGATGCATCTTAAGTCCCTTCTTCCAAGAATGATGCACTCTCTGTGCTAAATAATTGCCTTACAGAGATCAGAACTTGACTGAGTTCCAGCTGGCTGAGACTGAATCCAGATAAGACAGAATTGTTGGTAGTGGACCCTGGTTGACCGGGACGGGTTTGGTCTGGACAGCCATCAGGCCTGTTGCTTGATGGCATACCGCTCACTACCTCAGACCAGGTGCATAACCTGGGCATTATTTTGATGATGGTCTGACACTAAAACTCAGGTGTCAACTGTCATCAAATCCTCTTTACCATCTGAGGAATATCACCTGGATGAAACACTTGGTTCCTCCTGATCTTCCAACATTGGTCCATGCCTTTGTCACTACCCACCTTGATTACTGCAATTCCCTCTACCTAGGGCTACAAGGGGTTGATATCCGCGCTTGCAGCTGGTGCAGAATCACGGTGGCCAGGCTTCTGACTGGGACCTCTAGGACCAGTCATATTGCCTGTGCTCCATGAGCTACACTGGTTGCCTGTTCAGTGGCAGATCACCTTTAAGGTTGGCTTGCTAACCTTAAAGCCCTCACATGATCAAGGACCCAGCTATCTGCAAGACCTCCTGTTACCCTACTGCCCCTCCATCCTCTCCGATCAAGCCGGCGGGGATTGCTGGAGATTCCTAGGTGCGTTTGAAGACATCTGGTGCCCATGCCTTCTCTTTTCAGCTCCAACCCTGTGGAATTCTCTACCTCGTCGGTTAAGAGAATGCCTGACCGTCGACAGGTTTAAAACTGTGCTAAAACTTATTTATTTAATTTAGCCTTCCCTAATTATGGATAATTTGTTTTATTCTGTTTTAACTTACATTTATATTTGTTTGTATTTGGTTTTATGTACAGCACCTTGGCTTTGAAAGGCGCTATAAAATAAAGTCTGACTGATTGATTGATTAATACTATGGTAGAGAACCCCGAGGTCCTGTTTCATACACGGCTTCTCCCACACTTGAAATGCTGGCGGTGTAATAGCCAGGAAGCATCTCTACTTCATACTATGGAAGTGTCTGGCCTTAAGGAGATGGTGGCAGAGGATTCGGGGATATTAGTGACAGTAATACGGAAGCAGGTCTTGGGATGCGCCTTTGATCTTGGGGAAACACTGGGGTCCTAGGCCATCTTCACAGCTGTCAGAGGGCCTGGTTCCTCACCGCCATCACCGAGGCCAAGAGGCTCATCATTCAGAGGTGGCAGCGGCAGCCTGACACTCCTCACTGGCCGAATGGTATGAATGTATGCTGAAAGCGGGTTTGAAAGAAAGTCGAAGTACATGGGGTGTAGACCAGAAAAGTTTTAAAGGTATGAGATCCCTTCTTGGCATTTATGCGGATATCTGTCCTAAGGGAGGAATTGGATCCCCCCTGCACATTCTGGTACATCCCAGGACACTTAGCATTTCGGGAGGTAGGGATACCCCAGAGGAATTGGAGCGTGTATTAGTAGAACATTGCACCTCGCTCTTCATGGGCTCCCGGCTGTCCTTCAGTTCCAGAGACTGGTCTTCTTCATTGACTATGGAGGGATCTTGTGTGTATCTTTTTAGAGCTCTTAGCGTTATTGGGGAGAGTGGGGGTGGGTGACGGGAGGTAGTTCCTGTAATTTGTGGGGTTATTTGTTATGGTACTTAGATTGTATCTCCATGGAGTTGTTACTCCGGCTAGGTATGACTGGTGGTAGGGTTTGTTGATCCTTTGTATTTTATGTAACTATTTTTAAAAACTCTTAAAATTGTAATTAAAAAAAACACACACACACACACACCAGCATCATTATGGGGTTTAGATGCACCAATTGTTGTTAATCAGTAGTTCTGTCGAGTTGTCTGCATAGTGTGGGGTTTAATATCGTTCTTAGTGCCATATCATCCATTCTTTACAGCATGGTGATTCTCGCCAGTAGCTTGTCTTTATATCAGTTGTATTTAGGGAGTTATCTATTGAGACAAACTCATTTGCAATGGTGTCCCTACAGATTGTGAAACAGTTTCAGTTTTCATTAATACAATAAGGATAAAATACAAACAGTGCAATATGTAAGCAATAAGACATGATGGGGGTGCATGGAACAGATTTTACCACATGCCCAGGGGCATAGTGAGGGCACAAGCCCCCAAACCAGGTGCCTTCAGCCCCTAAGTGCAGTAAAATCTGTTCCATGCACACCCCGGACTGCCTTATTGCACTTATGAAATGGGCTCCTTTTAATCCTTTTGACAGTTGGGAAAATCATGTTTATATGTAGAAACATTAGATTTACTTGTGTGCATTTACGATAAAATAGTCCTTCCGCCCATTGCAAATGAGGCATTGATGATGTCATTTTATTACTGCTGGACAAAGTTTGTCCTTTGCTAGCATCAAGATTCAAGATATGGAATGTCTATCGTGAAATGTTTAACATGGAATGTATACATGGAACACGCGATCCAAAATTCTGCTCAGTTCCACTGGCAGAATATCTCTCTCTAACATACAGGACTCACACACAACAAAGGCCTCTTCTACAGCCAGAGATCCAATTATCTCACTGTCAGGACAAGCAGAAGAGATTTCCTGATGAGCAAGTAAAAGAAGGGGTATTCATTGTCAGCAAAGAAACAGTTGTAATGAAAACTATAAACAATACTTAATGCTTCTAATTTGTTTATGTGTGCAAGGAAAGTGTGTTGATCAGGAAACAACATTTAAGTAATTTATATGAAACATAGAATTTGTGGCAGATAAGGACCACTTGGCCCACCCAGTCTGCCGATTTTCCCTACCTTTTGGATAAGCTACAGATCCTAGTTAACCAGCAGCCTACTACTTCTCACCCCCTCTAGAATTGCCTTATGACTGTCCCATGCATGCTTGAATTCCACTAGTTTTGACTCCACAACCTCCTCCAGAAGGCTGTTCCATGCATCCACAACCTCTCTGTGAAAAATGCTTCCTTACATTACTCGAGCCTTCCCCATCTTCAAATTGTGCCCCTTGTTCTTGCACACCTCTTTTTTCAAAGCTGCTACCTCTTCGACTTTGTTGATTCCCTGAGGTACTGAAAGTTTCTATCATGTCCCCCTCTCCCTCCTTTCCTCGAGGCTATATATATTAAGCTCCTTTAGTCTCTCTTCATATGTCTTCCGGTGCAGACCCTACACCATTTAGTTGCCCTCCTCTGGACAGCTTCCATCCTGTCTATGTCTTTGTGGAGATTGGGTCTCCTGAACTGCACGGAGTACTCCAGATGGGGTCTCACCACCTGTCTGTACAGAGGGATAACAACTTCTTGTTTTCTACTGTGATGCCTCTCCCTATGCATCCCAGTATCCCCACAGCCCTCCATACTGCCCTCTCACATTGCTTGCCCACCTTTAGGTCATCTGATATGACTACCCCATGTCCCTTTCCATTTTGTTGTTGTTAATATCTCACCCCATTGTGTACTCTTCCCCTGGGTTTCTGTTTCCCAGGTGCATTACCTTGCATTTCTTAGCATTGAATCTAAGCTGCCATACATTTGACCATTCCTCTAACCTTGCCAAGTCCTTTCTCATCCTTTCCACCCCACCTTGTGCATCAACTCTGTTGCAGATCTTTGTGTCATCTGCAAAGAGACATACTTTTTCTCCCAGTCCCTCTGCAATGTCGCTTTATAAAGACATTGAAGAGGACAGTCCTAATACTGAACTCTGCGTTGACCCCACTAGTAACCCCCCTTTCTTCAGAGTGGACTCCATTTACTATCACCCTCTGTGTCCTATTCTCCAGCTAATTCTTTACCCAGGCTATCATCTTGGGACCCACTCCCAGGCTGGCTAACTTGTATATTAATATTTTGTGTGGACTGTGTCAAATGCCTTGCTAAAGTCTAGGTAGGCCATGTCACAGCCCTCCCTGATCTACTACTTTGGCCACCCAGTCAAAGAAATCTATTAGATTCATCTGGCATGATCTTCCCGCTGTGAATCCATGCTGCCTTGGGTCCTGTGCCCCTCTGGCCTCTAGGTACTGACAGTTCTTTCCTTCAAGTGATTCCATCATTTCCTATCACTGAGGTTAAACTAACAGGTCTGTAGTTTCCTGCTTCTGCCATGCTCCCACTTTTGTGAAGGGAATCACATCTGCCCTCCTCCAGTCCTCAGGTACCACCCCATTCTCCCATGATTTGTTAAAGAGGGTAGTCAGTGGTGTCACTAGTTCTACCCTTAGTTCTTTTAGAATTCTGGGATGAATCCCATCAGGCCCCATTGCTTTGTCCACCTTCAGTTTTAAGAGTTCTTTCAGAACCCTTTCTTCTGTAAATGGGCTGGTATCAACTTCTGTATCCAGAGTGTTTCTATTGTTTGTTTTAGGTACCTCCCTCTTCATTTGTAAATACTGAGCAAAAATATTTGTTTAGTATCTCTGCCTTTTCACAGTCACCTTCTGCCCACCCTCCCTTTATTAAGCCTCACTATCCTTCCTTGGTCTTCCTTCGCCCCTGATGTACCTATAAAGGTTTTATCCCCTTCTTAACTGAGTTGGCTATCTTTTCCTCGGTTCGGCCTTTGCTGTTCTGACTGCCTTCCCAGCTTCCTTTGCTTTAACTGATACAATTTCTGTCCTGTTCCTTCTGTGATTCCTTGTACTTCCTGAATGCTTTCTGTTTCTCTTGAACCTTCACTGCCACCTCCTTTAGAGAACCATAGTGGTTTCTTACATCATTTTGTTTTGTTTTATTTTTATTTAAGGTAGTTTTATTTTTAGGGCCCAGTTAAAACATTTTACAGTGTAAAGATAACAGCCATGTTTGTGATGGAAGATCGGTTCTGTCTGTAGGGGTACTGATGGAAGATGGTTCTTTTATTTTTTATTTAGTTTTGTTGACCGGGTAAGTGCACTAGACAAATTCTGCCTATTTTCAGGCATGACCGGGGAGGGGGATACAGATGAATGCCAGCGGACCTTGAACCAGATTAAGCTGTTGGTGGTATTTTTGTGAATGGGGAAATTTGGCCAGGGCACCGGTAATACCCTACTCTTTTGAGAAGTGCCATGGGATCTTTAACATCCACCTGAACAACCACCAGAACAGACAGATGGGACCTCGGTTTAATGTCTCATCTGAAAGACGCACCTCAGCAGTGCAACACCCCCATGCTGCACTATAGTGTCAGTATTGGGATATTAACCAAGTGCCTGGTGTTAGGATAGAACCCACAGCGTTCTGATCTCCCGGCCTCAGAGGCAAGTGTGCTACCTGCTGAGCTGGTTGTGAGGAGGACTAATTTGCTCATTGTGTGATGTGGTTTAGGACCAGGATGACTGTGCATGAAACAGATTTCATGCACGGTCACATGATATAATTTGACCAATGAGACTTGTTTATTTTGGATGCCCATTTTATAAAAAAAAAAAATATACACAGTAATGACATTATAAACAATTGTTAACCTGTTCTTATACCATATCAACTTACGGAACTTATGCAGTAAGGTACTTTAAGTAAATGGGCAGTCGGTACACATTGCAAACATTTCCTCCATGATGGCTATGGATTACTTAGTGTGATTCAAAGTACCACATGAGCTGCCCTGACTTTTTCTTGCCTTTTAAAAATGTTGACATTGAGTGCTATACTCCTAATTCAGGCATTGATTGAACTGTATTTAGTTTTAATGCAGACACAGGTCTTTATTAAGCACAAATTTTAAATAACAATACAGTATGTGTGTAAAGGGCTATGTTTTTGTCCCTGTCACTGTGCCCCCAATTTGCTTGCTTTTCTAAGTATTTTTCTTTTTTCTTGTTTGTTTCTTACCTTTTGCCTGGTCGGACCTCTAAATGGAAGGGCTGGTCCTTCCCATTTTCTTATTTCATGCTTACCAACTGTCAGCATCTTAGCCCTTCTCAGATTCTTGGTGATAATAAACCAGCAAAGAAACAACATACAAGTGGCATATGTGATAATAAACTTGTCTATTACACGCAGCAGACTCAGGCCCTAAAAATAGGTCTTACCAAACAGACAATGGGAGCCAGAGTTTCCCAATACCTCAGGGTATGAAGACAGGTCATCGACAAATTCATTGTTGAACGACTAGACAGCGAAACTGGCAGGTCAACCGCTTCGCCATCGGCTGCCGGTTTAATACATCATGATGTGTTAAATATGTGTTCATATGAGTAACCACAAATTGGGTAGTGACAGGTGAAATGTCACCTGTAGAAAGGTTGTAACCCACAGGGCACATGGGGCTACACAGAGCGTTGAGTTAAAGATGAAACACTGCATGGTAAGAAAGTCCATGCTCATGTTGCTGGCTGCTGGATGGCTGGATTTGCAGAGGCCCTGACAGGAGGTGCATTAGATTCGCATTGAGTCCTTCAATGGAATATCCTTATACAGTGGCATAGCGTTTGTGTTGCGGAAGTTGATCACACCCCTGCACAAGTATTGACAGTCCATAACAGAACAATCAGTTTGTACGTGGTGCCAGCCAGACTTGGAAAACACCAGCAGTGAAGAAAAGTTGAATGAGTTGCTTGAAGATCTTACACATGCCACTCTGTTGAAACCTGTAATCTTGTAAAAATGATGTTATAAACACAATTTATAAAACACACATAGCTATTTTGCATGGAAAAAATGACAAGGTTATTAGCAATGTCTTTAAGGTGTGGTGTGACATAACCGAAGTTCTTAGCAAATGTAAAAGAAAAAGTGATGATGTTGCCATGCACTTGGAGGTGCATGCCGAGATCCAATAAGGAGGGAACACCATTTGGTCATCTGTGATTACAGCCTATTTCCAGGTCCCGAAAGAGGTTGTGACAGTAATTAAAACTTAGTTTCCTGCCTACATGTTGCTGTCAGGAACTTCAAAATGTGGCTCTTGATTGCAGTTAAAACTACTTGGGTTTGAAATGGACATACCATTTTAGAATAAACCTGTTGACAGTGCTTGTTGCGGCTTGTGAAATTTGAAAAAGGGGCCCTCTGAGGTCTTTGCTGTGTGTTCTGGACAAAATACTCCTAGGTATACAGTAGTGCGGGACCCTGCTACTGGGTCTTGAGGACGTGTCTGGTATGCTTCAAGGCAGTCTAGTAACATAGCACTATGAAATCTAGAAATGATGGTACAGAAGCAGAATGTGAATACTACCATATTGTAGTTGGGTAGATGTAAAGGGTATCTGGGACTGATGATGCAATCAGACCACTAGCTGGTCCAGGCTGTTGCATCCCACTGTTGGGGAACAACAATTGAAATTATGGCAGTGCTAGCAATGGAATGAAGAGCACAATTCTGTGTAGTAGTAGTATCATTTGGAAGTTGAGCACAAAATTGGGGTTCATAAATGCAGTGTGATTGTATAAACCTGTGTGGTGTCGTCAGTCTGGTGAATAGACAGGGAAGGAAACAACTCCTGGTGGGGACTCCATTGTTAGGAAGGTAGAACTAGGGAGGAAGGGAGAGGAGGTAGAGACCTGCCTGGCGCCATGGCTTGGAGGAGATGAGGCGAATCCTCAGGATCACAGGAGCAGCTGCACAGGGAGGGAGCTGGATGTCACTGTCCACCTAGGGACAAATGACCTGGCTAAGAAAGGGATCAGAGCAGTGCAAGAAGCGTTTGTGGAGATGGAGAGGGCCTTAAACAAATAGCACACACGGTAACCTTCTCGGAGGTGCTGCCTGTCTATGGCATGGATGAGGCTAGGGTGCTCCACACTATGGGACTCAATCAATGGTTGAAAACTGGTGCAGAAGTCAGGATTTGGCTTCATCGGGACTGGGGTCCACCTGGATGGATGCAGGCCTATACTGGCGTGATGGTCTGCATCTGTCCAGGAGGGGAACCAGGATCCTAGGTGATAGGTTTAAATACTTCATTGGCAAGCATTTAAACTAGCCAAGGGGAGGCACTGGAAAGGAGCAGGGAAATCGTAGCCCCCAAAAAAAAATCAGGGTACTAAGTGGGTAGAGCACCAACACAGAGATGTCAATAGGGAGAAGCGCAGGGTAAATGGAGAAAGTGACAAACGCAATAAGGACAGGGATGGGGCAAAAGGGTAAGGCCATCAAGAAATGGAGGGTAATGAGTACCAACGCCCGTAGTCTGGGCAACAAGCTCCCTAAACTGGTGGCCTTGATGGAAGAGGGATGCCTGGATATAGTAGCAGTCACAGAAACATGGTACACAGAGAACCATGACTGGGATGTTAACATACCAGGGTACACAACCTACAGGAGAGACAGGGAGGGCAGAAGGGGGGTAGCTAGCTATGTAAGGAAGGTATAAAAGCAACTGAACAAAAGAGTTAACATGGAGGAGAGGAGGCACTGTGGGTCACCTTGAGACTGGAAATGGCACCACAACCGCACAAGGGTTGTATACAGACCCCATGTCAGGGGAGGGAAAACACAATATAGAAATGTTTAAGTACCTCAGTGGAATCAACAAAGTCCAAGAGGGTAGCATCTTTCAGAAAAAGAGATGTGCAAGAACAAGGGGACACAATTTGAAGATAGAGGGGGATGGCTCAGGGGTAATGTGAGGAAGTATTTTTCACAGAGAGGTGTGGATGCATGGAACAGCCTTCCTGAGGAGGTTGTGGGGTCTAAAACTGTGGGAGAATTCAAGAATGCATGGGACAGACATAAGGCAAATTTTGTGGGGGCAGGAAGAAATAGGCTGTTGGTTAAATCGGATCTGCAGCTTATCCTCTAGGTAGGAAATGGGCAGACTAGGTGGGCCAAGCGGTCCTTATCTGCCGTCAAAGTCTATGTTTCTATGTTACCATTGGGTAAAAGTCTGGTGTTGGGCCAACCTTAAAAGGTGACTTTGACTAGTGGGCCACAGGGATTGTTTTTTATTGATATCAGTCTGCCACCCAATGTGCAGCGAGGATTGGTCAGGTGCCACCACCATGGTGTATAGGTGTGCATGTTTTACCTCCTAATGTGGATGGGACAGCTTTGTCTGAGTGTGCTGATGGCACATAACATGGAGGAAAGAAGCAGTAGATGTGGGTTGCTGGGAGGCTTTAGAACATTTTAAGCCTGTAAAAAGAAACTAGTTTGTCTTCCTAGTTGTTGTGTAGCTCCTCCCCATGCTAGGGTTGACAGACTCAGCCTCAACTAGGGTTAGCACTACTCCCCACCAGGTGTGTTACACCCAAATCCTGTACTGAGTTGAACATCCCTAGATGTGGAGCAGAGTTCTGAGCTTATACATCATAAGCTGAGACTATCATGTAAAACACATAATAGCAGGAATACCTAAACATATTTGTAATGCCACAATAACCACAGTGGGCATAGTGCACTACAATAAATGTTATGAACAGTTTACTTGGCATTCAAGCCCTGGATGAGCCTGGCTTTAAGGTAGGGCTTGTGAAGGCTGTGGTTGAAGGGTGTGTGCATGCAGTTTGTCATGCACCTTGTGGGATGAGTGGCAGAGGATGGGTATGCCATTTAAGTGTGTGAACCCATATGGTGTTGCATGTTGTTTGCTTGTTTTATGAAAGGAAAATTATTTTTGGTATCCCACCTCTGTGTTTGTGGGTTTGAAGAAGACAAAAGTGGGCCAGGCTTGGCTGGATTGGATTGCCAGGCAGTGTGGTTGGAACTAGCATAGCCTTTTCAGCATACGCCATCTGGACCCATGAATAAATTAGCTAAAGTTCTTCTGTGTCTGGAAAGGTGGATATTTCTTGTTGTCCAGTGAAGTCTTTTGCACTGTCCTGTAAAGACAAGAAGGAACAGATGAAGGTGCAATCCCCCAGCTCAGCTGATTTTTATTAAAGGCTGAGGGCCCTTGCACCAGGCTGGTGCTGGTTTACAATGTTAGAGTGCACTGGGTCCTTTCCAGACTTTGAGCAACAAATGGATTATTTGCAGATACATCTTTTGTTTCTGTGACTTGGGGAGAGATTGGTATACCTCCTTTATTTTCTGGATCTGCCAGCTATGGCTCAGTCAGGTGCAGAGGGATTTTGTTTCTGTTGTTTGCAACCACCATAGGTGTTGCAATGGAAGGGGCAAGGGCATGGCCCATACCCCTCTCCCCGAGCACCTTCTTTGTGTGTCAGAGTCAGCTTGTTTATCGTATTAATGTAACTTGTTCTGCTTGGCTGGCCAATGCTGGAGCAGAGGCCAGGCAACAAATTGTAAATTCCTACCAAATTTACCTGTAATAGTTTTATATAAAAGTCAGATGACACTCTATTCAGTAAGATTGTGACATTTAACCACAAATGTTTTGGCAATCTCATTTACCAATCAGTCAGCCCTTAAAAGCTGCATGCTGAATAGATACTGATGGAGTGACCCTGAGCTCAGAGGTGCCAATTCCTAGACCTCAATAATTTGCCATTAGAAATAAGGGTAATAGAGCATTCCAATGTTTTCAAAACTGTTAACAGTATTATATATATTTGAAAGAAACTTACTGCATACATTGCCAGACGTGGTTTGTAGTTTATTGAGTGTTTTGCCTCCCTCTCACAGAGTGGTGGGTCTTTGTACTTTTGGTGATGCAGTCCCTGGTCAGAGGGATCCTCTTCTTCCTGAGAGAGAATAAAACACACAAAACAAACTGCAAAGGAACATCCTTTCAGAGCGCCCTCTGTGAGAGGTTAGCATTGATTTTAAAATGCTGCTGCATTAGCTTGATACAGATGTATGCCTTTGGCTACCTCTGGTAGGATAGGTAATTCTATGTTGTTAGCCACACACTACTCAATTCCTGAAAATCAAATAGGATTACAAATAAAGTGAGAGAAAGAAACATCCCATTTTCCCTTGCTTTAAGATTAAAAACAATCTCAGTTGAGCTCATACAAGATCTGGATTTAATGCCTATATTTGTAGATCATGGCATAATGTACATATGTGTTATTTTACATTGTAAAGTTGACAACGTTCTGGCCTGAAATAAAAGGTTAAAAATTAATGTGGTTGGGAAAATATCCCTGCCTCCTGCTGGGGCACAGTAGGCGTTGCAGAAATGAATGTCTGACAAAGCCACAGTTTAATATTTTCTTTCTTTAGCAGTTTAAACTGTGTAGCAAATGACCTTGTTTTCCTTTCCTGTGAGCTGACAAAGCAAACAGCTTGTTATGGATACTTGGGTGTTGAAGTATTCACATCTTCCCACCCCACCCACCCACACTGATTGCCTTGCTTAGCAAGGGACTCACGTAGTACTTTTCTGAACAAAGAGAAGTCGTGGTGACAGTGAAGCTTCCATGAAGGAAGAGCATACGATGAGTGGGCGGTGTTTGGGTGGTGCTAAAGATAAGCTAGAGGGTTCTGGCTGCAAGCCCAGAAGTAAATGTCTATCCTTTTCTCGGACAGAGTGCAAGCACTGTAACAATAAAAAATCAAAATTCTAGGATTCACATTTGGTGTGTGTCCCTGAAAGTATGCATTTCAAGTGAAAAACAGTTGTTTAAGTACAGAAACACATCAAGTCTGAACTGGTAGGGCAAGGAGGTCAAGTAACATGCCTGAGGTCACACAGTGTGCAAGTAAGGGCTTCTGGGATTCAAACCCAGCTGTTTCTGCAGTGTCCTTAAACACTACATGTATTCAAGTGTCTTTTAATGATAAAAGAGCACAAAGGGAAGCTGCTGGCTGAGCCAGTGTGGAGCTGCTTAACACATAATGTAATGATTAGATTGGCATGTGCTGACATAGTGCCCATATTTTCTTAGAAAACTGTAAAAGTGTTTTAGATATGTGTTGCCTGCTGTCTATCTTGCAACAAACTGCAATTAACTTGAACCAACAAATTCATAAATCCATGCCAAATCTATTTAGAATGCAACTTTTCAAACACTTTCAAACCATTTTGTAAAATAAAAAAATTATCATATCTGTTCCTTTTCAACTAACAAGGTCTTATCTGAAGGCTGTAAAATGCAATCGCAACAACTGTGAGTCAAGACACATCTAGGAGACGAGGGTTGTGCCCTTGGGCTCGAAAGCAAATTATGGCACTTGTACATTTTGAAACCCGTTATGTACATATTGTTCCTCTTTAAAAAAGAGTTTCTGGTTTTAACTAGAAGTATGATACAGGCATTTGTAGCTGTTAACACACAACATTTTCCTGGCACATTGCCTTGGACGGGAAAAAATTAAAACCACGAACAGTAGCAACCTATTAGGTCATAGCTCTCTACCCTCTGCAACATGCTCCAACCAGCCATCTACATATGAATATATTTTATACTAAACCTGTCCAGGCAAGCACAATTCTTGTATCATAACATTACATGACTTAACAATTGTGAAAACAAACTTGACTTACCCTGCCTGGGGAACACTAGTTAAGCAACACATATTTAAAAAAAAACATCTTGATAATGAGAGGCTAAGAAGCTGTCGCTTTCATACTGTGATCCATATTGCAAAACATGCTCTGGTGTTTTTTTTTAAGTTGGATAGATTACACAACAGGTTATTATCTCACAGCAACCTTGAGTGCTGCACACAAATCTACAAGACACAGATATATGCTGAGAGAGTGAGAGAGAATTACTTTCTTCAGAGAGTGTGTGTGTGTGTGTGTGTGTGTGAGAACAAAGCAGCTCAGACTGATCAGGTGTGTATGTGTGAACAGAACAGCGTGGACTGATCAGGTCCGTATGGAAATTAAAGAGGTATTACAGAAATGAAGTATAGACAAACAACAATTTAAAGAAAAACTGCAGGACAAGATACACTATATCTCATTCTGTGACAATGACTGTTAGGATAAGATACACATACTTACCTTATCCTGTGTCAAGGTAACCCTTCTGTGTTCTGACAGCTCCAGTTTCCCGGGAAGTGTCCACAATGACCTCAGAACCTTGATGGTTTCCTCTGAGTGCTGCAGCCATTAACCCTTTCAGGTCAGGTTGCTTTTCGGTCATTTCAGTAGCCTGCAAAGCCAACTCTTTTTTCAGAACTGCGGTTTGAAGTTGAACAGAATGCAACCAGAATTTGGATGATTTTAAAGCAGGGAAGGATGCTATTAAAGCATGGAACAGTGCTGTAACCAACAGACCCTGTAGAGAGTGGGTCTGTGCAGTCTGCAGCAGCACAGTACTGGGTTGAGATCCCAGTACGGGATTTTGATGAAGGATCCAGCCCCTACAGGAGGCAGCAGAAAACTTAGACATGAAGCCTCAAATCTGAGCAGATATTAAACATTGTTAGGGAAACTCAAATTAACCCATCAGTGGTTGTCCTTCTGTGTATCATTCCACAGTGGTTGAACCAGATAGACAGTCGGGTGCCTGACGCAAGAAATCCTGCAACTCAAAACTGCTGTTGAACAAGGTGAGAGTGCATCAACCTTGCCCAGTAAGCAGCCAGACTTCACACAATGCTCACGGAGTGAAAAACACAGGCAAGGTGGTACACTACACTTACTACCCACAAGGAAAAGCCAGAAACAGTTAATCTTTGCTAGTTTAGACCACCTGCATGCAGTCAGCCATTAATGTCAGGGTCTTAGCAGGAGGAAGTCAGAATAGCAAAGGCCCAAACTGAGGAAAGATAGCCAACTCAGTTAAGAAGGGGATAAACCTTTTATAGGTACATCAGCAAGCGTAGAAAGACAAAGGGAGGGATAGTGAGGCTGAATAGAATGAACGGTGGGTGGGCAGAGGGGACAGTGAAAAGCAGGAATACTGAATGAATATTTCTGCTCAGTATTCACAAAAGAGGAGGGGTGCCTAATCCAATTAACAGAAGCACTCTTGATAGGGGGTTGATCCCAGTCCTTTCACAGAAGAAAGGGTTCTGCAAGAACTCCTAAAACTGAAGGTGGACAAAGCAATGGGTCCTGATGGAATTCACCCCAGAATTCTAAAAGAATTAAGGGAGGAACTAGTGAAACCACTGGCTACTCTTTTAATAAATCATGGGAGGATGGGGTGGTACCGAGGACTGGAGGAAGGCGGATGTGATTCCTCTTCACAGAAGTAGGACCAAGACAGAGGCAGGAAACTACAGACCTGTCAGTCTGACCTCTGTGGTAGGGAAAGGATGGAGTCACTTCTGAAGGAAAGAATAGTTGAGTACCTAGAGGCTAGTGGAGCACAGGACCCAAGGCAGCATGGGTTCACAGGAAGGAAGGTCATGTCAGACAAATCTATTAGATTTCTTTGACTGGGTGACCAAAGTAGTAGACCAGGGAGGGCTGTGGACATGGCCTACCTAGACTTTAGCAAGGCATTTGACACAGTCCCACACAAAAGATTAATAGTCAAATTAACCAGCCTCAGAGTGGGACCCAGGGTGGTAGCCTGGGTAAAACATTGGCTGGACAGCAGGACACAGAAGGTAATTGTAAATGGAGTCCACTCTGAAGAAAGGCGGTTACTAGTGGGATACCATGAGGTTCAGTATTAGGTCCAGTCCTTTAATGTCTTCATCAGTGACATTGCAGAGGACTGGAAGGAAAAGTATGCCTTTTGCAGATGACACAAAGATCTGCAACAGGGTTGATACACAAGGAGGCGTGGAAAGGATGAAAAGGGACTTGCAAGGTTGACTAATGGTCAGAAGTATGGCAGCTAGGATTCAATGCAAAGAGTGCAAAATAATGCACTTGGGAAAAAGAACCCAGGGAAGAATACACAATGGGTGGGGAGGTAGTAACAACAACAAAAAGGAAAGGGACCTGGGGTAATCATATCAGATGACCTTAAGGTTAGCAAGCAATGTGAGAAGGCAGTAGGGAGGGCTGGGGGTATACTGGGATGTATAGGGAGAGGCATCAGCAGCAGAAACAGGAAGTTGTTATCCCTCTGTACAGACAGTTAGTGAGACCCCATCTGGAGTACTGTGTCCAGTTCTGAGACCCCATCTCCGCAAGGACATAGACAGGATAGAGGCAGTCCAGAGGAGGGCAACTAAAATGGTGCAGGGTCTGCAAGAGAAGCTGTATGAGGAGAGACTAAAGGAGCTTAATATGTATACCTTGAAGAAAGAAGGGAGAGGGGGACATGATAGAAACTTTTAAGTACCCCAGTGGAATCAACAAAGTCCAAGAGGGTAGCATCTTTCAGAAAAAGAGACTTGCAAGAACAAGGGGACACAATTTAAAGATAGAAGGAGGGCGGTTCAGGGGCAATGTGAGGAAGTATTATTTCACAGAGAGGGTAGTGAATGCATGGAACAGCCTTCTGAGGAGGTTGGGGTCTAAAACTGTGGGAGAATCTAAGAATGCATGGGACAGACATAAGACAATTCTTGTGGGGGTAGGAAGAAATAGGCTGTTGGTTAACTAGGATCTGCGGCCTATCCTGTAGGTAGGAAATGGGCAGACTAGATGGGCCTAGCGGTCCTTATCTGCCGTCAAAGTCTATGTTTCTATGTTTAGCCCTTCTCAGGTTCTTGGTGGTAATAAACCAGCAGAAGAAAAAACAGACAAGTGGCATATGTGGTAATAAACTTGTTCTAAAAGAATTCTAAAAGAATTAAGGAAGAACTAGTGAAACCACTGGCTACTCTTTTTAATAAATCATGGGAGGATGGTGTGGTACCGAGGACTGGAGGAAGGCGATGTGATTCCCTTCACAAAGTGGGACCAAGACAGAGGCAGGAAACTACAGACCTGTCAGTCTGACCTCTGTGGTAGGGAAAGTGATGGAGTCACTTCTGAAGGAAAGAATAGTTGAGTACCTAGAGGTCAGTGGAGCACAGGATCCAAGGCAGCATGGGTTCTCAAGGAAGGTCATGTCAGGCTAATCTAATAGATTTCTTTGACTGGGTGACCAAAGTAGTAGACTCAGGGAGGAGCTGTGGACATGGCCTACCTAGACTTTAGCAAGGCATTTGATACAGTCTCACACAAAGATTGATAGTCAAATTAACCAGCCTGGGAGTGGGTCCCAGGGTGGTAGCCTGAGTAAACATTGGCTGGACAACAGGACACAGAAGGTAATTGTAAATGGAGTCCACTCTGAAGAAAGGCGCGTTACTAGTGGGGTACCGCGAGGTTCAGTATTGGGTCCAGTCCTTTAATGTCTTCATCAGTGGACATTGCAGAGAGACTGGAAGGAAAGTATGCCTTTTGCAGATGACACAAAGATCTGCAACAGGGTTGATACACAAGGAGGCGTGGAAAGGATGAAAAGGGACTTGGCAAGGTTGGAGGAATGGTCAGACGTATGGCAGCTAGGATTCAATGCAAAAAGTGCAAATTAATGCACCTGAGAAACAAGAACCCAGGGAAGAATACACAATGGGTGGGGAGGTAGTAACAACAACAAAACAAGAAAAGGACCTGGGGTAATCATATCAGATGACCTTAAGGTTAGCAAGCAATGTGAGAAGGCAGTAGGGAGGGCTGGGGTTATACTGGGATGTATGGGAGAGGCATCAGCAGCAGAAAACAGGAAGTTGTTATCCCTCTGTACAGACAGTTGGTGAGACCCCATCTGGAATACTGTGTCCAGTTCTGGAGACCCCATCTCCGCAAGGACATAGACAGGATAGAGGCAGTCCAGAGGAGGGCAACTAAATGGTGCAGGGTCTGCAAGAGAAGCCGTATGAGGAGAGACTAAAGGAGCTTAATATGTATACCCTTGAGGAAAGAAGGGAGAGGGGACATGATAAAACTTTCAAGTACCTCAAGGAATCAACAAAGTCCAAGAGGGTAGCATCTTTCAGAAAAAGAGACTTGCAAGAACAAGAGGACACAATTTAAAAATAGAAGGAGGGCAGTTCAGGGGCAATGTGAGGAAGTATTATTTCACAGAGAGGGTAGTGGATGCATGGAACAGCCTTCCTGAGGAAGTTGTGGGTCTAAAACTGTGGGAGAATTCAAGAATGCATGGGACAGACATAAGGCAATTCTTGTGGGGGCAGGAAAGATATAGGCTGTTGGCTAACTAGGATCTGCGGCCTATCCTGTAGGTAGGAAATGGGCAGACTAGATGGGCCTAGCGGTCCTTATCTGCCGCCAAAGTCTGTGTTTCTATGTTACACAACAACAGACTTATGCCCTAAAATAGGTCTTACCAAACAGACACTGGGAGCCAGAGTTTCTCAATACCCAGGGTATGAAGACGGTCTCAGAGAGAATGCATAATACAGTAACTTACATAAGGTGATAATCACTATAGCAACTATTGCTTCTTACTTTGGTTTGATAAACAGAATGGGCCCTGTTGGCCAGAACTTAGGTGGCTCCACAGTGTATTTAAAAATATACAAAAGTATAAAGTCAGCTAAAACAAATACAAAAACTCATACAAAATACAGAAAAATAAGTTTGGTGTTACATAAATCCACCTGATGGCAGTGTAGCCTATACAATGACTTCTCAGAAGAATATAACATGAGTTAGACAAAGAACACAGAAATGTATTCTCGCACATAACTTATATGTTTCTAATAATAATTACAGTAGTAATGGCCCTGGTAACTTACTCTTACACGTAAGTACCAACGCCTAAATGTCAGTACTGGTTATATATATAACATAATATATATTGTCAGTGGTGCACAGTGGGTTGCCAATATGAGTGAGGGACCAAGTGTAACACCAACCCTTATCTCTTTTTCTGCTTCATTCCCCCTTTCAAGTATGCAGCTCAGTGCCTCAGTTAGAGATGCAGCCATCAGCAACCAGTTCTCATCATGCTCCTTCGCACCCACCACCCCACCTTCCCCTCCCCCAACTCCCAGTCCTGTGAGTTCTCTAACAGTCACTACTAATGCAAGCTGCCTGACCATGCCCCCTTGCACCCACCATTTACTCTAGCACATCATCCTCTGCTCAGCCTCCCCTCACCCCCCATTTCTCCCTATACCTTATCGTCCTTCTTTCCCACACCTTCACCTCCACCACAGTATGCACCTCTCTCTAGACTCCTTTCTTCACCCCACTGCCAGCTATCCCGTCCCTCTGAACTACTGACAAGGCACTTTGTGGCTGCTTATCCCCTCCCCCACCCTCATAAAGTGTTTTTCTTGTTATTTTAACTTGCACCTATGTTTTGAGTTATTCTGTAAGTTCTGAATCCAAGCTGCATCGTCATTGTAATGTACCTTTGCTTTCTCTTATTGTACTCTGTTTTGCAATCTATAGTGTGGAACCTTTGTAAAACAGCATCAGCTCATAGGTCTTTTCGAATCACTAAAGAAATAAATAAAATAAAAAGTGCAGCCTAGGTGGTATGGCATTGGAAAGTGGCCCTAGCCACAGTGCCACCATGCTGCTCACAGAAGTGGATCGTGGCTGTGCTTGCATAGTTGTTGCAGGGGACCGGGCGCATGCATGCCTGCATTAGGCCCACAGCTGATATTAAGCACTGTTGGTTGCCAGCACTGTGAAATACTACCAGTAAAGCACCAGCCAGTGCTTGTAGAACTATTTTGCAGATCTGTTGGCAGCAGTTTTTGTACAAACAACAGAGATATACAGTGCTAACCTGTGCTGTAACATTTGTAAATACATCCTTTTTTCCCTCCTAAGCTTGCCTGTTCAGTTAAAGAATTAGTTTACAAACTTCTAAGTCTGATTGAAAACAGTGCAAACAGAATGCTCTTAAGTTTATCTTGAGACAGTGCCTGCATGTAACTGTTGCAAGGCTGTATTACAAAGTGGCAGAGCTATTCCTTTTTGTTTATTTATTTATTTATTTATTGATATAGTTTCACCAGGAAAGGCACACTGAGCAACAAGATGCTCGTCTCTGTCCGACCTGGGGAAAGGGGTACAAGGGGTTGGGTAACACGCAGGTTATCAAATGAGCAAATAACAGAGGCAAATAGCAGCATATGGATAAATTGCATTAAACTACAAGCAACAACACATGGAGTACATTGATATTGCATGGAGTATATAACAATTACCTGACATATAGCAGCAATACAAGGAAAATTTAGCACAAAGTAATATGCAGGTATAAGCAACAGAAGACATAGAACACATGATGGTGCAGGACAAAAGGCACAGGACAAAAGTGCATAGGTTGGGGCTATATGCCAGCATTTGTAGCAAAGCTAAGGCCGCTGGTCGGGCAGTGGGAGGGGAGCAGCTGGCGCATGGCGAATCAGGTACAGGAGCAATTAGTGGTGAGAAGTTAACTAGGGGCGGTAGAAAGAGAGTGGGCAGAGGAGGAATGCCAAATTTGAGGTGGGAGATCATTCCATAGCTTGGGTAACGGTGTGAGAAGGCGGCTTGCCTGGCAGTAGTCTTCCGCCTAGGGATTGATAGTTGGCGGTATCGTAGGATCTAAGATAATGGGCGGTGGAGGGGCAGCTGAGAGCACGGAGGAGAGGTAGGAAGGGATGGTGCCAAGCCATAGGTTAGATACATATTTAGCACAGTGTGAAATGCAGCGGTTTCCGAGGGACGTAGTGCCAGGGAATGGTAGAAGTCGCAGTGGTGGGTAAGGGTGAGGAATCGAGAGCAAAGCTGCAGAAGGCATTAAAAGTGTGTCCTGCTTTGATAGGGTGGACTTAGGGGCTGCAAACTCGTAAACAATGTCACAGTAATCAAAGAAGGTAAGTATCATCTTCTGGACCAGTTCATGTCGGACAGGGGAGGAGGCTACTGCAGTTCCTATAAAGTGCACCAGCATGGGGTGTAGTTTTTTTGAAATAGCATCGATGTGGTCTGAGAAGGAAAGATGGCAGTCGAGCCATACCTCCAAGTAGTGGAATGAGGAAACATCTTCGAGTTTTGACCATCCAGGGTGTGGAAATAGGGAAGGGATGGGAGTCTGTACAGGCATTGTCGTGTGCCAAAATTCATCATGACAGTTTTTTACATTTAGGGAGAGCTGGTGAGAGCTGAACCATTGCTGTACTTTGTTGAAGTCGGCTTGGAGGTTAGTTTATACCACTTCAGGGTCAGGGCTTGAGGAGAAGAATACAGTGTCATCTGCATACATGTGGATTGAGGTAGTAGGGCAGATGAGCGGTAGGTCATTTAGGAATATAGGGGAACAGTATGGGTCCCAGAACTGACCCCTGGGGACACCGGTAGTTAAGGGAAGGGGGAGGAGATAGCATTTGCAACTCTAACGGACTGGGTTCTGCCAGAGAGGTAAAATCTGAACCAGTTGTTGGCAACAGAGAGGCCTGATTCAGCGAGACAAGAGAGCAATTTGGGGTGGGAGACGGTGTTGAAGGCTTTTGCAAGGTCGACAAAGATGGCTGAGGTGATCAGCCCATTGTCCATACCAGTCAGGATGGAGTCGGTAAGCCTTACCAGGGAGGATGCAGTGGAGTATCCTTTCTGAAACCTGACTGGTAGGGCATGAAAGAAATTAGGTCGGTGAGGAAGGAAGGAAGTTGGGCGAGCACAAGGTGTTCTTGTAGTTTTGCTAGTACTGGGAGGAGGGAAATAAGGCGGTAGTTGGAGGGAGAGGTGGGGGTACCTCCTTTTGGGAGGATGACAGTGGCGTGCTTCCATGCTTGGGGTTGACAGTGGTGGCAAGGATTGGTTTAAGAGTTTGTAGCTGGAGTTGCTATGGCAGTGGCGGGAGGTAGAGGAGTTTAGGGTCCAAGCCATCTGGGGATTTGCCTGCTGAAGGGTTGAGAGAAAGTAGTGCATCTAGGGCATCCGCTGCAGAGATGTCACTGAAGGAAAAGGCGAGGCCTAGTCAGGTTCGTTATGTTGTAGAGGGTCACGATAGGTACAGGGTTTGGCAGGGCAGAGAGGAGAGTGGCAGCACAAGTGGAGAAATATATGTTAAACTTGTGTCTACAAGGGTCTTTCCTACTTCTTGGTTACCTTTCCAGTCTCTCTCTCTTGCTGCTCTTCCTTGTTCTTCCTTTACTCCTATATGACTGGCCTGGCCAGCCATTTCCTCTGTGTATTATGGGATATCTGGAGCACAGGTAACTGACAAAATGGGAGGAGTTGGGGCTCCCTTCCATGAATATTAGTGAAATTCATTTTAGTTTTTTTTTGGGCCCTAGTACATGCCATAAAATATTATCCCATAGGACTGTGTCAGTAGTAGAAATAGGATGTATATATGTATTTAACCATGTTATAAGTAGATTAATCCACTCAAGAGGCATAGGTTACTTGAGCAATTAATCCACTGGTTGGTGTTGTTGGCACTCAACCTGTGGCCTCGTGTAACAACACACACACACACACACACACACACACACACACCAGCCATGGATTAATTCCCCAGTAACCCCACCAGCCCGTGGATTATTCCTCATTTGTTATACTGGAAAGTCTTGTCAAATTTAAATCACTGGGTATAATATAATTAATTGGAGTTCATTAATATTCATGACTGCTTGACTGAGAAGACAAACAGCCAATAGGACAGCAGCTGGGTATATAAAAAGGCTTCTAGTTTAGACCCAAGTCAGTTAGCCTGGGGAAAGTGAAAGGGTGCTGTCTGTGCTCTGCTGCTAAGAGACTGGCATTCTTGTGTAACCCCCCTACAAATGGGGGTTCCCAAGTCTTTCTTGGGTGTGCCTATGCCCACTGCCAGGCTGGTATCCTGTGTCTTAATCATTTAAATGCTATTGTCTGTGAGTGCCTTTATAGCTCTGTGTACTGTCTCTTTAAGAGCTGCCTATATTGCAGTGTAATAGTTAATCTGGGTGGAGGCTGAGTGTTCCTATGCTCGAGTCCCACCTGGGCTGCCAGATTATGGCCCATTCTGCCATCGCTAATTGCACAGGGGAGCTCTGTTAGAAGCTGTATTTATTTGCTGAGTATCTATTATAATAGTAATGTTTATTGAAGTTTGTCTAACCTGCCTTCTTTGCAGCATGGACATTTCTGTATTGCACCATCATCTTGGTTGTGGACTAAAAGTTTGGACCAATCAGTACCTTTGGGGACCCTAAAATGGTGTCTGTCCCCAGGAGTCTTGTGGGAGTGAAATTTGTAGGAATTGTAGCTTTGAGACTTTGGTGCCTGAATGGACCTGGACAGGAGCCCTGCTGTGACAGACAGATGGATCAACCAACCAAACCTTTTGGATCTTGGAGAAGTCTCAAGCTGCCTGCAGCAGAAGTCAGTCTGAGTTGGGGAATTGAGAGGTGAACAGCTCGAGATACTCGAGCAGCTACCCTCTTGATTGCATGGGAAACTGGTGGAGAGGCTGAGTTTGGCCTGTCTGCCTAATTGTCCCTAAGATAGGGATCCTCTGAAGTACTTGATTACTGTACTTCGCCGAGCCAAATTGTCACAGAAACCACCAGATTGTGATTGTATTTTTGCCTGAAGAAGACCAAAGATTTGCTGTATGCGTGATCGGCCTGTCAGGACTTCTGAGATCACCACAGATAACATAGTTTGCACAGAGACACTGTAATTGCGACCGGACTGTTATCCAAACTGTGGTATTGCTTTCTTTTACTATAAATGTGCTATCTGCTGTTAGTGGGTCAGATTTGGTTCCCCACTGCCTAATTGTGTCGCTGCTTGCTGGAGGATGCATCCAGCCCCTACCAGACTGAATCCGATTCATCTCCACTTGGTCTGGGCCTTGCCACCCTAGCCCAGCCAGTTAATCATGCCACAGAGAAGACCCTCTGCAAGAGACCTGCCTGGGGATCAGCCCCTGCTCAACACCTTGAACAGGAATGATGCCTTGGTGATTCGTGTGGTCCCTGCTTCTTCTGGCATACCAGCTCATCAACTTGCAGTCTCCATTTCGTCCATCCTGTGTCCTGTACTGGGTAGCAGGAGTAAACACTAAGGTAGCTCGCTGCAACACCAGCTAAATCAAAGTGTTGTCATCTGATTTAGGTGTTGTCTTCTTGTCATGAACTGAGCCCTCGGCTCTGGATTACAAATTGTGTGTGGTTGTGCATGCCTTTTCTTTTCATCTTAGGGCCCCGACCAGCTGCAACACCGCCTACCCTGGGCAACGCTCCAGGCTAGCCCACTTTCCTTCCAACTGGGTACCCAGAGCGTGTGACTGTGCAGGGACTCTAAAGTGCATGCATGATTGTCTTATTGAATCAGCATTTAAACTAATCAACCTGATCACGCCCATCCCTTATTCAAGTCCCCAAATAAATCAGATCTAACTCTTTTACATTTAATCTGACTGTGGTTCCAGTTTGTACCAAAAGCACTGTACTGTTGTTATTTGCTGTGCATAACCTTGTTTTACAGGGGTCTCCAGGGTCAAACTAGTGGAACCAGCCCTGGTGGTAAGTGAAGACAGTGTGGCGATTTGTATGCTGAATGGGGCTATTGTGAAAGTGTCTGTTGGATATTGTCTAGGCCACTAGAGGGGAAAGAGGGGGTTACAGTGTCCTGGAGGGCTATACCTAGGTTAGCCTTGCTACTTACAACCCTATCCTCCAGGTGGAGGCACCCATTTCAGTACCCAGGCCCTTAACCTACAACTAGCCAAGCAGGCAGGGTAGTAGCTCTTAGGATAGCGCCACCTAGGGGTTACATCTTGGAGGCACCGCTGGGATTAGCACCTTCTAGTGGTCAGAAGTGGATACTACAACCCCACATTCAACAATTGTAACAAAATGGAGGTGCTCACTACACCTAAGCTTAAGACTGCCCCCATAAGCTATTAGTGCGCTGCATGATGGGGTGGAGTGAAGCTGGGGTAGATCCCCAACAGGCCCACTCTGTTAATGGATGTCCCATAAAGGACCACTAATAACGATATTGTAGAGACTGTTGAGCAAGTTAAGTGTTTGGGGAAGGTTGAGGTGAAGGGAAGGACTCGACCTGTTTGATCAAACCATGGTGGTCTTCCTCTCCTGCAGCCTCCCATAGATCCAGAGAAGGTGCCCCTGTTATTATGCCTGGAGGGTCTCAGAAGGGATGTAGGGTCATTCATCTGCACAGTGATCCGGCTATTCCTGGGTGGTCCCCATTATAGAGGGGTTCAAAGATAAACTGCTTAAGTTGTTAGCCTCTGAGGGTGATCTGCCAAAGAGTTCATAAAGATGTTAAATCTTTCTGAGGATACCACTCCATTGCAGTCACCTATAGTGTCTCCTGCCACCCCTAGGATCTTCACCATGGTTATCTCTCCCATAGTGATACCATCTGTACACCTGGACTCTACCAGAGGCTTAGACTCTTCTCTGGCACAGTCTCAGTGCCCGTAGGAGAGGCAACCTGGAAACGTGGATGGACTATGCCACCCTCCTGATCCAAGAGTGGCAGTGCTCAGAGGGAGAGAAAGGAAGAGGCTCATGGAGAATTTGTGGGGCCTTGCACTGGAGGCCATCAGTTTTCTTCGATCAACCAGGCCAGAGGCTACTGCTGCTGAATACCTCTCTGCATTGGAGGGGTTTTTGGTAGTACCAAGTCAGGAGATGATTTGCTGTAGAAATTCAAATCTGCAAAGCAATGGAAGAATGAGAAGTTGCCTATGTTTGTTACCAGAATCAAAAGGGCTCTGCAGAGGGCCCACAGGAAAGGAGGAGTGCCTGCTAATGAACTAAATCGGGTCAGGTTGGACCATATCCTCAAATCAGGTAGACTAATCCTTCTGAGTATTGTCACCTCATGAAAGAGATTCGTGAAGCACAGAATGATGAAGAGGGTGGAGGCCCTATGCGGGGTAGTCCATACCTGCCAGACCCCTGAAAGAAGTGACGAGACTGAGTTGCAGCAAATGAGGGAACTGATTAAAGAACTGACAGAGTTGAGAGTCAGTCAACAAGCCGCTGAGGCGGCAAGAGATGCTAACCCCTGCCAGGCACCCCTCAGTCAAAAGCGAGGTCCCGCCTGGCAGGGTGAGGTGCACGCCATCTGTTCTGAAACCCAGACTGAGGGTAACCTGCTGGAAGAGGTACGAGAGCTGAGGGCCCTGGTGGTAAACCTGCTCCGAGCTACACAAGCCGTTAATCCCTGGGAAGCCCAGAAAGCAAGTCGCAGACAAAGAAGGCCCTGAGATTCACCTACCATGCCCAAGCAGGAGACAGCCCGGTCCCCCAAAGAGCCTATCTTTTTTTGTATATTCTGTTTATTGAAAGTTTTCAGACATGTGGACTGATACATACTACGACAAGAAACACATATAGACACAAATACATACATACAAACAAGTCCCAGTCACATCATTATTTTATCATATATATCCCACTTACAAAAATATAGTCGAGTGTGCAAATATATCCCATTAACTTATGTATACTTAACTACCCCAGCTAATCATACCACGATAAGAGGCACAGAGAGCAATCCTCGCCCCACTGCCCATTTATATTATGCAAGAGGGCCAGACCCGCCTCATTCTCTGACTCCTAAATTAACTGTTCATAATCCCCCACCCACAGCCATGGGAGGTGAATCCCAAACCCTGTCAAATGCTCTAGGCTTAGATATTCAACCCTGCATGGAGCATTAAGTTTTGGACACACTCAGGGTTGCCAAGAAAGGCGCCCAATCTCTCAAGAACCTCTCCTCCTTATCTCTGACTAACTATGTGAGTCTCTCTAAAGCCAGTGAACGAGAACCAGCCTTCTCCAGTCGGCCAACGTGAACCTTTCCATCCACCCAGGTGTTCTGAATGCAATGCCTGGCCAGCACAAACACCACCCTTGCTCATCTAGGTAATAATTGCCACTCCACTTCCCTTCTATTCTTTCTACCCCAAATAGACAAACTAGTGGGTCACGGGTCAGTCGGACCCCATCCCTTGTTTACCTCCTAAACAACCCTCCCCAGAAGTTAGCCAAGATGGGACATGTCCAGAAGCAATGAAAAAGGTACCCAACCCTCTCCTACACCTTCTGCAATTCAGTGAGATAGCGAGGGTGCACCCTATGCACTGCCACTGGCGGTCAGTATATGCTGTGCAAAACTTATAAAAAGCCTCTTTAAATTTATTATAAATCATAATTCCCTCTGGCAAACCTAGCACCAGCTCCCAGTTCCTTCAATATCTGCAGTCCTAAATCCCTTTCCCACCATGCCTTTGTGGGGCCCATTAGGTCTGGCAAGCCCTGCTTCTCTAGTTTAGCTATTTTCCCAACAAACCCTTTTTGGTCCTTCCTAGCCTGGCATACCACCTGCTCAATTCTACTTGAGGCACACCTCCCTTCCGTTCATGCCCTGTCGCCCCTACATATGTCTTCACCTGCAAATACCGAATAAATGAGTGGCCCTTATCCCTAACTCTCACCTGACTTCATTGAACTCACGCAACTCACCTTTCTCCAATAGGGCCCCTACACATACCATTCCTCCCTTTTCCCATTCTAGGAATCCCTATCTTCCATCCCAGGGGCAAAAAGGTTTCCTCACAATCGGGAGTAGGATAGTCTCCTCTGGGCTAATCCTTTTTTCCACCAAAGGTGATCCCAGGCCTCTAATGTCTCCCTGACTAATGGGTTGCCATTACCCAAGTCTCTAAATGCACGCAGCCCCTTACTATGGAGGTATGCTGTGAGCCTCCCGGGATTACCTCCTGTTCCAACCTGACCCAGCTGGCCACTGCAGGCCTATGTACCCAGTCTGCCACCCCGAGTTGCACTGCCTTATAATATGCATCTAAGTCTGGGAAGCCAAGGCCTCCCTGCTCCTATCTGCCTTAAGCCTTGCCAAGCTAATTCTGGGCTTTTTCCCTGCCAAATGAAGCCTGTGAACCTTCTCCAGCCGTTTCATGTCCCTTTGTAAGCCTGATCTGCAGCATTTGCATAGGATAAAGAATGCGGGAATAATATTCATTTTTATAAGATTATCCTCCCAATCCAAGATATTGGCAGTTGCCTCCATCTCCAGGTCTGCCAGCAACATTTTGATCAAGGGTGGAAGTTCAACTTATACAACTCTTCCCACCTTCGGCCAATCCAGACCCCCAGATATTTAAAATCTGACCCTACAATCCTGAATCCCTTCCGCTGCACCTCTGGGTCCATGTCTGGGAACCCCATGACTTCGATTTCCTAACATTGATCTTATACCAGAGAACCCTGCAAACTTATCAATAATGCCATCAGGTACCTCATTGAGTCCCCATCTCTCCTAAGGAGAGTAGCATATCGTCAGCATAAAGCCCACCTTATGTTCTCTGCCCTCCCATCGCCCACCCCTACCACACCCTCATGCTGGCGAATCGCGCCATTAGAGGTTCGATGCTAGCAAATAGCAGGGGGACAAAGGACATCCCTGCCTCATCCCCTCACCTACCTAAATTTTCTAGAAAAGCACCCATTCACCATTACTTGTGCACAAGGCCTTAGGTACATGGCCCTGACCCACCCTATAAACATGCCCCCACACCAAACCGGGTCATTACCCAAAGAGGTATTCCCATTCTACCTGTCGAGCGCTTTTCAGCGCCTAAGGATATCACCCCACCTTGACACCAGCCCGTCCAGCCCGCACACAATATTTAACAATCTATGAACATTATGATAGGACTGCCTCCCTAATAAACCCAGTCTGGTCTGGGTGGACCACCTCCGTAGAATATTCTCCAGTCTCGTAGAAAGGGGATTTTGGCTAAGATTTTCATATCCACATTAAGAAGGAGATTGGTCTATAAGCTGAGCATTCAAGCTCATCCTGGCCCCTCACGTATTAAACAGATACTGGCTTCATAACATGAGTCAGGTAGCACTGGAACCTGTCCTCCTCCCCTCTATCAAATACTTTTCTCAGTACCTCCGCCATTTCCCCCTAAAATTCTATAATACTCAACTGGAAATCCATCTGGTCCACTAGCCTTTCCCTCCTGCAGTTTCTGTATGGCCTCAGAATTTCCGCTCTTGAGATGGGCTGACTCAACTCCTCCCTCTGCTTATCCGTGATTCCCTGCAGCAATACCCCACTCAAAACTCCCTTATACGATCCTCTTTCCCCCACATGCTCTGCCCTGCAGTTTTCTAAAATCTCCTGAAGCACTCTGCTATGCCCTTTGAACTTGTGGTGACCTGCCCTCCTCTTCCCTAATCCGCAGGATCTGAGTTTAGCATCTGCCCCCTTTCATCAGCTTCACCAGCATAGGCCCGGCTTGTTCCCCACTCAAGATCCTCCTCTGACAGCAAAACCATGTTTTCCGCTTCTTCCCTCAGGAGGGAATTAAGAGTTTCCTCGCCATTGTCAGCAATTTAGGGGCTTCTCCCTCTCCCCCCTCCACCTGCTTCCAACTCCTTCACCTGCCTTTGTAATTCTTCCCTTTGCCCCTGTTCTGTTTTTAATCTTGGCAACATATGCTATTATAGCCTCATATAAGCCTTACCCGCCTCCCAAAGGATAGCACTGGACACCTCACCCATTGGTTCAACTCTACATAAGCTTTCCATTGCTCCAGCAGGTATTCCCCAAATCCTCGATCCTTGACTAGATACGTGGGAATCTCCAGGATGAGTGCCTACTCTCCCCTTCTCCCGTAATTCTTAGCACCACCATAGCATGATCCGAAATGTAAATAGGACTGTGGCTTATCTCCTTAATCCTGCCCATCCAACTTCTAGGCAGAAAAATGTAGTCTAATCGAGACCAAGTTTTATGGGGTTGGAGTAAAACATATACTCCTGTCCAGTTGGGTTAACCACTCTCCAACTATCCACCATATCTAGATCTGCAATTCCAACTCTCCACTGGCTCATAGCCTCCGCCACCCCCTTACCTGTCGAGTGATCCACCCTTGCGCCCATTATCCAGTTAAAGTCTCCCCATAATAAGCCCGGGAATTGCTCTCTAACAAGCAGGCCCAGTAAAGAGGAATAAAAAGCTGGTCATACATTGCTGGCGATAAACACATCCAAATGTAAGTGTTTCCGCCGCCATACCCCAGTAGCAAAGAAGTATCTACCCTTTAGGGTCTCTTACCACCCTCTTCACCTCAAACTGTAGGTTTTTATGCAAAAGTATCGCAACCCCTTTTATGTGAGGAATAAGAGGCCGCTAGACACTTCCCAACCCAATTCCACGCCAATTTGGCATGCTCCACCTCTGTTAAATGTGTCTCTTGTAGCAGTGCCACTTGCGCCCTAGGCCTAAGCGAGTTAGGAGTGCGGTCCTCTTCACTGGGCTTGCTATGCCTTTCACATTCCAGGATATAACATTTAAAGCGGCCGGATCACCCATTCCATCTAATAGCAATTTCCATTTTGGGAGTACTTTTACATGATATTGCATTGTATACATCCACTTTATCACAACCATTATCAAACCAAACATGCACTTTTTTTGATTCCTGCACACTCGACTACTATTCTTCAGATATGACCAGGCTACTACACTACAAACTAAGACAATAACAAATCTATCTATCCTAACATTCATATCCCATCTCTTCCTCTACTCCCTCCTTCCCTTTCCTCCCTCCTCATCACTTCTCCTCCCCACCTCCTCCTACTACACTAATTGCTAACATAGCACAAGTGTAGCCTCTAACACAAAAAAAATATGTTCAAAGTCTTCTTCCAAACTAAGATGGTCACTCCGCCCTCACCAGCAGCAGAATCCTCCTTCCAATCTGATTCCCCGGTGTTTCTTGCAAGATCCAACACGCATCTGCACATCCTCTTCCGCTTCAGCTCTTGCTCGGGAGCCCCTCACCCTCGCCTCCTTCCCACCTCTACGTCCCAACCCCTATCCCCCAACCTTACTTGCCCTAACCCTTCCTTACTATATCTCCTCCAGTCCTCTGTCATTCCCTTTTGGCAACCTATTCCTCCTTCCCCTAAGACTGTCCACCCAAACCCTCCTCCAACTCTCCATCCCGAACCATTATACTACCCCCCATCTTCACTCCTAAGTGGAGCAACTGCTAACATCACCTTCTATTCCTATAGCCTGACCTTGTCCTCCTACTCCCACCCTCGACTCGGAGTGCAGCGCAATGCCCGATCACCGACTCTCACTAAGCATAGGCACCACGCTATATCACGCACTCAGATTCCCCCAGCGGAAGAACCTGTCTTCCCCCTCCCTGAGCCCATCTTTTGTTACCACTGTGGAGAAGATGGGCACACCCGTTCACCTGCTGCTCACCTGAGAATCTGAGAAAGTTACTACTAGGCTGCTGGCATTGATTCGACGGAGCAACATACATCCGCAAGGTGGGGCAGCCTGAAAAACTATTCATCCAAGGCAGCTGCAAAGTCGACGCCCAAGTCCATGCCACCTGAGAGGTCCAAGGTGGTCCCTTCAATGGAAACTACAGTGACGGTGAGCGGTGTGTCTGCCAGGCCGTGCTTGACAGTGGATCTCAAGTAACTATAGTATTTCAAGATTGGTACCAGAAACATCTGCCTGATGTGCCCCTACAACCCTTGGAAGGTTTGCACATGTGGGGTTGAATGAGAAGTCCTATCCGCACTCGGGATGTATCTGGATCTGGCTGTCATTCCCTACCACCATGGCTGGGGTAGATGAACAATGTTGAGACACTTGCCTAGTGTGTCCCCCACTGGACTGTATGATGGGGTTCCTCTGTTAATTGGAACTAACGTCCAAATGTTTGGGAGGCTAGCACAAGTCTGCCATGAGAACAGAGACAACGGACTGGACAGGCCCTAAGAATTCCAGCATTAATCAAAGGGCTTATGACTTACAACAGAAACCCGACAAAGTGGACCGAGATGAGTCTGTGGGGATCATGTGGAAGAAGGATCCTGACTCTCTGGTGTTAGCACCCAATGCCCAGTGTGCCATTCATAGTGAGGTCTGTCTCAGGAAAGATGTGAAGAACAAAATATTAATGTTGGATGCACCTTGTGAAGGAAAATTGCCAGAGGGGCTACTGGTTAAACCTAGCATCCTATCTGCCCGTGCCCATGCCTATGCACGACGGTGATGGTCCAGATTCAAAATGTGTCAGATCGAGAAATCCAAGTGAACAGAGGGTGTACACTAGCTACAGTACACTGCGCAGATACTGTAGTATTACCAGCAACAAACATTCTGGCGAGAAGGAGGGTCACCCAGACCTATTTGACTTCAGTGATTCCTCATTGTTGGCCGAATGGAAGACCCAAACTAGCAGGAAACTGCCAGAGAGACCAAGTGTTTTCGCTAGAAGAGTGGGGTCGTAGGATGTGTCCATGGTGCTGAGCATACATACGCCTGCATGATGACCGATCATTTCGAGAGAGATCCGGCGCTCACCCCAGCAGATGTAGATGATGTTAGGAGGCACTTACAGGAAATGCTTGCTGCTATTATTCAAGAATCAAGGCGCCATAACCTCTTCCATCATGGTACAGCGTAAAAGAATGGGTCCGTGAGGATGTGTGGATTATCAAACCCTGAACTGCAGACCATCCCAGATCAATACACCATGCCACGTATACAGGATGCCCTGGACTGCCTGAATGGGAGCAAATGGTTCTCAGTATTGGATCTCCATAGTGGATATTACTGATTCTGATGGCCCAGAGGACCATGAGAAAATGGCCTTCATCTGTCCACTGGGTTCTACAAATTCCTGAGGATGCCACAGGGTTTTGGGTGCCCTGCCACCTTCCAGAGATTGATGGAGCATGCAGTGGGGATATGAACTTGCTAGAATGTTTAGTGTACTTAGATGATGTCGTTGCTTTTGGACGACGCTAGAGGAGCATGAGACCAGACTGTTCAAAATCTTAAATCGATTGGAAGAATTCAGTCTCAAGTTATCCATCGACGAGGCCAGTTTTTCCAAACATCTGTGAAATATGTGGGACACATAGTGTCTGGAAGGGATACAGACAGATCCCAGTATAAGTTGAATCTTTGACCACTTGACCCCAGCCCAATTACCTAAAAGAGCTACAGCGATTCATGGGGTTCTGTGGCTATTACTGCAGGTTCATCAAAGACTATTCAAGGGTGATTCGGCCGCTCCTTAACCTCACCCAAGGCTACCCCCTACCAACTACAAATACAAAAGGAGTCTGTCAAAGAACAAGAAAAGTGTATTTTCAAACAGGTGAGCCTTTTGGGACTCAATGGACACCGAATGTGAAGCAGCATTCTTTGAAATCATATACCAGCTCACCCACACCCCAGTCCTTGCCTATGCTGATCCTACCAAGCCCTATGTTCTACATACGGATGCCAGTTTGCAGGGCCTCGGGGCTGTGCTATATCAAGATTACGATGATGGCTTGGGACCTGTAGCTTTTCCAGTAGGGCTTGACCCCATCAGAACAGAACTATCCGGTCCAAAAGTTGGAATTCCTTGTCCTAAAATAGGCCATAGTTGACCAGTTTCATGAGTACCTTTATGGGGCAAAGATATTAGTGAAGACTGACAATAACCCACTGACCTATGTGCAGACTTTAGCTAAATTGGAGCGCACTGGGCACTTGTTGGCTTTCTGACTTATCGACTTATGATTATGCTGTTGAATACAGACTGGGACTAAACCACATTGATGCTGATGCCCTGTCATGAGGCCAGCTTCCAAGACCAATTGGGTCAGACTGTCTGAACTTGACATCGAGCATTATGTCAAAGTTTGATAAAGATGAAAAGTGTCTGCAGACACAGTGGACTGCCTAGTAGATTGCTTGGACCCTCCCAATACCTGCATACCAGCTGCCTATTGCCATTTCTCTGCTTTAGATATTAGTGCACTACCTCAGTCTGACAATGACAGTATTCAGTGCTCAATCCCAAGATCCCATGATTCAACCAGCACTTGACGCCCTGTGCAGGGAAAGATGTGTCCAAGTTATGCTCCCTGACTTGCGAACTGCTCTATTGTTCAAGGAAGGCTCCAGGTTAAAGTTGCATGATCAGTTGTTATACAGAGAGACAGTGGATCATCAGTGTCAAGTAGGCAAGCAACAGTTGGTCCTACCCATAGCCTTTTAAGCAGCTGGTACTGAGGTCCCTCCACAATCACATGGGGCACCTCAGTATTGACAGAACTCTCGACCTGGTATGATCCGATTCTACTGGCCAAAGATGGGGGCAGATGTTGAGCACCATGTAAAGATCTGCAGTCATTGCCTCCAAAGAAAAGCCCTGCCTCAGAAGGCTGCCCCCTTGTCAATATCACTACCAGCACCCCTCTTGAATTGGTCTGCATAGACTTGCTGTGTTTAGAACCTGACCAAAATAACATTGGCAATGTGTTGGTAGTTACTGATCATTTTACATGGTATGCACAAGCCTTCCCAACTAAAGATCAAAAGGTCTCTACCGTTGCCAAGGTGCTAGTGGAAAAATTCTTTGTCCACTATGTTGCCCCCCAGCGGATCCATTCTGACCAAGGCAGAGACTTTGAAAGTAGGTTAATCAAAGAGATGTTCTCTTGTGGGGTGCAGAAGTCAAGAACCACCCTATCACCTGCAGGGGACCCTCAACCAGAACGCTTTAACCGCACCCTTCTGGACATGCTGGGCACCTCCATCCTAAAGACAAGTCTAAGTGGAGCCAGTAGATTAGCACCTTGGTACACTCCTACAGTTGCACCAAAAGTGATGCTACTGGATTCTCTCCTATCGACTCATGTTCAGGAGGGAGGCCCGGCTGCCTGTAGATGTTTGCTTTGGGTCTCCCCAGATAGGGTCTGCACTGAAACTACTTGCAGTATGTACAGAAACTGTAAAGCTCAATTGAACCATGCATATCAACTGGCCCAAACAATGGCCACCAAGAGAAATCTTGCCAACAAAGAGAGGCACGACAAGAAAGTGAAGGTTCAGAGCTACTGCCTGGGACCGTGTGTTGTTGCATAATTTGGGACTGCATGGAAAGCATAAAATTGCTGACAGGTGGCACCATCTTCCTCATGTAGTAGTTGGATAATTGGATGACCTACCCGTTGTACAAGGTGCACCAGAGAATAACTCCAAAGCTGTCAAGACCATGCACCGTAATCACTTACTGCCCATCAGCCAAGTTATTATTGATGCTGAACCAACACCTGATACTTCTCCTGGGCCAGTGACTCTAACAGGAAGCAGAGTCAACCTGTTCCTCTTGTTCCAGAATTAAGGCCTCCCCTCACCAGGCCCAGAGTGATAGTGATGACTGTTCATCTGTCTCGGATGAGAGTGACTGTGATAATGCCTATTACCCTCATTTGTGAACTGGTCAGTTGTTTCAAGGCAATCCTCTGCAGAATCGTGGGATGAGCTGGGCCTTCAGAACTGCCTAACCCCAGCTTCTTCCTTGGACCCAGTGCCCCTGAAGAGTGAGGTACAAAGTATCACATCCGAGGTTGCAGATCTCTGTGTTTTGTAGAACTGTCTGATTTGCCCAAAGAAGGGGCTGATGGTCTGAGTCCCCTGGTAACATACCAGAACTTAAAGAACAATATGAAAGTGTTGACAGTACCCTCTCACTGCCACAGTCTCATCAGAATGAACTACCTGGGCCCTCTTCAGAAGATAATAATGAGCAAAGTATTGTGGAAACAGACTCTGCAGAGCAAGGAGCTGATAGTGCTCCCAATCTGGACATTCAACCAGTGCAGAGGTATCCTCACTACAGGAGAAGAAATCACGCAATGTTGACCACCCAGAGCCTGTAGTTCCTCCCCAGAAAATCTGGGCAGACCTGTTAAGCCAGTGCTACATTCTCAGTTATGATTCCCCTGGGAGGCCGGTGGACTTGCCTCTCAATGTGGTTCACAAAGGTAGTTCATTTTCCTGCTCACTGCTCAAACTGAGCCTGTCGGCCAACTCCTGGTTAATTGTTCTTCCTTCTCAATATGGTGCCCCCGCCCCATCCAGCCCCAAGTTAACTGATAGGAAGGCCCCTCTTACACTGTTTAATATACAAGAAGTTATAACATGGAATCAGTATAATAATGTTAATAGTATGTTAACATAGTGAAACTCAGTATCACATGTATGAAACTTGCATAACTATTGTCCATATGGATATAGTATTGCAAAGTGTATTAAAATGTATAATAACGTGATAAGTTTTCGTTAACTGATGCATCAGATATTATTTTCACAGTATGATATTGTCACGTAGGTCTTGTATATATTGCTTCTTCAATATTGTGATGTTGAGACTTGACGCAGGATGCCAAGTTTTTCCAGGCAGGAAGGTGTAACCCCCTGCAAATGGGGGTTCCTCAAAAGTTCCCTTGGGTGTGCCTAAATGCCCACTGCCAGGTTGGTGTCCTGTGTCTTAACTATTTAAATGCTATTGTCTGTGAGTGCCTTTTATAGCCTCTTTGTATTGTCTCTTTAAGAGCTGCCTATATAGGCAGTGTAATAGTTAATCTGGGTGGGGGCTGAGTGTTCCTATGCTCGAGTCTCACCCGTGCTGCCAATTATTGCTCCACTGCCATCGCTAGATTGTGCAGGGGGAGCTCTGTTAGAAGCTGTATTTACTTGCCAAGCATCTATTATAATAGTAATGTTATTAAAGTTTGCCTAACCTGCCTTCTTTGCAGCATGGACATTTCTGTATTGCACCACCATCTTGGTTGTGGACTAAAAGTCTGCACCAATCAGTACCTTTGGGGACCCTAAATGGTGTCTGTCCCCAGGGTCTTGTGGGAGTGAAATTCTGAAGGAACTGTAGTTTTGAGACTTTGGAGCCTAAATGGACCAGGAGGAGCCCTGCTGTGACAGAACAGATGGATCAGCCAACCAAACCTTTTGGATCTTGAGG
Source organism: Neoceratodus forsteri (assembly GCA_016271365.2). Classification (NCBI taxonomy): domain Eukaryota; kingdom Metazoa; phylum Chordata; order Ceratodontiformes; family Ceratodontidae; genus Neoceratodus; species Neoceratodus forsteri. The sequence goes on from CM057458.1 coordinate 35,255,557, forward strand.
AAGTCTCAAGCTGTCTACAGCAGAAGTCAGTCTGAGTTGGGAACTGAGAGAGGAACAGCTCGAGATATTCGAGCAGCTACCCCTGCAAAGTTGCACGGGAAACTGGTGGAAAGCCTGAGTTTGGCCTGTCTGCCTAATTGCCCCTAAGATAGGAATCCTCTGAAGTGCTTGATTACCGGACTTTCTCCGAACCAAATTGTGACAGAAGCCACCAGATTGTGACTGTATTTTGCCTGAAGAAGACCGAAGATTTGCTGTACATGATCGGCCTGTTAGACTTCGAGATCACCACAGATAGCATGGTTTGCACAGAGACACTGATTGCGATCGGACTGTTATCCGAACTGTGGTATTGCTTTCTTTTACTATAAATGTGCTGTTTGCTGTTAGTGGGTTGAGATTTGGTTCCCTGCCGAATTGTGTTGCGCTTTGCTGGAGGATGCATCCAGCCCTACCAGACTGAATCTGCATTCATCTCCACATGGTCTGGGCCTTGCCACCTAGCCCAGCCAGTTACTCATGCCACAGAGAAGACCCCTTGACGAGAGACCTGCCTGGGGATCAGCCTCCTGCTCAACACCTTGAACAGGAATGATGCATCGGTGATTCATGTGGGCTCCTGCTTCTTCTGGCATACCAGCTATCAACCTGCAGTCTCCATTTCATCCATCCTGTGTCCTGTGCTGGGTAGTGTAACCCCTCTATGTGTCCAGCATTTGTAGCATGGATATACATAGGGTATCTATGGGTTCGGGAAGGATGAGGTTACCTGGCACAAGAGACCTAGGTTTGACTACTCTGCACAGGGCACCCAAGTAAATCCAACTACAGGAAGCAATAACTGTAATGTCCAGAACCAGAATTGGGATTTTTCAGTGTGGCTTTATTTATTAACTCACTGAACATAAACAAAGCTCTGTATGGTCCTCCCACAGGGCTACGTAACTGTAATGCAGATTAGAGGTCTAAACACAGCGGTCCATTTGAGGAATGAACACTACAACAGTTGTCTGGCTTTGGACCCACCAGGCACTCAGCCGGACTTTGCATGCCCATTGGATACATGGCCCGACTGGTCCGCCCCTGCCGCCACTCTACTGACGGTCCACTTGACGAGTGAACCCAAACTCTACTTGGAAAGACATCCCATCAAACAAGGAGGCTCCCAAACTGTGGCTCCCACACCACTTCAAGTGTCATGACTTCATAGAGATTTTGTTTTCGTACTTCCAATTTGAACTCCCATCAAACAGGGAGACTCCTATCAAACAAGGAGTAATGTTCCCATCCTGTGGCTCCCACACCACTTGAAGTCTCGACTCCTAGAGATTTTCAAGTTAGGACCACGTCTGGGTACCCACCCCATCACTGGCCGCGCATGAGGCAAAGCAAAAACACAGAAGAAATCCATAGAGGTGGACCTGGCTTACTAAAGATGGGGATCTATCACCTCCAGCTCCCACAGCCCATACCCGCCATTTCTCTGGACACACAGAACTTTAGACTTTAAAACTGTAGATTGACGGTGGATGACCTGAAGCACCCTCTACAATGAACTTTAACATTTTAAATAGATGACTGCTCATTTGTTTGTCCTAGTTAACATAGTTCTCCCAAATAGCAGTCCCCAATACTTGAAATCCAACTGAAGAAAGAAGTTGTTTGCCCCTTCCAATGAGGCCAAACACTCACCCATTCGTTGCAGGTGCCCACAGGCGAAGAAATGTAACCTTGCTGTTATACATGAAAAGACTGAACTTAAATTAAAACAGGCAGCTTTCTTTCCAAGGTGGGGAAGGGATTGCCCCTGAACCCACAAAGAACTTTTCTCCCCCCGGGGGGGGGTAAACAGACACTGCTGGTGTCCTTCTTGTTTTCTTAAGGACAAACTGAAGACTGACTTTGAATTCCCAAGATTCTAGAACTACTCTGAGCTGAAGATTCCAACTGTGGCTCATGCAGCTGTGACAATTCTATATAGATGTCATCCTCAAGTCTCAGCTGTGACGATGAGACAGTGTGAAACCCATTTAACTGGAGTTTCACAAGCTGCCTTCCTGCCTACCACTAGGTCTTACTGGGATTCTAGTAACCCTGCAACAAAGGGGTTACACTGCCTTGACCAGGAAAATGACTGTCCCCAGTCATTATGCACCCGGCCTAGGCCATCTCACCCTATGTGCTACTCATGGAGGGGGTGATCAGGCCCCTCCTACCATGTGCGAGCACAGATAGGCAACACTAAGGGCCTAGAGGCCTACAGCTGACATTTATTTATTTTTATTGTAGAGATCAGATTTACAACCTTTGAGTCAAAGACTGTTTACAAAGGTACCTCGTCCAAAAAGGGGGGACAACAAAAGTATGAGATTAGGACAGGGAAATGACGAAACAGGTTAGATACATAAAAATATACACTTGGAGAGAGCAGAGCGAGGATGGCTGGATTAAACTTGTGGAAGGTACTAACATTGGTAAGAACAACAAGAGACTCAATTGACAGCAAGTCACAAGTTAATAGGTACTAACATTGGTAAAACAATAATAGATACATTATTCATAATTGAGCATGTCCAAGCTAATATGTAGCTATATAAGACCGGTGGGCGTAGGGCTTGAAAAGGTTAGTAGGGACCGGCATAGAGGCAGTGAGGACGGCGTGGGGCAGCTAAGCATTTACAACATCGGCTGTCAATAATATGCTGGCGAAGACGATTTTGAAGCTGCCAATACCTGGGATCTTGGAGATAGTTTCAGGAAGGGAGTTAAACCAGGACGGGGCTTGGTGATGGAAAGATCTTTGCAGCGAGAGGTCCTCGCTCTGGGAACGTTGAAGGTGGCTGCGGCGCATACTGGTTGGCAGGGACCTAGCAGCCTGCTGCAAAGGTCCAGAGACCCCAGGAGGGCAGAGACCTGACAAGGATTTTTGGCCAGTAGGCAGGTTTGATAATTCAGTCTTTCCTCAAGAGTGAGTATTTTGTGGCGGAGTATAGCAAACAGGTGTGGGTTCTGCTGTGGGCACCGGTAAGGAGCCTACATGCTTTATTGATAGAGGTCTGGACTTTGGATAAGGCAGAGGCATCAGCAGCGAAACAGGGAGACCGTAGTCAGCCAGCGATAATACCGATGAGGTGATGGCTAGTTTTAAGGCGGGTTCAGGGAGACAGTCTTTGTGGCGGTAGAGAAGACCGATCCTGGAGTTCATTGCAGATGACAGAGCTTTAAGGTGGGCGTGGAAAGTAAGGCCGGAGTCAAAGGTGATGCCCAGGTACTTATAGGATGTAACCTGCTCCAGAGGGAGGGCGTGCTGGTGGTGATGTGGAGGGAAGTCTCTGGCATTGTTTTGCCGATGAGAAAATAGCATGGACTTAGTTTTCTTTAGGTTCAGGACTAGGCGGTGATTATTGAACCACTTTTCGGTTTGGAGGAAGGCGCTTTGCAGCATGCTTTGGAGTGGGAGTGGGTCAGGGTGTGATGCAAGGATAACAGCGCATCAGCATAGAGTAATATTTTACTGGAACAGGAGCTGGGAGGGTGTTCAGGAATAGGCTGAAAAGGGTCGGGCCAAGGATGGAGCCTTGGGGACACCAGTGATACAGGAAGGTAGGAGAGAGGGTCCCATTTAGTTTGACTCTTTGGGACCTGTTGTGTGGGTAGCTTGCGAACCACTTCAGGGGCCGGCTGGAGACCAGTGTACTGAGGGAGTTTAGTAGCAGGGGTGGCACACATGTCGAAGGCCTTGGACAGGTCTATAAAGACCGCCCTGCAAGATGACCTTTGTCTAGTGCTGAGTGAATGTGGTGGGAGAATTCCAGAAGGGCAGTGGATGTGCTATGCCGGTGAAACCCGTGTTGCTCTGGACAAAGGAGGTTGTAGTTAGTAAGATATTCTGAGAGCTGAGTGTTTACTATTTTTTCTAAGGCTTTGGATAGGGGAAGGATGGAGATGGGCCTGTAGTTATTAGGCAGAGTGCGGTCCCCGACTTATGGATGGGGGTTACTTCAGCATGCTTCCAGGCCTTAGGAATTGGCCGAGGCATAGGGATTTGTTAATGATAAGCGCCAGCGGGTGAGCATGACATCCAGCACGAGGCGAAGTATCCTGGAGTCGAGAGGGTCATTGGTAGGGTTCTGAGAGGCGAGGGCTTATTAAGAAAGGTTTGGCATCGTGGGTGAGATCATTCGAAGTGGAATTGTGGCCTGGAAATGGGAGCGTGGGAGGGTTGGCAACCGGTCAGAAAAATGGGCCGGGAGGACGGCACTTAAGTCAGTGAAAGTTTTATTAAGGCAGTTAGCAATACAGGTGGGGTCAGTCGAGACAGTCCCATTTATGACAATCTGGGATGGAGGGGGAGCGGGTCTTACCATTTAAATCTTTAATGTTGTCCCAGAAAGCTCTGGACGAGCCCCAGGTGGATGTCAACGTAGCCTGGTAGAATTTGCTTTAGCCTGCTTGATTGTCCAGGAGCATTGATTGCGGGTTGCCCTGTAGGCTTGCCTGTCAGCAACCCTGCCGAGTCATTAGCTGTGCCAGAGGTTATTCTCTTTTTAGTTGTTGGATCAGTGCAGGAGTGATCCATGCAGCAGTCCGTTTTTTATCCTACGAGTGTTGAGGGTGCATACAGATCACAGGCGTGGTTGAAGGCCGTGGAGAGGTAGGTAAGGGCAAATTTAACGTCAGGAGCGCTGGCCAATGGGGACCAGTCCGATTGGGCGAGGTGACGTTTGAGGTTGGCGAGACCTCCGGGGAGAAACCGGGGCGAGGGGTCCTGCTGACCCAGGGCTGAGGGTGGGGAGGACCAGAAGCAGATGACTGGAGAGTGGTCACTGAGTGAGTCCGCAAGGACATCAACGGAGACGACTTTATGAGGTCGGTTAGAGAGGATGACGTCCAGGAGGGAGCTAGTTCCTGTTACTTTGTTAAGTCTAGTGGGCTGAGTGACCAGTTGGGACAGGTCAAGGGCTGCAAGCTCATTCTTCAGATTATCTGCTGAGGGCTGAGCCAATTTGAATTTAAGTCACCCATAATTAACTGTTCAGCTTCGGGGGTAAGGTAGCCAGGTAGTCAAGGAGAGAGGAGGCTGCAGAGTCTTGTTAGTCCCTCGGGGTGATAAGCCGTAGTTAGAGTGGACCGCGTCCAGGGTAGGGGTGATTTTAGGTATGGCTTGCGCCCCATGGTTAAGCTCGGGGTGGGAGGGAAAGCCCGAGGATCAAGTTGTGCAAGTAGATAGCACACCCCTCCACGCCGGCCCATCCTATCAGCCCTGAAAATGGTAAAACCAGGAAGGAGATGGCAGAGTCAGGCGTGAGGAGGAGAGCCAGGTTTTGCAATGCATGAGAATATCCGGGAGTGTTGGGTCACCCAACATTGGAGGCTGCAGTTTTCTTAGGGAGACTGCATATGTTAATAAAAGCGATTCAAAGCCTTTGCCATCAGTGGGCAGAGGCGTGGCAGGATGACAGGCCGGGGTTTGGGTTCACATTGCCGGAGAGCAGAAGCAGCAGGAGAATTAGGCGCCTTGCGTGGGGTTTGTAGCTGGAGGGGGTGCAAATGTACGACGGGACCCCACCAGGGAGGAGCAGGGGATAGAAGGAGAGAAACAACTGAGGGCGTTAGGCAAGGAGAGTGTCCACTGTGAATGGAAACACAATACTGTGAGTAGCACAACGGTGGTTGGTGGGTGGGGTGGTGGTAATCCAGGGCACGGGAGGGATTCAGGGAATGGGTTGAGGATAGATGTGGGTAGTCCGTTGGGGAGCCTGGAGTTCAGAGTGGGGGGCAGTGTGCTTTGGTTGGGGCAGGTTGATGGGGTGTATAGATGGGCAGAGAGAGAGCGAGGGTGCTGTAGCAGGAGGAGGACCAGCATAGTAAAGACCATGCTTGAGTGAGACATTTCAGTAAAGAGCAAGAAATGAGGGCAGGTCTCTCTAGTGCTGGAGCGATATAACCAGCAAATGGGAAAGTAGGCATATCAGCCTCTACTCTATCCACTTACTATGGACACCTAGTGGCTCTGGTAGAACCGTCCAGAGCATAGCCCCTGATAGATCAGCACTGCGTCCCCTACTGCAGGTCAGGGCCACAGCCTGTCCATCCCCCAACCCTCTAGGGAAACCTATCTGCCTCTAACATAACATCCCAAACAAAACAAAACCCGGGACCTCCCGACCTTGGGCAGCCTGCAACTACAACATTAGAAACACAAACAGTACTTTAATTTCTAAACATAAGCACTGAAATGAGGAACTCCGATGAGCCCTCCTCCTCTTCTTGTCTTCTTCTGTCTTCCAGGAACACCTGTAAGAAAAGACAAAAACAAAACAAAAAAACACACCTAATCTGCATTTACGATCTACCTAAACAACAGTGACAAAAACACAACAACCCTTACCATACAGGAAAACAGAACACTAAACAATCCCAAAAAGAAAAAATATATATTTTTTTTTTGAAAAGTAAAAGACAGTATATACATTAAGTACAGAAATGACATTGATAACAATACACCTTTGGGGGGATGGAATGCCCTAAATGTCCCACTAGTGACTACAAGGCCGGCCAGTCCATTAAAGAGTCTCTCCTGGGCCGGAGCCCAGTGAACATAGTCTTTAAGGCCATAATCCTGAAGGGAGAGTCTTTGGGACAGTTCACACTGTCTGAAGTCTGTAGTGTAAGGTGTGTATGCAATGTCATAAAGATAGAATAAAAAGATTGTGACTCACCAGCCTCTTGAAGTATTCGAACTCACAAACCTGGTCCCTTCCAAGACTCTCCCTGGCAGCATTTCTTCTGATACAGCTGGGCGGACATCTTCCGGGAACCCACAGGAGTGCACATCTGGAAACAGCTGGGCTGATGTCATAACTGGAGAAGGAACCTTAGAACAGGAACAAAAGAGAAACAGCTGGTCCGCGTCATCCCGATTACCAGGCGATGAACAGGCAAACAGCTGGGCTGGTGTCCTCTCTGGATCTGAAGTCATCTGGTGGTAGCAGTAGATGGTTATTGATTAAGGCAGTACACTGTGGACTGAAGAATGTGGAGCACCTGATTTGTTGTTTATTCATATTGGCAGTTCAATAAGGGACTTCACAGTGTAGATGTGGCAGTATTGACTACCACTGCTCGGCTCTCCATTTTGTAGGCACGGGCTTAATTTCTGGGAGGTCCTTGCACTGAGGCCAATAGAGGGGGTCAGGGGCTTGAATTATTACTCCATCTGGGCACACATAATTCACACAGTGGAGACTTCAGTCCCTCTCCGTCCACTATTCTCACTCTGTCCATAAACAGTGTCCTGCCTCTCTTCCACTGTGTATACTTTTCATGGAACAGTCTATTCTTTACATGCTGGTTAGCCCCAGGATGCACATGTTTCATTGCTTCATCCCAGATCCAGGATTTCCTGCAGTTCTCAATCTCTCCCAGACTCTCCGAGGAAAGGTAGGAAAGGTCATACCAAAGATTTCATTGGCCTTTCTACAACCAGTCTCTCCTCTTTACTTGCTTTGGTCAATCTGAGACCGCTGGCCTGGCTTGGGGTGGCCAGTCCTGGTTCTGCCAGCTTCAGATCCTCAATGAAATTAAAACGGATCCCTGACTTCTTCTTCTTCTTCTGGTGAAGCCAGGCAGTGGCATCACCACCTTCTTGAACACATTCCTCCGAGGCAAGATCTTGAGGCTGTGTACCCGCTCCTATCTCACAAGGCCACTTAGGTTCCTCCTCATCTTCCTCTTCACTGAGGATCTGAGCCCAGGAGTGAGCAGTAGTTCTCACCCCGAGACTATCCATTCATCACTAGGAGCAGAGGTCGACACCTCCCATTCAACGGCCTCCCGATCTCATCTTCACCTTGAGACTTGGGCTAGGCCCCCACCCAGGGATCTATTGATGCTTTATCTGAACTTGCCTTCTGAGATCCAGCATCCAAAACCTCAACTTCAGATTCAGTCTCTAATTCTGCACTCTCTAACTTTGTGCCACACTCCCAGGGACCTTCCTCCACAGGCTCCTGCTGCTGTGTGCTGCCAACTGCAGATTCTTGAAGTTGTGTCCATGTGGGAGCCAGATGAATTTGAGGCGCTTTATACAAGCCATATTTTGTAGACAACCAGCACAGTGAGGAATCATGAAGACATCCTTCCAGCACTAAAGCACATCTGGCATACATGCACTGGATAATTAGGAATTGCCACATCAGGAGGAGTTGCCCTCTATAGCACCAATTTTCAATGTCTCTCAATCTATTTACTGCTGCTGTTACTGCAACCCGGCATGATCCGGTAACGAGCTGGTCCTGAGGCCATAACTGCAGAAAACAAACAAAAGTTCACTGTAACTGAAAGTCCCACTTTAAATGAACACACTCTGTAGCTTTAAAATGGCTCCTCTGCTGCTGTGTTTACTTTACTACCCCACCCTGTAATGGCGGCAGCAGCACTCCTGTGCATCAACATTCAGACTCTGGGTCAAGCCACTGCACCCGATTTACATCAGCTACTATTAACTTTTATTTAAACTGCACAACTTGCTCTTTTCTGGCTGTTCTCACAGTTTACAGGATTTTCCTTGGACTTTTACATGCTGGCAACATTCATTTAATTACAGTCCCTTTTAAAACTTCAGGTTTCAGCACAGGATTGCCTGCTTTTACTAGTGTTGCACTTATTTTACAACCCACAGTCTCTCTCTGGCTGCAAACTTTAAACTGAGGCTACTTTCATTGCTATGCACACATTTAATGGCTTTACAGACTTGCACTTGCCAGCAGGATATCACACAATCGCTACTTGCAAAGCAACTATACAGCTGCACTCACATTTTATATGGCATTACTGAAAATCACTGATTTGAGCAGTTATAAATCGTTTACTCACTGTTATGGTAGCAGATTGCTGCGATGGAGGAAAATGGCCTGCAGCCAGATTTTGAAGGCCTCGGATTTCAAACGGGTGGGCAGTCTCGCGATCGTAGTATTAATCACACAATTCACTGATCCCACGACCGATAAGCGGGTTGAGCCCGATTTTGAACTAGAAAAGTCACTTTTCACTGTTTACAGCGCTTTGAACACTTCGCGAACGCTCCTCCACTGCCAGTAGATGCACTACTCTCTGTCTCCTCTCTCGAATGCTGAAGCAGACACTGAAGAGCTGGCTGAGGGCGGACTAATGGCAAACTGACCAACCACACGACGCCATGCAAATGAGCCTCTTCTTCCTCACGAGGGTCCTCTCCTCAGCGATCGTCGAGCAGGCAAATTTAAACTGAAAAGATGCACTTTTTTTTTCTCAACTGACTCCACGGCGGAGCCCATTTCAACCATGTAACATAGAGGATAATGTATGGTCCTCTATCGTTAACGGTCAGTTAACAGTCGAGAGGTTGCCAGGGCGACCATGTAAATCTCGAGGCCGAAGCTCGAGAGGTTTCGTGCCACAGCAACCTCGAGACGGTTAAAATTTGACCGCGTTTGTAGAGGATCCATACATTATTTTTTATAGTGTATGGTCCACTATCAAAATTAAATGGCTTACGCTTTTTTAAAAGTCACCGCTGTGCCCTTCAGTCCTTCCCGTGGGTTTCCCTTCAGTCGGTTCCCGTTGGAAAAAGCGCGCATATGCGAGACCACTGCTGTTGTTAACCTATCGATGTGACGTAGGATCAATAGGTTAACAACATATCTACGCCACATCGATGGGTTAACAACCTTAGGAAATGATGATTTCCTAAGGTTAACAGCATTCTAACATACATTATATTGCCATTAACTCTGCAGTCTCTAGTATTGCACAGAAAGCATTTCCAACATCCAGGGCATAATTTCTCTGTTGCTACCCCTAGTTTTCCACACTTTTCTTCACAGAACTTTATTTTAAAACTGACAAACGCTGTAAACTATGTTGATGCAGGACAAGGACACACACTTTGGCTTTACAGCTCCTTGGTAAACAGTTGGCATTTTTAAACAGCAGCACAAGATTCACAGCACACAGCACACACTAGGAAATTGCTTCAACTTTTTGGGCTACCGACTGCCAGATAGCCAAAACGCTTAGCCTACTTGCCCAAGCACCTTCCTTCCCAAACAAATCCAAAGCGGTGCCTCCATTTTGTAACCCCTCTATGTGTCCATATTTGTAGCATGGATATATAGGTATCTGCGAGTTCGGGAAGGATGAGGTTACCTGGCACAAGAGACCTAGGTTTGACTACTCTGCACAGGGGCACCCAAGTAAATCCAACTACAGGAAGCAATTACTGTAATGTCCAGAACCAGAATTGGGATTTTTCAGTGTGGCTTTATTTATTAACTCACTGAACATAAACAAAGCTCTGTATGGTCCCCACAGGGCTACGTAACTGTAATGGAATTAGAGGTTAAACACGGCGTCCATTTGAGGAATGAACACTACAACAGTTGTCTGGCTTTGGACCCACCAGGCACTCAGCCCGGACTTTGCATGCCCATTGGATACACAGCCTGACTGGTCCGCCCCTGCTGGCCACTCGACTGATGGTCCACTTGACGAGTGAACCCAAACTCTATTTGGAAGACATCCCATCAAACAAGGAGGCTCCCAAACTGTGGCTCCCCACACACTTCAAGTCTGCGACTCCTAGAGAGATTTTGTTTCGTGTTCCAATTCAAACTCCCATCAAACATGGAGACTCCCATCAAACAAGGAGTAATGTTCCCATCCTGTGGCTCCCCACACCACTTAGAGTCCACGACTCCTAGAGAGATTTTCAGAGTTCGACCCGTCTGGGTACCCACCCCATCACTGGCCAAGCGCGTCGAGGCAAGTAGCAAAAACACAGAAAAAATCCGTGAGGTGGACCTGGTTATTAAAGATGGGGATCTATCCCACCTCCAGCTCCCACAGCCTATACCGCCATTTTCTCTGGACACACAGAACTTTAGACTTTAAAACTGTAGATTGACGGTGGATGACCTGAAGCACCCTCTACAATGAACTTTAACTCTTTAAACAGATGACTGCTCTATTTGTTTGTCCTAGTTAACATAGTTCTCCCAAATAGCAGTCCCCAATACTTGAAATCCAACTGAAGAAAAGAAGTTGTTTGCCCTTCCAATGAGGCCAAACACTCACCCATTCATTGCAGGTGCCCCACAGGCGAAGAAATGTAACCTTTGCTGTTATACATGAACAGACAACTTAAATTAAAACAGGCAGCTTTCTTCCCAAGGTGGGAGAAGGGGATTGCCCCTGAACCCACAAAGAACTTTTTCTCACCCCCCGAGGGAGGGGGTAAACAGACAGTACTGTGTGTCCTTCTTGTTTCCTTAAGGACAAACTGAAGACTGACTTTGAATTCCCAAGATTCTAGAACTACTCTGAGCTGAAGATTCCAACTGTGGCTCATGCAGCTGTGACAATTCTATAATGATGTCATCCCTCTAGTCTCAGCTGTGACTGAGGACAGAGTGAGACAGTGTGAAACCCATTTAACTGGAGTTTCACAAGCTGCCTTCCTGCCTACCACTAGGTCTTACTGGGATTCTAATAACCCCGGTAACAAAGGGGTTACAGTAGCATGAGTAAACATCAGGGTAGCTCCCTGCAACATCAGCTAAATCAAAAGTGTTGTCATCTGATTCAATTGTTGTTTTCTTGTCACGAACTGAGCCCTCTGGCTCCAGATTACAAATTGTGTGTGTTGTGCATGCCTTTCTTTTCATCATAGGGCCCACCAGCTGCAACAGCTGCTACCCTGGGCAACGCTCCAGGCTAGCCCACCTTCCTTCCAACTGGGTACCCAGAGTCGTGACTGTGCAGGGACTCTAAAGTGCATGCATGATTGCCTGATTGAATCGGCATTTAAACTAATCAACCTGATCACACCCTCCCTTGTTCAAGTCCCTAAATAAATCAGATCCAACTTTTTGCATTTCATCTGACTGTGGTTCCAGCTTGTACCAAAAGCACTGTACTGTTGTTATTTGCTTTGCATAACCTTGTTTTACAGGGGGTCTCCGGGGCGAACTAGTGGAACCAGCCCTGGTGGTAAGTGCAGACAGTGTGGGGATTTGTATGCTGAATAGGGGCTATTGTAGAAAGTGTCTGTTGTATATTGTCTAGGCCACTAAGGGAAAGGGGTTACAGTGTCCTGAGGGCTGTACCCAGGTTAGCCTTGCTACTAACAACCCTGTCCTCCAGGTGGAGGCACCATTGCAGAACCCAGGCCCTTAACCTGCAACTAGCCAAGCAGGCAGGGTAGTAGCTCTTAGGATAGTGCCACCTAGGGTTTACACTTTGAAGACTGCTCCTGGTCCTGTGTATGTTCCTTGTCTGATTTGATTTTGTTCTGCCATTTTTGTTGTTATTTTCTGTGTAATAAATGCAGTTCACATCACGTTAAACCTTACTTCACGCCTTGGTGTCCTTTATTGCAATCCCACTTTGACAATGTGTACGAATGTTTAGCTACCTTTTTCCCATCCTGCTATTAGGATTAAACTGTTATTACTTGATTTCTTCTAGGAATTCAGTTAATTAAATTGCTGACTATATGTACCTACAGGATTTGGGATGATTGTGGCATAATGCCCATATGGAAAGCAGGACGTGAGCCAATTCTATCTGTTCTGACTCATACTTGGTATAGCTCTGAGTCATATGCCTTGTATTCGGTGATTTTAGGATATTTTATATTGGTATCTTCACCCATGAAGTATGGAATGGGAATTGGTCATTCACAGCCTTATTTAGAGAATGTAGCAGTACTGCCTGTATCAATTGATAACTGTCTGTATACACGCTTGTGAGCTTTGTTCTGCAAACTCATAAATAAAAGTTTTAAAAATGTAGTTTTTCCTTTTCTTCTGTGTTTCTCATTTCCCTGTCCTCAGGCTAGTCTTTGGTATAACGTCAGAACAGGTTATAAGTTTAGATCCCTGCTTGAACCTGTATCTCTGCTCTAGCACACCTCATGTCTGGGCACGGATTCTGGACCCTGATTTGAATGACTTCCTCACTCTAAGGAATCCTTCTAGCACACCTAACTCAGGGTGCAGCGCCAGACCCTGTCTGAACATCTTTTCTAGGGATTTTCTGGAGCCCCTTTTGCTGCTTGTAATTCTCCTTGTGGCATAACCTAACTGTATGTTAAAGTTGCAAGCCCCTAGCTGAAATTGCTTCTCCTTAAATTTAGTCCATGGTCTGTCGCCTTCTTTCAAACTTACAGCCCCCCTGTCTGTCCATCTGTTGGTGTGGTCTCTCTCCATCTCTCTCATCTTTCTACCTCATCCTTGCTGAGCTGAGTGCTCTATTGAACCCTTAACATCCCCCATGGAAATCATTAGTTCTGGGGAAGAAGCCATAATACGTTCCCAGCTTCCTGAGGCTAATTTAGATAAGCCAGATATGGTCAGCACTTCCTGAGGATTAAAGAGACCCTCAACAAAGTCTCAGCTACCAATCAGTTAATTACTAAGCAACCCTAAATTTCAACACAGCTCCATAGGTGTACTTCCTAGTCACTCTACAAAACTCACAACTTTAGTTTGAAAACCCTGAGACTTAAAGCCTGCACATTCTTTAAACCTAAAAGCTACTGTATATAGAAAGAAAACACTCAGCCAGGATGTTCAAAGCTATTTGCGCCACGCTAGCGGGTAAGTGCCTTGCTAACCTTGTTAGCACCTGGACATCAGGGAAGGGCTAAAAGGGTCATGCTGAAAGGCAGAGTTAGCCAGGCACTGACCCATTAGCTACCAGTGCTAAAGTACTGGCACGCATGCATATCGTTAGAGTGCATTGCATACAGCTGCTCCAGCAAACACAAATGACATTAACCAGGTGCTCATGCCACTCTAATTAACACCTCCAGAAACCTACAAACCTGGGTACTAACTAGGTACACGGTGGCCAGACCCCCATCCAATAACTGTCCTGATCAGTGTTACAGATATCTCTGGTAGTCATGTGGTACCCCCACCACCTGATCAGTCCCAAGAGGTTTTAAATTTATATAGGGAAGCAGTATAGTGCAGTGGTTTAAGGCTCTGAGCTGCAAATCTGGTGACATCCATAGACCAGACCTAGGTTTGAATCACAGCTTCCACTTGTATATTGTGTGACCCTGAGCAAGTCACTTAACTTCCCTGTGCTCCCAGGTCGGACCTGTAAAAAGCTTTCAGCTTAGTGTGCTACTCCTGGTTACAACAACAACAAAATATCTCTGGTGGTCTAGTGAACCTCCACTACCCGACCATAGTCCTGATCAGTTTTACAGATATACCTGGTACTTTAGTGGACCTCCTGCCCCTAATCATAGTTCCAATCTCTTTTAAATATTTCCTAGTAGTCTAGTGGACCCCCAGTCATGGTCCTGATCAGTTTTATATGTATCCTTGATAGTCTAGTGGACTGCCAACATAGAAACATAGACTTTAATGGCAGATAAGGACCGCTTGGCCCATCTAGTCTGCCCATTTCTCATTTGCAGGATAGGCTGCAGATCCTAGTTAACCAACAGCCTATTTCTTCCTACCCCTACAAGAATTGCCTTATGTCTGTCCCATGCATTCTTGAATTCTCCCACAGTTTTAGACCCCTAACCTCTCCTCAGGAAGGCTGTTCCATGCATCCACTACCTCTCTGTGAAATAATACTTCCTCACATTGCCCCTGAACCGCCTCCTTCTACTGTATCTTTAAATTGTGTTTCCTTGTTCTTGCATGTCTTTTTCTGAAAGATGCTACCCTCTTGACTTTGTTGATTCCACTGAGGTACTTAAAGTTTCTATCATGTCCCCCTTCTTTCCTCAAGGGTATACATATTAAGCTCCTTTAGTCTCTCCTCATATTTACTTCTTCTTGCAGACCCTGCACCATTTTAGTTGCCCCCCTCTGACTACCTCTATCCTGTCTATGTCCTTATGGAGATGGGGTCTCCAGAACTGGACACAGTACTCCAGATGGGGTCTCACCAACTGTCTGTACAGAGGGATAACAACTTCCTGTTTTCTGCTGCTGATGCCTCCCTATACATCCCAGTATACCCCCAGCCCTCCCTACTGCCTTCTCACATTGCTTGCTAACCTAAGGTCATCTGATATGATTACCCCAGGTCCCTTTCCTTTTTGTTGTTGTTACTACATCCCACCATTGTGTATTCTTCCCTGGGTTCTTGTTTCCAGGTGCATTATTTGCACTTCTTTGCATTGAACCTTAGCTGCCATACTTCTGACCATTCGTCCAACCTTGCATGTTCCTTTTTCATCCTTTCCACGCCTCCTTGTGTATCAAACCTATTGCAGATCTTTGTGTCATCTGCAAAAGCATACTTTTCCTTCCAGTCCCTCTGCAATGTCACTGATGAAGACATTAAAAGGACTGACCCAATACTGAACTCTGCGGTACCCCACTAGTAACCCCACTTTCTTCAGAGTGGACTCCATTTACACTGCCTTCTGTGTCCTGTTGTGCAGCCAATGTTTTACCTAGGCTACCACCCTGGGACCCACTCCCAGGCTGGTTAATTTGACTATTAATCTTTGTGTGGGACTGTGTCAAATGCCTTGCTAAAGTCTAGGTAGACCATGTCCACAGCCCTCCTGGTTTACTACTTTAGTCACCCAGTCAAAGAAATCAATTAGATTCATCTGACATGACCTTCCCACTGTGAACCCATGCTGCCTTAGGTCCTGTGCTCCACTGGCCTCTAGGTACTCAACTATTCTTTCCTTCAGAAGTGACTCCATCACTTTCCTACCACAGAGGTCAGACTGACAGGTCTGTAGTTTCCTGCCTCTGTCTTGCTCCCACTTTTGTGAAGGGGAATCACACCCGCCTTCCTGCCAATCCCCCAATCATAGTCCCAACAGTTTAACATGTACCTCTAATAGTCTAGTGAACCCCAACCCCTAATAACAGCCTCCATTTGTTTGCATGCACCCTGGCAGTAATATAATTACATCCTCTTTAAAGCTTTTAAAATTGCAGGGTTTTTTTCTCTCACTAAAACCTTTACCCTTAAAATTAAAGAAGTAGTCCACCCAGAATGTACAAAAACATATGTTATGTAGAGTGTCTTGATATGTATGTTAAGTCCTAGTGTGTCCTTCCCTCCGTCTGCTGTTAGTTTTTTTCCTAAATTAGCCCTGCTAGCTGTATGGTAGTTTACGACCTCGAGATCTCCATCACAAATAGGTTTACTGGCTTTCTTTCTCCTACGATGCACCCTGTCTCACGTGACAGTGATGTAGCCATGCCCTTAGATTTAGCATGTGTACTGCTTTAAAATCAATTTAAATCAGTTTAGCAACAGCAGAGCTTTGTAACTGTTCTTATCCAGGGAGCACAAATGGCAATAGTTAGTTTAGTAGATACCTGAGAGCTAGCTAACTGGGGTTTCTGTAAGAAAACAGCTGCTAAATAGCTCTAATTCATTATTTGTATTTTCAGTGTGTTTCAGGTCTAGCTAGCAGAATACGTGTTTTCATTTTAAAATGTAATTTCATCAAACTATACAAAATAAAAAGCACATAAATTGTCTCAAATCATCAATGCTATAATTAGTAAAGACTGTAGCTGTTTCTTAACACCTACTCAGCTCTCAAGTATTTGTTAAACCATAAATGTAGGTACCATCATTCTACTAGAAGGGACTGGGAGTTAGAGTTGACTTTGCTCTGTGACATCACTTTCATTTATTTATTTTTTTTGTTTGTTTTGTGTAGCAAATGTGAAGTGTCTTTCTAATAAAGTATAAAAATATATAGGTGGGGGTTATTTCATTTGGAAAATATTTGTTTCATTATTTGAAAAGTGTGATACACTAAATGTGTAGTACAGTGAACCATTGTAAAATGGAATCAAATGTGTAGCTGGAATAGTCACTGTCGTCCTGTTGCTTTCATGCCATACCACAGGCAGGAGAAAAGCTGACGTCAAAGTATTTTGCAGTTCTAGGCTGCGTCTTCATACCATACACTTAATTTGTAAAAAATAAATAAATATGAAAATCTTGTCACAGAGCAAAATCAGCACTAACTACTAACAGAATGCTGATACCTACATATACAGTTTAGCAAATACTTGAAATCTGAGTGGGGTTTCTGTAAGAAAACAGCTAGAGTCTTTATTAATTATTGCATTGATGATCTGGGAAGTTTCTGTGCTTTTATGGTTGTGTATAGTTTGATAAAATTAAATGTTTAAAATTAAAACACTCCTGCTAGCTAGATCTGATGCACACAGAAAACAAAAATAGTGAATTAGAGCTATTTGGTAGCTGTTGTCTTACAGAAACCCCAGTTAACTTGCTCTCAGGTATCTGCTAAACTAACTGTTGCCATTTGTGCCCCTGGATAAGAATTTACAAGGCTCTGCTGTTGCTAAACAGATTTTAAAGCAGTACACATGCTAAACCTAAGGGCATGACTACATCGCTGTCACGTGGAGACAGGGGTGAGGTAGGAGAAAGAAAGCTAATAAATCCATTTGTGATGGAGATCCCCAGGGGTCATAAACTGCCATACAGCTAGCAGGCTAATTTAGGAAAACTCCTAATAGCAGACGGAGGGAAGGACACACTACGACTTCATACATATCAAAACACTCTACATAACATATGTTTTTTGCACATTCGAGTGGACTAGTCCTTTAAATTCCACTAAATTAAAAATAAATAAAATAAATAAATTAAATAAAATGAGTGGTGGGCAGTGGGTAACCAGCACTAGAAAAATGTACTCACAATTTCAAAATGTTAACTTCAGATGGGGCATCTGGGGCTGCCTAGGTCCCCAAGCGTTAGGGATTTGATGCGTTCTTGGTTCATTTGTAACCGGCTTTGCTATCCCTAGCGACCCCATCCCCACAAGTCCAGTATGTTGTCCCCAAAGCCCCTCCGCAAAACCCAACCAGAGTCAGCTGTTCCAGAATGAACCCTCGCCTCCCAGCCCAGCAAGTTGCACCAGTCCCAGGTGTTTGCAGTCCATGTCCCCACAGAACAGGTGATTTTGCTGGAATACCAGGCCCCAAAACAATTACAGATTCAGACACCAGTCTAGACTAGTAATACAGATTCATTCCTTTCTTCCCAGCCTGCATCAAATTTTGCTAATTAAATTATAATTATATTAATTAGATTCTTCCATTTCCCCAAGGCAGGCAGCCATGTAACTTAGTATGCAAAATGCAAAAAAAAAAAAAATACATTGTGGGTGTAGAAACTGTATACCACAAATTGCACAGTACATTTTTAGAACACAGATATTAGAGGGGAAATAAAAGATTAGAAGGGACTAGTGTCACAATACTGTTGTGACAAGATAACAGACTCTCAGTTCCGTCTGTGGTGTGTACAGTCTTTCTTAGGCAGGTCCAGAGGTCAGAGTGGAGCAGTTAGTAACCAACAGCAGTAGTACCCGAGCATAGGAGAGGAGTAGCATGTTGGAATTGTAGTGGAGACTGAAGTTGAGACTGCATCTATCCCAGGCCCTCAATGATTTGACATGGTGCACATTACATCCACAATGTGCTTGTTCAGATGCCCATCCACCATAAGGTGGGTCAGGGTATGATTGACTTGGCTGGGATTTACTTAAAGTAACTCCCAGCCAGGCAGCTGGGGAGGACTCGTGCGCTTTGTGAGGCAGGCACTTGACACATAGAAACATAGACTTTGATGTCAGATAAGGACTGCTTGGCCCACGAGTCTGCCCATTTTTCACTGCCTACAGTATTACAGCAGACCCTACTTGATCAACAGCTTTTCACCCGCCGCTTTCCACTATGATTCCCTTATGCCTATCCCATGCATTCTTGAACCCCACCACTGTGTACACTACCACCACCTCCACTGGAAGGCTGTTCTAGGAATCTACCACTCTTTCTGTGGAGAAGTACATCCTCACATCTCTCTGAATCTACTCCCATCCAGTTTCTTAGCATGTCCCTTGTTCTTCAGCACCTTTCTTCTGAAGAATACTTCCTCCTGTACCTTATTTGCCCCAGTGAGGTATTTAAAGGTCTCTATCACAACAACCCCTTCTCTATAACATGGTGTACATATTGAGGTCCTTTAGTCTCTCCTGGTAGGGCTTTTACATAGAAACATAGAATCTGATGGCAGATAAAGACTGCTTGGCCCTCCTAGTCTTCCCAGTACCAGTGTAGGTGGGCATTTAGTGTGTTTGAGTCCAAGGGCTCTGTTACTCCAAAATAAAACTTTTCTCTTCACAGCTATCCTGTTACCCTGGACACCTTTTCCTAACCCCCAATAGATAAAGCTGTGGTTTGTTGCAATTCCTGTGTTGTGATCAGTTATTGGAAACAGTTGTTAAGCATATGTGTTTTATAGTACTGGGGTACAAGATGGTATCTAGTATGTGGGGCAGCTGGAAGGGAGGTGGGTAGTTACGGCATCCCGGGGTTGTACCAAGCAAACACCTGACCCACTGTTTCTTTACTTTCTTACCAGTTTGGGATAGAACCCCGATCACTGCCATAGCAGGACCCAGGCCCCTTAACCTGTGTGGCAGTCAACAGGTGAGGGTAGTAGCCCACTGGCACAAGGCACCTGGGCTACATCTTTGGGGCACCTCTGGGATCTCCTGTTTGCCAGCCATGCCTAACATGGATGCCACCCATGAAAAAACACTGTTTTCCCAACCCCAGTACTACCCCCAAGCCCAAAATCAGGGCAAAGAGAAGGATGCAGTAAAATTGGTTGAGTGGAGGGTGGCAGATGAACCTTCAGAAGTCCCTTTTACTAATGGGTGTACCCACTGAGTTAGAGGGCAAGGCTATGGATGGGCATTTGTCTACTATCAAAGAGCTGGGTCAAGTGACAGTTCGAGGTAAAATGTTAGACTCTGCTATGGGGACATTAACTGTGTTGATTGAATGTAAAAGTCCTGTAGAAGCTTCTGGATACCTGAGGCCCTAGCTCCAGAGGGATTTTATGAAGCCTGGGCTATTGTAACCATGTTTAGTGTAGCTTTCCTGGGGAGCATCTGAGCCACTGACCCCCCATGAGAGGCCTTTGTCCCAGTTATGTGGCCGCCCCTCCGATTCCTACTGAAACATAGACTTTAACAGCAGATAAGGACTGCCTGGCCCACCTAGTCTGCCCATTTCCCTACCTACTGAATAAGCTGTAGATCCTAGTTAACCAACAGCCTACTTCCTCCTGCCTACCAGAACTGCCTCACGTCTGTCCCATGCATTCTTGAATTCCCCACTGTTTATGACTCCACAACCTCCTCGGGAAGGCTGATCCATGTGTCCGCCACCCTCTCAGCACCCTCTCTGTGAAAAATACTTCCTCACATTGCCCCTAAGCTGTCCCCTATCTTCAAATTTTGCCCCTTGTTCTTGCACATCTCTTTTCTGAAATGAACTACCCTCTTAGACATTGTTGATTCCCTTTGAGGTACCTGAAGGTCCCCCTCTCCCCTTTCCTCTAGGGTATACACATTAAGTTCCTTTAATCTGTCCTCATATGGCTTATGGTGCAGACCCTGCACCATTTCAGTTGCTCCTCCTCTGGACTGCCTCCATCCTGTCTATGTCCTTGTGGAGATGTCCTTCAGGAGGATACCGCCTCGGAGACTGCTGAGCTCAAGATGCTTCTAAAAGAGTGTAGGGAAGCTCTGGAGGCTGAGAATGTTTTATGGGTAAAACCCACCCTGTAGGGGAGGAAGAGTATAAGTCATGGATAAACTATGTGATTTCCCTTGCTGCAGGACTGGCAGTGTAGTGAAGGAAAAGCATAAAAGGGTAACAGAGTCTGAGATCTGCTCTTGATATTATTTGGTCTTTATGGACCACTGACCCTGAGGCTAGTGTAGAGGATTATATTGCTGCCCTGGACAGTGCCTTTGGTAGCACTGAGTCCTGTGAGGATTTGTGGTGAGGTTTCAGGATACTTGGCAGCAAAGAGGGAACGTCTGTCAGAGTACATTCAGAGGTTGGAAAATCATTGCACAAGGTGTATCCACTAGGTCATCCAATCGTCAGCTGGGGCAGCTGTCAAGTGACATTGCAGAGGGACTGGAAGGGAAAGTATGTCTGTTTGCAGATGACACAAAGATCTGCAACAGGGTTGATACAGAAGGTAGGGGGAAGGATGCAAAGGGACTTGGCATGGTTGGAGGAATGGTCAGATGTATGGCAGCTTAGATTCATTGCAAAGTAATGCGCCTGGGAAACAAAAATCCTGGGAAGAGTACACAGTGGTGGGGGGATAATAACAACAACAGAAATGGAAAGGGACCTGGGAGTAAGTCATATCAGATGACCTTAAGGTGGGCAAGCAATGTGAGAAGGCAGTAAGGAAGGCTGGTGGGATACTGGGATGCATTGGGAGAGGCATCACCAGTAGAAAACAGGGAGTTGTTATGCCTCTGTACAGACAGTTGGTGAGACCCCATCTGGAGTACAGTGTCCAGTTCTGGAGACCCCATCTCCACAAGGACATAGACAGGATGGAGGCTGTCCAGAGGAGGGCACTAAAATGGTGCAGGGTCTGCACCAGAAGACATACTGAAGAGAGATTAAAGAACCTTAATATGTATACACTCCAGGAGAGGAGGGAGAGGGGGACATTATAGAAACTTTCAAGTACATCAAGGGAATCAGCAAAGTCCAAGACAGTACCATCTTTCAGAAAAAGATGTGCAACAACAAGGGGCACAATTTGAAGATAGAGGTGGGACGGCACAGAAGTATTTTTTCATGGAGAGGGTTGTGGATACATGGAACAGCCTTCCTGAGGAGGTAGTGGAGTTAAAAACAGTGGGGAATTCAAGAATGCATGGGACAGACATAAGGCAATTCTAGTGGGGGTAGGAGGAAGTAGGCTGTTGGTTAATTAGGATCTGCAGCCTATCCATTAGGTAGGAAAATGGGCAGACTGGGTGGGCCAAGCGGTCCTTATCTGCCATCAAATTCTATGTTTCTATCACTAGGGGAATACAGACTACAGAAGTGAACAAGGCGTGACTGGAACAGGTATTGAGGGGAGCCAAGTATTCTAAATTGTTACTGCTAAAGCTAAGTTTGAAGGATAAGATGGGCAATCCCCATCTCACCGGGTCCTTCTCAGGTAAGTAAGGAGGTAGAGGAACAGGACACCCAGTGAGGAGCCCACCATAGTGGCTCCTACCCAATTTCAGGAGGATACCGCCCCCTTGAGGTTGCTGAGCTCAAGGTGCTTCTAAAAGAGTGTAGGGAAGCACTGGAAAAGGTTGCCACTTGGGCCCCCATGTCATTTCTAACCCATATACAGTCATCCCCAGCCACCCTCCCAGTGATGGACCTGGGGATGCAGGCCAGTGCCCCTGGTTCCCCAGATTAAAATCTCTATTCACGAACTGTGCCAAACTGTCAGTGAGCTGAAAAATCAAAGGTGCCAAGGCCCGGGATCTAGAGCAAAGAATAGTTATACCTCAAGCGATTGCCCCAGCTCCAGCTCTAGCAGTGTACCATGGGCCACCTAGCCATCAAGAGCCCAGGCCAAATTCTAATATCCCTACCCAACCAGACAAAGTCAAGCGGACATGTTCTGCTATAGGTGTGGGAACGATGGACATCTCCACAAAGAGCGCGATCATGGGAAGATCCAGCTCAAGTGAGGGACTGGTTGTTGGCATGGCGCCGCATCAGGGAAACTTCAATGGGGCCCAGTAAAGGCCGTACTGGGGCCCCCCAAAAGCCCAGGTCCACAGTGTATGTAAGGAAATCTACTGCTAAAGCCACCACGCCTTACTACTGATACAGATAAGCTGATGGAACCATCTACTGAAACCACTATCACCATCAATGGAGTGACCACTGTGTCACCTTAGACAGTGGCTTACAGGTGACTTATTTTTAAACCTTGGTACAACCAGCACCTGTCCCATCTGGAACTACAACCTTTGGAAAGATTAAATGTGTGGAGTCTCAGCAATAAATCCTACCCCTTTCTGGGTTATGTCAGAGTGTGGATGACTTTCCCGTTGAAGGTAGCCGGGTGGGAGACCTGGTTGAGACCCTGGCATTAATCTGCCCAGAGACTGGCTTATATGATGGGCGCCTGTACTGCTGGGTACAACTGCCCACATGTTTGGATGGCTGATGCAGCTCTGCAAGGTTCAGGAGGCTAAACAGAAGGGGAAATAGCTGCCTATTCTCCCAGTAGTGAAGGAAGCATACCAGAAACATGTGCAGACCCCAGCTGATGAATCGGATGACCCAGTGGGCATAGTCTGGAGGCAGAATGTGGAGGAGGTAGTACCGCCCCTAATGCCATGTGTAATATTAGCGCACGGTACAGTTGAAGAAGGAGTTAAGGAACAAGATCCTGATGCTGGATGCCCCAATGAACATGGGTTACCCGCATCCTATTTGTGAAGTCCAGTGTTTTACCGCCCGGCACATGCTTATGTACAAAGACTCACAGTGCAAGTAAAGAATGTAACAGATCGGGAAGTGGTTGTCAGGAAGAAGTGTATCTTAGCCCAAGTGTACTGTGTGGACATGGCAATACAGCCAGCGCCCCTGGAGGAAGTGCTCTGCCTGGTATTAATCCTAATTTGTTTGATCTTAGCAGCTCCCATCCCTGAGGAGTGGAAGGCTCAGGTCTGACAAAAGCTGTCAAGAAGGACTAAAATGTTTTCCCTACATGAATGGGATGTGGGCTGCATAACCAGGAACAGCACCACATACGGCTCACAGATCAGTGCCTTTTAGAGAGCGATCCCAATGCCTCACCCCGGCAGATATAGATGACACACATCTTCAAGAGCTGTTGGCTGGGGCATCATTCCGAGTCTCAGAGCCTGTGATGCCTCACCAATAGTGGTGGTGAGAAAGAAAAGTGGGGCTATTCAATGTGTGTAGATTACCGAACTGACTAAGCAAACAGTACCTGGCCAATACACAATGCTCCAGATTCAGGATGCTCTGGACTGCTTGAACAGCAGCCAGTGGTTTTCTGTGTTGGACCTGAAGAGCAGATACTACTGTCAGATCCCCATGGCCTGCTGGATTGGGAGAAGACTGCCTGCTCTGTATGCCCTCTATTGCTGTAACATCTTGCTGAGGTAGCCGAGCTGCTGCTGAGTGAATGGAAACACTGTGTTTAACTGTTGACTTTGAACCTGTTCAAAACTGCTGTTTTACTATTTCTAACAGAAGGGCTCTGTGTTCCGTGCTTAATTACCCTGTTTAGTTCAACTGTGCTCAGCTGGCCCAGTGGCTGAGTGCTTCAGTCAGGGTAATAATTGAGCTGCTCAAGCTGAAGCGTGAGAGCGCAGCACCACTCAGCAGAGGAAATAAGGAAGATATAAAGGTTATTGACATTTTAAAACTACAAATTGACACTTATATTTGTATAATCAAGTGTTAGAATGAAAATGCAAAAGTGCTTAATAATGGTGGGTTGTGTACTGGGGCTGATGCTAGGATTCAAGTGTCTGGATCTTGGCAAATAATGCTGTGGGTAAGTTTTAACAAGGTAGATCTAAAGATAATTTTATATATACAAATCTTCTTTGTGAATTTAGACATAATATGATGTTAAAATTAGAAGTGGTAAGGTTGTTGAACAAAAAGTCACAGTATAAAATAGGTGGTTATAGTGTACCAATTCCTAACTTATGCCCAAATATTGTATTGTCTTTTTGTACTGGGTTATTATTAACTCTATCTGGGGATACAGAAGTAAACCCAGGTCCCAATCTGTATGGTGATCACTTAATTTGGGGAAGGGGGCCTAAGAGTGGCACACTTGAATATTCGTAGTTTATTTCCCAAAAACAAGAGTTAGAGGCTTGGGTCTTAAAATATGAACCTGAAGTTTTGAGTTTAACAGAAACTTGGTTAAAACCTTCAGTAACTAATGGTGTCTTGGCCTTAGATGGTTATAAAATAATAAGAAAAGACAGGGCAGGTAAAAAAAAAAAGGGTAGAGGTATACTTATTTATTACAAACAATAATTAACTGTGTCTAAACTGGAGTTAAAGGTTGATTCCCCATTAGAGTGTGAATGGTTATTGATTGAGATAAAACAAGGGATAATTATAAACTTAAACATTGCACTGTTTATAATCCACCAAAATTTGCACGAAAGGCCTTGAAAGAGTTTTTATAATTTGTTTCAAATTACCAATTTAGTGGTGACTTTTAGTGTTAGGTGATTTTAACATTCATTGGGACTCCTGTGATGCTTCTAATATGGAGTCCTTGTTGATGAATGCAGGTTTGTGTCAGTTAGTACAAACTTTTACGCATGAACCTGAAGATAAATAATCATTCAATTTTAGACTGGATTTTGACTAATAATCATACTAAAATTATTAAGATTGGAGTCTTACCAGATGTTATCAGTGACCACCTGGCAAATATATTGTACTTGGAAATCAAAGAAAATAAAATCTCCCTTGTTTGATTACCTATAGAAAGTATCCCGAAGATTTAGATGATGGATTAAAGTCTGATTTAAGAGATGTTGATTGGTCTTACTTGGATGTAATACCTTGCATAGAGTCTGCAGTAGATTACTTTACAACACAAATTTTGGAGTTACAAAATAAATTCTGTCCAATACTAACAAGGAGAGTAAGGGAACAGTGAATAAATTGATTACTCTGGAGATGTTTAAATTGATAAAACAAAGAGATCAAGCACGAAACAATTTTGTTTGAGTAAAATATTAGTGATTTTCAAAGCTATCGGAAATTAAGAAATGAATGTAAGATAAAATTAAGGTTATGTAAATCTGATTATTATACAAAACAACAAGATCTAAATTTGTCAAATCCAAAAATTCTGGTCTTCAATCAAATCTTTGGTGTCTCCTCTCATAGATGTACAATCAGGTGAGTTCCTTGTTGAAGGAGTTACAAAAAGATCCTCAAGAAATAAGTACAGCCTTTTACAACAAATTTTGGATATGGGTAAGTATAGTGTAGATAAGGATGATCAGAACTTAAAGAACACAGTTATAGCATCTCAAAATGATTTAATATTTCATTTTAAAGAAATAGAGCCCGATCAGGTACTGAAAATTTTGAAGAAAATTCCTTTAAAAATGTTGGAATTGATGATATTCAGCCAAGGATTTTGAAGTTAATATCTTCATACATTTATAAGCCTTTGACTAAAATATTTAATTGTCCTTAGAAATAGGGATCTTTCCACAACAATGGAAAAACCATAATTAGACCAATTTTAAGGGGAAATAGTAAAGATTTGGGGAATTACCACCCTATTTCTCTTCTCCATCCTTTAGGTAAAATTTTAGAAAAGATAACAGAGGTACAAATTAGTGATTACTTGCACTTGACTGGGCTTCAGGCTCTGAGCAGCATGGCGTTAGGAAATTTCATAGTACAGGAACTGGCTTGGTCAGGTTCACAAACACATCAGTGAGGCTATAGGAGGGGTGAGCTCACTGGTGCTGTTTTGTCGACCTGTCCAAGGCATTTGACCTGTTGACCATCGCCTGCTGCTCAGGAGCCTAGCTGCCAAGGGATTATCCAGATTGTCATTAGAATGGGTGGAGAGTTATTTATCAGGTAGGAACTACAAGTTCATTATGAGGGTTCAGTGTCAAAGAGTAGAACTTTAGAAAAGGGTGTACCTCAAGGGTTAATCTTGGGACCCTATTGTTTTCCATATTTGTGGATATTATACCAAGTAAAATTCTTAAGGCTAAGACAATCTTATATGCTGATAATATAATATTATATAATAGCTATTATTCATTAGATAAAATTGCCCAAGATTTGACTGTAGATTTTCAGAGTTTAGAAAATTGTTTGTTGGACTTAAAATTATCATTGAATATTTCAAAAACAAAGAGTATGATATTTGCCTCAAACAAAAGTTGGTTAAATTAGGGAAACTGAATATTTTAGGTAAAAATGGAACTAATTTGGAGCAGGTGCAATGTTTTAGCTATTTGGGAATGAATTTGGACTCAAATTTAACATTTTCAAATCATATATTGACTTTAACAAAATCAGTAAATCAAAAATTAGGGGTTTTATTCAGACAACAGAATGTGTTAACTTTACAAGCCAGAACGTATAGCCCAAAGTAAACTACTTTTCAACTGAATTATAATTCATTTTGTTTACTAGTTTGTCTAAACATGTGGTAAATAACAACAATGACTTTTCATAGTATTTGTAGATTTGTTTATAGATTGCCTTATAGTACACATCATTGTACTTTATATCAAATTTCAGGTTTCTACCGTCTAACTTGAGTTCCATTTACTCTCTTTGTTGTAAAACGGATAATGTATTAAGACAAAACAGTCTCTCTCCTTGTATTCTCTGATATCTGTAAGAGAAGCTCCGAGAAACTTGAGATCAAATTTTCTTCTTGTTTAAATTTGAAAGTCATTAAAACTAAATGGGTGCTCAAGCTTTTTCTATCCAAGCACCAAAATACTGGAATGATCTTCAATTGAATTGAGAACTATGAGTAGCCATAATTTATTCAAAAGAAATTGAAGCATCATTTATTGAGTAGCTTGCAATGTCACTGCTATTTTAAATAATTTGTATTATATTGTTTGTCTTATATGTCATGTATTTGTATTCCTGTATTAAGTGAATGTAAAAGTTATATTTTTGTATAACATCTTGTGACTATTTTATAGTCTTGGGTCGTATATGAAAAAGGGCCTTGGCTCATATGTTTACCGGTTAACAAAAGAAATAAATAAATAATAAAATATGCCCCTTGGGTTTTATGAGTTTCTGCAGATGCCCCAGGGCATTTCTTGCATTTCTGCTATATTCCAGCACCTTGTGGAGCGTGCTATCATAGATCTGAATCTGCTGGAATGCCTTGTGTATCTGGATGATATAACAGTTTTGGGAAGACTCTGGAGGAACATGGGGCAAGGTTACTGAAAGTATTGGACCGGTTGGAAGAGTTTGGTTTAAAACTAACTATTGATAAGTGCCAGTTCTTTCAAGCCTCTGTCAAGTATGTCGGGCATATTGTGACAGCCCAAGGCATCAAATGGACTCCAGTAAAGTCGAGGTGCTCATCACCTGGCTCAGGCCTCAGAACTTGAAATAGTTACAGTGCCTGTTGAGTTTCTGTGGGTACTACAGGAGGTTCATCAAGGATTATACCCGGTAGTCAGGCCACTTTTGAATCTACTATGAGGTTATACTCCAGTCAATAAGAGCAAAAGACTTAAACAGCCTAGGGCCCACATTGAGCAACAGCATTATTTCAAACCATCCAAACTGTTTGGCCCCGGTGGACAGAGAATTGTGAAAGAGCTTTTGAAGACATCATTCATTGTTTAACCCGTGCTCTAGTCCTGGCCTATGCAGACCCACAGAAACCTTATGTCTTACACACCAGTGTCAGTTTCAGTGGCCTGGGAGCTGTTCTGTATCAAGACTACATGGAGACAGACATAAGCATGGGACAGACACAAGGCAATTCTGATAGGGGTAGGAGGAAGTAGGCTGTTGGTTAACTAGGATCTGCAGCTTATCCAATAGGTAGGGAAATGGGCAGACTAGGTGGGCCAAACAATCCTTATCTGCTGTCAAAGTTTATGTGTCTGTTTCTATGGTTTATGTCCTGTTGATTACACCAGTCAAAGTCTGAATCCCACAGAGAAAAGATACCCAGTGCACAAGTGCTAGTTCCTTGCACTCAAGTGGGCAGTTATAGATAGACCAGTTCCATGATTATCTGTATGGGGTCAAGATCACTGTAAAGACTGATAATAATCCCTGATGTGCATCCAAACCAAGGCCAAGCTGGAAGCAGCTGGTCATAGGTGGCTGTCAGCTCTTTCCACCTATGATTACTGCGTTGAGTACAGTCTCGGTTGAATCATATAGATGCTGATGCTTTGTCCCAACACCCCACGGCTCATCAGGAAGAAAATCCAGGCTGTGTGAAAATATCTGAGCAAATCGTAAGGCTTTATGCAAGAACAGGTCAGCACATTGGTCCATGCCTACAACTGCACCTGAAATGATGCAATCGGGTTCTCCCCACAGCCTCATGTTTGGGAGGAAGGCCCGGCTTCCAGTTGATTTATGCTTCTGGGTATCCTCTGATGGCGATGGGGACTACTTGCAGTATGTACAAAGGCTCAGACAACAGCGAAATTATGCCCACTGCTTAGTGGTGGAAGTGGCCACCTGAAAGAACCAAACCAATAAAGTGAGATATAAAGAAGATTTGGGCGCAAGACTTACTGCCAGGGGACAAAGTGTTGCCGAGGAGCTTGGGCATCCCAGGGAAACATAAGATTGCTGACAGGTGGTGAACTACACCTGTCATAGTACTGGAAAATTGAATGGACTGCCAGTGTACAAAATTTGGCAGGAAGGGATTCAGAGAACACAAGGTCATTCATAGACATCATCTCCTGCCCTTGGAGACTGCCACACAGATTAAGGGCATGGGTCCTGCTATGGTGGCAATTGGGGTTCTATCCCAAAATGGTAAGAAAGTAGCTGTGGCACCGTCACTGGCAGCTGCTGGCTGGGTGGTAGGAAAAGCCTGACTTTCCCCATAGGGTGTAGGCAGGGTGGGTTTTGGCTGGATATCAGCAGTTTCTTCCCGCCATCCCACAGAATGTCACTGTGACTTTTGTTTGTGATTGATCCCTCCCAGCAAACACAAGAAAGGGCCACCATAGATTCCATCCCTCCCAGCTCTATTCCTTAAGAATAACCCAACCACCCAATTCTAGCATGAAAGCAGTGCAAACAAGAAATGACACATTAACTTGTCTTCAGTACCACATGCAGTCTGGTCACCTGATCTTGTTCCTTTGTTCGTCATGAAAGGTCCCGTCTGATCTTTATAGTGAAAATGGATAACCTTTTTATACTATTGTCTTGTAAGATGTCTTGTTTCCTAATTTTGATTCTACTTTTGCATATTTTAGATTGAAAATTATCAAAAGGAGCACTGCTTTCAATCTGTCAGTGCCCAGATCTACATCAGTATTCTCGGCTGTTTTGAACACCCATTGTTTAAAGTCACTTTTGTGACTACAGTGAACTACCAGACAAAAGGCACTGTTCCCTCACATTCTGGGACAATGAGCAGTCAAAACAATGAAGAATGCTAATGAAAACATGAAGATAGTGAGATGAAAAGGAATGTGCCTTTTAATTATTTCAAATAAAAAGGTTAGGGGCGTGGTCTACTACCTCGCCAAGATGGCAGCGTGATCTGCTTCTGAGTTTGTCCCAAATCAGAAATCTACAGCCATCTGCTCTGTTAGCACAATGTAATCACCAGTTCTGTGACAGCATGTCATTGTGAAGTCACTGAGGGACACTCCAATATATTTTATAGGGTTTTTGTTTTGGTACCTACTCAGTGGCTTTGGTAGTGGCTCCTGCTCTCTTGTGGCCTGCTCAGTTTTTTATCATGTCGCAGCTTCCAACTCCTGCCATCTTGAATGTCACTGGTGGCTCTTCCTTCTGCTGACCTGCAAGGAATAATTACAATGTTGGTGAGAATACTGCAGGTTACTACAGAACTAAAAGCAGATGCAGCTACACAGCTAAAGAACTCACTGACCTCTCCTCAAAAGTGACCACCATCAAAACCAGAATCAACCACATGGAGCAGGTTGAATCCTCCAGCACAGCGGTGCTCAGAGAACAAGCGGACACTAGCCAGTATCTTTAAACACGACTGACAACCTCTAGAACCATGCCTGCAACAACAAAATAATGTTGGTCGGGTTCCTGGAGTGGGTAGAAGGCCCCAGCATCACCAGATTCCTTCAGTTGGGCCTCACAGAGATTCTTAATGTCCCGGACTGCTCTCAATTTGAAACTGAGTAGGCACATGGGTCTTTGGTGCCCAAGTCCCTAATGGAGCTTGACACAGGCCAATCATAGCGAAGCTACTGCACTACCTGTAAAGGAAAACAGCCTGAGGCTTATTAAGATGCGGAGTCCCCTGCAATGGAGAGAGCACCCTATCAGCCTATATCAAGATTTTTCTTCTGAGCTCACCCAATGATGAAGGGCTTTACTGGCATTCCAAGGCAGCTCCATCAAAAGGGTTGAAGTTCTCCATGAGCTACCCAGCCTACTTAAGATTTATTGTAAATGGGGTACCGCATGATTGCCACTTGCCAGCAGCCACAATGACCCTTTCCAAAGCTTGAATGCCAACTCCGAACTCTAATTCAGCAGGGCCCAATTGCTTACCAGAGGGATAGTCAAAATAGTCAAATGACGCCAATGGAGGTAAAAGTAATGCTGGATATTCAGCAGCCCCAGCTACAACTTCCCTCTGAGCCTCCAGCCATTCACATGATGATCTGGGGCCACAGGATAAACAGAGGGCAAAACAAGAAGCCTGCTCCACTGTCATCCTACTGGCTCTCCTAGTAGATGTGACTCCCGCTTGCCTCTGTCCTTGGCAGGGAGTGTGGGGATCTGTCTGACCTCAAACAAGTTTCTGCCCCTAGCCACTCAAGACAAAGAGGGAAGGAGTATCTGTGGTTCATAGCATGGCAGATGTGGTACCCAATCCACCCCACCATTCATGGGCAGAGGTAGCAGCTAAGACCCCCTCCCTGCTGGACTTTCATCAGGCCATGAGGACAGTGCCTCCTCCTTGAAGAAGCATCTGGGACCAGCCCAGTGGCACTGAGGGTTGAGGTGCTGGACACCACACCTCACGACATGTCAATGACCTGAGTTCAGGAGCGAGCGGATCACCAGGGGTTGGCTGGGGAGGGCTGGGAGATGACTGTTGTGACACTGGGCTGCTCTCATCTCCCAGATCGGGGAGACACAGTTCCTCACTCTCAGCTGATACACGGTGGAGGCCAGGTGTCAGAGCAGAGTCAAGAACTTGTAGGGGAGGGGGAAGGAGCACTTGGCTTCGGGAGCATGCATGCACCTCCACATGCGTGTGCTTGCCGTATCCACCATTGCTCTAGGAGGGTGGGAAGAAAACCAGAAAACACCATGTCTCCCTTGGCCCTGTTCCTTCTGGATCCTCACTGGCTTGATGGTGGGGAGAGGCAGATGGAGTTGGTGAGGTGGGGGGCCTGATGGCAGGAGTAGGTGGCCATGGGGAGCAAACAGCTGTATAAAAAAAAGAAGCCACTGCAAAGATGCAACAAGCGAGGCTGAGGACTGAACCTTCTGCTCAGCGGTTAAGGACTGAATGCAGCTGTGGGGTCATTTTGTTGTGGCTGCAACCAGGGCTGCAGTGCTGGACAACAGCATGTTTTCCTTCAAGCTGGACTCTTAGAAAGCCAAACTTCTTTATGTGGACTGCTGTAAGGGCAGCATCTCCGGTGAGGCACTGGGCTTCAACGCTATGCTTGTAAAGACTGGGAGGTATTAATGCAGACTATTCTATGGTGACTAGGTCGGACTTTTTTCTCACCACACTATGTCGAAAGGACTGTTGCTTATCTGCTTTTTATATCCTTTAATGTTTATGTGGGATTTGCACAAGTTTTGGGTTTGGTGTAAGTTTGAAATGTTCTTCCAGCTGCTACACAGAGTTTTCTTTGGCCACACAAGTAATGCATGGGAAGAGGAAAACCCGTCTTTACCCATGAGGAGGACTTTTTCTTTGCCATCCCCAACCAGTGTTTTGTGCTCCTGGGTAACTGCTGTTTTTCTCTCAAACCCTGTCACTAATAATTCTGTAGCTCAGGATATCCTACTCCCAAGGACCCCCCTCTCTTTGTGGTCTAGCACTCCAGCTACCCACTGATTGTGTTTGGGAAGCCAAAGCTGTAGGTTACAGATTTATGGAATCTTCTACCCCCCAATCTGGCTCCAGTTTGGGGAGACCAAGGGGTGCCCTGCAAGCACCAGACTGGCCCCAAACAATCTTTCTTGGATGAGGACTGGGGTTGCTGTTCTCCCCATCTTTCAACCTGGATTTGGGGTCCTGACTTGGTCCGTAGTCCAAGGCACTTATGGTCGAGATGACATTTTAGGTACACTTCCTCCACGAAGAAGTGATCCTTCCAGATTTAGTGGCATGCATTTTGTGTGCTTGGCAGGCAAGTGGGGGTGGGTGGGTTTGTGGAGTCCATGGTGTTTTGGTTGGCGCATCACCAGGGGATGGCGACTGATTCAGGAGAGCTACTTGGCTAATCCCTTGACCTTGCAGTCTGCAGGCTCCCAGATCTGCACTCACTCCCATTTTACAAGGTTCAGTTTTTGTATTTAATGCCAATAGATGCAGCCCCCAATTCCCTGAATGGGCGATAAGCTCACACATGGAAATTAAATTTCAATATCACCAAGTGCAAGGTGTTGCATCTTGGGCAGGAAACCAACACAGGTACACCCTGGGAGGGAGGCACGGAGGCCTCAATAGGGGAAAAAGACCTAGGGTCATGGTGGATGCATGTATGAATAACTCTGAGCAGTGCAGGAGAGCGGCTAGCAAGGCAAACAGGATGTTGGGATGCATCGTAGGGGGATCACCTCTAGGAGCAAGGAAGTGATTTTGCCGCTGTACAATGGACTGGTTAGACCACACCTTGAGTACTATGTAGGGTTGCCACCTGTCAGGTTTTTACCTGGTGATCAGGTTTTCAGGGTCTCTATCAGGTAATCTGGTTTTGCTCTGTGCTGGTCAGGTTTTTGAGCCATTTTGAGTGTTCACATACTTTTGAAACAAATTCATTCATTGTTTCAGCTACATGCCAGGTTACAAACAAGTTCTGTTGTCAATATATCCTTTTGTTTGGGATTGCCGTCACCCTGGCAGGTGTGAAGTGTAGCCATTAACACCATTAGCACTTACTTAACCTAATCTTTCCACTGCATCTTAAAGTGGCATAGCAGCACAGCTGCTCTCACCTTTTGTGACAGTAACAGAGCCAGTTGTCCTCCATTTTCATTTGCTGGTAAACATTTTCATCTCTAGCAGAATTTAGGCATTTTAAATGTTTTAAATTATTGTTTTCCTCAAGAAAAAGTATGCTCACTTCTTTGGCTTTGAAATAGTACTTTGGACAAGAACAGTAAACAGAGCCAGAAAAAGATATAAAGTATGAATATTATTGTATGTTAGTTACAGTACTTCCTTGTCTCCCCAGATCATATCTGTAAATGAGATTTATTTTATCTCTGTATGTTTATTTGGTTAACCAATGTCAATAAATAAATACATAAGTAAGTAAATAATTAGGAAGAACCTAGGAAAGTAACTTTAACAGGCACAGTACAGCATCTTAACATTTTATTTAACTGCTGCATTGTTCTTTTTATTGATATAACAAATGGACTTTAGGAGAAACAATGCATGATGAGTCATGAAAAGGGTGGGGCTAGGGCGGAGCTTAGGGTCCAGTTTTGCCTCATCCAAAGGTGGCAACCCTAACTATGTGCAGTACTGGAGACCACACTTGAAGAGGACATACAGCTCCTGGAGAGGGTACAGAGGAGGGCAACTAAGATGATACTGAGGGCTAGGGATTTGACATATGAGGACAGACTTGAGGAGCTCTGCCTGTTTTTATTGGAGGAGAGGAGAGACAGGGGGACATGATTGAGGCCTTCAAGTACCTCAAGGGAATAAATAGGGTAAACATGGAGGGAGCTTTAGACTAAAGCAGGAGGTATTACCAGAGGGCATGGTTTGAAGTTGGAAGGAGGAAGGGGTGAGGGGGGAAAAGAGGAGGAGGTTTTTCACTGAGAGGGTGGTGGACCCTTGGAATGCACTGCCTGGCGAGCTGGTTCAGAGATCCACAGTGGAGGGCTTCAAGAGAGGGTGGGACAGACACAGAAAGTGGATGTATCAGATGATGGCCTGTCCCAGGGGGTAGGGATGGATGATAGGGTTTCTGGAACACAAGGGAGGGAGGACCTCGGCACCCAACTAGGGATCTGAGGTTCGAGCAGACTCGATAGACCATAAGGCCTAATCTGCTGGCAAACAGTATGTTAGTATGTAATAAACTTTTGATGTCCCTCCACAGTACTGGCTAAGATTTCTGTTTTTCGGAACTATGTGGTTGTGATTTGACTCTTTGTATCTGTTACTTGGCACACAACCTCTATGTGACAGGGTAGAATAGGACCCTGTCCAATTTGTTTTGGAGAAAATGTGTAAATTCAAGGATCTGTATTCTTTCCTTATCTGTCTCTTCTGGCTGGTTACGCAAC
Source organism: Neoceratodus forsteri (assembly GCA_016271365.2). NCBI lineage: Eukaryota > Metazoa > Chordata > Ceratodontiformes > Ceratodontidae > Neoceratodus > Neoceratodus forsteri. The sequence continues at coordinate 35,290,692 of CM057458.1, forward strand.
CAAATTTTTCTGTGAGACTTCGAACTTGATCAACCCAAACAGTCTCACAATTCTTTGCCTCTCTCTGTTTCTCTTGCTGTCTGTTTTCTCCTTGCATATCTACATCTGGTAATATAAAAATGATGTGTAAATCAGTGTATGGAATGAAACTGATAATGGGATCACTTTTGTTTAGAAAATATGGTGTTACTGTTGAAATGTATATATATATACATATATATATATATATATATATATATAGTATATATGTGTGATTTGAGATGACTGTTGAAAACTAGAGGTTACTTGAGTACAAATGTTTCAGCCTTTTGCAGCTGCTGTGGGACTTCAGGAAGCTTACTGTTCTAGCAGACCCTGCCCAAAATTGATGAGAAAGAACATTTTGCAAAACAGGATGTTTGCTGAGGTGGGGTGGAAAAGCCTTATAAAATAGCTAAGCTGCAATGGCAGAGAGCGTTTTTTTTTGTTTTGGAAGAACAAGAGAGATTTTTACAAGATATTTTATTTTGCCTCTGTATATAGTTATTCTAAACAGGTTTATTTTATGTTACTGCAACTACATATAAACAGTTTTGTGGAATTTTACAACTGCTCCTGGGTTTTCCTGTGCTTCCTGACCTGTGCCTTGACAACACTGTGTTTGGCCTGGAGAGTGTGGTATTGCTGCTGCAGTTTTTCCAGGAACCTTTCTTTCCTGCCCTGAGGGGCAGTCACTCTCAGGATAGAATCCTTATGCCTTGGATGGAGTTTTACTTTTCCTGGCAAGTTTACAAGGTCCCAATTCCATAAGTGTTTTTGTACAGGTCAACCCAGCCCGGCCTTGCTGTCACCCGACATGAGCGTAGACTGGATTCACCCACTGTCGGGAGGACCTTCCCACCGTGCTGGTTTTCCAACCTGGTTCAGGTTTTGGAGCCACGAGCTGGAGTGTTTCAAATGTTCAGTTCCTAAAGTGTCTACATGATGGCTCCACAACTGGTGTTTGTATATTATTCTAGTTCTTTTGGTTACGACAGTGTAGTTGTAAGCTACAGCGTGTTCCCCTTCTCGATATAGCTGACAGGCTAGAGGGGCCCAGGAGATGATTGGTGACTGTGCCTTCTGGCAGATCTGTATTGTAGGCATTATATACCTCCAGCCATATGGTTTGACGACTTCCACATAGCTGATACCTCCTGTCTGTCCTGGAATGTCTGGGCTTTAATTCACCTATAAAAAGGAAAGCTGTGCTGGACCATCTCTACAAGCTTTCTGCTTGGTGGCTTTCTGCAGATGACATAACTGATGGGGAAAGCCAAGAAACCATGTATGGGGTGGGTGGGAGTTGGGGCTCACAGCTCTGCAGCATCTTCCAAGCATGGTGTGTCGATCTTGATTCATAAATCCTGAAATGGCAGACTGTGAAGCAAGTTCTAAATCCCTGGGCAGATGGCTTTTCTACAAGTATCTGCTCCAGAAGGTCCCTAGTCTTAAAGTCCACATATGGCCCCAACACTGATAACTTGGACTTTTGCCTGTCCTTTTCACAGGCAATCAGTGAGATCACTGCAGGAGGAGTCCTCTGTTTAACGAGGGGCAGATCTCAACATGACGTTGAACCCTTGTTGAATCAATCAGGGTCCTCTAAGGAACTCCACAGTAAAGCCATGGACGTGGTCAAAGCCCTGATGACAGAACTGGCTCTTCCAGATCTGTGGAGAACACTGCACCTGGGGAAAAAGGATGTTTCATATTTCGCCTGTGCATGCTTCCGCCAGCCATATTAATAAGTAAGTAAGGAAATGTTATGTGTTTAGCACTCCATTCCCTGCTTCTCAGCGCTGTACATAGGTCAAGGAAACAGGATAAAATTTAAGCAAATAAACCATAATTCATAAACACATCATAACATAATAAATTAATAGATAAAATTCAGTAAATAAGACAACAGCCAGTGCAGAGGAGGGCCTTAATTATACCCCAAAGGCCTCCCTAAAGAGTTGAGGCTTCAGGCTTCTTAAAGGCCTGCCCCAAGAGGGTCTCCTCAAGGATCTTGGAACGGAGTTCCACAGGGCCAGGTCAGCAACATAAAATGCCCCGTCATCTGATGATTTAAGCCTGGCCCTGGGAACCACTGAGAGGCCCACCTCGGAGGAGCAGAAAGGGTGATGGGTATGGTAGGAATCAGGAGGTCACTCAGATAACCAGAGCCCAGTCTGTATGGGGCTTTATAGGTCAGCAAACTGACCTTAAAGGTGATTTGCCACCTCACTGGCAGCCAGTGCAGGTCATGCAGGACCAGAGTCACATGATAGGACCTCGAAAGGCCCATCAGTAACCTGGCCACTGTGTTCTGCACCAGCTGCAGGTGATGTAGAACCCCTCCACCAGCCCCGAGATATACAGTGTTACAGTAGCTGAGTCTGGAAGTCACAAAAGCATGTACTAGTGAGAGCTAGTCATCTGGTGGCAGCAAGGCTTTAATGCGGTCAATGTTTCTGAGATGGTAAAGCCACTTCGGACTATGGATGACACCTGAGCCTCAAATGTCAGTTCATCATCCAAAATGACCCCAGATTCTTCACCTTGGCAGAGGCTGCAAGCTGAGAGGAACCAAGCCCCAGGACAGTCACCTCTCCTGCCACTACTGCAGCCCCAGGCACAATCACCAATACCTCCATTTTGTCTGGGTTGATTCTTAGCCAGCTAGATGACATACAGTCCTGGATCTTGGTCAGGCACACATTTAGCACCTCAACCATTTCAGGCATCCTGGGTGCAAATAACATATACAGATGGGTGTCATCTGCATAACGGAGAAAACCCAGACTGTAGTGTCTAATGATCTCCACATGGGCAGCATGTACACTGCAAACAACATGGGTGAGAAGATCCAGTCCTGAGGAACCCCACTGAACAGGGGCTTCAGGAGGAGGAGAAATTCTCCATTACATCTTTGTGTCCTGCCTGTAAGGCAGGACTCAAACCCAGCTGATGACAGTGCTAGCAAGTCCACAGAATTCTTAGGCAATCCAACAACACACTGTGGTACATGGTGTCCAATGCTGAGAAGAGATCAAGTAGAATGAGAACTGACCATTCCCTCTATCTGTCACCCTAGGGATGTCATTTGTACCCTGACCAACACAGTCACTGTACTATGCCTCGATCTGAATCCTAACTGACAGGCTTGTTTATTATTATTTTTGAATCAATTTTATGCCTCCTATGGGTCGGAACTTTCTCGCAGTCTACTCACCTGCGCTCTACCACCACTGTGACTGCCCCTCAAATGTTAAGCGCTCCCGTGAGCCCCCCAGTCAAGCTCGCGAGAAGATCAATGGCGGAGGCAGAGGCCCAGTGTAGGGTGTGTGGCGGCAGGCACTGGGATGCCGTTGCCTATCCAGCCCCAGGGGTTTTTGATGCTTCCTCTTCCTCCAAGCATGGTGTGCAGTGACACCATGGCACACGGCAACCCAGCCGGCGTCTGCCACGCCACCCACGCTGTTGGTCCAAGATTCTGCAGTACCCTGGTCTACACCTGGGGTCACTGGGATACCAGACATCCCAACGCCCTCCCTGGGAAAGGAGAGCTGTCCTGGGATGCTCAATCCTTCCCGCCCCTGCTGACCCGGCACTCGAGCTCGCTCCTGAACTCAGGTCACCAGCGTGGCGTGAGGTGTGGCACCCAGCACCTCAACCCTCAGCGCCACCGGGCTGGGTCCACTGACAGGCTTATTGATGTTAAAGGTAGTGAGGTGTGCCTCGAGTTGCAGTGCCACTGTCTTCTCAATAACCTTTCTCAAAAGGAAAGGTTAGAGACAGATCTAAGTTCACAAGTCCAGAGATGGTTTCTTCAATAGGGGCCTCACCAGCACCTCTTTCAAAACACAGGGGAAGAGCCCTCCGAGAGGGCAATGGGCTATCTCAGTGAACACTGGACCCAAAGACCACACAACCTACTAATAGACTTGTTGGGCCCAGGTCCAGTTCACAACAAGTGGGCTGCCACTTTGCAAACCTCTTCCACCCCATTGGCTAAACTCACTCCAAACAGTAGAGTGCTCCTGTTGACAGTCAGCTCACTTCTGCTGGGCCACAGCAGCCCAGCTGGGTAATCCAGACCTGATAGACACTCTGTCAGAGAAGAACTGAGTGAACATTCATCTGGCAGATGAAACTGCCCTAGCAGTTGTAGACAGGTAGGATGAGTAACCTGTCCACAGTTCGAAGAGCTGAGCCAGTCTATTCATCCTTGTAGTATTCTCCCTAGACAGAAATGCTGCCTTCTTACAGGAAGACTGCCCTTGCAAACATAAAGCTGACAGCAGATAAGGCCGATGGCCCATCCAGTTGTCCTTTTTGTTGGATTGCTTACTCTGTACATCACTCCAGGCCTATGGAACTTTCTCTGCCACCCCTTACCATATTGATGCTCACCATAATAAGTTGTCAAAGCTAGTCTGTCCCTTTAGTCCTGGACCTCTGCCAACAACACTCAACCTCCTCAACCCATGGTCTTCATTTCCCTGAGCTCCCTGTTGAACCATGGGACTGTCAGGCCAGAAGTCCTGGATCATATACACACTGGTGCAACAGAATCGAGAGCCGAGGCAATCGCTGTGTTATAAGCCATCACCACTTCTTCTGATCCTGCCTCACAAGTGGCCATCACACCCTAGAGGTCCATTACCACCTGAAGGTCTATGTTGGATAACCCTTCAAAGGGTCATGCAGGTCATCTCCATAGTGGGTGGACTATCAGAGGCCCCAAATAAGAATGTTACCATGCAGTGATTCGACCAAATGACCAGATCAATTTGAACTTGTCAACCCCTGATCCCCAGTGTCCCATGCGCCCATGACAAAGATCCAGTAGCTCTCTGTGACATTAGTCTTTCCCAGTCACCACCTCTAGCACCAAGCATGGCTCCCTCAATTGCAGTAAACTAGATCTCTTGTGGCCCCCCATACTAACTTAAGATACTGAACTATGGCATCACGAGCTGTTCTGGCTTTGCACAGCTCAAACATGCTCCCTCCTCAGACTCTGAATTGCCGAATGGTTCTTTCGATACAGAATGCCCCACAGGTGCATTCAAAGACAACCACCATACTATCACAATTTATAAAATCTGATAGTATGTACTTAATTGGTCTTTAGATTCACAAAGGTGCTAGTGTTTTCTATAAACTCACAATAGTTGCACCTGTCACAATTCAATGAACCCAAAGGTAATGGAGCAAAGAAACTGTTTTTCCCATACAACTGAAAGCTAGCTAGACAGCACTTTGTCTTGTACATTACTGGGACAGCAACACAAATCTGGAATCAACACCAACTATGTTTTTAAGCAGCAGTACTAGATAATCAATAAGTGATTATCAAAATTCTGCTTTTGGCTGGAAGCATGCAGGATTTATGTTTCCCCTTCTCCTCTGGGACTATTTCTATCCTTTCCATTGCTGGTCTGTGATGCCCTATGGTATCCGACTCCCTCCCAGCCTCTGATAGCTGATACAGAGGCGAGGGAGAGTCCGATATACTATAAGGCAACACAGACTGGCAAATGGAAAGGACAGAAGGCCCAGAGGAAAGGGAAACATAAATGTTAAGCAGATGGGGGAGATGCAACATATTGCAGACATGAGGGAGGAGAGCATGACTGGAGAGAAACTGGGAGACAAGGAGGTGGGACGAGGAGCCCCTTCAGCAGGCGGGTCAGTACCAAGGATGGGGCCCTAGCTAAGGGACCCACAGAGAGCCTCTGAGGCAGGGGTACTATTACAAGGGGAGGATGGCGGTGTGGGGAAGAGGAAACCATCAGGGCCAGGATAAATGGTTCGATAAGAGAGGGTTAAAGGGACACCTATTCAGAGGGGTCTGAGTTAAGTGGGCAAAATAACGAGGGAGGCAGAAAGGGAGAGTGACAAGGGGTCTCTAATAAGGCAGGAAGACTCCCATGGAATTGAGATGACGAATAAAGGGGGATGGGGGCTGAGAGGGCATAGTGGAGGTAACCATAAGGATGATGGCGGTGTTAAGGTTCTGTTATTGGGAGACTCAATGATTAGGGGTATCCAGTGGGAGGGACAGGGGTGGATGCCATAGCCAGGTGAAGGTAGTGAGTATCTCTGGGCTGACAGTGCACAGAGCAAAGTTCATGGTGTATGAACTGGTTAGGGATTGTGGAGGAAACCGGATTTCTGGTGCATTTGGGAACTAACGATCTAGAGGGAAATAGCATTTTGGAAATCCAAGCAAGGTTCCAAGAACTTGCCAGAGTCTGTCGGGATAATGGATGCAACATTTCCTTTTCGAGATATTGCAGTACCAAAGGCCTCAGTGGAGAAAAAATGAAGATCACAGAGGTTGATGACTGGCTCAGGAAGTGGGATGAAGAGAGTGGGTTGGGGTGTTAGGGAACTGGAAAGGAGGTTGGGAGGATAAGGGACTGTATGCCAAGGACAGGCTTCATCTTGCCCCATTAGGGAAGAAGTCCTTAAACAGGGGATGGCTGACTTCATTCAAGAAAGGTGGGGTTTAAACTTGTGAGGGGAAGGGATAGGGAGGGGCTGACCAGAAGCCCTCTCCTCCAGATGAGGAGTAGCCTTCAAACCCAAGGGGAGGGGAAAACAGACTAGGGGTGGAGGTTTCAGGAGGAGCAGAGGAGGATGGAAGTATAAGGAACCTGGGTGGGGTTCGACAAAGGGATCAGGATATGGGGTAGGGGTTGGTGTTAGTAAATGCCAGGAACTTGGGAAACAAGTTGCAGAGTTCCAGGACATACTGTTCGGAATGGATGTGCGGCGGTCACGGAGGCGTGGGCCAACAAAACCATGACTGGGACCTAAGCGTGCGGGGTACACTATGCTTAGGAAGGATAGAAAGGAGGGCAGAGTGGGTGGAGTGGCTATGTTCATTAGAGATGACATAGAAATTGCTAGGGTAGAAGAGGCAGAGGAAACGTGGAGGCCTTATGGGTCACCTACGATCCCCAGCAGGAGATAAGGTCAAGCTGGGTGTAGTATATAGGCCCTCGGGATGAGTGATGTTCTAGAGGATGGTTTGCTGGACAACATCATTGCCCAGTGTGGACCAAAAGGGAAGGAGTGGTGTTGATGAGGGACCTTATATGCCAGGTACAAACTGGGGAACCATGTTCTCTAAGGTGGCCAAGGAGCAGAGGCTGCTGGATGGCTTCCAGAATGTGAGGGCATGTCCTGGACGTGGTTCTGGCAGATGGGGATCTGGTAAGAGGACCTGGTTGTAGAGGACCCCCGACTGGGAGTGACCACAATACTGTCTGGTTTCAAATAAGCATGGGGGAGGGGGAGATCTAGGACACTGGCAGTGGACTTCAGAGGGCAGACTTTGTGGGCATGGGAAATATTCTCAAGGATCACTTGAAGGGATTACATCAATGACAAGTGTGGAAAGGAGATGGGAGGTCATAAAACAGGGGACTTTGAGGCAGTCAGGATCTGCGCTAAGTTGAAACGTAAGGAGCAAGGTCACATAAACCATGCTGGTGGTCCAGTGAGGTACAGGTAGCAGTCAGAGAAAAGAAGGCCTACAAAAAATATAAAACAACAAGAGGATAGGGATAGGAAATGTACCATCTTGCATCTAGAAAACTTACCCAGATGGTGAGGGAGCAAAGTCCAGTAAAGAGCAGTGGCTGGCACAAGGGATACATGGAGGGAAAAGGGTTCTTCCAGCACATTGGGGAGCAGAGAAAACTAAGGGCCATCTCAGCAGATTGAGATCAGAAGGAGGGTGGGTGGAAGAGGCGAGGGACCAGGCAGAGGTATTTAACAAGTACTTTGCCTCTGTGTTCACTAGGGAGGGATGGGATATCTACAAAGCAAGGCATGATGGGGATAGCGGCAGTGAGTGGGATCAGGGGAGCAACAGAAATGGAGCAAGAGGGAGAGAGGTACCCCAGGGTGTCACATCTGGATAAGGATAAAGAGGCCAGTAAGGTGGAGGGGACGGATGATGCTATCTCCACCAAAGGGTGTGGTTAGCCCTCAAGGCCCTAAAGAAAGACAAATCTCTGGGCCAGATGGCATTCATCCGAGAGTACTATGGAAATTGGCGGACATACTGGCTGCACCTGGCGGAGCTCTTCAACAGGTCACTTGAGACAGGGAGGGTACCTAGGGATTGGCGAGAGGCACATGTGGTGCCAATCCATAAAGGGGGTCGAGGAAGTACCAGGTAACTATAAACCCATCAGTTTGACCTCGGTGGTGGGAAAATTAATGGAAGTATACTAAGGACGATTGGGGTGTACTTGGAGGAGGTGGGAGGTCTGGATGATCGGCAACATGGGTTTGTGCCAGGTAGATCATGTCAAACCAATCTTGTGGAGTTCTATGAATGGGTAACATCAGAACTGGACAGGGAAAGCCTAGAGGATGTATTATTCTTGGACTTCAGCAAGGCGTTGGACTCTGTCCCCAATGGTCTGGTGGAGAAACTGATGGGGTTAGGGTAGGCCTTTGATGGTCAGATGGATTGAAAACTAGCTAGCTGGACACCCAGAGAGTTGTGGTCTGTGGGGAGCTCTCGAACCCAGAGAGGTTGGTAGTGGGGTACCGGCAGGCTCGGTCCTGGGTCCGATCCTGTTTAACGATACATATCTGATATCAGGGAGGGTATAGGGTGTGAAATGAGTCTCTTCGCTGATGACTCCAAGATGGGAGCAGTAGTTGAGGAGAAGAGGGAGGTTGACCCTGCAAAGGACCTGGACACCCTGGAAGCTGGGCTCACACATGGAAATTAAATTTCAATATCACCAAGTGCAAGGTGTTGCATCTTGGTGGGAAACCCTAAACACAGGTACACCCTGGGAGGGAGGCACTGGAGGCCTCAATAGGGGAACAAGACCTAGGGATCATGGTGGATGCATGTATGAATAACTCTGAGCAGTGCAGGAGGGCTAGCAAGGCAAACAGGATGTTGGGATGCATCGTGGGGGATCACCTCTAGAAGCAAGGAAGTGATTCTGCAGCTGTACAATTCACTGGGTTAGACCACACCTTGAGTACTGTGTACAGTACTGGAGACCACTACATTGAAGAGGGACATACAGCTCCTGGAGAGGGTACAGAGGAGGCAACTAAGATGATACGAGGCTAGGAGTTTGATGTATGAGGACAGACTTGAGGAGCTCTGCCTGTTTTCATTGGAGGAGAGAGAGACGGGGGACATGATTGAGGTCTTCAGTACCTCAAGGAATAAATAGGGTAAACATGGAGGGAGCTTTAGACCAAAAGCAGGGAGGTATCACCAGAGGGCATGGTTTGAAGTTGGAAGGTGGAAGGGTGAGGGGAAAAGAGAAGGAGGTTTTTCACTGAGAGGGTGGTGGACCCTTAGAATGCACTGCCTGGTGAGCTGGTTCAGCAATCCACAGTGGAGGGCTTCAAGAGAGGTGGGACAGACACAGAAAGTGGATGTATCAGATGATGGCCTGTCCCACGGGGGTGGGATGGATGAGAGGGGTTTCTGGAACACAAGGGAAGGGAGGGCCTCGGCACCCAACTAGGGATCTGAGGTTCGAGCAGACTCGATGAACCGTAAGGCTAATCTGCTGGCAATAGTATGTTAGTATGTTAGTTCCGGTTTCCATATCTGTAAACATTTTTTTCTAGTGAACTTTAGTTTTTAGATATTTTAAATTTATTTTAATTTTTGTAGCTCCACAGTAAACATGGCTGGTGCCTTATTTTCAGCCAAGCTCCCCTCATGTCACATCATGTCTTTGTTTACTTCGAGGACCATGCTGCTTATTCCTGCTGTCCCTCTGTAGTACTGCTAGCAATGCGCATGCACAGTTGGTACAGGGGTTCAAGTTCAACATGGCGGGTGGGAGAAATGTAAAAAAGACAAAGAAAAACAGAGCAAATTACGGAGTGATAGTACAGTGAAAATAAGAAAGATTACCAGGTAAGTGCTCAACAGAGCACTGGGAGCAAACTGTTGCAAAAATCCAATTTTGTTATCTAATACTGCTTTAACTTTAGTGTTCAAAATGTCCCAATTCTGTTGCATGGAATTCTTTGCATGTCTCCAGTTTCACGGTGTACACTAGACAGAGGGCATCTCAGCAGCCATAACATAGGCTACAGAGGGTCCTGGTTAGGGTAGGGTAGGGTACAGGTCACTGAAGATAACAAGAGACACTTATACTTGTATAATAGTCCAAGAGGTAAAGAGAATGAAATTCAATTCATAAGTACCGTAAAGAGTACAATAAGAAAGGAGAAGTAAAATACACAGGCTTCACACAATTCCAACTTACAAAGAAACAGGCATTTACAGTCATATGGGCTGGCTGGTATCTGCACTTAACAAAAGAAATACCATGGGAGGAAGTGAAAAGTTATTTCAGAAAAAGTCCTCTTACCATATGGAGGTCTATATAATGACCCGATGCCCATAAGTGACAGGTGAAACGGTATTGGAATACTGATGCCCTTACGTCAGCAGATGCAACAGTAGCTCCAGTGGGCAGCCAGGTATAAATGGGAGGCATCCCACACGACTCCCTGCTGCACGGCCGTCAAGAGAGAATTCTCAGGACTAAGTAAGTATGCTAAACATTTACCTTAATCTGGGCTATCAGATGGAACAATTAAGTTTAAGGAGAAACACAGACTGATGTCTTATAAGAGTTCTTTCTATCCTTACAGAATGATTGTAAAGCTAGAGAAAGCAAAGTAGCTGTAGCGTGAATGAAATATAGCAACAGGGATATAAACGACGTGCAGTCAGGTACAGAGAGGGTGAAACAGCCCATTGGACTAAATACAAACAGTATGTATGAATGACATTTTAAACAATAAGGAGTACAAGGAGGAATTAGTAAATAGAGACGTGCATTCTTCAAGTATGGCATGTTGTTAAAACCTCAGAGCTTGGATTTATAAAGAGGTGAATTTATATGAAATGTGGCCTGGAAGTGCAGAAAGTAGTGAGAGGAGCTGAGAGCATGTTGTGGCATGTGGTTACAGGGCAACTTATAATTTGTAGTGTGAAAGATATTCAAGACAATATTTTGGGACAATGACAGCATATGAAAAATACAGATGTAATTTAACAAAACAACTGGGGCATTAAAACAGCTTTAACCAAAAGTAAACACTACATGTTGTTGTTTCTTTATTTAGGTTAAAGCCATAGAGCGAGCTCATTTACATGTATCGGACTTCTTCCACAGCAGATGCCCCAGGCTGGCGTGTCCTGCATTGTTAAGCTCCTGCTGCCATTTTCTCTACCATTATGGGCTTAGGAACTACAATGCAGGGGTCATTGTTGACCCTGCCCGTATTTAGCAAGATAAATACGGGTGCCCGCCTATAAGACACTACAGGGGCTCGGGTCTGCCAGTTTGGGGTATGAAAAGAACAGCCTCAAACAAAGCCAGAATTAGTATTTAAGAACTGTGTAATTCACAATAAATATAAAAAGTTGAAATGTTGTTTAAAGCAGCAGTATTTGCAGTTAGCCACATTTTGATCATATAATTAGTTGTTTTAGCAAAGATGTATTTCTGACATCCTAAGATGAATGAGCAGCATGTTTTTGTTTTATCAGATATTGCAGAATCAACTTTTATAGCTAATTTTGTAATTAATGACTCACATCATTAAAGATGGCCACCTCTCGCAATTTTTAGAAACCTCTTCTGCTTGAGGTTGCCTGTTGAATGTACACACTACATACATACTATAGATGTATTAGGATGGTGTCACCACAGGTTTCTGATGGTAGACAGCACAGCACTGTACCAAGATATATTTTTTTCATTTGGGCATGGCATGGGAATGGAGCTTTTAAAATGTTCAAAATCCATTATCTTGGTCCAGGAATGAAAGAAAACTAAAAGAAAAATGTGTATTTTGACATTGCCAGACCTATGTTATTGTGAACAAAAAACTATATAGTTACTAATAAATACTGCTGCTTTCACATAGAACATATTATGAAATCCAGAACATGAAGCAAAAGATAATTGTATGAAGGTGCAAAAGGAAACATGACTGGCTAAGTGCTGAAGTTGCTGAATAAAGGGTTAAACTGACATATGTCAGATTCTGAATGTCAAGTGATGAAAGAAGTTTATTGTTCAGTCAAAAGACCATTACATTTAAATATCAACATATAAAACACACATAATTGCATTTTTGTGAGTTTTAAAAGTCTATTCACATCAAATGATTTCAAATTACAAATACAGCTTCCTCTCACAGCTGAAACTAAGGATCACCTCTGGGCAGTTGCCAGGGCCACTGGCAATAACTGGACATCCAAAATAACAAACAAGCACGAAATGCCTGCACAAAAGCCATACGGCTAATGAAATCCACCTATTACAAAGACGCTCTCACCAATACATGGGGAATGGGGAAATGGTCGTGCTTTCTGGGACAATATCAAGGATGTCACAGGGAGCAGCCAAAACCTCTCCGACCATGTTAATGGTTGATGGATCCTCAATCCTCGACCCCAAGGTGATGAAACATCTTTAACACGGCTTTTTCAGACCTTAGTGCTGTTCTACCCCATGACTTTTTCGAAACATGGCCTACTCCCCAAATACCTCAGTCCCTCAGTCTAACCATCCCTCTTCTACTTCAGGGAGGTAAGGCTGCATGAAGCTCGCCGCTATATTACTGCAGCTATCTCTAAATCTAGATCTAGTAGCGACACCCTGGACCTTAAGCTTGTTGCTCACCCTCGATGAGGTAATTCATCCATTAACAAAATCTTAAACCTCTCTCTCACCTGTGGAAAATTCACGGACCTATGGAAAACAGCCACCGTGTCACCCGTCCATAAAAGTGGGGACAAGGCGAATCACTCAAATTATCACCCTATACGCCATACTGCCCCCACTCTCTAAGGCACTCGAGCGCATCACGGCTGATCAACTTACCGACCACTTGGATAAATACAATCTACCTTGTCCACAACAACACTGCTTCCAGAAAGGTCACAGCACCACCACAGCCCTTCTTGAGTTCACTGGAACTTTGCACAAATCCCTTTACAACGGCCTTCTCAGGGGCCGTTTTCGTTGACCTCTCAAGGCCTTGATACAGTACACCATGGACTACTAATACCAACTACTGCATGCGGGCTATCACCTGACTCTTCTCTCTGGTTTAAAGCTACTTAGAAAACTGGTCACAAGAGTAAAAGTGCGGATGCTCTTTCTAACACCCTGCCTGTTCGGCTCAAGGTGTCCCACAGGATCCATACTGGGCCCCCTCCTTTTAGCCTTTTCTTAAACTCCCTCCCTTACCACTGCTCTGAGCAGATCATACTATATGCCGAATGATGCTGTTGTATTCTCCACTCACAAAGATCCTGCAACTCTTCAACACAACCTTCAACTTGGTTTAAGTTCTGTAGAGACATGGTTTCTTAATCATAAACTGGTCCTCAATGACAAGAAAACCAAATCTGTGCTCTTCTGCAGCTCTCATAACCCACACAAGCTACACCACTTGGCTATCTCCACCACCCAGGGAACACTCTAGATCAGGTGGGGTCCTTCAGATACTTAGGGATACAGCTTGATCCTAATCTCTCCTATGGACTTCATGTAGATAAGGTAGCTAGACTGCTAATACACGGCTTGGTCTCCTCTACAAACACAGACCACACCTCATGCCAGAAGCTTTGAAGGTTGCAGTGCTGAGCTCTGTGATCTCTGTAATAGACTATGGTCTCATCATTTATGGCTTCGGCCACAACTACAACCCATAGAGCGCCTCTCAACTGCCTTAAATAAGCATATCGGCTCATCACTGGTGCTCACCGTCTCACCCACACATGACCTGTACACTCAAACGGCTGGCTCCAACTATCAAACCGCATAAAGTTTCTCACCTGCTCCATGGTGAAAAAATCTACCTTGGCCTTGCACCTTCTGGGGTCTCAACTCTGTTACAACACTGAATTAATAAATGGTGCCTTAGGAGATCCACGCTACAGCTACTGAAAGTCCCCACTGTCACACTTCACAGGGACAATGCTGTTTTGCTTATCGAGCACCACTCTGGTGCAATGGCCTCAGCCCAACCATCTCCTCTGCCCCAACAATTGGTATGTTTAAAACTAGGCTCTGGGACTATCTCACTACCAACTGCTCCTGTGACTGCCCAACTTAACCTTGTTTCTCCACTTCCTTTCTGCTCTAGTTGTCCCCCCACTGGATTCTACCTCACATCTTGGTATACCCAATGCTACATATTCACCCTCTCCCCACCCTTCCTACATTCCTTCTCCCCCCTTCCCTCTCCTATGACTCTGGCACTTCTTATCCGTTGTCTATTTTCTCTGACAAAATGCCAGCTGGCTGCCTTGTTACAATGCTACCCTTGAATTGTATTACTCTGTACTCTGTTTGCAATGTCTGTCTTGATGTTCCCCACAATTTGTATTTCTCTGATGTGGAACCTTTGTAAAAGAGCCAAGGTTCAAGGTTGTAATCCTAGACTTGATAAATAAATAAAAAATAAAACGTTTATAATTTATTATCAATTCCGTAGTTTTACTTAACTTACTATATATAATATCAGTAGATTATTGTGTGCAGTATTGTATTATTACTTTAAGTACCCCAGATATGTGCAGACATCCTATACAGCATATTCTTTTGTTTACATATGCTTGCAGCTTTATACATATTTTGGAAATGGCCTCCAAATAGGTAGCTACAACTTTGATAAATGTTTCATTATTGGTGGTAAATAAATATTTTAACAGTAAATCCTGGTCATTCGTTTGAAGAGTGAGACCAAAGTGGGTACAGTTATTTTGCTCTGGGTCTGGCATACCTTGCAGTTAAAAATCACATGCTTTAAATTTTCCACTTGTTGTATATTGCAAAGCACAATAACAGGACTGAGTATCGACAGCCTAACTATACCTTGCACTTAACAGTTTGCTAGAAACAGTTCTGTATAATATTTGGTATATAATTTTCTTTGCTTACTATCCGTCAGGACATCTAAATAATACTTACAGTATATTGTTGAAAATATCATTCTGTACTAGTCAATGCAAGATGTGTGCTTGACTATACTCGTTAAGTCCTGTGCATTACATTTCTCAATAATTCTTACGTGTAACACATTTTTTTTTTTTTTTTTTGTAGATTCTTTTCTCTCCCTCCTGTCCGGAACTCTCTCTGGCTACCCGCTCGCCCTAACGCTCTACCGCCCGCTGTGTCCCCCATCATCTTCAAGGGCGGTTACAACTCCCTGGGGATGGGGCCCCTACAACCCGAGAGATCAAAGGAGCAGTGATGGGAACCAGCATAGGGCATGTGGCGGCAGCACTGCAGGAGCCACAGCCTATCTGGCAGGTGGGGCTTTTTCCCTTTATGTGCTCTTTTCCCTCCCCATGTGGTGCATGCCTCCAACTTCTTGGTGCACTTGCTTAGCGCTGCCAGCGTCGAGCTCGCTGAGCGTGCAGTGCAATGCTCTTCACCCCTGGTATCCAGCAGGGGATGCCGAGTGCCAGGCATCCCCAGTACCCACCCCGGAAAGGAGAGCAGCACTATGGGTGCTCAATCAGTCCCTCCCCTGCCAACCTGGCACCGAGCTTGCTCCCAAACCCGGTCGCCAGCGTGGCACGAGGTGTGGCATCCAGCGCTCAACCCTCAGTGTCACCGGGCCGGCACAGCGTAACAAATTTTCGATATTTATCATTTATAGTAATGTCTTTATCAACATAATTTTCTGGAAATTTCAGATAATTTTCTTTCAAGATTTCCAATATCTTTCTCAACCAGCTTGATTGTGACAACTTTCTGTGTTTCCACTGATATTTTTCTTTAAGCACATCTGTGGAATAAGGTGTTTCTCTAGATGCAGCAATTTGATCCAGTAATTCATTTTTTTTTTTTGCATAGGAAAAGTATTGATACTAGGCATTCCTAGTTCTGCCCTTATCAGTGACGAGGCACAGATTGCCCTAATCCTAAAATGATTCTTAATAGTTTAGTGAGTGGAATTTCTAAAGCATCAAGTTGTTAGTATCCCAGACTTCTATATTATAAAGGGTCTGTGCTTTATATTGAGCTCTTGCTGCCTTTATAAGTGGCTTTTAATTGTACTGCCACCATATTTTTATTAAACAGATTTAATAAACTTGCAGTCTGTTTTAATTGAACATTCAATAAATTAATGTGCTCTTGCCTGCTACCATCAGATGTAAAATTGAGGCCAAGATAGTTGTACTCTGTATACTGACAGAAGAGCACAGGAATATAAGCGGTAAAACCATGAAACAAACATAGGCGTAAAGGAATGCAACAACGAGGAAGAATAGCGCCGATCGATACAGTGGTTATTTGTTGCTGTAGCCACTCACGCTATGCAGGTGACGTAAAGAAGCTGGAGTTAGTCAGCGTGCTGCTATCCTGGCTCACAGGGGTGAGAGCCATAGTCCAAGGCAGTATAGACCTAAGTGTCAGGGGTTCGGGTCCTACCCTGCACCCTTTGTGTATGTTTTGCTGCCTGTGACTGCTCTTTACTTTTTGTCCTCTTGTGCCCAACTCTTGCCCGACAGACTTTTCCCCTCCCTCAGTGTGGCCCCTCATAATTGGTTATCTTTAGTAGGGGCTGCAGAACAATCCTCCGTATTTAAACATTACGTCCATATTGCCTGTTGTGTGCTATCAGGAACACTGGCATTGTGGAGTTATTTCTCTCGTGTTGTTCCCCGATATAGTTTTACACCACCCTGTTTTGCTTGTATTGTGTTTGACAGTGCTATTGTATCTTCGTGGTTATCAACCTGAACCATTGTACTGGTTTACTGTTTTCAGTTCCTTGTTACCAATATGCCAGATTTTATGATTTCTTGATCCAAGGATCATAACTTGTTTTTTGTCTCATTTATTTTAAGTTCATGTTCAATAGCATAGTTATGTGTTTTATTTTTTAATTAATCCTGACTGCGTTAAGGAAAAAAGTACTAGATCGTCCAGCATATGCAAGTGCAGCACAGTTCCTTGTCAGTATTTTGGGTGAATCAGTCCTGAATGTTTCAGTTGTACTAGTAGGTTGTTTATATATAAACAAAAAGCAAGGGTGCAGCACACCCCTGTCTAATGCCTCTATTAGCAGGGAAGTTTGAAGAAAGCTGTCCTGGTACCCATCCTGATCTGTGCCCAAGTTCCTGAATATAACTCTTTTATAATGTGTATTATATTTATTGATTTACCCCAATTTTTAATCTGAGCCCATAATATTTGTTGTGAAATTGTATCAAAAGCTGAGCTGAAGTCTACAAAGCTACAGTATATACATTTTCTGTTTTCTGAGTTTGATGTATTTCTCATGTACAGTAGATGAGTGACTATATAACAGTTATCAGTGGTGCTGTATCCTCACAGAAACCTGCTTGGTATTCTGAAAGACCACCTAATAATGTTATTTGTTCTTTAGTCTCTAAGATGATTTTTGAAAAATCTTACCCATATTATCTATGAAAGATATGGCCTTTACATAAATGGTTTAGTCTTATTACCTTTTTGTAAATGGAAAGGATTATTGCTCTCTTTCATGATTCTGGAAACTTTAAATTTTTGCAACAATGATTAAAGTAACTAGTTACTATGTTTGTCCACAAAGAAGGGGCTAGTAAATATACTTGCCAGTACTGCATCGGGCCCTGGTGCCTAATTTTGCTTTAGCTGAATTAAAAAATAGGTTTCAGATAAAGTTATTGATCTAAATGATGTCATGTTAGTACTCTCATACTTCTTTAATGCTAGGGTCATAGAATATGGCTGTATAGGGCTTAAGTCCATATATCAATGGTAATGTAAGAGTCTATTTCATAATTTAGGTTATTTGTTCTGCTGGCTACTAAGAGCCAGTAAGAGTGATTATCTTTATTATCTATTATTGTGAGCATTTTGTCCCACTGTTTGGCTTAATATTCTCTGTTTCCTGACTAGGAATAACTTACATGTTTTTCCTTTCTTTATTCAGGAATTTATTTTTATTTTAAAGTCTGTATTTTTGGTTGATTTTATTAATTGATTTAACTTTTTTCCACGGCAACATTCCAGGTCAAACCATGTATTAATATTTTTTTTTGGGGGCACTGTGATGTAGCAGCTTTTAATATTTCTCTTATATCATTCAGGCATAGCGCTATAATTTCATTTAAATTTCCCTCAAGGCTGTCACTTACAGATATACATGGTAAGGTTTGAACTATTTGTAATATACTGTAGGTTTTCTGAAGTTGTATGTCATTTGAGTGTACCGGTTAGCAGGTGTAGGTTGTAGAATCGCCTCATCTACCGCAACCCAGAGATGAGAAGCTGTTCCTTCAGGAAGTCGTGGACTTTGTCATTGACATGGCATTTGATCACCCAGGCTGATGGTCCTGGGGACTTCAATGCTCGCGTCGATGAACTCTTGCAGTTTGGACAACACTTCCTCCAGTTGATATCTTTTGGCCTCACACAGATAGTTACCACTGCTACCCATAAACACAGTCATTCTTTTGACTTAGTCTTCCTCCTGGGGATCGAAGCCTCTGATTTGGGAGTGGAACCTGTTGGATGGCCCAATCACTACACTGTGAGGTTCAGTTTTAGTGCTCCCCTTTGTAGGCCTACCCCTGTGGAGATGGTCAGGCAACACCCTTTATGAGATGTAAGCTCTAAAGGCCTGGCCAATGATACTGACTATCGTCCCCTAGTGGCAAACAGTGACTCAGAGGCCCTCGATGGCATAACTGGGCCATCTCGTGGCCCTGGATGTCACTGCTCCTGTCTGGGTTCATCGCCTCTCCCTTCACCCTCAGTCCCCATGGTTTGATGGGACTGTGAGGGAGATGCGCGATTAGATGAAGGTTAGAGCATTGCTTGGAAATCCACCCTGATGCCAACCGCCTTAGATTGATGGACCATTATCAAGCCTATCAATCCACAATCACCCGTAAGAAGGCAGAGTTCCTGTCCGGGAGATTGCAGTCACTCAGAATCGACCAGCTCAGCTTTTTTGAAATGTGTACAGACTGGCAAACAGCCTGTCTACAAGTTCAAAAGCCTTTTCGCAAATAGAGTGTGATGAACTTGCTCAACTTTGCATCTAAGGTGGCTGACATCAGGTGGTACTCCAGCTAGCACACTCTATGGGTGCTGCTGTTGATCAGCTCAAGGCCACTACCTCTCAGTTTTCCTGGAGTACCTTTGACCGACCGGAGTTCATGGATGTCATGCAGATTGTCTAGAGTGCACACCCTATGTGCCGTAGTTTGGATCCAGGACCAACTTCCTTAGTTTTGGGTTGTATTGACTCCATCAGTCCAGTCCTAGCATGGATAGTCTGGTGCTCCTTGAAACAGGTGAGTTTTCTAGCTCCTGAAGGAGGTGGTGGTAACACCCTCTTGAAGAAAGCTTTGGACGCAGACTGCCATGCAAACTACAGACCACTCTAACCTTCCCTTTTAGGAAGGTGATTGAGAAAGTAGTGGCTGTGCAGCTGGAGAACCATTTGACCATCTATGACATTTATGAACCCTCCCAAAGTGGGCAAGCATTAAGGATGCAGTACTTGAAACAACATCCCATTGTGTTAGACAGAAAAGGAAGTGCAAAAGAAGAAGGAAACCACTTTGGTTCTCAAATACAGTAACAGAAAAGGTCAGAGCCAAAAGGCTGGCCTTCAGGAAATATAAGGGAACACAATGGGATGAAGAAAGGAGGCATACCAAACTTCACTAAGGGAAGAAGAAAGGCAGTAAGGAAGGCAAAGCTCTCAAACTGAGGAAACACTAGCACGAACAGTAAAGAAGGTGACAAGACTTTCTATAGATACATTAGTGAAAGAAAGAAAGTCCAGAGGGGTATTGCTAAGCTCAAAGAGAAAAGGGGGCATGTGAGGAGGGGACCCTGTAAGCATCTATCCTAAATAGATACTTTTGCTCAGTATTTACTGAAGAGAAGGTAGGGCAGAGCCCACAGCTCAGCACCATGGACACAGGGGGAGGGAGGTGAGCATTACTTCCTTCACAAAAGAAAGGGTTCTACAAGAGCTTGCTAAGCTCACAGTGGACCAGGCAATGGGACCTGATGGCATACATCCCAGGATACTAAAGGAGCTAAGGGTGGAAATAGCAGAACCATTAGCAGAACTGTTTAGTGAGTCTCTGAGCACAGGAGAGGTCCCAGAAGACTGAAGAAGGGTTCATGTGATCCCGCCCACAAGAGTGGTAGCAGGAAGAGGCAGGAACTACAGACCAGTCAGTCTTACTTCAGTAGTGGGCAAGATTATGGAGGCACTCCTTAAGGAAAGAATGGTGCAACACCTGGAATCCATAGGGCACAGTATCCAAGACAGCACGGGTTTACAAAGGAAGGTCCTGTCAAACTAATCTCATAGATTTCTTTGACTAGGTAACCAGAGTGGTAGACCTAGAGGGAGCAGTTGATGTTGCCTACCTTGACTTCAGCAAAGCTTTCACACTTTTCCACATAGAAGATTGATAAATAAGCTGGGTAGGCTCGGGATGAGTCAGAAGTTGGTCAACTGAGGTGCCGCCTTCGGATGAGACGTTAAACCGAGGCCCCATCTGCCTGTATTGGTGGTAGTTCAGGTGGATGTTAAAGATCCCATGGCACTTATTGAAAAGAGTAGGGAATTTTATTGAGAAAAGGTGGGCTTCATTACAAAAACATTCACAAAATGACAAAGAGAAACAGTAAACAAAAAAGAAAGGAAGGATACAGAAAATCAAGTCAAATTCCAAGAATCACAGTTAATCCATAAATGAATAAATTGCAGTCTAGAACATCTAGAAAAATCAAACTTTTCAAAGTAATTACAGCAGTTCTAACATTCATTACAATTTCCAAAATAGGATCCATTTTTGTGCAAAACTAGCAAACATCTAGCTTGCCATAAAAATAACGATAAAACATAATACAAATATATAGTTTCAGAGTGATATTTAGTACGTAAACTGATTAGTCCCAAACATAATATCAGCATAAGACAGCTCAGTAAAAGAGGCTCTTTCCAGAGAACAGCAATAGTTGACCAAAATCAGAAGCAAATGCGCAATCACGAAATAAATGAGCCTGAGATTCTATAATTGAAAGACAGGAATCCTTAGGACAGTATCTATCACACAGCATTTTATGTTTGTGATTCCCTTAACACTAAGTCTACCATAATTATCGAGCCAGACCATATCCCACACATAAGGAGGAGTCTAGGATTCAAAAGTTGCTTCAGGATCCAAGACTGACAAGCAGGCGGACAGGATGGAAAGTCAACAAGATCCAAAGCCTCTGTCTCCAAATGTGGGCATATATAGCCTTCCTAGTTAGTGTACAAAATCATCAGGCTTTAACCCCCAGACCATGGCAAGTTTCACGACCTCCGCAATCAAAAGTTGGAAGGCCTGAAAGTTTAGCCACAATCTCATTTTGCCTTGTTCCCAGGAGAGACAAGGCAGAAACCAGGAGCAAAGAAAGGTTCCAACCCTTATTACCTGGTTTTAAGGCACAAACCAAATTATAACTGAAAAAATACTATAAAAATGCTACCGGTGTACCATCCCAATCCCACCCTCACTAGGAGGCCGATAAGTGAAACCTCGCTTGATGGGGTTCAACCTAGAACCCCAAAGACCCTGAAAGAAAACACTATATAATCTGGTAATAAAGACATGGGGGGAACATAACACAGGTACAAGAAAATGGGGACCATCAAGGTTTTCAGTAAATAAACTATTTTTTTCTCCCAATCAGCTGCTGCCGCCACCCAGCCAGAAGCCTATCAGCCCTCGCTAATGCCCCAGACCAGTTCAACAGTGGTAAATCTCAGACCCAAACCAGAGACCGAGAATCCAATGGGCTCAGAAGAGAGCCGGACGCCAGCAAAGGCGCCAGACTCAGGAAAAGTAGGGGAACCCAACAGAAGCCCAACACTCTTAAAAAATTAATCCGGGATCCTGCCAGTAAGGAATACGATGGAACACATCAAGTACCGCCTGCTCATCTGAATGAGATGCCACGGTCAGAACCAAATCGTCAGCGTAGGCCAGTATTTTGATGGGAGGAGGCCAGAAGGCCCTTGTAACCCAAGGATCCCAGGGCAATGAAGGATCGCCTTATCAAAATATCAATACCAAAGGCATATAAGAGGGACTCAAAGGACACCCTGACGCACCCCCTTTTACCAAGACAGGATGTCCCAACTAGCCATTAACATTAGGGAGGATCACAGCCTGAAAATAAAGAGCACGAATCAATCAATAAATTTGGAGGGAAATCCAAATGCAGCTAAAACTGAAAACAAATATGTATGGGAAACTCTATCAAAGGCTTTCTCCTGGTCAATAGACAACACCCAACCCTGAACACGATTCAGGTCCCCAAGGCAAATAGTTCACGTAATAAAATCAAATTATCAGATTGGCACCTACCAGGGATGCCACATGTCTGAACAGGACTAAGTAGCCAAGCTACCTTAACAAGTCTAGCGAGCAAAATTTTTTGCCAAAGTTTGCTATCCACATTAAGTAAACTCAACGGTCTCCAATTATTGATATCCAAGCTTCCCCTTCTTATGAATGAGGACCAAGATTGCCTCTTTCATGGACTTCAAAAGGAGGTTTTGACAACATTTCATTAAACAAAAGAGTTAAAGCAGGAACCAAATCAGTGTGAAACGAGAATAGAATCCTGCCATAAGGCCATCGGAGCCAGGAGCAGAATTCGCTTTAAACCAACGATAGCCTGTAATACTTCCCCTCAGCAATAGGGGCGGAGAACATCTCACATTCTGCTGGAGATAGGAGGGCAAAGATAATGAGTCAAAGAAAACTCATCAGCAGTGACAGGAGATTCAGTCCCAAACATGCCCGAACAAAATGTTCAACAACCTGGAGAAGGGCCTCCGGAACTAACTAGATCTCCCGAGGGGATACCAGGTTATAAATAACCCGAGTTCACCCTATTCTGACATTCTTTAAAGGGTCGAAGCCCCTTTAGTGAGTTTAGTCCCAAAGCGGGTCAGATCCCAAGGATTTAGCTATCATACTGTAATGCCTTCATCTGATCATGCAAAACAGAAATCTGTGAACTATAATCATAATGATTTTCCTCAGATAGAGAAATCAAATTCTGTAATTGTTGCCGTAAGGCCAGGTACTTTATATTGACAAGTGGGCCTCAGTGGCTTTCTGTTGAAAACCTTCTTCCAACCAGCCTTAGTGTCCTCCCACCATTCTAAAATATCCTCATAAATGTCAACAACAGACAATCGTATGCCCAGTCACGCTCCACAATTTTGAATTTTGGGATCATCCAGAATGGAGTCATTAAGTCTCCACTTGTTCTTTTACACCGAGGAACATCAGACCAGGACAATACAACCTTTAAGGCTACATGGTCCGAGAATTACTAACCAAAGTCCGACAACTCGAACAGTAAGCATATGAGAAAGAAAGACAAAATCAATCCTAGTTCGACAAGAACCCGAAAATAAGTAAATCCACCTCTGGGGTGACAAGTCCTATATGCGTCTGGAGATTAGCTGTCGACAAAACATTCTTCAAAGTCACAGAATCACTAAACAATTTGGTCATCTGAAGTCCCTATCAGACTGATGGCACCACAATTAAAATCCCATGCCCAAATGATCAGTCTAGAGGTATGTAAAAATGGTTGAATAGATCGAAAAGAGCAGACCGCAAGGCTTTACTCTGAGGGCATGTACCACAATTAACCGAAATCGTTCAGTGTGAAAGGAGAGGTCAAGCAGCAGTGCCACGACCTGGAAAATATCCACCAATCGAGATACCGAAGGCAGAATTCGAAAACAAAATACCAACGCCATCACACTTATCAACCCCAGAGGACCAAAAGAAGGCCCTGAGACCAAGCACGAAGCTTGCTGAAGGTCAGTATTAGTTTTTAAACGGGTATCCGCTAAACAAGTGATGTCACAATGCATCTCTTGTACAGAGAGCAGAACACCACTAAGTTTGTTTTTTCCTTAATGCTGTTAACATTAAAGGAGAGAATGGACAAAGAATCCATATCAAAGATTAGGAGATTTACCACGTCGACTCTGTCTCGTCCGTTTAGCAATGGGATCAACTTCTCCACCTCCGTCCGTGTCAGTATAGACACAAGGGAGGAGGTGTCTGATTCATCATCCCCAGAACTCCTATCAGTAATACCAGGAGCTAGAATCACAAATTTATTACCAGAAGCCCAGGACCGGAACCCAGGGGCCTTACCCTTACAGAAACAGTCAGTCCCTTCCTGGTCCTTTTTTTGAACAGTAAAAGGGAGTCCTGTTCCGGACAGGCAAAGCCACCGGGGAGGCATAACCAGAGGAGAAGCAGTGTCAGGAAACCAAAGGAAGGCCCTCCAGGGCCACCAGAGAAGCAGGCTCAGTTAATAGAGTCATCCTGAGGGGTCAAGCAGGAGCCTTCCCAACTGCAGGCTCTATAACAGGATCAGCCGTGGGTCGAAGAGGGAAGGGAGAGCAGAGAACCAGAACGACTCTCAGCAGACTTTGTGCCAGCTGTTGTTGAGAAAGTGTTAATGAGGCCACATGGGAGGGACAATCATCCCGTTATGTGAGGCCCAAGGACAACGACTATAAGCATGACCAGTGTTTTCACAGAGGTTACACGTAAAAGGTTCAAACAAGCACTGGAGGAATGGCCAAATTCCAAACAATGGCTGCATTTAAGAGTATCACAAGCAGAGCTAAATGGGCCCGAGATCACATTTAAAACAAGACCTAGGCTGCCTGCATAAAAAAAATCAACCCCTTATCTTTTCCAAGGAAAAAATTAGGCAAGTGAGCTGGACCAGAGTCTGAGGAAAACAACTTAACCTGAACTTTCCAACCCCCATCCCAAATCTGTTCACTATCTAAAGTTGGAGTGGGTTTATTCAAAACCTCACATCTCTGTCGGAGCTAAAATAAAATGTCCTCCACATTGACACCTTTGTTTTAAAACATAATAGTAATAGTCTTAACAGTAGGTTTCGGTAAAGGGAGAACATGAAAGGGGCCCAAAGGGGAAAGCTTTCTAATTTAGCATATTGGACCCAAAACGGTCCAAATGAGAAACATGTTTAAAACTTACATCAAAATTAGAATTCCCTAAACTAATCAGGGCAAAATTTCAGATGAAAAGAAATGCATCGACCCTTTAAGCAAATTTTTAGCAACATACAGCCTGTCAGGGAGTATCCAACCCTCCCTTTATATAAAACCTGACTGCATTGCATCTAGGAGCAGGCTCACCTTTATGGGATTGGAACAAATCAGTTAGCTTAAAACCCACTGAGACACTAGGTTTGGGACCCTCCTGCCCAGCCTCAGGGACCTGACCTAAACAGCCTGGTGTAGCAGGGTTCGAGCCACTCGGTTCCTCGGAAGCTGGAGAAACCAAGCTCGAGGAGGGACACCAAGAAGCAGAGGCATGCACCCCAACACCAGAAACAAGAGCCTCAGTAACCACATATCCCCAACACTGCAGAATCCCCCAACAGTGTTATCAACATACAGAGTCCATAGTACAAGAAGCAGATAAATTACATTCGGGGCAAGTTGGAGCTCAGAGGACAGAAGACACAGCATTCACCAAAGTACCAGCGTTTTCAGCATCCAAATATAGGAAGGATCTTGCGAGTCTGGAGACCAGGACCCACCACCTGATTGTTCCCAGCCAGCATCCCGTAATGCACGATCAGGAGACCAAGAAGCTCCACAGGTAAAATCGCCGGTTTTGAAGTGCTCAACTCTTCAGCTCCAGAAGCAGAAGGAACTCCAGACAGTTTACTCCATCCAGGTCTCTGGTCTCGGGAAGGAAAGAAAACATCTGTCCAGCAAAAGACACCTCTGAAGTCTGTAAAGAAGAGACATGGGCACCAGCAATAGGTTCCAAGAGACAGTCAGCAGGGCTTTAGGCACACGGCTACAGAATCCGTTGAACTGCCAGCCCGAGAATCAAGGAAACAGTCTGTAGGAAGTGCAGGAACGACCGAATTCTGTGAAACACACCTTTCCTCCGGTCCATCAGCCAAAGTCGTCCGACTAGAAACAGCAGACACCAATGCAGAGGATCGGTCAACATCTGAAAGACCAGCAAGTTTACGGTCAAGTAAGGCCATTTGCCGAGCAACTGAGAACGTGCAGCGATCAGCCCCAATTTATCTGTAGGCAAAGGAGGCACGATAACACCAGCAGAACAAGCCACAGCCGGCATCATCAGAGGTAAGAATACTGAGGTCGACAACCTCAGCCACATCACAAGCAGCAACAACGGCCCTGGATCAGACAGTACAGGAGAGGAGGCCAGCTCCTGCACTAGATGCATCCATCTCCTCCAGCATCCTAGGCAGACTGACCACAGCAATGCTAGTGGCCAAGGGTCCCCTGCTGGCAGCAATGCAGCAGCAGAGTAGGGAATTTCCCGTGTCCTGGCTAAATTTCCCTCATTCAGCAAAAAAATACCACCAACAGCTTAATCTGGTTCAATGTCAGTTAGCATTCATCTGTATTCCTCCCCGGGTCATGCCTGAAAATAGGCAGGATTTGTCTAGTGCACTTACCGGTCAACAAAAGCTAAATAAATAAATAAAAATGGGTGGCAAACTGGTTGAAGGGCAGAAAGTAGAGAGTGGTGGTAAATGGTATACAGTCAGAAGAGATACAGGTCACAAGTGGGTACCAGGATCAGTCCTGAGGCCAGTCCTCTTCAATATCTTCATCAGTGGTATTGCAGATGGACTAGAGGGTAAGGCTTGTCTGTTTGCAGATGACACCAAGATCTGCAACAGAGTAGATGATCCAGATGGGGTGGGCAGAATGAGAAGAGATCTGGATAAACTAGCAAAATGGTCAGAAGAGTGGCAACTGGGATTTAATGCAAAGAAGTGCAAGATCATGCACATAGGGAAGAGAAACCCTGAAGCCACCTATAGGCTGGGAGGGATTGTTGGCAGTCACAAAGGAAGAAAGAGACTTGGGCATCATCATCACCAATGACCTGAAATCATCCAAGCAGACCTCTAAAGCAGTAGGTGAGGCTAGGGAATGTTAGGGTGTATTAGTAGGGGTATCACAAGTCGTAAGAGGGAGGTAATAATAACTCTTACAAGACACTGGTTAGGCTCCCATCTGGAGTACTGCGGCAGTACTTGAGGTCACACCTTCACAAGGACATTAACCAAATTGAGGCAGTTCAGAGAAGGGCAACCAAAATGGTGCAGGGATTGCATCAGAATACATAAGGAGGACAGATTAACGGAGCTCAATATGTATACCCTTGAGCAAAGGAGGGAGAGAGGTGATATGATAGAGACATTCAAAACACCTTAAGGGCATTAAATAGGTGAAAGAGTCTAACATGTTTAAATATAAGAAAATAGCAGGATAAGAGGACACAGCAAGAGATTAGAGGAGGCCGATTAGGGGAATGTGAGGAAATTCTTTTCCACAGAAAGGGTGGTGGATGCATGTAACAGCCTCACCTCAGGAAGTGGTGGTTGCAATACAGTGCAGTATCAGACAGGCATGGGATAGGCATAAGGGAGCAATACAGATGAGTATGAATAGATAAGCCACTGGCAGAACAAAGGCCGATAGCACATTTATAAGGTAGAAATGGGCAGACTGAATGGGCCTTAGGTCCTTATCTGCCGTCAACTTCTATGTTTCTATGTTTCCAGTCCGGATTTCGAAGAGACATAGTACTAAGACGGCGCTGGTTTGGGTACTCAATGATCTCCTGATGGCTAGAGATCAGAAAAACTGTTCCATCTTGGTTTTTCTGGATCTCTATCAGCATTTGACACTGTGGACCATGGGGTTCTGCTTGATCATCTGAGGTTCATCTGTGGACTGTCAGGTACAGTCCTCAGGTGGTTTACGCTCTTTTCTCACTGGAAGAATTCAGAGAGTGGTATCAAGGGTTTATTCCATGGACTCAGTTTTTCTGTCTTGAGGGGTTTCTCAGGGTACAGTGTTGTCCCCATGTTGTTCACGGAGTACATGCTGCCCCTCAGAGACATTGTAAGAAGGTATGAGCTGAGGTTTCACTGCTATGTTGATGATACCTAGCTCTACCTTTCTTTGTTCCTTACCAGGATGGAGCTCTCTCAGTCTTTAATAGCTGCCTCACAGAAATCCAGGGATGAATGGATTCCAGTTGGCTAAAGTTGAACTCGGAAAAGACTGAGGTGTTGTTGTGGACCCAGCACGCTGGATAGAGGGACCTGTAGCAGGTTCGCCTCAGGGCTTTTTCTTGGGGGCGATATTCCTGACCTCTGAACGGTGCGAAACCTTGGGATCATTTTGATAAAGGGCTGACTCTGCATTCGCAGGTGTCAGCCGTCATCAAATCCTCATTTTACCATCTGAGGAATATCTCCAGGATTAAGCTCTTGTTCCATCCGTGATCTTCCTACACTGGTCTATGCCTTTGTGTCCTCACACCGAGATTACTACAACTCCCTTTACTTGGGACTACCTGGGTGGAAATCTGCTGCTTGCAGCTAGTGCAGAATGCCGCGGCCTGGCTTTTGGCAGGAACCCCGAGATCCTGTCATATTACGCTGGTGCAGCGCTGACTGCACTGGCTGCCGGTACAGTGACGGATCACCTTAAAGTTGGTCTTCTGACTTTAAAGCCCTAGACGGACAGGGGCCGGACTACCTGAAAGACCTTCTGGTCCTCTACTACCCTGGATGATCGCTCCACTCAGCTGACATGGGGTTGCTAGAGATTCCAAAATGTGCTTGAAATCTTCTGGGGTCTGGCATGTATGTATGCGGCCCAATCCTCTGGAATTCTCTACCCCATCAGTTACGGGAGTGCACGACTGTGGAGTGATTCAAACAAGCTTTAAAAACATACTTGTGGTTCCAAGCTTTTGGTGAATGAATGACTTCTGTAACTGGATTAATTGTTTTATACTATTTTATGATTCTGGATGTCTGATGTGTTATTTTAAATTTGTTAGGTGCCTTGATATTTTGAAAGGCCATAAAAATGAAGTTATTATTATTAATATTTGTTCTGTTTTTATTCCGTATTTCAATTGGAGATTATGAATGTGTTGTTACACAGGTCAATAGAAGAGAAATTAGATTAATACATAAAAACAAAAATAACAGCAGGGCTGAAATATGTTACTTGGGATAAAATAGTTGAAAACAATTTTTACATTACTTACAGATGACTTCTGAATTAATGAAGTGCCTACTGAGCTGGAATGCTACCCAATATACAGTATGGGAAGCTCTGACATAGATGAAATAAGGTGCAGGTCATATACAGTATGAAACACATAATATGAGGATTTTTGTTGAATGTGTAAAAATATAGTGTGGGATGTTCAGAATGCGCCAGGCAGGCACAAGCCTGGGCGCAGCTCAACTGGGATGTGCCAGGGCGTGGACTGAGCGATATTCAACGGTGCCAAGCGCCATGGCTCAGTGGACAAAGCACCTCAACGCCCGATTGCAGGTTCTGTAAATAAATAGAATCCCTGGTGGTCCAGTGGACCTGCTCCCCAGTCCGATCGCAGGCTTAAATACAAATATATACTCCCTGGTGGTCCAGTGGACCCACTTTCGCATGCCTGATCACGGGCTTATAGACAATAAATGTATCCCTGGTGGTCCTGTGGACCAAATCCAGCCCGATCGGGACTTCAGAAAACATACGTCCCAGGTGGACCAGCGGTACCCCCTCCTGCCGCTCAGACCCGCTACCCGCTCCCCAGTCAGCGGCGGGTGGCAGCTCCCCCCGCAAGCTGACTGCATACAGTACGGCTGTGCATGCTTGGTCCACTGCGTGGGCCATAGGCATACAGATCATACTGTACACAGTCCGGAATGTGAATGAAACCATTCACACTATCGGGACTGTGTAATAGCAGTTGTGTATGCCCATTGGCCCATGCAGTGGACCAATGGGCATACAGCCATGCTGTACGCAGTCAGTCAGAGGGCGGCCAGGTGGTTTGCAGGTGGGGAGGAGGCTACCGCTGGACCACCAGGGATGGTACGCTTTCTGAAGCCCACGATCAGGCTGGATTCAGTCCACTGGACCACCAGGGATACATTTAAATTTTATAAGCCTGTGATCGGGCATGGGAGCAGGTCCACTGGGCCACCAGGGAGT
Source organism: Neoceratodus forsteri (assembly GCA_016271365.2). Lineage (NCBI taxonomy): Eukaryota > Metazoa > Chordata > Ceratodontiformes > Ceratodontidae > Neoceratodus > Neoceratodus forsteri. The sequence goes on from CM057458.1 coordinate 35,320,884, forward strand.
ATTTATTTGTATTTAAGCCAGTGATTGGGTTGAGGAGCAGGTCCACTGGACCACCAGGGAATATTATAATATTCTTAAGCCCGCCAATTGGGCAGGGAACAGGTCCACTGGACCACCAGGGAATATTTGGTTTCATAATGCCCACGATCGGGTGGGGGGGCAACGACGCACGGACCTTGTCTCTGGAGGTTGGGTGGGCACCCACAGCTGGCAGCTGCCGTGGTTGCGCCTCTGCACACGGCGGCTCACCTGTGGGTGGCCAGGCCTTGCTCCTACTTTCACGGTGGATCTTTGCGCCCTGTGCAGCGCACGAAGGCAGGTGTGTGTGCTCATATTGCTGCACATCCCGGCTGAATATCAGGATGTGCAGAGTATGCATGGGCATGCCCTCACACTTCCACCGCGATACATTACTGGTGCACTCGCACATCGATTTGCATGTGCACAAATTTCTTGAATATCGTGCCAGGTTGGACAGTGGGTGTGATGGCGCACACTGTTGCGCCATGCACAACCCCATTGAATATCCCACCCCAATGTGCAGAAATATTTATTCAAATGGTAAACAAAAAAAACTGATTTTTAGAAGCAAGTCCCCTGAAGAAGACCACCTTGGGTGAAATGTCGGTGCAGATTAAATAAAGAGTTTGGCCAAAAATCACAGACTAGAGATTTTTCATAATTTTTCTGAAACTAAAAGTTGAGCTCCCTGCCCACCCCTTAACCAGAGGAATATTAGAAGCTGACAGAGTGCAGCAAACCAAAACAAGAAGTAGCATGGTATAAGGAATGCAGTTACCTACAGCACCAGTGGACAGCAAGATATAAGGAATGAAGCTACCTACAGCACCAATGGAGAGCAAGATATAAAATGCAGCTACCTACGGCACCAGTGGAGAGCAAGATATAAGGAATGCAGCTACCACGGCACCAGGAGATAGCAAGATATGAATGCGGCTACCCACGGCACCAGTCGATAGCAAGATATAATGAATGCAGCTACCTATGGCACCAGTCATAGCAAGATATAAGTGAATGCAGCCACCTTATGGCACCAGTCGATAGCAAGATATAAGGAATGCAGCTACCCACGGCACCAGTCGACAGCAAGATATAGTGAATGCAGGTACCCACGGCACCAGTCGACAGCAAGATATAAGGAATGCAGGTACCCACGGCACCAGTGAATAGCAAGATATAAGGAATGCAGTTACCTTGGCACCAGTGGATAGCAAGGTATAAGGAATGCAGCTACCTATGGCACCAGTCGATAGCAAGATATAAGAATGCAGCTACCTCGGCACCAGTCGATAGCAAGATATAAGGAATGCAGCTACCTACGGCACCAGTCGACAGCAAGATATAAGGAATGCAGCTACCCTACTGCACCAGTCGACAGCAAGATATATGAATGCAGCTACCACGCACCAGTCGACAGCAAGATATATGAATGCAGCTACCTACGCACCAGTGGATAGCAAGATATATGAATGCAGCTACCTACGGCACCAGTGGATAGCATGATATAAGGAATGCAGCTACCTACAGCACCAGTGGATAGCAAGATATAAGGAATGCAGTTACCTATGACACCAGTGGATAGCAAGATATGAGGAATGCAGTTACCCACGCACCAGTCGACAGCAAGATATAAGGAATGCAGCTACCTACGGCACCAGTGGACAGCAAGATATGAGGAATGCAGCTACCTACAGCATCAGTGGACAGCATGATATGAGGAATGTAGCTACCTACAGAACCAGTGGACAGCAAGATATGAGGAATGCAGTTACCTATGGCACCAGTGGATAGCAAGATATAAGGAATGCAGCTACCTACAGCACCAGTGGATAGAAAGATATAAGGAATGCAGCTATCTATGACACCAGTGAATAGCCAGATATAAGGAATGCAGTTACCTATGGCACCAGCGAATAGTGTGTAAAATGTGGAAAGACTGATTCTATTTTGTGCTTTTAAATTTGTTTCGCAGGATTAAGATGCAGCAGACAAATTGATGATTGTGGGTTTAAATGTTGCTCTCTGGCCTGTAAGTGCAGGCATCATATTTCAGGGATTCGTGCTGCTAGAGGTGTGGTGAACTGCCATCTGAGTCAGTCTGCAGCTAGAGAAGTGGGAGAAAGGGCTTGTAGCTGCTGAGTATGTTTGTAAGTTGATTTAAAGTAGTTTTTAGCTTCCATTCCGTGTGTTAGACATTGTAGTTGAGGTCTGTCTTAACTGCTTTTTTGTGCGCTTTTAAATTTGTTTGGGCAGGAGGGGCAGACACAGGGCTGATACACCTCTTGAGTCGGTGTAGGCCCTAATCCCACCCTCCCAGAGGTCTGCTCATTTATAGGGGAACACCTGCCCTGCAATTGGAGGAAAGGCTTCAGGTGCAGCTCATGTAGTTCTAGTCACTGGGGTTGGATTTAAAGGCTGGGAGAGAGGAGCTTAGGGAGTTGTTCACTTCTTATAAGTTTACTGTGTTGTACTGCACCTAGTAACAGGGTTACCGGTTTACTCTGGGACTGTATCTAGGATTAGTGGGTGACCTGATTAGTCGGTAGGGGTGTATCTTGGACTAGTTGGGAACCTGGTGGCTCACCAAGGAAACCTACTTGAGGGAAATGGACCACATATCATTAGGGCTGGCATTTTTTTGGGAGGGTGGTGGGGTGCACAGAGTGTGGGGCAGCCATGATATTGGACTGGGCTTGGAAGTTTGGTGGTTTGCCCAGTGTGCTAACAGCTAGTACAATTTAGGAGGAGGCTAGGGATTAGGAGACAGCTGGGGAAGGGGGAGATATGGTTGGGGAATAGGCAGGGGCTCTCCCACGGCATTGCACCACGCACTAGGGGCGGGGCATAGGAAAGGAGTGCAGGAGAGTACTCTGGGTCACATGGACCCCTAGCAGAGGGGACCCAAAGGAGGACACTACCAAGGAAGCAGGCAGGTAATCAGGACCCTCACAGAGGGGGCCAGAGGGACAACATTCTTAGGGATGTAGGCAGATGGCTGGGGCTGGACAGAAGGAAGCAAGGTGGGGAGGTGGATAGGACCTTAAGCTCAGTAACCACTTTAATTCTCTTCTTCTGCTTGAGGATGAGGTGGGTGATGTAGCCATGACAGGGGTGGTTAGAGATGGAAAAGGAGTGGGGGGCAGGAGGCGGGACTGGATAGCAGGAGGAACAGGGGGAACCTGGAATGCGGGAAAATGGGGAAGCAGTGGATCAGAGCAGGAGGTGCAGGGGAAGAGGGAGGAAAGCCAAGGAGAAGGACCAGTTGGGAGGAAAGGGCACGGAGAAGGACCAGAAGTAAAAGAGAGGCTACGGTAAAGGGAGGTGGGGTTTAGGCCAGGACAGCATGACAAGTAAAGAGGGGCTGAGCAGAGACAGGAAGGAAAGGAGGATGAGCCAAGCTAGTTTAGCAGATGGGGAGAAGGACCAGTCACGAGCAGTGAGGGGAGAGGAGCAAGGTACAGAAGGGTACTCGGGAGGAGGAGAGTCATAGGATCGGAGGGAGGGGTGGCCAGGGTAAATAGGAGGGGCGCAGGTGGCACCCAGATAGGGGAGGAGCAAGGAGCCGACTGGGTGGAGGGGCCGTAGAAAGGATGAGGGACATGGAAGGGATGGAGGAAAAGGAGTGGTCAGAGTGCTTCTGTTGGGGATTCTATGATCAGGGGTATCAAATGGGATAGGGAGGGGAAGCCTGGCCAGTTAGAACAAAATGCTTCCCTGGACTAATGGTGCACAGGGCCAAGCATGAGGTATATCAGCTGGCAAAGCATTGTGGGGTTCCCCGCATACATTGGTCCACCTGGGTACAAATGACATTGAGGAAGTAGTGAGCTAGAGATACAGGCAAGGTTCAGGGCTTGCCAGGTCTGTCATGACATAGATGTGTGATTCTGAAATCTCTGCCGTGCCAAAAGCTAGTAGGGAAGCCAAGAGGAAGATTAGGAGATAAACCAATGGCTCAGGAGTGGTGTGAGGCCAGAGGGTAGTGGGTTGATGGGGATTGGGGAGACCTGGGAGGATAAGCTGTTGTATTAGAGATAGGCTCCATCTCAATTTGAGGAGAGGAATTCTTAAATTGAAAATAGAGGGGTTCATTGGTGAAAGGTGGGGTTTAAACTTGTGAAGGGGAGGGATGGGAGAAAGGCTGTCGAGGGGGGTACGATAATGAGGAACTCTGTCTCCACCCCAATGGGGAGCTGGAGGAATGTGGGAAAAGGCCAACTGGTAAGGTGCAAACCAGGGAAGATGGAATCCCATGGGAACACGAGCAGGGGAAACAGAAGTGATAGGGAAAGGTGGAAGGTAGTCCTGTTAAATGCCAGGAGCTTGGGCAATAAAATGCCTGAGCTCCAGGCGATGCTAACTGAGGGAAAGGTGGATGGCAACGGTCACTGAGACCTGGGCCACCGTGAGGGCACACTGGGACCTGAACCTGGAGGGTTACACTATGTTCAGGAAGGACAGGGAGAGGGAAGGAGGAGGGGCAATAACAGTCAAAACTGCATTGGCATAAGGGGAACTGTGAGGCACTTTGGGTCACCTTGATAACAAGGGGGCAAGAGGTAAAATAGAAGTGGTATATAGACCCCGCGCTTGGCAGAGGAGCTGGAGGAGACTCTGGTGGCAGATGTTGGGAGACACTGCAGACTGGCAGTGGAAGGGTGGTGGCATTGGGGAACTTAAACATGCCGGAAACAGATTGGGAGACTATGACATCCTCAGTGGCCAGGAACAGATGTTGTTGGATGTCTTTCAGGATGCGTTCCTAACTCAGCAGGTGGTGGAACCGACCAGGGAGGCGTGGTACTGGATGTGGTCCTGGCAGACAGTGACCAGATTGGGGCCTGAGGTAAGAGACCTGTTGGCAGGGAGCGACCATGCCACAGTCTGTTTCTGCCTGGACCTAGGAGGGTAGAAGGCTGCACAAAGATGGAGGTATCTGACTTCAGGGGTGGATTTAAGGAACAGGAAGGATCCTTAAGGAGCATTTGGTTGTGATTGTAGCCAGACATGGATGCAGACAGTAGGTGGAAATCATCAGAGAGGGGTGCAGAATGCTACCAGCACCTGTGCAAGAGTAAGACAAAATGCGTAGGGCCCGAAACCTGCTGGTGGATCAGGAGGTCCAGGAGGAGGTGAGGGGAAAGAAGGCAGCCTATAGGCAATTCAAGTGCTCAAGGAACGGGATTGAGGGGAGTGTGAGCTGATGGCTGAAGGGCCACTAGGGTGGTGAGGGTGGCTAAGGCAAGGAAGGAGCAGAACCTGGCCAGGGAAATTAGAAGAGGAACAAGGGGTTCTTTAGATACATTGGGGAAAATGAAGGGTGAAGGGGCAGATTTGCAGGATTGAAAATGGGAGAGATGGGCACAAGACCTGGGGAGCAGGCTGAGGTACTAAGTGAGTACTTCACCTCAGTTTTCACCAAGAAAATGGGGCTACATCACACATGGGAGGAGACAGTGATACTGAGATGGGGGACCCTCACCGATCAGCAGGTCTGTGGGAGAGGCGGAGGCATCACTGGCAGGAGGGGAAGGCAAGCAGGGGACGAGGTAGCGGAGGTGGAAATCACAGCAGAGAGAGTAAGGGAAGCCCTCAGGTCTCTTAAGATGGAGAAAGCACCGGGCCAGATAAATTACATCCCAGAGTGCTGAAGGAACTGGCGGATGTCCTGGCAAAACCCCTGGTGGAGCTTTTCACCATCTCTCTGAGGACAGGGTGGGTGCCCGGGACTGGAAGGTGGTGCATATAGGGCCCATCCACAAGGGGGATCAAGGGAGGTGGCAGGAAACTACAGGCCTGGCCAGCCTGACATCGGTGGTGGGCAAGGTGATGGAGGGCATTGTCAAGGAGAGGCTGGGGGAGACCTGGAAAAGTCAGAGTGCCTGGACGATAGACAGCATGGATTCATCCCAGGAAGTCATGTCAGACAAACTTTGTGGAGTTCTATGACTAGGTGACGAGTGCCTTGGATGTGGGTAGACCAGTGGACGTCTCTTTCTAGACTTCATCAAGGCATTTGATTCCATTCCTCAGGGGCCTATTGGATAAGCTGGGAGAAATGGGGTGGGGAACCAGATGATCAGATGGATAGGCAATTGGCTCTAGGACCAGACCCAGAGGGTCGAGTTGGTGGGATAGTCTTATCCCCAAGGAGGGTCATTAGTGGGTCCTGCAGGGATCAGTCCTGGGCCCTCTTGTTCAACACCCAAGTCTCTGACACAAGGAAGGGTATCAGAGTGAGATGAGTTCTTTGCAGATGACTCAAAACTGGGGCGTGGTGGATGGGAGGAGGAGGTGGCCTACAGGGGATTTGAGATTCTGGAAAGATGGTCTAGAAAGTGGAAGCTGAGGTTCAATGCAGGGAAATCCAAGGTACTGCATCTAGGGCCAGAAACCTGTGTCAAGTGTACACCCTGGCAGGGAAATGTTACAAGTCTCGATGGCTGAGAGGGCCCTAGGGGTGGTGGTGGATGTCAAGATGAACAACTCTGAGAGTTGTAGGAGGGCAGCAGCAAAGGCCAACAGGATGCTGGGATGCAGCTAGGGGATCACCTCCAGAAGGAGGGAAGTGATACCTCTTTATAACTGCTTGGTGAGGCCTCACCTACAGTACTGTGTGCAGTTTTGGAGGCCACACTTAAAGAGGGACATTGAATTCCTGGAGAGGGTCCAGAGGAGGACAACCAAAGTGATTTGGGGCTTGGGGACAGGACCTATGGGAAGAGGTTTGAAGAGCTAAATATGTACACATTGGAAGAGAGAAGGGACCGGGGACATGATAGAGGTCTTCGGTACATGAAGGAGTAAATAGTGGACGAGCAGTCAGGGTGCTTCAAGGAAGGAGGAGGGACAACCAGAGGCATGGGTGAAGCTGGAGGGGGAGATTCAGGGAGAAAGGAGTAGGTGCTACTCACTGAGAGAGTGGTGAAGCCATGGAAAGTGCTGCCCAGGGGGCTGGTGGAGGCAGAGACGGTGCAGGGGTTCAAGAGGGGTGGGACAGGCACAGGGAAGGGTTCTGGAAGCAAAATCCAGTGCAGCGACAATATCTGGAACCGGGAAGGGAGAAGCCAGAGAGGAGCGAGGGGGTAGCAAGGTCGCTCCCAGGGTGGGGCTGACCAAATGAGCAGACACAAAAGACCATTAGGCCTATTCTGCTGGCATGTTAGTATGTAATATGCCCACCCGAAAAGCATAAAACTGACTAAACAAAGTGTCAAATGCAACATATTGTACAATAAAAACATATCCCAGAGCCCTGTCGGATACATTCGACACGAGATCAAAGTAATGGGTTCCCCAGTGAATTCTTTCCATTTTCAGCACTGAAAGCAGACTTCTGTTAATGGTTTGCTGGCATGGCCAAAACAAGAAAAGAATAACTTTGCTGTTTAATCCCTTCAAGGCAAAAGTTAGTGGGTGCCGACCACAGCACAGTTATAATGCAATGCTATATATTTTCAGGTCTAGAATGCAGTGAAGTAAAATTCCGCGTGAAGTGGACGCAGCAGCCACTTGCATTAGTATTCCGCCATGTGAAGTGCCCATTTAAACCCTCACTTCCACTTGTGACTGATTATGACTTTGCCAGCAGCACGCTGTCTTATTCTGCTTTAAGGCGGAGTGAAAATTCACAGGCAGCCCACACACACATATCACATGGCTTACACAGTATAGGTCATGCTGCAGGCAGGCAGGAGATTATGGGCAAAAAACATTCTCCAATGTGGGCTGACTTTACGGTTTGCACAGGTGTGACCAATGGATCGGCTCTGCTCTGCAAATGGTCGGGGTGGGTGTGGACGTGTGATGAAGAGGAGTGCACAGGTAACAAGTCCACAGATGGTTATTTTCCTGTTTTATGAACAGGGATTGCTGTACCACTTGCACTAGACATACTGCATTGACCACCTCCACCACTGCTATTCTGACCACCACTGGACAAGATCTCCAAATCATAATCCTCCCCTCATCATGCCTGTAGTAATCCTCTGGTGTTATTTCATCGCTACTGTAGACATTCCTACTTGGTCTTACACTCATGGAAGGGATAACATGCTCAGTAGGGCTGATGACAAGGGTGAATGCCCCACTATGGCATTAGCTGCCATCTAGTGCCTGGCCCACAGTGCCATGTGCCTGTTCTTAAGATGTGTATGCTGGCCACCCGTGCCTGCAGATGATGCCCCTTTACCCCGATGCACACACATGCATGGCAAAGCTGGCAGATTGCAACCACTCATCATTTGCATCTTGGACAAAAATCCCAAACAAGGGATTGTGATCCCCTACATTTATCATGTCCCTTATGCTGCTTATTGACTCGCTTTTTAACCCTGAAATTGGGGATGTGCTACATGATTTTTCAGGCTGGACACACTTGGACTCCAACTGACCACCGGGACTACCTATGATTATTACTGGTCATCATCATTATCATCAACAGGAACCACTAAATCACAACTTTTTGGGGGCGGGGTTAATGCCAACAGACCCAGACACAGCCACCTTGACTTTCTTTTTCTGGTTCAACAGGGTCACTGACATCATTATCATATTCATCAACATCCACGTTTCCAGCTTGGATGCTGTCATGTGGTGAACATGTTCCAATCACAGCACCATCATCATCATCATCATCATCATCATCATCACCCGATATTTTTGCGCCACATTTTGAATCATTGGATGGCAAAGGCATGACCTCAACAGCGCTGGAAGAAATGTGACATTGTGAGTTATCGCCGCCAGGATCAGAATCATGTTCAGCTACCATGGGGATGTTAATAGGGACTATGACATCATCTACACTGTCAGTCACAGCTTTAGACTCAACAATATTTTTGAAACTGTTAACTGGTCAGAAGTGAACTTGAGGCAGCAATACTCATGCGAGCAGAAACTGCACTAACACCACCAGCTGGGACAACATCATCTCCTCTAACTATGAGAGAAGCTACAGATTGCGCTGTAAATAACACTGATGGAGAAATCCCTTTACTGACATCAGCTATGCACTTCTGTGTACTACACACCCATGGACAATCGTACCACTGGCAGCAGTGCGTGGCCAGAAACAGCTTTGCTCACACGCCTCTTTGCAGGCATTTGGGGATCACCAAGAAAATTATAAACAAATTTAGATTTCTGAACTTTCAGTCTGAGCGGTGGATATGAAGCCAAAAACAACAATTGTGGCTTGGGATGGGGATTGGGCACTAAACAGATGCAAAAGCACAGACAGATGAAGACTGCACTGCTAATCAAGAAGAAATGCAGATGCAAAGTCACAACAACACCTTAATACCAGTGCTCGAAGTCATAGTCCAATCTGAAAAGAATACTTTTGCGGTTTTGGGGTTGCAGTGTACTGCAGTAACAGTCCAAAACCAAGATACCACAAAGCAGTACAAAATCACACCGTGTGATGGATAGCACCTTCACACTGCTGCAATTAATTGTGTGGCACAATAAAATGTGTCCGATTGGATGGCATCGCATACATACACACTACAAGTAACGTAGCAAATTGAAAACTTCAGTAATGTAACCAAATCTTTGAACAAACTGAAATTATGCACTGCTGCACCACAAACAATCAGCAAAAAATGTCAAGAATTACTAAAAGTATTACTGTGTGTACATTAACACAGTTATACAAGAAAAATATAACCAAAACAGAAAGACAGCCTTCTTCTCCCAGTTAATCTGCTCCACCACAGATAAGCCCCTCCCCAAAGCACATTTCAGTGTCTGTCAGTGGACAGACTGAAAGTTCTAAATTAACATTCAAAATCCACACACAAACAATAAACACTTGATATGAGCACAGGAGGATTTCCTACAAGCGATGTACTAAATTTTGAGCTAAACAAAATGGCTCAAAAGGCCTTTTAACAGCTTTCAGACGGTTTGAATCGCAGAGCTCTGAGAGCAAACTGTCTCCAGCTACCACTACACACACACACATACTACACAGAACTGAGGCTGTGCGGAACAATCTAGAGCCCATGGACTGCAATCCCATGAATCACTGCAAATGTGCCTTGGAGCTCAATAACAAGGCGAAGTGATGTAAGTACAATGATTTCTATGTACTTTGCAATAAAATTGGTGCAGAAGTAGTTGGGGGAAGGCAGTGTAATGCAAACTTATTATCAATGGACTTAGCGTTTCCTCATTAGTGAAGTACTCCTCTTCGCATTGTGGATTACTTAGCGAATTCTGTATTATTCTGTGAATTGCTTCACGGAGCAAATTTTGGCCACTTTACCCACCTCTATTCAGGACTCTATACCATGGCATACCAGCTGTTTGATCCCTCATTTCAGGTAGAAGAGGGTAGATGTATGCATGTCCCATAAATGTTCCATGTTGTCCAGGAAATGTGAGATTTTTACAACACAAAAATACAAGGAAATTACAACAAAGCCACATATTATTCTATATCCCTTATCAGGCTAATGCATTGGCAGCCATACTGGCTGCAACCAGAATTTGTTTCTATTGCAGGCACTGGAGCGCATCAAGAGATGTTGGGGAATAATGTTGAGGACTTACTGCCAGCCCTCTACCTCAGACTTGCCCACCCCCACTGGTGGGGTCGGCAGGGGTTCCCAGTCACCACTGGGGCCAGACAGTTGAAGCTGACAAGCCCAGCTAGCCAGGTGTGAGGCCTGTGAGTGCCTGCCAGCATCCTGCCACAGGCATTTTCCCATGCTCTTGTCTTCAGGGAGCTGGTGTGCAGGGATGTCATGGTGCAGATCACATGCAGATATTCCACCCAAACCATCCAACCCTGCTGAATTTGTCCCCAAAAGGTCAAAAAGAAGTTCAACATACCAGGTTACCTCCATGACCTGAGTAATACAATATACTGGCAAGATTTCTACCTTACAACCTCAGTGGAAATAGCTCTCCAGATCTTAAAGGACATTATCACTAATGCTCTAAATATTCATGCACCATTCACCAATATCAGAACTAAAGCAAGGTCCTGCCCCTGGTTCACCACTGATCTTAAAACAGCCTTGCTATCCAGAGACAAACTGTGGAAAAGGCAAGAAAACTAAGGACTCCATAGATTGGCTAAATTTCAGAAAAGCAAGAAATTCATGTACAACACAAATAAGATCTGCCAAAGCGGCCTATTATAGAGCTGAATTGGATGCCTCCTATAATAACCCTACCAGGCTCTGGGGAACTATAAAGGGTATCTTAGGTCAAAACTCTACTCCTGCCTTAACCTGCAAACTGCTACTAAATAACACAGAAATTACGGATAAACAAGAAATTCTAAATACCTTCAATGACCACTTCACCACAGCTGGACTAGCATTTGACTCTTCACCTGCAAATCTCCTGAGATCTTCCTTGAATCTTCAATCCACCGTGGGCCAAAAGGCTATATCAACCTTCTCTTCAACCCAATAACATTGAAAGAAGTGGAAGATCTCCTCTCCAACTTGGATACTTCAAAAAGTGCAGGTACAGACTCCCTGACCCCTACTTCCTCAAGATTGCATCTCAAGTCTTATCTGCCCCTCACTCATCTCTTCAATCTTTCCTCACCACTGGATCCATTCCTCCACTTGGAAAACAGCTCAAGTAGTTCCTTTACTCAAATCTGGTGATCCATGGATCTCAATAATTACAGGCCCATTTCCATCCTATCAGTTCTGTCCAAGATGCTCGAAAAGTTAGTAAACTCACAATTAAGGGTCTACCTGGATAACAATAACCTCCTAAACACAGTACAATCAGGATTTAGATCAAGGCACAGCACCATTTCAGCCCTAGCCAAAGTAACCAACGACTGGCAGACTGCTATGGATAAGAAGAATAGTACCTGTGCTGTGTTCCTGGATTTGAGCAAAGCATTTGACACAGTGGACCATGAATCACTGATCACCTCCTTGGTTCAATAGGGTTGGATTCCCTTCACTCAATTGGTTCAAGTGCTATCTATCAGACAGATCACAACTGGTAAAATGGAAACTACCTATCCACTTTAAAACCACTGCTAAGAGGTGTACCGCATGGCTCTATTCTTGGCCCCATCCTCTTTGCCATCTATATTAATAATATTGATGCTAATCCTCACTCAATCAAACATCCATCTGTTTGCTGATGATACTGTGCTATATGTTAGCAATCCTTCATTGTCTAAAGCCTGTGAACTGCTACAATCTGAATTCTCCATCCTACAACACAACTTGCTGGATAAAAACTACTTCTAAATGCCAAAAACAAAAGCTATGCTCTTTTCCTCACAAAGTTGCTCTGCCACTACCCCATCATCTACCACCCTACAACTAACCACCTTACTTGAGAGAAGCTGGAATACGTTGATAACTTCAAATATCTTGGTGTCTGGATTGATAACAAACTTGACTTTTCCGTATATATTGAGGAGCTACTAAAGAAACTGAGACAAAGGCTTGGTTTATTTTTAGAATAAAGCACTACCTCAACAGAGACTCCAAAAGATTAATCCAGGCTTCATTCCTATCCCTCATTGACTATGCTGACTTTCTGTATGGACACTGTTCACCCCTCTTAAATAAACTGGACACCCTATACCACAGGTCCATCAGATTCATTACTGACCTTCCCTTCAGCACCCACCATTGTTCCCTTTATAAGGCAGTTAACTGGTCATCATTACAACACAGAAGAAACAGGAATGCTGCAATTTGATTTTCAAAGCCTTATCAGGCGAGCTACCACCTACATCTCGGACTGTTTTACTCAAATCACTTCTAGGCCATACAACCTAAGGATCAGCAAAATTATCATTCTTAAGGTCCCTTTGCCTGCACCCAGCTTGGGAGGGCTGCTATCAGCCACTCACTAGCAATTGTTTGGAACTCACTCCAAAAACCATGAAGCTAAATAACCTCCCACCCTTAATATCCTTCAAAAGATTATTCACCACCCTATTCCCAGAACTCTGCAACTGCTTCCACAAGGCCTAATTCACTGCCCTATCTACCCCCTTTTTCTGCTCGTGTTTCTATATGCTGAAAAACTCCAGTTCCCAGTCCCAAGATTCACCCTCAAAATGCCTGCTAGGTCCTATAATCTACATATATTAACTCTGATGTGCCAACTGCCTATTGTCTGACAGATTAAAAGTGTTAATGCCTTGTACATATGTATATTGTTATATACTAGCACTTATGTCATTGTATTTCTGTTTTTGTTACCCATGTCATTGTATTACTGTATATGATACCCTTGTCAATGTAATAACACTTGCACTTCTTGACCACTCAGGTCCATCTTGTAAATGAGCTATGCTCAATGATGTTAACCTGATTAAATAAAGATTTTGATTGATTTGATTGATTGACATGCTATGATGTCTGCCATGCCCTCCCAACCTTCTGGCCTGGGCTGCTTTTCTTCCATCAGTTGCAAGGGCCAGGCAAGATTTGGCTCTGCCCACCCTCCCGCTGGAGGAGGACAGCAGTCCTTCGGATGCTCGATCCTCCACCCCGGATGGCATTCTGACTCCCCAGATTTGCTTCTGAACTCAGGTTGTCGGTGTCATAGCAGTAACGCTACTGCTGTGCCGGAGGGCTGGATAAGACAAAACTGTTTAAAAACAATTAATTTACAATGGATAAAAATAACAACATCTGAAAACTCACTTATGTGGCAAAATATGAAAATGTAGAAACCTTTTATTGCACATGACTACATCTTTCCAACAGGGAGGATGAAGCTTGTGAAAACTTTAATTAACCTGGAAACTTTCTATGTGTAAACAGAACTGTAAGATTAGGGTCTGGCTAGCTACATCTCTAGCAGCGTAATGTATTCTGTAATCACATACCAAAACTTCATAAAATTTCCAGTGGATTTAAAAGGGTCTCAGGATTCATCCTGAAATTTCACAATAAGCTTAATTAACAAGACAATCCCTGCTTGGTCAGAATATCTCTTATTTGCCATTTAGGGCCACTATTCTAAGGGATGGTATCACAAGGTCAGGCAGCAAAGATTTTGCTTGCAGAAAGCTAACTATGCTAGATTCAGGGCCGTATGAAACTGTGTAACCTTATTTAATAACCCCATTTTGGGTTTAGCAAAGAAAAAGATGATTCACTGTACAGTAGAATAAAATAGTGTGGAGAAAATCTGTCCTAAGTAGTTGTTCCTTTGCTCTTTAAAAAGAGCACATTTCAATAATATAGGTCCAAGATCATCTAGCTCGCCACTTCCACAGTTACAAAATGATGAGCAGGTCCCTGCCTATAATACAATTGATTTCTATGAAATACTGTGGGTGGGATATTCAAAAGGTTGCGCGCATGGCAAGTCGAAGTGCCATTCTGCGATATTCAGCAGGAGGCAGTTGCGCCACTGAAAACAGGCTGAGCAACAGCGCAATGCAAATGAAGTACGCGCAACTCAAGGGGTGGACCCATGTATAAAGAGCTAATGCGATATTCAAAGACTCTGCGCGATGCGCAACAGCAGATGAGCCGGAAGGTGCCACGCAGAAATGAGCCAAAATAAAAGGCTCAAGGAAGAGGCGCAAGAACGCTAACAGGAAGCCACATGAGGCAGGGAGAAACAGGAGACAGTGGCAAACAGTGCAGGCCTGGGAGTGCACAGGAGAGGAGAGGGACAAGGGAGGGTGTGCAGGGCCACAGACTGCAGAGGCCAGTAGGTGTACCCGTGCAGTGGAGGTAGCAGTCAGGACAGCGGGGGTAACAGAACAACAACAGCCAGGGGTGGGACACAAGCCAGGGAGATGGACAGTGCCAGCTTCCACATGGAAGCTGTAATGAGGAAGGGTGAAGGCATGCTGCAGGGGACGTGACCGTGGAAGGGGCCGTCGGCGGTATGCCCCAACAGGCAGTACCATGCCCGCATCAGCTTGAGCTGTACCGGACGTAGATTGTGGGCCAGTACCACCTGAACAGGGCAATAGTGAGGCAGCTCTGTGAGCTGTGCAGTGATGTGATGCAGGCACCCTCACGATGGAGTCACGCCTGTCAGTGGAGACAAAGGAAACAGCCTGCATGTGCCTGCTCACCACGGGTACCTTCCAGAGGCCGACAGGGGACACCACAGGCATAACACAGTCGGCCCGCCACGCATCCTCACCCAATTCCTCAGCGCACTGCTGCCACATGCTGCGGAGTACATCCATTTCCCCAGCACCGTGCAGAGCCGCACAGCAAAACATGCAGGAATTCCACAGGGTAGCATGTATGCCTGGCGTGCTTGGGGCCATAGACTGCAACCTAGTGGCTATACGACGCACCCGGCCCCGATGGGGCCACATACAGGAACAGGAAGGGCTTTTCCAGTGTCAACTGCCAGGTGGTGTGTGATGCCACTGGGCATAATCAATATCTGTGCCACACACTCTGGCGGAGCACATGATGCCTTCATATGGAATCAGTCCGCATTGTGCCATCGATTCGAGGGGGACATCCCCACAGGCCATCTAGTGGGTGAGTACGCATGTAGGAATTGCAAACTTGGGGCAAGGGTGGAATGCCACAGGTGCCATGGTAGTGGCACACAGGGATATGGGCATATGGACCGGAACATGATACCTATCTCCACTATCTCCACACAGGTGACAGTGGATACCCACTCTGTCCCTGGCTACTCACACCGCATCGCGCCCATGACCCCATTGCAGCAACGCTATAATGAGGCACATGCTGCCACACGCAACATTATCGAGCTGGTGTTTGGGATGCTTAAGGCACGTTTCCGATGCCTACAAACCCTCCGGGCGGTGCCTTCAGTACAGCCCTCAAAGGCCTGTGGATATTCCTGGCCTGTTGTATCCTGCACAACATAGCCAAAGACTGTGGATAGCCATACAGGTTGAGGAGGGGACAGCGATGGGGATGCCAGCGCGCGCCTGTGATGATGGTGATGAGCAGCCCCCTTGACAGCGAGACCCCGACTGATCCGCAGGCCCAGCTGCACCGGACACCATCACGGAGGAGCATTATGCACCACACAGGTAAGTCAAGGGGCCAGTGCAACCAACACTGTCCAGGTGCAACCCACAGGCACACAGGGTAACACACCAGGGTGCATGACGGGTAAGGGAGTGGAAGGGTCCAGCACACGAACACACCATCAGGAGGGTGAACAGTCATATGGACACACACACACACCAGGCACAAAGCGTACATGGGCAGGTGCACAGCAGAGCAGGAGAAGACATGGCAAACACCCAGATCCACAGACCACCCCACCACCTGTGCTGTCCAAGTACGTGTGTCAGATGCTGGGCACCCTTGCACCTTGGTGTACAGTACAATGCAGGCATCATCATGCACATGCACCTGTGGACAGCAGTCGGGTGGGTGTGCAGGTGGTCCGTGATGTCGGCGTGTTGGGCAGGGCACCCACCAGTGCACTGCCCACCATGACACACATTGCACACAGGGCAGCACCAGACAGGACCCGCACTGGGAGACAGGTCAGTCATGTTGCACTGTTCCACAGCCACCGCAGATGCGGCAGCCCCGCCGTGACCCAACAGCACTAGCAGGCTGGAGCAGGGGCCACATGAGGTGGCACCGATGGACCACCAGGGTCCCACTGCGCGATCGCGACCTTTGTCCGCACAGGGGTCTGCAGCATGCCAAACATACCTGCACCAGGGGTGCCTGGGATGCCCACAGCAGAACCCAGCGTTGACAGGCCGGGTGTCGCACTACACCAGGAATGGGGAGTGGAGAGCGACTGTGTGGGTGCGCGGTACAGGGGCACCTGACTGTGTGCCCAATGCAGCCACTGAAAGCGACCAATGCCTGGGTCTGCCTGTCAATGTTGGCGGTCATATCCATCCGCAATTGGACCATCTCTGCAAGGATCAGAGCACAGTTCCTGCTGTGCTGCTCCACAGCCACGCACAGTGCCTCCACAGACGCTGCAACCCACCTCTGCTGCTGTACTGATTCCGCAGCAGGCGGGTGTGCTCATCAAATGGGTCCTCTGCCACATCAGCATCCTGTCCCCAGGGTATGGAAGGTCCTGATGCTCAACACCCTTGAGGGTGGGCGCTGTTCACCAGGACCAGGTGGGCAGTCAACGGGCGGTGTGCATGTGCCACCGCTGAACCCTGTACCCCAGACCTGGTGGGTGACTGCTGCTGCTGCCCTCCAACTGCTGTGCCCCAGGGACCACTGCTCCACTGCTGTGGCCGCAACAGTGCCAGACACCTGCACAGCCATTGGTGCTGCCCCACCGGTGCTGACAGGCACAGCCTGGGACTGCTGACGTGCTTGCACACACGCTGGAACCAGCTAGGTCCAGGGGCACGTGCTGGCCTGCTCTGTGTCCGGCCGGGACACACGTGTCACTGCCCATTGCAGTCCTTGCATCATTAATGGTGCAGGTACGTGTTACAGCCACAGTCACAGCGCGCTGGCATGCTTGCATGCCAGACTGCTGAGACACAGGCTGTGCACCCCCACACCTGACTCACCGACAACAGAGGTGGCAGCCAGGCATGAATGCTGGTGCAGTGCATGCCGGCTGGCGACAGAGGTGGATGGACCCTCCTCCACCTCTGGCAGGTCTTCCTCACTCCATGGTCCCACCACCACCGGCCCCTGAAGATGAACGGATCTGTAACAGAAAGTGAGGACATGTTAGTGCATGTGATCAACCTCCCCCAACACCACCACCATGTCATACTGCAGTGATGGGCTTCCACCTGTCTAGAATCCACCTCCTGGTATGCCCTCTACAGCACTCCACTGCATTGATGCAGCCAGTCGGTCCTCAGCCAGGGTCAGCTCCACCACCGCTGGCTGGCCCCGCCTGTGCCAGCACATGCCGCCCTGAGGGCTGCCACCTTCTCCTTCACCCTTCTGCGGTCTGTCCCTATCTTCTTTTGCATTCCTGCGGAGCACTGGTGACTTCCATGCAGGTTCACTGCCAAGCTACCCCTCCCATGCAGTAGCACAGGCCTGAGGGTGCCCCCGCTGTCCACTCAGTAGTGGCTCCTCTTCCAGGTAGGCCTGGAAGAGGGCCTCTGTCTCCACCATGGTGAAGTTGGGCCTCCTCCTTCGCCCACCATCCTCACCCTCATCTTGGCTCTGCTCGGTCATGTCGGTCTGTATGGATGAAAGTGGACACCTGTCACTGTGCAGTCTACAGGCGTTATCCCATGACCATTGGCCAGAACATCACACAGCATGCAACTCACCTCTCACCTGCAGTAACCGACCCTGGCCAGCGCAGCCCAATGTCGCGATTTATAGCGCAATGCATGCAAATTAGAGTGGCACAACTTTAATGACATGCTAATCGCGCACTGCACCTTTGAATGGCTGATCAGATAATTTGCATGTGTCGGTTGAATATCGCACCGCTGCGCTTTGCGCAATACGTTGAGCCGCTAAGCCAATGGCGATTTCGGTGACTGTGTGGTACACTGCATTTCGGATGCCCAGGTAGCTTACGAGGTGTTCGCCATGCTGATGACATGCTGTGCACGATCAGCAATTCAGACATGGCCACCATTGTGCCAGTGGCGCTACAGCGCTGGTCACCATATGGCGCTGTGGCAGTACCGCGCAATAGTCCACTGTGGCACTGGCACGCAGGTGACCGATCGCGCAGGATGTGTGGACATCCGATGGCGCTGTGCGTGGCCTTGTGCCACTGACCCATGACCTTGTGGCCGACCTTTGCCCCTGGCGCTGTCGTCTGGCTGTATGCGGCTCTATCGGCTGTTCGGTGACAGCGCCGATGTGGATCCGACGGCGCTGTCTGAACAGCGAATAGGCAGTGATGGAGTTGTATTGTGCAACATTTCCATGGCAGTGCAGGCTATGAGCGCCATATTGCCACTGTACATTTTGAAAATGGCACGCAGGAGAGCACCACAATGGGGAACTTGGAATTGGCAAACCTGGTGGCTGTGGTGGAGCCTCACCATGGCTCACTGTTTGAGGGAGTGCTCTTACAGGTGCCACGCACCCATGTGTGGTAGCAGGTCGCCACTGCCCTGGAGCAGGCCACTGGGCGGAGGAGGACCCCTGAGCAGTGCAGGCACCACTACAGCGACCTGTGGAGGAGGGAGCATGCTCTGCTTGAGCGCCTCAGGTCGCGTGTCAGGAGGGCATTGTGCCCAGGCCAGGTGGGTGTGCTGTGTGCACCGGTATTGTCCGCATGGGTGACTGTGTAATGTGATCTGCGCATGGGGGTGGGGTTGGGCTATGGTTTGCTGTGAGGGTGTTTGCAGGTGTGTGCTGTTTGGGTCTGGTTGTGTGGGCAGGCACACTCAATGGGGCAAGGGGCTGTCTGCTTTGGGATCTCACTGATGTGTTTCTTCATTTGTCCTCTACTGGCGTGGAGGAGCAAAGGTGGGTACGGGCTGAGGCCTGGGATGGCGGTGCCAGGGTGGCTGGCGGAGGAGGTGTGCCACAGCCACAGCAGCAGCCGCAGCAGCACCTGCTGCAGCAGCTTGATGAGGGTGAGTGTCATTACATCATGGATGCTATTGCATGCTGGGGGGCACGGACACCTTCCATGGACGACACTACCATGCATGCAACATGTGACAGTCATCACTGTCCAGTGGCACTGCGTGTGTGTGTGTGTGTGTGTGTGTGTGTGTGTATCACTGGTGGTCCATGCATGCACCGGGCACATGGCTGTGGCACTAGCATCCCACCATGAAGCCACGCCACTGGGCAGCCTTGTTGTGCTGTGATGGACATGGGCGTGTGTGAATGCAGTGGTACACATGGCTGTTGCTGGCTGGTTGGGCTTGTCTTGTGCACGGTCACTGTGGGTGGGTGCAGTCCATCACAGGAGCGGGCACTTGGCTGTATGCCATGCATAATGGGTGGGATTCAGGGATATGGACAGTCACAGCCATTGACTCTGATCCCTTGTCCTAGGTGTCCGGATCCTGCGCATGTTGGAGCAGGGCATGCGGAGGCTGACTCAAGTGGCCATGGACTCGCATACCATCCTCCTCGACCTGCAACAGCATGGCATGCGGCGCCAGAGGAGGCCACGGCAGAGCGCCAGGCAGGAGGAGGGCAGGCTGCCAGGCGGTAGCCAGACGCCGGCAATCCCCACCTTCCCTCTCCCAGTTGTTCACCCCTGCCCTTTACCACCCCTACCTCATACCAATACCCCACCCCTGCTTTGTACATATGTTACTGTTTGTTGTTCTTGTTATGCATCTTTATTACATATATATTTTGATATGAATACTGTGGTGTCTCTGATTTGCAACTGGCTATAGGTGCTCAGTTGCAGTGGTGTCACGCGGCATCAAGTGTGGTATGGTCATGGGTATGTGTGCGTGTGTGTGGGCGGTATCTCTGGTGTGAGTGAGGCTTCCAGTCAGTATTGTTGTGTGCTGCCACCCACTGCTGGGTGGTCATGGTGGGTTGGCTTGTGTGGTTCTGTGGTTCACAAGGTTGCAGTGTTCGGGGGCCTGGGATTCCTGCAGTGCTGGTCACTGCGCATGGGTGGTGTCTTGGGGTCACAGTGCTGGAAGTGCTGTGCACGGGTGGCCACTGGATGCTGGGGTGCCCGCCTTTGTGTGCCATTCTCAGGTTGACAGTAGGTGTGCTGCAGTAACACGTCGGGATGTGCTTTGTTTGCTTGTCCCCATGGCCCAGTGGCTGCTCCATCCTCCCCAGTTATGCTGTGCTTGGGGTGTGGGGTACATTGTTGGTTCGGCAGTGTGTCCCTGTGCCCATCTGTGGCATGGGTGGTGTGCCCTGCCTACCTCCCTGGTTGTGCACTTGCATTGCTATGCTGCGGGGTCTCTTTGCTTGCGCTTATGGCACCTCTGGACTGCTCAGCTGGCTAGCCTTGTTGCGCTATGGCGCATCATTTCTGCTCAGCTTCCCTTCCTGGTTGCGCTATGGCACAGTTTGTGCGATATTCAGACGCTGGCTGCTTGCGCAATTGGCCTTGCTCCATGTTTGAATATCGCGACAATTGCGCATGTGTGCAAGTGACTTGCACTGCTCCTGCTGTTGTGTCACTTTTTGGGCACAGTTTGAATATCCCATCCTGTAATTCTAGTCTAAACTGTGTATAAAGACTTTGGCCTCTAGTCTTGGTTACAATCCAGACATGGTTTTCTACAAAATGTTTGTTTCAAGAACTTATAAGAGATATGAATTTTAGAATTTTGATAGCAGCCACGCTCCATCTGGACTGAAACATCCCTGAATCTCTGTTGATTTGGTCAATAACATTGACTCTTGATGTTCTGAAAATATCAGTCATTATAGTTGCAAGATCTGTTGTATAAATCACTTTCTTTAAGAAGACTAAATAAGAATATGGGAAGCCTTTATCTGAGTATTCAATTTGTTCCTCAAGACGTTTTTGGGAAGTCTTAATTCACAAAGTGTTTGGAGGGCAATAATAAAATCTGAAGTTCTAATCTTTATTACAGTAGTGTTCTATGAGATACTGACCCAACTCTACTTGAAATATGTATTCTGGTACACAAACTGGAAGATTAAGTAACTATTTCTATAATGCATTTGATTTTCTAATACATCTTTACTATTCCCCATATTTCTGAGGCATAAGGAATTAACACCTTTAGTTTTGCATTTATTGTTTTAAGGTATCCCAAACAGAGGGACCACCATAATTTTTCATGAATCTAATAATCCCATTTACAGTAGACTGCAGTTTCTGTTTTATGTAATTAACATTGGGTTTCCGCTTCAGGTCTGTACTGTACTGTATTCCTAAACAGTCATAGATATTGACAGTTTGCAGTTGGGACCGTCTATATAAAGTGAATATATATCTCATCTTGTATTGGCAAAGACTAAAAGTTGAGTTTTGTTGTTATTAATTTTAATTTTTTTGTTGGCATTCTAAATTAAATTTGTTCAGCTTCCTTTGCAACCCAAAAAGGGACGAATTAATGCTACATCATCAGCATATGGCAGGTGAGAAACTGAGTCATTGTTATGTTTGGTTGCACTCGCATGAGAAATATTTTATTACAATGAACAGCTGTTTAGAGATGTGTCAGTGCCATGTAGCTGCAAGGCAAGCTGCAATGGCTCATCCTGACAGACCAATGACCAGGCAAGCTGCCTATGACACTGCTCACAGTTTATGGGCAGAAATGTCATGTAGTTGAAAGGACTAGAGTGCTCAATGAGAGAGCACTTCAGTCCTTTGCTTGCATAAAGCCAGCTGGCAAAGAGCTGAGCGGCTTTATGATTTTCTGTAACTTCTATCAGAGCATTCCTGCAGCTTCTAAAAGCCCTCTCAAACTCATGCCCATCGCCATTACAGTGGCACTCCCCAGGACACGCTGAAAACTTTGGATACAGTGATCCCAGTCAGTACATTCGCTCCTACCCTGCCTCTCCACCAAAGCCGCCCCTTGCCTTTTGTTTCCGATCTCGTGAGATAAATCGGTGTTCATTTTAATTAGATACAGTTGTCTCGATGTACTTGTACAGTAAAGCCTTGCTGCTCAACTAGTCCACAGATCGCTCTCATGGGTGTGTAACCTGGCCCTGGGTACTCCGTGTGATCATCAATGCAACAGTTAAACAAAATAGATATCTTGTTGCTATTGTCCAGAATAAAAAAAATCCCAGTTTTCTATTCCTCCCAGCCATCTGACTTTGTGCACTGTGGAAGCTGCACGGCCACTGCTGCCTGCATGTGTCTGTGATTTGGTGTACGACTCTCAGCTGGCAAGCATCCGCACTTCAGTTGCCCCCCATTTCTGTTGAACAATACTGAGAGCAAAATTGCAGAACTGAGATTGGACACTTTCCCACAGTTGAAGGCTATTTAGACTGAAAAAAAAGAAAAAAAAAACTAAACAGTCAATCAATCAATCAATCAAGTCTTTATTTAACCAGGCGTTCATCGTTGAGCAGAAGCTCATTTGCAAGATGGACCTGGGTGGAGCATGAACAATTGTATATACAGGTCAACACAGGTATTTACAAGGCAATACAGATAATACTGTTTACAGAGAGTAAGAAAAAGAAGTTCATATGTACATAGAATTATACAGATATTGTACAGATTACAGGGTATTTACATACATAGAAGTGTCTATAGAAAGATAAAGCAGGTTATCTAAGGTTGCAGGAGGAAGTAACGGAAGACAAAAATAAAATATACACCAGGTAGAGACGAAGGTGTGGGGAAGGGAGGGAGGGTGGTAGGGAGAAAGGCTAGGAGGGCACGGTGCACAGAGAGGAGTTGGTAAAACAGGATGTAGAGAAGGTGGATGGAGAAAAGGAGTATGTGAGCCCAGGATTGAATGCTATAAAGTATGGGACATGGTAGGATGTCACAACCCAGGGGTAGTGAGCTCCTATCCGAGGTTGGGAAAGGAAGGATAAGGGATGGACGGGCCTAGTGTTGATAAGACAGGGGATAAGAGAGAGAACAATTAAGCTTGTGAGGAGCAAGTTGGGGTCATACTTAAAATTGGGTGTAGCGTACATATACCAGTGCAGACCTGCAGTACTGGGTCTGAGGGTGAAGCAGTTACATACTTCTGATTGTATGGAAATAAAGTGTCTTGAAGGCATTTATACTGATTAGAGTGCTTAATCTGAAGGTGCTTTGTAGATCGTCCCATAAGGTAGGTAGCACAAAGCTTATGGCTGCCCTGCCGAGCGGGATTTTGCTTTGGATACTTTAAGTGTAATAGCTGAGTAACTTCTTAACGGTATTTCCAATTATACTCAGGGAAAGACAGCAGGAGATATAGTAAGGCAGCTTATTAGAGATGGCTCTATAGGTCCAGAGAGCATCGCTTCTGTGGCGCCTGAACTTTAGTGATGTCCACCCACTGCCGCATATAGGTGCAGTGATGCGTGTAGAAGGGAAGTCCTGCTATAAACCTCAGTGCTCGATGGTAGTGTGTGTCCAGTTTAGCCATGTAAGAGTTGGGGCATTGGCTGTAGAGGAAATCAGAGTAATCAACCAATGATAGGAAAATGGATTGGACCAGTTGTTTTTGCATCTCTGGTGAGAAATTGTTGACTCTAAAAACAGGCCAAGACTTTTGCAAGTCGTTTTAGCAAGTCCTCGATATGTTCAATGAAGGAGAGTCTTTGGTCTATCCAAACTCCCAGATACTTGAATTTTGTAACAAATTCTAGTTTTTCACCTAGAACTGTGGTAATTTGGGAACTGTCCCACTGGACACAGGGTTTGCTGTATGGATGAAAAGGAGAGGACCATCGCTTTAGTTTTTTGGTGTTAAGGAGTAGCTTTTTGGAGGAGTTGGCTTTGCAAAAGGTTGTATTCTGACTGTAGGTCACTGCAGGCAGCTTCAGGTGTTGGGCGACTCCACGAGAGAACTGTATCATCTGCAAACAGATGGATGTTGGCTTTTTATACAGTAGTCGATGTTATTAATGTAGATTGCAAAAAGTAAGGGCCCTAATATAGAACCTTGAGGTACCCTTCTTTGCAGAGTTTTTAAGGGGACAGGCCTCCTTTGGCTTTAACTAATTGAAGGTGCCATGTAAGATAGTCAGTAAACCAGTGCAGAGAGGAGGGGTCCACATCTATGGTTTGAAGTGAGGAGAGGAGCAGACTATGGTCGACGGTGTCGAAAGCCTTGCTTAGATCAAGGAAAACAGCACAAATAAAGTTTTTGCTCTCAAGATTACGCTGCCAGTCGTTAGTAACTTTGGCGAGGGCTGAGATAGTGCTATGTTTAGCTCTGAACCGACTGCATAGGGTTTAGCAGTTCCCTAGACTCGAGGTGAGTCCTCAGCTGTGCATTTACAATTTTCTAGGAGCTTGGACAGGACCGAAGGAGAGAAATTGGCCTGTAGTTATTGAGATCGCCAGGTCACCTGATCTGAACAATGGTATGACATGTGCTGTCTTCCATATAGGTGGTAAGGTGCCCTGAGACAGGGGAAGGTTAAAAAGTGGGATGGTATTGCTAGTACGTGGTAGGCAATTTTAGGAAGCAGAGTCAAGGGTGTTGGCCCCAGCACTTTTCTAGTATCCAACTGAAGCAAGAGGTCCTCTACCTGTTTTAGTGAGGCAGGTTGAAGCGAAAAGCGGCGAGGGCTATCAGAGTTTCAGGCAGTTGGCTGGCGTATGGGATGGGCGGTGTTTGCAGGGAGTTATCAAATGTCATGCCTGCAGTAGCAAAGTGGTTATTGAATGCGTCAAGTATATCCATCTTTTCGGTTATAGTCGAGTTGCCAGAGGTAATCTTGGTCGGGAATGAATTTCCTGGGGAGTGGCCTAGCAGATTATTGATTGTGTTCCACAGCTTGATTGGGTTCTTTGTGGCAGAGTCGAGTTCGATTTGAAGAAGGTGGCCTTCGATTCTCTGATTGTTTTGGTACATACTTCGTAGTCTCCTGAACTGGTTCCAATCCTCTGCAGTGTTCAGTCTGTGCGCTTTTTCCAGAGCTATCTCTTTCTAGAAGCAAGGACTTGATCTGAGGAGCAAACCATTTACAGGTTTTGGTCCAAGTTTGAACTTTAATCAGGGGAACATACTTATTAAGGGCCCTTGATAGAATGTCGTGAAAGATATTGTAAGCTGAGTGTATCGCTTTTGGCCAGGTAGAAATCTTGCCACTGAGGAGTGCTTAAGCTCGTTTAGGTAGGCATGTTCATTGAAGTTGCGCCTGGATCTCTTCATAGAGAACTGATGGGTGCTGGGTTGTTGGTGGATCTTACTCCCGCAATAAAACAATGGTCACTGGCATCTGAGAAGAAGACATCAGCGTGGAGAAGAGATGAGGTCTGCTCACCATTAGCACATCCAAAAGTGTACTTTTACTGGGGTTCTTCATGTTTGGGCGTGTTGGTTCAGTAATAAGTTGCATCAGCCCATGCTCATCACAGAAGGATGCAAGGGGCAGCTGTGTTAGCGAGCCAGTCAAAGTTGAGGTCACCTAAACTAATAGTTTCTGGCAGCCCCTGTCCCAACTTGTCACTTAGATATGACACAAGCTGTAGGCCAGCAGACGGTGGTCTGTAGCATCCTACTATGCAGAGTGCAGCAGTCTGTGTAATTTCCACTCTGAGAATTAGGCATTTGAATTCGCTGATGACAGATGCCGAGGATAAGCAGAAGGCAGAAAATGTGTCTTTAACGTAGATAGCTACCCTCCTCCTCTGGCATGCCTATCAGCTCTGAACAAGGCATAGTTGGGGATGTCTACATCTCTATCAGTGGTGCTGGGTCTAAGCCAAGTTTCAGAAATCAAAAGTATGTCAGAGAGGTATGATTTTCCCAGGTTTGTATTAAGGTTATCTTTAAGGAGGCTACATACGTTAATATGCAAGAAGCTTATTCCTTTAAATTTGCTAGTCCTGCTGGCAAAGCAATAGCTTGGGGCCAGGGTTGAGTTCTACGTTGCCTGAACATAGCAGGAGGATAAGTAGGATTTTTCTAAAATAACAGAATAAATACATTATTCATTCATTCAGTAATAAAAGAAATTGAGAGCGATGTATATACTGTGAAGCCTGCCAGGATTAAGCACAGTGTCAATGTTTCTTGCATGAAGAAAGGGTCTTATTTCCTATTGAAATTGTAGTCTCCTTGTGGCTTCTTCAATAACAGCCATAATTTTTGGGGAGCAAAGCAAGTCTCAGGGGAAACCCACCATTCTGTCACCCACCCTGCCTAGGATTGGTTGGGCTGTTATATAATAGGTAACCTTGTGTATTCTGATGCCACTTTGGGGCCTTCTGGCCAAGCCAGTGATACCTCTTGTAGTTTTTACAAGGAACTGGAATGAATGAATGAATGAATGAATGAATAATGTATTTAACTATAGGCAACATGGTTTGATCATTACTTGGGACCCAGGCGATCACAGGTTCAGACCTATCATATCCAAATACTCACTGTGTGAGTAACCTTTAGCAAGTCATTTAATAACACTTAACTCCCAATGCCTCCAGTCCACCCAGCAATGAAAATGGGAAACTGGACCCCACAGAAAACAAGATGCTACATCTCAGTTGACTATCCTGGGTGACTAAATTGAAACAAAACAAAAATAGCCCAAAGCACTTTGCACGATGCCCCCCAATCGCAGAGGGTTAACTAGAGGTTAACTGACTAGCTCAAAGTCACACAGTAAGTAGTTGGCTCTAGTGGGATATGAAACTGTAGTCTTCTGGTTCCCAGGCTAGATGAAAGGGTGGGGGCCAGTGGGCATGAAGTGGAGGAAAATGGCAGCCACACTGTAAAACCCACACCACAAGCCAGCTCCTCACACCAGGATCCACCGGGCACCTCCTCAAGGACCCCACCACAGGGGCAAAGCTGCGAGGGACTTGAGCAGCAGGTAATGAGTGCTGGGGTGAAAAGTCACTGGCATACAGCCACACGGGGCATCCAGCCAAAAGTAGTGAAAACGGCAGTTCTAAAATATGCATTCTTTGGCTTTCCTCTGTTTCGCTGTGTCCCTGTTAAACTCCACACTGGTGCCAATGCATGTCTGTTATGCACGTAAGGCAAGTAACAGGATCGCAAATGAAAGAACAAACCAACTTTACATTATCCTCTTCATTGTGTGTGCCTTTTTTTCCTTACTATGATGGTCTGAGACCAAGTAAAGCCAGCAGCTTGAACTGTACAATGTGTGCAGTTTTTAGCAAATTACATCCTCTTTACCTGGAGGGCTCATCTCCAAGGACCTGCAAACTGTACTGTAGACAAGGCTGAAATTGGTGCGCTACTAAGGGTACCAGGAGTTCTGCTTGGGGCTTATTTATGCTAAATTAAATAATGACGTAAGTCACTCTTGTTAACTATGGCACAGTTCCAGAGCAGCATAGTTCAACACCTGCTCCCATTTTGAAAGTAGGACATCTTTTTAGGTACGGCAGCAATGGTACTCCTCAGGGAAACCCTCTGCACCCTATCAGTTCATGTTCAGCTGCCTCTGTTTGGCTGGGCACGAGCTTGGCAAATTTTGCTGATTTAGCAAGACTTATGAACACAGGCTAAAAGAAAAAAACAACAGGTATGTGTAAATCTATTAATTTCTCAGTCATGACAATTTCACCATTATAACTCGTTATTAATTTGTTCATTTTACCTCTGCACTATCCATGGCAAACACCTCCACAGCTAATACAAGCAAGCAAACATTCAGCATTGACATATGCTTGTTAACTTTGTGAACGACATTCCTTATCATTCAACTGAGATATTATTGTGTTAATGTATAAGCTGGATAATAAAGGTGCAAGGATGTAATCCTGATGTACTCTAGCATCTAACTTCGCTGTTAAATGTCCTGAATTAGTATATTGTATGCAAAATCAAGTGTTGTCGTACAGTCTAATCAAGATGTCCAATAAGCACAGATCGATTCCCAGACTGCATAGCATTAGCCACACTGTCTTCCTATTTACACAGTCAAAGCCATCCTTAAGTCAACAAAGCAGCAAAACATTTGCTTTTCTTTACTATTCATAACACATATTCCTGTAAAAGGCGGAATGAGTTGCCAGAAGACGTTGTCTCCTGAAGACTGTAGACAGATTCAGGAGAGAATAAAGGAAAATTGCATAGATAGGTGGAAGGTGGAAGGGAGGGAGACATCGAGGGGAGGGAGCTGTGGGTTGCAGGGAGAGGGGCAGTTTCCAATAGATACTGGGGAGTCTGCAACTCAGACTAGATAGACCATAAGGTCTTTCTCTGCTGGCTATTTTCGTATGTTCATAATGTATGTTCATAAAGTGTAGTTTGGAATGATGCTTTGATGGATGGCATTCACATGAACTGAGAAACCGATGTGATGATCCAGCCAGACACCGAGGTATTAAAAGGACAGAACATCCCAACTGCAGCACCAGCAAGGGTATGGAAGGAGGAAGGGGTTGAGCTCAGCTAGTCTCTGCCTTGTGCTAAAAGTCATGGAGACCATTTTCTTGGTGTTGAGGATAGCTAATTAGTGCAGAATCAGTGCTGGATGATGGTAAAGTCCAGTTGGAGCCAGGCCATAAGGTCAGAGACAGAAGATACAGAGGCATAGAGGACCATGTCATCTACATACATGTGAATTGATGCAGAGGAACAGGCAGAGGGAAGGTTGTTCAGGAATATGGAGAATAGAACAGACCAAGGATAGATCCTTGTGGCATGCCAGAGCAGATAGGGAGAGGAGGGATAAGGCATTACTAATATGGACAGCTTGAGACCTGATCTCAAGGTAGGAGCAGAGCCACTCAACTGAGTAAGCAAAAGACCCACTGCCTTTAGCTTGTCCAGAAGGATCGCGATGGCAACAGTGTTGAGGGCTTTAAACCAGATTGACAAAACTGCTGAGGTGACCAAGCCCTGATCCATACCAGATTGAGAGAGTCAGAGGAGGGAGGTGGAGTAGGACCATAACAAGACTGGTAGTAGATAAAGGAATAGAAGTAATCAAGGAAAGGAGAGAGGAGAGGTGGAGAGAACAAGGTGCTCCTGGAGCTTCATCAGAGTAGGAAGGAGGGAGGAGGGAGAGATAAGGTGGTAGTTACCAGAGGAAGAGAGGTCACCCTCCTTGGGAAGGAGGATGGCTTTAGTCTGCTTCCATGTATCAGAAACTGAGGCTAGAGGAAGGAGAGGTTTATAAGGTAGGTGGCAGGGACTGCAATGGCAGGAGCAGACGGAGACAAGAGTCTGGAGTCAGAACCATCAGGGTTCCCACCTTTGTGAGAGTTTAGAGCCAAGAGAGCTCTGACGGAAACAGAGGTGTGGTGGAAAAGGGAAGGTTGGAAATGGAAGTGAGCTTTGAAATGTGAGGGAAGGGAAGAGGGGTGGAGGAGAAGGAAGGGAAGGAAAGGGCACAAGAGGTAAAAAGTAGATGAAAGATGAGACAGTGACAGGGTTGGAAATGTGGTGTCACCCACCTGAAGACAGGGGATGGCAGGGTCAAAAGGAGAAGACAGCGTGAGTGATCTTCATAACTTAGAAGGGCGGTTAAGAATGTTTTGGAATGTGGATGCAAGTAAAGTCAGCTCTCACAAGCCTAGTAGCTGTGGTAAAGGTGTTGTAAAGGGCCCTGTAACTACTGTAGTAAAGCCAAATGGGGAACCAGTGAATCTTAAGTCCACCAGGCAAGGACACATGCTCGATGATCAGCCAGCAACTCAGCTGAGATCCAGGGTAACTGAAACCATCGGACTCGTAGTTTTCTCTGGCATGCAGGGTGATCCCAGACAGACAAGAACTTGTAGTTAATGAATTCAAGAGCCATGCTGATGTTTCTGGCAGCTCAAATGGGGACCAGTCAGTAGCCACCAGGACAGCATGAAGTGAGGACAGGTTTAGAGACTGGAAGGAACAGATCTGTATGAATTTGGGAGGAGCTTTGGGATGCGAATCTGCACATGCAGAAGACCATATGATGGTCACTGAGAGCATCGGACGGGTACCAGTATCTACTATACAATGGGGTGTAAGGGAGGACTCGGTCCAGGCAGGAGTTGTTGAAGGTTTTTGATTGAGCAGAGTAGGATCAGAAATTAGTTGTAAGAGCTGGAGGGACGTTATGTTTTGGCATAATTTGTGAAAGGAGGGGAGAGCCAATTGAGACTGAAGGCACCTAGGATGAGCAACTCACCAGAGGAGGCATGAGAGGCTATGGTGGTGGTGAGGAGTTCAGTGACTGATGAGGGAGATATGCCAGGACAGCAGTTAACTCCAGCATTGAATATGGATACTGAAAAGGGGAAAGTTGAGGAGAAGCATCTCATAGGCAGATGGGGAGGAGGTAAACAGCATACATTCAAAGTGGAGGAGGCAAACGGCATAAGTTCAAATTGGATGCAAGAGGAAAGATAGAAGGACGGACAGTCGAGAAGTCCTTCACCTCCAGAGACCCTCTGGGACTTCCTCCACTACCTCCCGGTGGAAATTTCCCATATTTTGTAACATACAGTATTATAAATCCTCTACTCCCTGAATGGGGTCAAGATAACATAGAGCAAGTGAGCAACTATCTAGACGCTTACAAATTCCCACCCTTAATGAAGAACAGCAGACTACTCTTAATGCCCCCCTTTCTAGTTCTGAGATTGAAACAAAAGTAAAAACTTAAAATGGCAAATCCCTGGGTACAGACGGGTTCGCATCTGAATTTTATAAACATTTTATAACCCTGGCTGCTCCACCACTCCAAGAAGCATTTAATGAGGTGCTGGAGGGAGACTGAGGGTGCCGCCCCTGAACTCGCCCAGATTTTGTTGTTGAAACCTAACAAAAATGCAGAAAACTGTGGATCTTATCGCCCTTTCTCACTCCTACCAGTGGACCTTAAAATCTTTACAGGTATTTTGGTGGACTGCCTTCAATTCTATATTGCTCCATTAATACACACGGCCAGACAGGATTTATTGCAGGCAGATTTCTCCAAGATAATATACGTCACTTTCTAAACATAATCTCAATCATCAGACTAAAAACTTTTCAACTAGCAATAAGTATGGATGCTGAAAAGGCATTTGATAGAATGGATTGGGCTCTTATGACCGCCACACTACAGGGCTTTGACTTGGGGAGAATTTTATTGCTGTAATTACTTCTCTTTATAGTAGACCCACAGCTAGGGTTAAGGTAAACGCTTTCTGTTGGAGAGCTTTTCTCTGAGCCAGGGCACCAGACAGGGCTGCCCCTCTCACCCTTGTTTTTGCCCTAGCTTTGGAACCCTGGCAATCCCAATTCAATCTAATCCCAGATAAAGGAGTAATGGTGGGAGGAAATGAGGAAGTTAGCCTTGTAGGCTGACGATTCTCTTTTCTTTTCATGGACCCATCCACTTCCTTACCACATCTGCAACATACTTTACATGACTTTGGTGCTTTAGCAGGCTATAAAATAAACTTTCAAAAATCAGAGTTGATGATTTTAAGTGGGTCTCCTCCCAGCTTTCAGACAGGCTCTTCCCATTCACTTGTGCCAAGCGGAAGACTTTTGTTATCTGGGAATTTATGTACCTGCAGATATCTCTATTATTTACCAACAATTACACCAAACTATACCGAGCCTACAAGCAGATTTTGCCAGGTAGACTCTACTGCCCTGACTCTTTATGGTAGAGTCCAAACAATCAAGATAAATGTGTTACACCGACTTTTATTCCTGTTTCAAAACTTAACGATCCCAATACACAAATTTTACTGAAATAACCTTCATAAAGAAATTCACTTTCTCTGGTAGTCTCACCCCAGCTAGTGGAAGAGAAACTTCAGGTGCTGGGGTCTGCAGAGATTTAGCTCACCCTAATTTGAACCTATATTATTTGGCAGCTCAGGGAGTCTCTCTTGCTCTTGTGCCAAACAAACAATGCATCAGCGCAGGCTGGTACCAGCTAAAAGAGGATGCACTGCCTGGCTGGGGTTTGTGGACATTACCTAGTGTTATTCCCTGCCCCAAATCTGGACACACATCACAAACCCTTGGTCAAGCACACGATGCGATTCTTTACGCCTTAGGAAAGTTACCCACACCACTAACACTATTGGCCCCTTATCCCTCATCCATCATGAAGACTCTTTTCTCCTCCTAAATTAGACCCTGGTGATGTGTATTGGGAGAAGTATAAACTAACAACCTTTTGCAATGTACAGATGATCATGGGTGTCTCCCCTTTAACCAACTACAGGCCAGATATTCTCTTAGAAAAGAGGACCACTACAAGTACTTGCAGATAAGGCATTATATCATGTAGATAGACACCTACCCTCGAATTAGAAGAAGGAGTGTGCAGGACTTGAATCCTTCCTTTACTTTGCTATTATCCTCAAAAGTAGATTTCACTAAATAACACAACCTGCACAGACCTCTGCTGGTGAGGATGCAGCAACAGAGGGACTCATTATCACATATTTTGGACATGCCCTAAGCTTTTGGGATTCTGGCAGGCAGTGCACTCAGAAATTCAAATCTTGATAGGCCTTACTGTACGCTTCACTTTCACAGAACTGGTTTTAGGGCTCCCAGTTCTTTTGACCTGCTCTAACATTACAAGACACCTTGGTCAGATTCTAAGAGTAGCAGCAGCACTTAAATGTATCACCTCTAGATGGCTCACTTCTGCTCTGCCTACCATAGATTATTGGAAAACCAAAGTAATGGAATTGGAAAAAATGGAAGGGATAACCAGTCAAATATGGCTGCACCATAATAAATTCCTTGAGATATGGCACCCATGGCATCATGTACAGATATCTCAGAGTATGTCTTAAATACACAGATTAATATCAACTACAGTTGGGGTACCGGGGACTAAACACGCACCTAAGTTCACTTTTACTGACATTAATTACTTTGTAATTAATTAGATTTTTCTGTTTTCTCTTTATATGCTGATTGTAGCACATTCTATTTTTCCGATACATGGATTGGAATTGTTTTTGAGTACCCATTTTCTCACGTAGTAAGCTGTTTAATTTGTCTGGACTCTTGGTTATAAGGAGTTTGATGACTTCAGAGGCCCTTTGTGATTTTACTTTTGGACTGGACACTTCACCAATAGGTTTAATCTGTTATGTGATATAATTTTTGGCACAGGATGTGGTCTAATGTTTTACCCATTGTCTTATATTGTATTCTATGTTGAAATGTAACATTTTACCTTAATGAAACATTTGAAGTTAAAAACAAAACAAAAGGGAAAGGTAATGGCAACACCACCATGCATCTTTGCAAGATCATGTCTGGTGATGGAGAAACCTGAATAGTAACAGCAGTATCTGGGATCCTGCAAATAGCCAAGACTCTGAGATCACCAGCACAACAGGTTTTCGCCAACTATGGTTGGTTGTAATAGGGCAATTTTTGGGAGGAAACTGCAAAGGCTGATATGAGACACTCTTGATTCTTTAGGGAGGGGAGGGGATGACTAGGCTGGACCAAGATTAACCTCAATGTCACCTGCTTTTATAAGCAACAAGGAGATGAGGAGCCTATAGGGCTATGTACTTGTGTATCATCTGCATGACATGAGCATACAGGTAATCATGACGTGTCTGGTGCACGTGATATTGTGTGGGTAGCTTGTAATCATGATGTACCTTGCATACATCATGTGCTTGTGGGTGAGCATATTCTTACCGCCTTTGAGGAGAGGTGGTGGGAGGGAGAGAGGAGGTAGGAGAGGTGGTGGGAGGAGGAGGAGGTAGAAGAGGTGGTGGGAGGAGGGAGGAGGGAGGGGAGGAGGTGGTGGGAGGAGGGAGGAGGTAGGAGAGGTGGTGGGAGGAGGGAGGAGGTAGGGAGAGGTGGTGGGAGGAGGGAGGAGGTAGGAGAGGTGGTGGGAGGAGGAAGGAGGTAGAAGAGGTGGTGGGGAGGAGGAGGAGGCAGAAGAGTGGTGAGGGAGCAGGAGGAGGTAGAAGGGTGGTGGGGAGGAGGGAGTGGAGGTGGGTGGGGAGGAGGAGGAGGTAGGAGAGGTGGTGGGAGGAGGGAGGAGGTAGAAGGGTGGTGGGGAGGAGGAGGAGGTAGGAGAGGTGGTGGGGAGGAGGGAGGGAGGTAGGAGGTGGTGGGAGGAGGAGGAGGCAGAAGAGGTGGTGGGGAGGAGGGAGGCAGAAGAGAGGTGGTGGGGAGGAGGAAGGAGGTAGGAGAGGTGGGTGGGGAGGAGGGAGGAGGTGGGAGGGTGGTGGGGAGGAGGGAGGAGGCAGAAGAGTGGTGGGGAGGAGGGAGGAGGTAGGAGAGGTGGTGGGGAGGAGGGAGGAGGTAGAGGTGGTGGGGAGGAGGGAGGAGGTAGAAGAGGTGGTGGGGAGGAGGAGGGTAGGAGAGGTGGTGGGGAGGAGGAGGAGGTAGAAGAGGTGGTGGGGAGGAGGGAGGAGGTAGAGAGGTGGTGGGGAGGAGGAGGAGGTAGAAGAGGTGGTGGGGAGGAGGGAGGAGGTAGGAGAGGTGGTGGGGAGGAGGGAGGAGGCAGAAGAGGTGGTGGGAGGAGGAGGAGGTAGAAGAGGTGGTGGGGAGGAGGGAGGAGGTGGAGAGGTGGTGGGGAGGAGGAGGAGGTAGGAGAGGTGGTGGGAGGAGGGAGGAGGCAGAAGAGGTGGTGGGAGGAGGAGGAGGCAGAAAGAGTGGTGAGGGAGCAGGAGGAGAGCTCCTGAGTGTTTCAAGGTGAACCCAAGGGAAGGGAGGGCTTCACCCAGGAAGCCAATGGGAGTAGGAGCAGGCGGAGAGAGGAAGGAAGTGGGATGGAAGAGAGAGGGCAAGGGTAAGAAGAGGGCAGAGGGAGGGAAACTAGCTAGGAGGGAGGAGAGCAAGAGTTATAAGCAGCATACTGAGAGCAAGAGAAACAGTTGCCCTGCTTGAACTAGTACAGATGGGGGATACTGCAACTACCAGGTAACTGAGCAAAGCTATGTAATTTTATGTTGCTAAGCAAAGCAGTGCAATCTGGGAGGTAAAGCAAGGTGAATAGCAGCAGTGCTATGAACCAGCACTATATATAGAAACATAGAATTTGACGGCAGATAAGGACGCTTGGCCCACCAGTCTGCCATTCACCCTACTGGATAGCTGCAGATCCTAGTTAACCAGCGCCTACTTCTTCCTACCCCCACCCACTAGAATTGCCTTTATGACTGTCCCATGCATGCTTGAATTCCACCACTGTTTTTGACTCCATCGATCTCCTCTGGAAGGCCGTTCCATGCATCCACAACCCTCTCTGTAAGAAATACTTCCTTAAATTACCTCTGAGCCGCCCTCCTTCTATCTTCAAATTGTGCCCCTTGTTCTTGCACACCCTTTTTTTGAAAGATGCTACCTCTTGGACTTTGTTGATTCCCTTGAGGTACTTGAAAGTTTCTATCATGTCCCCCTCTCCTCCTTTATATATAGGAGGTAATAAAGAATTAAACAGCAGGGGTACTGTGAAGCAACTTTAAAAACAGGTAATACAAATTAAACAGCAGTGATGCTATGAGACAGCGCTGTTAGAAGATCATTCAAATTATTAGAAACAGAGGAGCTATGAGTCAGTTCAATGACAGATAATAATACATTAGTAAAACCCCAAGTACTATAAAGCAGCTCTACTGACAGATATTACAGATTGAATAACGAGTGGTGCTATGAGGCAGCTCTGTAGAGAAGCAAGCACCACTGGTCACAAGAAGTGACCGTGACCAAGGGCAAACACTGTCCCTTATGCTGCAAACTGTTACACTGGAGGCCACTTGAACTAAGAGTCCATATATACTGTAAGTACAGTTCTGAGAGTCTCAGCATGAAACGCTAGAGAATGTAGGCTGATCACTTGACCCTCCAGAGCACCAAATGGTATGAAGTTTGACAGTAGAAGGATTACGTGGGGTATGGTTACAGTGCTGTCTCTTACATGGGCTACCTGAACTACTTGCCTGCTAGCCTTACCTGCTGTTGTCTGTGTTATCACACCTGAGTGACAGAATGTATCCTGTTGGTACTTTATCCCCAAATTTAACTCACCACTAATCACCTTATCCTGTTTGTGACCCATATGACTGGCATGCATAATCTGGATAATAGATAATGAACCCCAAATAAACAAAATATCCAGCAAATTTAACTCAGGGTAGATCTGTCCCAGATAAACTTTACTTCAGATAACTGAGGACCCTGCCATAACAGAATCAGTTCAATCAGCATCTGAGGAACTCTACTAAAAATGTGAGTCATTGCTGTTTGGTGTAAAGAGATGGGCCAAACTTCAATGTTATTTATTTAGTTTTTGTTAATGTGGTACATGCATTAGGCAGTCAAGGCCTATTTTTAAGTATGACCTAGGAGATTACACATGAAACAAGATGATTCACACAGTTGGATACACTGCTATTCAGTAAACAGTGAAGTAAGGAAGCATGATTGACAAAGCATTATATAATGGAAGTGGAAATGAAGGAATAGTGCAGGGAAGTTACCATAAATTCTAGGACAACGGTAATCTTCCCACTTTATAGGGCATCTGCCGTCCATTTTTGACTACTTCTTCACCAGTCTGTGTCCTTATAAATCAAGGGAAACTGAGCAACTTGAAAGAGTCCAGTGGAAAGCTACCACAACCGCCCATCACATTAGAAATTTGCCATATGAATCCTGATTGCAACACTTAAACCTAATGGCACTAGAACTGCGCCGTTAAGAGATTTGCTCACTATAGCCACATTATGCGGACTCGTATCTCCTAACAGAATTACATTTTAATTTTAAACATATGCATAAAAATATTAGAGGGCT
The DNA here is from genome assembly GCA_016271365.2 of Neoceratodus forsteri. NCBI lineage: Eukaryota > Metazoa > Chordata > Ceratodontiformes > Ceratodontidae > Neoceratodus > Neoceratodus forsteri. The sequence continues at coordinate 35,358,091 of CM057458.1, forward strand.
CCTACTACAACTGACAAGCCAAAATTTTAAGACCACAAAGAGGAAATATTTTTTACTTGAGAATCATTAATCTGTGGAACTCATTGCCACTAAGTACAACAGCTAGTAAAACAAAAGTTGAATTTAAAAACAGAATTGATAACGCCATTGAATGATGGTATATTAAAATATTATTAATTGATGGAGCAACATGGGCACACAAACTTTATCGCCCATTTCCACTTCAGTATGAACCTCGTATAAGTTAATCAATGTAAAGCTATGCAAAGGATGTGTATCACGTTATAAGGGAAGCACTGGTTATACAACTGGTTGCAGTACAGCGATTGTTCAAGTTTCATGGCAAGAGCAGTGTACCAAGCCAAGAAGATGTTTATGGTACCCAGACGAAACACAGGTACTGAGGGGCAGAGATGAACTTCAGATGATATGGAGTTCCATATCCTTGGGGCTGCATAGACAAAGATGATCCACCAGTCCCAGTTCTAGTCTTAGGGACAGCCAGTAAGGTACCATCCCCAGACCTCAAAGGGCAGACACAGTTCACAGGTTTGAGAAGCGAGGCAAGGGATAGGACTGACGATTATGCATAATGCTATAGATCACACCCCAAAACTGTGATCCCAGAGGGAGGATGGGGTAAGCCAAAATAGCCCATCATAGAGAGAGCAGTGATGAGTGAGCTAGTGAGATGTAAATACCAAACAACAAATATTGTTATAAGTAACATCCCACCTTAGGGAGGAGATTTAGAGACAGTTGAGAACACTGGGGCTCCATAGAGAAGCTTGGAGAGGAGCATCTCATAGGCAATGGGGACAAGCTTGGGAGGTCAGGTTACACCCACTTTGTAGGAGACGCCCAGCATAGAGTTAACTGACTTGCAGACACTCATTATGTAAACTGAGTAATCTAGGAGGGGTCAAGGGACTCTAAGGTACAGTATGCTAAGGAGGAGACTGATGGACTAATGTACCATCAAGGTAAGTCATAGATAAAGTGGACAGGCATAGTTTTAGTCTGGGGCTCACCGAACAGTATAGAATGTGTTTTGGTCGTGTTCAGAATCAGTTTGTTTGCAGACAACCAAGTGTGCACAGACTGAAGGCCAGCAGTTAAATACTGGTTTATTTGACCAATACTTTGGAGCAGACGAAAGCACCAGAGTGTCAGTGTAGAGAGAGGCAGAGCAGCAGGACAGCCTTTGTTTCTGGAATGTATGCATTGAGCAAATAGAAGTGGACCAAGCATAGATCCTTGGGTACACCAGTTGAGCTGGGCCAGAGAAGAAGGTGTCAGTGACTCAGTAGGATACACACTCACCATTGACGCTGGAAGATTGGAAGGCTGTGAGTTCTAGCCCCACACCAGGAAGTTGGGGTAAATCCCAATACTGATACTGTAGTGCAGCATGAGGTGGAGTGCTGTACTCCTGAGGGTGCCATTAAATATATACTCACTGTAGGAAAGGAGAGAAAAGGGAGACATGAAAGAAACATTCAGATTCCTTAAAGGTATCAATAAGTTACTGGAGGGTGGCATATTGCACAGAAAGAGACGCTCAGGGATGAGGGAACATAATATGAAGCTGGAGGGGAGACTTAGAGGCATGTGAGGAAACATTTTCATGGAAAGGGTGGTAGATACCTGGAATAGTCTCCCAGCAGAGGTGATGGGTACCAAACGGTAACAGATTTCAAACATGCATGGGATAGACACAGGAGGACCTTAGTAACAGAGCTGGGTGGGGTAAGGACGAGATCAATTACGGTCTATGGCAACACAATAAGTAGGGATTTTAGAGCAGACTAATTGAGCCAAGAGGACCTTTTCTGCTGACAGTTTCTACGTTTCTAAGGTCCCATATTTTACTCTCTGTGATCTGTTTGCAAGATAGTTACTAAACCAAGGGAAAGCAGTAGGTGAGATTCCAGACTAACAAGTTTGTCATAGAGTAGGAGTGATCAACAAGATCAAAGACCTTCATCAGGTCAGTAAAGACAACACCTGTGAGACTACCCATGTCCATTACTTAAGCAATACTGTTGGTTAGTATGAGAAGAGCAGTAGTGGTGCTATGACCTTTTGAAAGCCATGTTGCGCAGAGGATAGGAGGTCACAGGTGGAGGGATGATTAGTGAGCTGGGAGGCAACAACTTTTCAAGTATTTTGTTCAAAGTGGGGATGGCAATGGGTCTCTTGTTATTTAGGAGGTTAGGGTCCCTTTCTTAAAAACAGGAACAACCAAGAGGTTTCCCATAAGTTAGGCACTACACCAGTGGCGAGGGACAAGTTGATGAATTTAACAACAGGGAGGCTAACTCAGTGGCAGCCATCTTAAGGAGTCTGGCTCAATACCTTCTGAGCCTGCAGATTTAGAAATAGGAATCTGCATGAGAAGTCTGTGGACCACAGATCATCTGACCCACTTAAAATAAAAAGGAGGCAATGCAGAAGCTGGAGGAGCCTCTGGAGGAGTCACCACTAGGTGAAGAAGAGGCATATTTGAGAAGGCCTGAGTGTAGCAGAAGTCTGAGAAATAACTGTTGAATACATTGGCTATGGTGGAGCTGTTGTTCGGGTAACACCATTTAGGACCATGTCATGCGGAAGACTGATCACTTGGATAACCCAACATCTGTCTGATATGTTTCAAGAAAAGCCTGGGGTTTGGGCGAGTGGAGCTAAACAGTAGCTTGCAGTGAGTGCTTTAATATTTCAGATTGCTTTTTGCATTCATTATGCAGTCTCCAAACCCAGACCAGTCCGTGGGGATGAGGAGATCTTAAACTCTTGCCATTTTTGTCCCTTTGATGATTTTGAGTGTAGTGAATGGTCTGACCATTTACTGACAAGGGCATGCACCCTTCTCCTACTAAATGGGGCACATTTAACTTGTAGTTCAGTGAATACTGAAGTAAAGAAGGCGTAATGCTATCGTTATGTCAGAAGCCTTGTAAAGGTAGGACCAAGCTATGTTAGAAACCACAGAAACAAAGAACTTCATGGCAGATAAGGACCTCTTGGCCCATCCAGTCTGTTCATTCCTCCCTACCTACACTATTACAACAGACCGTACCTGATCTACAGCTATTTTCTCCTCCCTCCCTTTCCACTATGATTCCCTGGTATTTATCCCATGTTTTTGGACCCCCAACACTGTTTTCCCACCACCACTTCCATTGGAAGTCTGTTCCAGGAATCTACCACTTTCTGTGAAGAAGTACTTCCTCACATCTCTCCTGAACCTACCCTCCTCCAGCTTCATAGCATGTCCCTTGTTCCTGAGGACCCTTTTTTCAAAAAAATACTTCCTCCTGTACCTTATTCACTCCTGTCAGGTATTATAAGGTCTCTATCATATGCCCCCTCCCTTTTCTGTTCCAGGGTGCACATATTGAGGTCCTTTGTGTTTGCTTGCGTGCGCTTGCCCACGCCTGCACAAGAAACACCTTGGTTTACTGGTGGGGAGTTAATGAGCATGCCACTATGCTCAAAGAAAAGAAGCAGCTGCAATCAGGGAGCACCTCGTCACGATTATCATGATCAGCTGTGTTTGTGAGGCAGTCCCCGACTGCAGCAGCCAATTACAGCTGCATTCTGTGGTGTCCCATTTCACAGCAACATGGCAGCAGTATTTAGTGTTGCACTTCAGTGCTCTGTACACAGAGTACAAGGCAGGTCTAGTCCAATGCTTCAGATATCTGTTAATGTGATGAATTGTGGCAGTTGCACTGCATCACACGTCATCTCATATGACTTGCAAAATGTAAAATGCATTTTTCAATAATATAAATAGTTCAAATGTCAGATTTCTTAATATGTTTCCTCTGCCTTGAAAAAATTTGGATGGCAGAACATGTTTCACTGATGTCCGTGACAGCCGCTTCCTGTCATTGTATTGTAGGCTTTTTACGCTCATCTTGCACTGGCTTTTACTGTGTTGGGTCATGAGTACAGACAGCACACAGTATCTTTATTATCTGACTATTTGATATATAGCTCCTGTTTTTACATTCGCTATGCAGGAACGCTCTTGGGAGAATAGCACACTTTGAGGTGTGACTCTCTCAGCAATGCACTGCTCCATTGAGCAGGCATGGCGGTCCTGCACCAATGGATGCGGTAGCTGTGTATGACAGCGAGGTCTTCACTTCAAAGAAAACCACTGCTGTCTGCTTGCAGCGCCTCACGCACCCTCCCAAAGCTGTGCCACGCTGGGAGCCCACCCCAGCGTGGCAAATCTTGTTTTGGCCAACGGGGTGCCCAATCCCCCATCGGCCCATCGCCCCACAAACTGCTTTCCTGCTGCCACGCTGAAGCCCACCCCAGCGTGGCAAACGATCGCCGCACCACCTCACGCCCCAAAGCTTGGTGCCACATTGGGAGCCCAACAAGCGTGGTAAACCTTGTTTTGGCCGATGGGGTCCCAATCTCCGCCGGCTCCACGCCTTCTAGCCATCCTTTCTGCCATGCTGGGAGCTCACCTTAGCGGCAAACATCCCGCTGCTGTCTTTTTTTTTTTTTTACAACCTGTAAATTAAAACGGTCCCACAGCGCTTCTCCCTGGCCCTCCCACAACTCGCACCCACCCACTGCACACCCAGCCTCCCACACCCCAATTTATTCTTACCTCCGGACCTCAGCGTGATCGATCTTCGTGGACCGGGAACACGCCTGCACTTTCAAAGCCGACCGCGAACTGAGGAAATGCGTGAGCTGTATAATGGGCTAGATAGGGGTTTTCAACTTTATTGCATATTCAGGCATTGAATTTTTGCACCAAATTTTCAACATGGGGTTTTTGGACCCTTCTCATGAATGATGTCACTGTCTTGAGGAAGCATCCGGGCCCGGGGTGATTTCACAGTCACTGCGCAAAATCACCTTTCGGCCCAATTAATGAAATGACACTGCCAGCTGCTCATAAGGTGGGGTCTCAAAAGCCTATTTTGAAAATCTGGTGGAAAAATTCTAAAATTACCATTTTACGAGCATGCGTTACGCAGTTCCTACGCAGGCTCGTAAGTTCGAATTTTCAATATTTTCACCCAGATTTTCAACATTGCCATTTTACCACACTTTCTTATGAGTAGTATAGCTGTCATTTTCACATCTCACCCAAAACATGTTTCATCCATGTAGCGCACAATGGTGCAGTTGGTGTGCGAAATCAATGTATGGGACACATTAAGAAAATCACAGTGACACTGTTCATTAGCAGAGGTCTTAAATGGCTATGTTGAAAATTTGGTGAAGAAATTCTAATAATGACTGTTTTATGAGAGTGCATTACAGTTCCTACGCGACGCCGTAGTTTTGCGAATTTTCAATATTTGCACTCCAATGACTTCCAAATACCTAAACAGCACATAGAAGCAAGCAACATTCGCATTGACAAATGCTTGTACCTTTTGTCACAGATTTTTTAAGCCATGTCCAATGCCAAATACCACTGCAAATACCTGCAGTTTAACGCTCGCATTGACAAATGCTTGTTAGAAGTTTGTTCAAGAAGCAGTGAATAATTTTGAGCAGAAAACGTTGTTGACAAACAATGTATCTGTGTAGTTGGTGTCCATCTGTATTGACTCTACTCCTTGCAAACATCAGATTCCATCAAAGTATCACTTATGGCAGTTATGCACAAACAGCAAAAGGTGTGTAAGGGTAACATAATAAAAAGGAAAGGAGATAATGCTTGAATGGCTGTCATGGAGTGCAGGGTTACACGCTGCTATCCTACATGAATGGAAGTGGCTCATAAAACTTACATCAATTGGACACTTGCACTACAAATCCAGTTGCAAATAACAAAGCACCATAAATTCTTTGATCAATGTGTTTGTGTTCCTTCAGTTGTAAAATCCAGAGTTCTGTACCCTCTGTAATTTTGAGTTCTGTGATTTTCAAACTGACAGTATCGTAACAGCAAATGACAGCTGTCATTCTGATGTTTACTTTTGATACTGAAATTCTGCAAAGAGTTCATATGTAAAATAACTAATGTTATGTCTCCCTATTTGCTGTCCCCAAATGGTTTCCCAGTGCTAATTCCATGGTTTATTGCCCTCATGAGCGACTGATTTCCACTGACAGTACCCCAATCCAGTGATCATTCCTGATGTGACAGTATGACATGGCACTTCTTTTCCCATTTTACTGTGCTCGCCACTACAGCTCACTTGGTCGTCAGGCTGTTGTTTTCACCCTGACAAGTCGCCTAGCTTCACTGATGTGTGGTATGCAGGGTGTCGGCAGAGACATACACTGTACCAGCAGAGTACAGTAAAAAATCAGGCATGGTCAACAGATCAGGCAGGGGCAACAAAAAGAGGAAAGTAAGGACATTGTAGTCACATTTTATCTGTGCCGCATGAAATCTTTGCCTTTTGTTCGCTATGTAGGCACTGATGCCACCAGCTAGATACACAAAGAAGAACAACTTACCAGGCAGGCAGAAAACAAAGGAAGGAGAATTACAGAAAGAAACTGATTACTTGAGCTCAGACATGGCAAATTGGGGGCTATTGTTGGTGTGGCGAGGCAGTGCATATTTTAATTTATGTTTACAATAATGGGGAAATGCCACAGTATATCAGTTTTCAGTACAAGTTTAAAATTCCTGGCTACAACCCTGGTGGCATGCATGTGCTTACTGGGTTCCACCTCAAAAGTGTACTATAACTGATGAATTTGCAGCAGATTTAAAATTGTCATACACTTATGGTGAGATGCTGCTACCATCGCCCCAAAAGATCAACCTCTAAAATCTGATTACGGCAAGGAATTTACCATTCATCAACTGGAGTGTCATTGAACTCCTCAAATTTTTTCTAGCTGCTTTCTCCCTCTGATTCGGCTGCACCTTCAACACATTGGGAAAAAAGTGGTTGACGAAAATGGCACAATAGTGCTGGTTTTAGGGAAAAATGCAAGAAAGGTCAATTTTCTCATCTGAGGACATTTTCAATAACTTAATTTAAGCGAGACCACAAAGTGACACGCTTTTCCTATACTCTCCAAAGTGATGGAATGCTAAAATGACGTCAGAGTGCCAACAGCACATACAGCATCCAGGCAAACAAACTGTGCATCAGGCTGCTACATTCGTTGGTAAACAATTCAAAAATCCAAAACAAATCAGAAATATGACAAAACAATGTAACACCATGAAAAGCATGGAAACAGAGGTGCAAAATCATTATTTATTACCAGTAAGTTCCATTTCTCAAAATCGAGCTTTGCACATGATCTTTAATGTATTTTTAAATTATAACTTTTATTTTGTTCTCTGTGTCCAATGGGTCCCTCTCCACCCTACCCCTTGGCATATTTAACCAAGTCAAATTCAGTAACTTACCTAATCTTTTACAGCACTATTTGGATTATTCGCAACTGAGTTCTTCTTTGTCCTCCTTGCCAACCGCCGACAGGCAAACGGAACCAGGGAAGCAGAAAGCGAGCTTGCATTGGACGGTGGCCAATTGTTAGGAGGACTATGTCAGTCACCTAATATTTAGTATGGCTAGAATAAAGTGTTGTTTATGGAATCAGCCCCCCTTCCAAGGCCGGATGCTCACCTATAGCTCCAGCAGCATCAGTCTCCTCGAACTCCTCTGGTTTGCGGCTGGCAGCCGTTGGTGATCTTCAGTCATTCTAACATCACCTAGCTGAATTAGGGCTGCAGACAGTAGAAAGGCTCAGCAGCACCTTAAAAATTCCATCTGTGGCCAACAAGCCACTCAAGGGTCTGTTCTCACACCCACCCCAATTCTGCCAGCTTGCGAAAATAGTTTAAACAAAATAAAACAACTTGACCAGAAAGCTGTAATTTTCGCCACACTGAGCCCAAAGATATCAGTTGGGGGCAGCCTGCAGTAGGGCCACTACAGGTGTCCAGGGATATGCAGGAACTTACTGTTACCACTAGTTAGCAATGCACTCTAGCCCATCCTACTGTCCCCCTATTTCAGTGATGTTAGGATGAGCGAAGATCAGTGACTGCAAAACTCCAGCTGAAATCCGACCATTCACTTTGCTCCCCCACCCCACACTCTGTAAATTGCGGTTGATGTCACTTGTTGCCCCTTCTTGGCAGCCAGAAAAAACACACATATGATGCAGTTTAGCAGAGTGCTGTGGAGTGATCTCATCACTCTGGCTGCCCCTAGTATCTATTAGTGGCCTTTTGTTTTTTTTTAGACAGAGAGTGCATGTGCATGCAAAAAAGAGAGCAAATTCACAGTGAGGAGACTGAAGCCCAGGAAAAGAGAGCTAATATTTCAAACTCGTACAAGAAAGGGAAAGACAGGACTTGACCATAGGTAGGGTGCTCAACGAGACATGGTGGAGACTGGATGGGAGGGGGCAGCAAGAGCTGAGACAGACAGGTCAGCGCAATGCTGAGCGGGCAAGCCAGCCAGCCGATAGAAAGTTTGTGCACAATAGCCAGTTGCAGACTGCAAGGCAGTGGGTGCCTGGGCACCATGCCCTCGGTAGGCCATCAGTGGAGTGGCTAGCCCAGCCCCACGGGATGTGTGTGAGCCTGTGAGGATCGCTGTCATGCCAATGACAAAGAGAGCCTGGAAGGAGGATTAGTACAGGTATGACTGCATGACTGGGAGTTTTAAAATGTATTGCTGTGGGGTGTGGTGGGGAGTTGGAGATAATATGCTGGGGGGCAAGTCAGGAGATAATATGCAGGAGCCTGGAATTAATACAACCGCAGTGCTCAGTAGTTTGCACAGTTGTGTGTGGCAGGATTTCCATATGATGAGCATGTTACTCACCATGCAGAAGAACCTGGGTCTTCATCCTGAGCCGAGATTCCAGACCAGACACTATGAGCCCATGTGCTGTCCCAGAGGATGTGGGATGACCAGGGAGAGAGTATGGCATGTACCACTATGTGACTGTGACCTGCTGACCCAGGCGGAGGGGTGCCTTGTTGGCAGAACCAATACTGTACTCCTTTCTTCCCCCGCCACAAAGCAAGTCACTGATATTAGCTACAGAGGCACCCAGCATCCAGCCTCCACTCCAGCTGCTGTTGGGCATGGGCAGAGGGGACACCCCTATTGCTTTTATGCTATATCTATCCTTTCCGTCACTTGGGAGACCCTCCACTACATCTGGAAGGCTACATGGGTATAGATTGACAGTGGAGGTGGCCCTAATGATTAAGCTACAGTTATGGGGATGCTGAGCGAAAAGAATCAACAAAACAGAGGCTGGACGTAGGCGAAAGACACAGAAATACTAAATAATAAAGCTTGCTTCTTATGTTTCCCACCAGACAGGGAGGGAGCTGTTCTGGCACTGCAGGACTGGCAGGGTTATGTGCCCAGCTGACTAGTGGCTCCATGGAACTTAGCTAGCACAGGCAGGGCTTCAGCTAACTCCATTTTGGGAGTATTTGACTCTCAAAATAAGGCAAAACTTCCATAATAAAGGGGTTGAAGTCATTGACTTCCAAATGTGAAAAACAAAATTGGATGACTTCTAAAAGTGAAGGCATAGTCAGCTAAGAAATTATGGATTTTCTAAAAGAAATTGTATTTTACCACTGATATTTGTATTAACATCCATAAATGTATCATCTGTAGAATACTGGCTTTCAAACAGTGGGCTATGAGAAGTATTTTGACTTCAAAAATTTGGAATGACTTCCAGATTTTGACTCGTGGAAGTATTAGACTTCCATTAAAATAAATTAACTGAACCCCTGAGCACAGGTTGCTCAGTGGTGAGGGGAAGACACCCACATGGGGAAATGGAGAGGGGCATAAAGAAGTGTCCTGGATCAGTGGAACCAGCACTAATGGCACCCAGATGGCAGAATACCTCACTGGGCATCAGGTGAGGCAGGTCAGCAGATAAGAGGTCCCCAGTACATGTTCCAAGTGAGGATAAACAGTGGGAATAAAAAAAAATACAATGTGCTTAAAATCAGAAATTACCTAGCAAATGTCCAAGATATGCAGATTCATCTCAAGATAAGTAGCATCTGTAAACTCTATTCATTTTAAGCTTCTTGTAACATGTTTGGTACAATTGTCTTGGTATCAAGCCTTCTGCTTCAAAACATCAAGCAAAAAGTACATGAGTGCCAGCCCAGTAGCACAGAGGGCTGAGTCATGCCTTACCTGTCACCACACTGGCAAACCAAGTTCGGAACAAGCCTGGATCACTAGTGGTTGGTGGGTGTAGAGAATCAAGCATCCCAGGGACTACCCTCTCTGTCTTCATCTGGGGAGTGGTGGCAAACAGTCTTGGCCTCTAACTGCTCTGAGGGTGAAGGCCCAGTGGTATTGCAGATGTGAGTGACTCGAAGGGAGGGTCGTGGTTCCGCGGTGCATGCATGCCCACATGCACACGCCCACGCATCACCACAGTGGGGGAAGTGATGAAAATGGAAGAGTCACACAGGCTAAATGAAGACCCACTCACCCCACTTAACCTGTGCCATTACCTGAGATACCGAGATGTGTGCCCTGGGTTGGGGACAACCTCCTTCTGGTCCCACCATATGGCAAGTCAGCAGCATTGCCAGCACTATAGCGGAGCAGCAGCAGTAGCATCAGTTGAGTGTGATCTGGTCGTAAACATAACAAACAGTGCATGGCAAGAGTACAGTGGTTTCCTACCTGTAGGTCAGTTACACCATCCTTGGCTGGACTGAGCTCACTGCTATGTCAAGGTGAAGACCAGTGCAGTTTTTCTAAAGTGCCCGAGACCTTTGGGGCTTAACAGATCTGCCCTAATTTGAACTACTCTTGTATTTAAATGTACTGATTACCTCACCACTAGTAATTGACCAGCACCCATAATCTTCCTGCAAAGTACATCAGTGTCAAGATTAGTTTTGGAAGCTCACATACCATACAGTAGGTATTTTAACAAGTATACCAGTGGAAGGATTCTGGGGTTACAGGTTGGAGGAGGCGAGTATCTGTGGTTAGCTGCCAATAAGTCTTATTAACTTTTGTATTTATTTATTTTTTTTATTTCCTTGCTCCAACTGATCTTTTCTCTCTCAGATCCATGTTCCTAGTCTCTCAATAATTTTACATAGTGTGTGGGACACTAACTGAGGTACTGCATAGGGAAGGGTGGGCAGCACTCTGGCACCCTGTCTTGGTGTTTGTTCTATTGTATAAAAGGTTTGGCAGCTTTGAATTCCCTTTATGCTGTCACTGTAAAGTAGGCTGCTCTAATTTAACAAGATCCATGGCATCAGTAACAATGCAGGGCTATATGTCAGCGTGTACTGGACCATCATGACTTCTCATTCCTCACAGTTTGTATGGTAAGCACTTCAAGTTTGTGGAACATTCTCTGTATATGAAGACCACCATTTGCTGGTCACATACAAGAATCCTTGTAGGCCTGGGAGTCACTGAATGCTCAAACTGCAAAGGGCAATGTTGTATTAGTGCTGGCTATGTGATCGGTTACTATGCAATAAATGGATTTGAGGTGGCCGCCAATCTTTTTTTAATCTGTGTACAAGAAAATAATAAAAATGACTTGCCTGTATGCAAATGCTAAAATGTATTATCCTCAGACATCGGGATACCTTTGACTTTAAGAAAAGAATCCGAGGTTGGAATAACAGCCTGATGCACCTGCTGTGTCAGGTTGTATGGAACAACTAACTGCTCTGATAGACTGAGTTTTGTTTTTTAAGTTAGAAAGATGTGCCTATCACTGTAGTTAGCCTTATCGTATGTGCATGATCTGTTCTTGTTCAGGTTCATATAAACTTCATGGCAGCCACTGGGTTTACAGTTTAGTACGCAAAGCCCAGTACAGATCTAGCTAACCATCTCTGTTACTTTAATTCCATTACAATCTACTGTACACAGTGCAGATACAGTGCATGGCGGTGTTATTCATGGGCTAGCTGGGCACAAATAAACTGAATCGATATCATTTTGAAGTTTAGTTGTAATGTTAACTGATGAAACCTCAAAGGTCGCGACTGCTCTTTAGTGTCAAGCAGTCATGACAGAGTAGTCTCCTGAACTATCCCCCACACAGTGTATCATGCAGTGACTGCCATGGGAAGTATACACATTTGCTACTTCCACACCAAGGCACACCCACATCACTGTCACCTCTACAAGGTACAGGTCAGATCACTGTCACTCAATATCTCACTGCCACTCTGACTATGTATCTCGTTAACCCTGTAGTATCAATACCAATGCAAAGCACGCAAACATTTGGCATTGACAAATGCTTGTTTTTCTCCTCACAGGGTTTTTGATGCAGACCCTGCACCATTTACCTGCCCTCCTCTGGAGATCCCCACTCAGTCAAACCACAAGTTTGAGCAGCTCAGGATCCAGATTAGAGAACCCCTGACTGGATACTTCTAGTTGTTATACACAACAATCGACTGACTGTCCACGGAACATCTATGAACTACATAAAGAAGGTTGCAACTTTGTTGCTAATAATCACTTGCTCATTTATTTGTTATAAATCGATTACATGATTTCAACCAATCAGTACTCAGGACCGCTTTCTATCACTTACATAATTTCAGCCAATCATTGCTCAGGAACTGCTTTTATCTTTTCCAAGGTACAGTGGCTTCTCGTGCAAGAGCATTAGAGTGGTGTGCTCACTTCAGAGCCTAAGGAGGATGGCTAGTTTCTCATGTCAAATATGAACCAAATGTGACTTAAAACTTGTCATAAATCACTAGATAATGCAAGTAATTTGTAATGTTAAGTGTTAAGGGAGGTTGCCTGGCTCAGGTGGAACCACTAACTTTGTCTTTAACTACTTCATAGCAACAAAGTTGGTTCTAGCAGATTCGGAGGGAGGTCAGTGTGGTCCCATTCCACACAAGTGGGAGTAGCAAGGACCCAGGAACTACAGACCAGTCAGCCTGATCTCGGCCTCCTCGGGAAACTTAGAAACCATTATAAAGAGTATACTGTGGAATGGCTGGAGGCCAACAGGCTCGGTTCAGAAGCAGCATGGGTCTGTGCCAGGCAGATCATGCATGAAACATGGCAGACTTCCTGATTGGGTCATGCGAAGGCACTCAATAAGGGCGAACAGTATACATACAATATATCGATTTTAGCATCACCTTTGTCTCTGTGTCACACAGGAGAATTGTGAAATGCTGAGAAATCTGGGGATGGGAGACAAATTATCTTGATGGACTAGTAAGTGGCTAGGGAGGAAGAACTCAGAGGTTAGTTGTCAACGTGGAATATTCAAGGTTAGGGAGGTCACTAATGGGGTACTACAGGGTTGGTTCTTGGGCCAGTCCTTTCAATCTATTCATCTGTGATAGAGAATCCAGGGTAAAATCAGTCGCTTTGCAGATGATGCCAAAATCTGAGACAGTGACTTCAGCAGAGGGAAAACAGACCTGGATAAATTGTAAAAGTGGTTTAAGGGACATGATGGAGACCTACCAGTACAAGAATCTATGATGCCGGTTTGACAACAGTTTCATCGACTGGCATCACATTGATAGAATTTATGTCGCCCACATATGGTCAACATAAATCCCAATGGACTCCTGGTCCATTTTTCTAGCAGGGGGCTTCATCCTGAACTACCAATGTGGGGTAGAAGCACCCCACACCCATTCTAATTATAATCAACTCCAAGTCAGAGTTGATTCAGGAGGGGTGCATGACTGGAGACAGTGCGCCCCAGTCTCTGGACACCAATACAGTGACCTGTCAACGGACTGTCGATTTTGTCAGCAGCAATGTAGGTCACTGTATTGGTGCCACTGTCGGGGGTATACCCAAGGGAAGATAATGCACTTTAAAGTAACAGTCAGGCTGAGAACCTAGCTTTTCAGAGCAAATGTACAGCATGTGTTTATTAAACAAACACTAGGCTGTGCAGCTGAGGTTGAGCCCTCTGTATGCCGAGTTACCAGCCCAGATCTGGAGTCAGAGGCCAACTGGAGCAAATGTTATAAACGGAAGTAGCATAGCATAGCATCTTATTTATAAAATAGCACTATTCACCACAAAGGACCATAGCGTTAGAACAATAAGTAATAAAATCAAATAAAATCACAGCTAAAAAGTTATGTAAAAAAAAGAAAGAAACATTGATTCAAAGATATTTAGTGCATTTATAGCATACCATGCACCATTCTGTATGGTATTTATTACAGGGAGGCACTGGATATTTTCCATCACTCTTAATGACAAAGTGTAAGAACTAATGCCACCTATTACATAGGATTGCATGTGGGAATAAATTGAAATTATAGGGCTAACAGATGTACTAGTAGTTGTGTGTTCTTACCACTGCTCTTCCATTAGCTATAGATCCATGTAAGGCTGTTTCAGTACTGCCCTTCACTCTAGTCATGTTGGATCAGCTAGGTTATGGGACTGTTGACTTCCAAATGTTACCTGGGGCTAGCAGATATAGGAATGGGGAATCTGCAGTGGTGTAATACTGCTTTCACCATATCCCTACAGAAAAGTAACAAGACAGACAGGTTAAACGTAATCACTCAGGCTCTTTTGTGGATTAGTCAAAGAAATGCATTTACTGGTAACGAGCAGCTCTTCCTGTGTATGCATGGTGTCTCATCATCATGATCCTCCAAGACATGTGCAGCTGAAGGATGCCATCAAGTGGCCAGACAATACAGCTTGCTGCCCACCTGTCTCTTATACGTGCTGCTTATTACTGGAGGTTTTCAGAACTCAGACAGCAACTCTGCTTTTAGCAGGTGCTTACAAATATTACAATTTAGTAGAAACTTTTTTTCATTTTCAACATTCCTTTCTGAAGTTTACAGTTACAACACATCTTGGTAGTCTATCCAGAAGTCTGAATAAAAAAGCACTTGTTTCTCCCAATTAACCTGGCAGTGCCTGTAATATCACAAACAGCAATTGGTGAGGTGAGCTGGGAAGAGTATGATATATTTTAGGGACACGGTGAAATAAGTAGTGCATTATCTCCAATACTTAGTAGACCAACAACAAGAAAAGTAAAAGAAAACAACTATAAAACACATAATTTGTGTAAATCTAATGCTTTTAAGCTTTTATTGTAACAGAGAGTGGCTCTTTAAGCTTGCTCAGCTGCACTGAGGTTACCGGACAAAATACATTCATTTTTCTGTCCTTAAAAGGGGGATGAGAAGCATTGTAGCATCCCCAGTTCAGCACAGTATAGCTAGAGGTTATAATAACAAACTATGAATGAGCTTGGTACATCCAGCAGATCTGGGTTTGAATCCCACAGCCCTTACTTGCATACTGTACGCTCTGAGCAAGACACTCGCGCCCCAGGTCTCCTGTAAATGGGCCTTTAGGTCAGTGGGCCTTAGCAGTTACCAAAAAGAATTAAAAAATATATAATTCTTCTTATCCTCTGTTCTGTTTCGTATTTCATTCTTTTCTTTTTTATTTCTGCCTCTTGGGTCTTTAACCCTGCCTTTGTATACAGCACCTCTGTTGCATCATCATTGGAGCTCAACCCAGAGCTGCAATTCTTCAGCAGCTCCTGAAGACAATACTGCTACTGGCGAGGGCAGCTACATTAATGAAAGTGAAACAGCTCCCAAACGTGCTCCATTTTTATTAAAATAGAAACTTACACAAGTACAGCGGAGCCCTACATGTACAATGAGCAGGCGAAAACACAAAAAGGAAAAACGACTGAAGTATGGTGTATAAAGTCACAGTTGCAATGTAGGAAAATCAGCATGAAGCAAATGCGAGACAGGACTGAAGGACGATTGCAAACAAAAGTTTATTTCAAGCTAGCAAGCAAAGTTGGCAGCTCAGAACCCTGACACTTTGACTGTCTGTCAGAGACAAAGGAACACGTTACAGTTTAAGTCTTGAGGGTGTTTATACTAAATCCAGTTTTCAACCCTGTTAGCTCTTTCCTGATTACTGGTAACACACACCTTACTTTTTAAAGGCATGCATGTTTTACCACATATTTCATAATTTGCAGAACCTGCATCACATAAATCTTTTACCTCTAGCACCATCATATTCACGTACTCTTTGTGTAATTAAAAAAAGTGGCTGGGGTAATTAGTATTATCTATGTATGTGTATCAAAACCAGATCAATCAAATGTATTGTCTCTGTATGTGTACCGAACATCAGCTGGCCGCCATATTTATAGTCTCTGTATGTGTACCAAACATCAGCTGGCCGTCTATTTATAGTCTCTGTGTACCAAACATCAGCTGGCCGTCATATTTATAGTCTCTGTATGTGTGCAAACTAGCTGGCCGTCCTGTTATAGTCTCTGTATGTGTACCAAACATCAGCTGGCGTCATATTTATAGTCTCTGTCGTGTACCAAACATCACCCACATATATTTCTTGTCTCTGTATGTGTACCAAAATCAGATGAATCCTATTTGTCGTCTCCATATGTGTACTAAAAATCAGACCAGTTATATTTACTGTCTCTGTGTGTGCCAAAAGCAGCAGCAAAGGCAAACAAGATGCTGGGATGCATATCTAAGGGATCAGTAGTAGAGGGAGGAGGTTATACTGCCCTTGTACAGGTCGCTGGTAACATCACATCTAGAGTATGGACTTCAGTACTGGTGCCCACACCTCAAAAGGACATTAACCTGCTGGAGAAGGTCCACAGGAGGACTACAAAGATGACAGTGAGTCAGCAAGGTAAGGCATATGAGGAGAGGTTGAGGGTGTCACAAATGCACTCCATGAGTCAGGCCCTCTGCTCCACAGTGCCAACCTCAGAGTGCAATAGTGTGAACAGGTAACAAACAGGGTAACCCTCCTGTCTGCTTTGGGTCTGAATCACCTGTTAGCCTCATGTCCTGGGGATTCAAACAGTGAACCTTATGCTAGCATACCCAATGTACAGGCTCATTTATGTACTCTCTTCAGGGAGTGCGGTACAATCTTTGCCGGGCACCTAGCCAGGTCTCCAAAATGAACCCATAAACTCTATAAGCAACCTTAGGTATATTCTTACCTTTTCCAAGCCTTTTAAACAGTTGTCAGACTTAAAATATAGGCACTTCACGTGCAAAAAGAAACTGAGAGACACTCAGGCAGTATTTCAAGAAAATGTTTATTACTAAAACATTTAAAATAAATACAGAACAAATATCAAGAGCTCACAATCACATGGAAGAAAAGGAAATTATAGAACAAAACTCCTACCACAACACTTTAGATATTTGCTATCTAATGTATTACCTCTGTAAGTCGTTTTAAGTTAGATGTTTCTGCTTTCAGAGCCCAAGATGATGTCACACATTTCAGAAACAATGATACATTTTCAACTCTGTCTCCCCACCCCTTGGTGAGTCATCTAGCTCCTCCTTTTAAATTAATTCTTACAAACATAATTTCCTACTAGGAGGTATTTTAAAATTAATGGTGCATCAGAAGAAAAAAATATTTCCTTACTATGGCATCCTTTAATTAAACATTTTCTCTTTGATCTTACTTTCCCACATCTGTCATGTCCCTGGCTGATTTCCTGCCAGTGAGATGTGAGAGATTTTACGACACTACAGCGGTTTGCTAAATTTGAAAAGAACCAGCCCAATTACCTGTCCCTTTTAAAACGTCATCACATTTGTATTTAAGTTCTAACTCAAAGCAGCAGCAGCAGGCAGTAAGCTGTCTCTGGAATGATGTTATTTATTAATTTATTTCAGTTTGGGATTAATACCTTTTGAGTCAAGGACTCATTTTCAAAGGTTTCATGCCACTGTTGAACAAACATTACAAAAATACAAGGTTTACAGAGGAAAAAAGAGAAAAACATTGAAGCATATACACAGATAGTAATAGTAACATTTGAACTTATACACTCAAATTAGATAAAAGGGGTTGGGAGAATTCTAATTAACTGTTTCCTCCTGGTCTGTTGTATTACCTCCTAGTCTCAGCTACTGAAACTTTGAAGTTACAGGCCAAATCTGCCAACTTGTGTGAGCCAAATCTCATACACACACCAGCTATTTATTTTACAGATATCATACCATAATCATAAGCAAGGCGCAGAGTGTCACACTTCTCCCCACCTAGACTGAATTTGGGGCTCTATCACCTGCATGGGATGAGCTCCCTAAGTCAGTTCATTCCTCCATAGACACGACAAGCCATCTGCGTTATGATTGTTGCTCCAGTTCTATGTAAGATCGTCATGTCATACCATTGCAAGGCAAGACTCTATCTTAATAGTCTACCATTCATTTTCCCATTTGTGTCAGCCAAACCAGGGGTTGTGGTCAGTTTGTGCCTCAAAATGCTGCCCGTATAAGTATGGCTGTTAACTTCTTTAGGGTCCACACCATGGCAAGACCTCTTTTTCTACAGTAGAGTAAGCCTGCTCCTGGGAAGTAACTTTTACTCAGGTACACAATGGGGTGATCCTTCCTTGGTTGGATGTCTGGCTCAGTACTGCCCCAATACCCACGTCTGAGGCGTCAGTCTGGACTATAAAGGGCCTGCTATAGTCAGGACTTGTCAACACAGGAGCACTGCACAGTGCCTCCTTCCAGTCTGATAAAGGCTTTTCACAGGCTGGTTCCCAGGTGATTTTCTTAGGCATCTTTTTTCACCAGGTCAGATAAAGGAGCAGCCAGGGCACTGTAATTGGGTACAAATTTCCTACAGTACTCTGCTGTCCCTAGAAAACTCCTGAGCTGCCTCTGTGTTTCTGGGTCTGTGCCAGATCTTGATCACCTCTATTTTTACTTGGTTAGGGCGGAGCGGTCGGCCTACAACATGTCTGAGGTGTCTCACTTCAACCATGGCCACGTGACACTTCTCAGCTTTGACAGTGATCCCGGCCTCTGTATCCTGCCCAGCACTTCCCTCAGGTGGAATAGGTGTTCCTCACAGCTGGCACTAAAGATGGCAATGTCATCAAAGATGCTACGCGCACTCCTCAGCACCATATAACACGTGAGTCACCAACCTCTGGAAAGTGGCTGGGGTGTTCTTCATTCTGAACGGCATTACTTTAAATTCAAATAACTATCGGAGTGATGAAGACCGACCTCTCCTAGCTCTGGCAGTTAACTCTACTGCCAATACCCCTTTTCAGGTCAATAGTTGTAAGGTATGCGCCTCCCAACTTGTCCAGGAGTTCATCCATCCTTGGCATCAGGTGGGCGTCTGACTTTGTGACTGCATTCAGTCAATGATAGTACACACAAAATGAGTAGAGCCATCTGGCTTGGGAACAAGGACTACGGGTGAGGTCCAGAGGCTGTGGGATCTCTGGATTACCCTAAATCCAGCATTTCCTACACCTCCCTGCTAATGTCCTTTTGGACAGCCTCTGGCCCGATATGCTGTCCACTGTATGGGTGTCTGTGTCCTGTCTCCACATCGTATGGTCAGCTAAGGGGTTAGTTCAGGTTTGGTGCTAAACAATGGGGCAAAGTCTGCTAAAACTTCCCATACTTCCTGGATCTGGTCCGGGACCAGCTGGGGTGACAATTTAACTGCCTTCACAGAGGACTCCCGCTTGCTTTCTTCCAGCAAGTCCAGAAGGGGTCTCCTTCGATCCGTCCCTCCCTGATTACATACTGCAAACACCATGTCAGCCCTATTAGCATACGGCTTCATCATGTTGACATGGTACATTCTTTCTGTATGTTTTCTGTCAGGTAACTATTATATAGTTCATGTCATTTACCTTTTGACTACTTTGTGCGGTCCTGCCCACTCAGCCTGCAGCTTGTCCTTCTGGACTGGAATGAGGACCATGACTTCCTGACTCACCGTGTACAAGTGAGCTCAGGCTCTGCAATCATACCACACTTTTTGTCTTTGTTGGGCAGCTACCAGGATGCTGTGGCTGTCCCCATAAGCTCCTTCAGCCTTTCCCTAAACCTAAGGACATAATCCACTATGGGAGTTCCCTAGGTGGTGTGCTTGCCTTCCCAGTCCTCCTGGATCAAGTCTGGGGCCCACATACCCAGCATCTGTATAACAGCTCAAAGGGAAAACTCTGTCAACTCTTGGGGCACCTCCCTGTATGCAAACAACAGGTGGGAAAGGTATTTCTCCCAGTCCCTCCGATGCTGTTCAGCAAACATTTGGAGCATTGACTTCAGGGTACCATTAAATATTTCCACAAGCCCATTGGCTTATGGGTGATAAGGTGTCGTGCATCGCTGCACCACCTCACACCTCTCCACAAACATTTCATCAGGCCCAACATGAAGGAACCCCTCGATGGGTGATAACCTCCTACAGAAGCCCAGCAGGAGAAAAATTCCTAGTAATGCATCTGCCACTTTGTCTGTCCCCAGTGAGGATAGGGCACTGCCCTGTGTACTGGGTGGCATAATCCACCACAGTCAAGATGAACCTCTCCCATAGGAGCTGGGGTATTTAAAGGCCCCACAATATCCATTTCTACCCTCTGAATGGGTCCTCCCTATGGGCAATGGAATTAGGACAGCTTGGGTTTTACCCACCTTCCATATTTCTTGGCACCGATCACAAGACCTGCAATCTTCCTTCACTTAGCCTCAAGTTCTGGGGATTCAAACTGTGAACCTTGTTAGCATACCCAATGTACAGGTTCAGATATGTACTTACTCTTTGTGGATTATGGTACAATCATTTGCTAGGGGCACCTAGCCAGGTCTCCAAATGAACCCTTAAAACTCTGTAAGAGACTTAGTATATTCTTACCTTTTCCAAGCTTAGTAACACCATTAAGTCTTTTAAACCGTTGTCAGACTTAAAATACAGGCACTTCACATGCAAAAAGAAGCTGAGAAGACACTCAAATAATATTTCAAGAAAATGGCTATTTACTAAACATTGTAAAATAAGTAAGATAAAATACAGAACTAATATCAAGAACTCACAGTCACATAAAGAAAAATGGAAAATTATAGAACAAAACTCCTACCACAACATTTTATATATTTGCAATCTAATGTATTACCTCTGTAAGTGCGTTTTAAGTTAGATGTTTCTGCTTTAGAGCCCAAGATGATATCACATTTCAGAAACAATTATACATTTTCAACTCTATCTCCCCACCCCTTGGTGAGTCATCTAGCTCCTCCTTTTAGAATTAATTCTTACAAACATAATTTCCTACCAGGAGGTATTTTAAAATGAATGCTGCATCAGAAGAATATAAAGCATTTCCCTAAATATGGCATCCTTTAATTAAACATTTTCTCTTTGATCTTAACATTCCCACATCTATACGTGTCCCTTGGCTGATTTCCTGCCAGTGAGATCTGAGAGATTTTATGACACTACAGCTGTTTGCTAAATTTGAGAGGAACCAGCCCAATTACCTGTCCCTTTTAAAATGTCATAAAATTCGTATTTAAGTTCTAACTTAAAAGCAGCAGCAGGCAGTAAACTGTCTCTGGAAGGATGTTCCAGTTAATTGTTTCCTCCTGGTCTGTTTTATTACCTCCTAGTTTCAGCTACGACACTTTGAAGTTACAGGCCAAATCTGCCAACTTGTGGAGCCAAATTTCATACACACACCAGCTATTTATTTTACAGATATCATACCATAATCATAAGCAAGGTGCAGAGCATCACAGAGGGCACTGAACATGTACTCCCTGGAAGACAGGGCAGGGGACATGACTGGGACCTTCAGGTTCTTGAAAGGGATAAATAAGGTTGATAAGGAGAGTCTCTTTAAGCTGAGTGGCAACCATTAACACTAGGGGTACAGTCTTAAGCTGGAGTGTGGGAGGTTTAGGAGGGAGGTCAGGAAGCACTTCTTCACAGACAGGGTGGTAGACATTTGGAATGCACTGCCAGAAGAGGTCATCTCATTGAAGACAGTGGACAGCTTTAAGATAGGCTGGGATAGGCAGGGAAAGTAAGGATCATGGGTAGGGAGGATGGGAGGAGTGGAGAGGAGGGACCAAATGACATTCTTCTGCTGGCTTCTTCGTATGTTCGCATGTACAACCAAAACTGTGCTTATGAGAAATAGTGAATAGATATTTTAATAAGATATGATGTAACCGGGATAATTTCTTTAAAAAAACTGTAAATGTAATTTGTTATACTGTAACTGTTGTAATATAACAATTATATGCAGATGTCAATGTTTTATGCCTGGTGTCTACTGAATATTTATTATGTGTACCAGCTGTGAATATTATGCATAAGATCTCATTGTACATGAGCATGACAGCTCACACAATATAGCATCATCCTGTGTATTGCTTTAATAAATGAAAACTGAATTGAAAATTGAGTTGAATTAAACCAAAACTCAGAAATCATAATTGTTCTATGTATGCACCAAAGATCAGACCAGTCACATTTATTGCCTCTAAATGTTTACCAAAAAAATCAGACCAACCATACAGTATATTTTTTCTTTGTGTGTACCTACAGACCAATCATATTGATAGTCTCTGTATGTTTAAAAATCAGATCATTCATTAATTATCTCTGTATGCACAAAAATCAGACAAATCATATTTATTGTCTCTGTATGTGTACCAAAGATCAGACCAATCATATTCATTTTCTCTGTATGTGTAGATCAGACCAATCATATTTATTATCTCTGTATGTGTACTAAAAATCAGACCAATCATATTTATTGTCTGTGTGTTACCAAAAATCAGACCAATCATATTTATTGTCTCTGTATGTGTACTGAAAATCTGCCCAATTATATTTATTGTCTTTGTATGTGTACCAACAAATCAGACCAACTATATTTATTTTCTAAATTTATACCACAAATCAGACCAATTAGATTTAGTGCCACTGTATGTAAACAGAAAATCAGATCACATTTATTACCTCTGCTTGTGCACCACAGATCAGACCAATTATATTTATTCTCGTATATGGCGGAGCTCTTCAACAGGTCACTTGAGACAGGGAGGTACCTAGGGATTGGCGAGAGGCACATGTGGTGCCAATCCATAAAGGGGGTCGAGGGAAGTACCAGGTAACTATAGACCCATCAGTTTGACCTCGGGTGGTGGGAAAATTAATGAGAGTATACTAAAGGAACAATTGGGGTGTACTTGGAGGAGGTGGGAGGTCTGGATAGTCGGCAACATGGGTTTGTGCCAGGTAGATCATGTTAAACCAATCGTGTGGAGTTCTACGAATGGGTAACATCAGAACTGGACAGGGAAAGCCTGTGGATGTATTATTCTTGGACTTCAGCAAGGCATTTGCGCTGTCCCCACAATGGTCTGGTGGAGAAACTGACGGGGTTGGGAGTAGGCCTTTGATGGTCAGATGGATTGAAAACTGGCCAGCTGAACGCACCCAGAGAGTAGTGGTCAGTGGGGAGCTCTCGAACCCTAGAGAGGTCGGTAGTGGGTACTGCAGGGCTCGGTCCCGGCCCAATCCTGTTAATGCATACATATCGGACATCAGGAGGGTATAGAGTGTGAAATGAGTCTCTGCTGATGACTCAAGATGGGCGCAGTAGTTGAGGGGAAGAGGGAGGTTGGCCTGCAAGGGACCTGGACACCCTGGAAAGCTGGGCTCACACATGGAAATTAAATTTCAATATCACCAAGTGCAAGGTGTTACATCTTGGGTGGGAAACCCTAAACACAGGTACACCCTGGGAGGGAGGCTGGAGGCCTCAATGGGGAAAAAGACCTAGGGGTCATGGTGGATGCATGTATGAATAACTCTGAGCAGTGCAGGAGGCGGCTAGCAAGGCAAACAGGATGTTGGGATGCATCGTGAGGGGATCACCTCTAGGAGCAAGGAAGTGATTCTGCCACTGTACAATGCACTGGTTAGACCACACCTTGAGTACTGTGTACAGTACTGGAGACCACACTTGAAGAGGGACATACAGCTCCTGGAGAGGGTACAGAGGAGGGCAACTAAGATGATACGAGGACTAGGGATTTGAAGTAGCGAGAACAGACTTCAGGAACTCTGCCTGTTTTCATTGGAGGAGAGGAGAGACAGAGGAGGACATGATTGAGGTCTTCAAGTACCTCAAGGGAATAAATAGGGTAAACATGGAGGGATCTTAGACTAAAGCAGGAAGTATCACCAGAGGGCATGGTTGGAAGTTGGAAAGTGGAAGGGTGAGGGGAAAAGAGGAGGAGGTTTTTCACTGAGAGGGTGGTGGACCCTTGGAATGCACTGCCTGGCGAGCTGGTTCAGAGATCCACAGTGGAGGGCTTCAAGAGAGGGTGGGACAGACACAGAAAGTGGATGTATCAGATGATGGCCTGTCCCAGGGGGTGGGGATGGATGATAGGGGTTTCTGGAACACAAGGGGAGGGCCTTGGCACCCAACTAGGGATCTGAGGTTCGAGCAGACTCAATAGACCATAAGGCCTAATCTGCTGGCAAATAGTATGTTAGTATATGTACCAAAACTCAGACTAGCCATATTCATTCTTTGTATGTGTACCAAAAATCTTGATTTTATTTTTAACGTTCTTTTAAATGTCTCTAAAAAAATTAACAGGGCCAATAGTATCTGCTTTATTAGGAGCAGGGAGTTACAAATACTGGTAACCTGTGCACCCACTGTGGGAATCAAGAGTCATCTCTACATCATGCCCAGCCCACAGAGGACAGTGCAAGATTTTAGAGTCCTTTTTCCTACTAGTGTTGTGAAGTTGCCTCTGATGTGAGTTATCACAGTACAGTTACTGTATGTGTTCAGTACATGGTTTTATTCCTCCAGAACCTGATTCTCAGTCACTAAATCTGGCACAAATTATAAAGTAGTCACTGTGTCAAAGAGTCAAACGTTTTCCATACTACTGCCAACTCCTTTGTAAGTACACAGCAAAGGAGGTGGAGCAACTATGCAAATAGCCCACAAGGCCATTCACAGCAGATAGCAGCCCTGGCAGACAAATGCACACGCCATTACATGTACCCTGTAATTGGTTACAGGCATGCAAGTCAGGAGCAACTCAACACTGGATACTGAGTTTAGGGCATGACAGTGTTCACTGAACAGCAGGGAAAGGCTTGCATTGAGGGCGGGTATGGGATTGGATCCATTAGACACCGATGGAAGTACAGTACTTCTTATTGGCGTAGCCAGGACAGAAGGAGAGTCCACTGAATGTTAAACACTGCTTGGAACAATGGGACCAGGGTGGGGAACCAAGTGAATGCTAGAGACTGCTAGGAACAATGGAGGTTGGGAGGAAAGCCAATGGATGTTTTTCCCCAATTGTTTAACAGAGAGACACACTAAGCTCAAAGCTTGTTTACAGGTGCGACTTGGAGAGCAAAGGGAAGTAAGTGACTTGCTCAGAGTCACATAGTATGCAAGTGGGGCTGTGAGATTCAAACCCAGGTCTCCAGATTTGCAGCTCAGAGCCTTAAACCACTGCGTTATACTGCCTCCTATGTTAGAGACGGATGTGAAAATGGGGCTTGGCTGGTGGAAATCACTGGTTGCTAGAGATTGTGAAACAATGGGGTTGAATGGGGGACCATTGTATATTAGAGACTGCTCAGAAAAAAAAATGGAGGCTGATTGGGGAACCACTGGATGCTAGAACATGCTGGAACAATAGGGGTTGGTAGAGGGAGTCACTGGATGTTAAAAACTGTTGGAGGGACAATGGATGTTAGAGGCTGCATGAAACAATGAGGGCTGGTGGGGAGAACCACTGGATGCTAGAGACTGTGTGAAACAATTGGAGTTGGGTGGGGGACCACTGGATGTTAGAGACTGCTTAGAAAAATGGGGTCTGGGTAGGAAACCACTGGTTGCTAGAGCCTGCTTGGAACTATATGGGTTGGTAAGGAGGAAACACTGGATGCTAGAGACTGCTTGGAATAATGGGGCTGGTGGGAGAACCACTAGATGTTAGAGACTGCTTAGAACTATGGGAGTTGGTGGGGAAACTGCTGGATACAAGAGACTACTTGGAACAATGGAGTTGGTGAGAGAATCACTGGATGTTAGAGACTGCTTGGAGAAATGGGGTTGGTGGGGAACTAATGGATGCTAGAGATTGCTTGAAACTATGGGGATTGGTGGGGGGACCACTGGATACAAGAGAATGCTTGGAACTATAGGGTTGGTGGGGAAAACCACTGGATGTTAGAGACTGCTTGGAGCAATGGGGTTGGTGGGGAACTCACTGGATGCTACAGATTGCTGAGAACTGTAGGGGTTGGTGGGGGAACCACTAGATACAAGAGAATGCTTGGAACAATATGGTTGGCGGGAGAACTACTGGATGTTAGAGACTGCTTGAAACAATGAGGTTCATGGGGAATCACGGATGCTAGAAACTGCTTAGAAAAATGGGGGTTGACGAGAACCACTGATTGCTAGAGACTGCTTGCAACTATGGGAGTTGTTTGGAACAATGGGGGGTTGGTGGGGGGTCACTGGATGTTAAAGGCTGCTTGAAACAATGCAGGTCTGGTAGGGGGAACCAATGGGTTTAACCTAGTCAATGTAGCAATGCCTACAGTAAGGCAACTGGATGCTGGGGTACATCAGAGGGTACTGATACAGCAGAAGGAGGAGATACTATCTCTCCAAACATCACTGCTGAGGCCCCACCTGGAGTACTGTTCCCAGTTCTTGGGTTCTCACCTGAGGAAAGATGAGGACAGGCAGGAGACAGTGCAACATAAGGTACCAGAATTATTCAGTGCCATAGGGCAGATCTTATGAGGATTGGCTTAAGGCCGGAACATGTACTCACTGGAGACCGGGCAGGAGAGGGAGACATGACAGAGACCTTCAAGTTCCTGAAAGGAATGAACAAGTGAATGAATTGCAAGGAACTACTTAGTAGGAATAGTTTTGTTTGTACAGCCTTGTTGGTAGCCATGCTGGTCCTTGTACAAACAGGTTAACAAAGTAGCTGATTTGATACCTTTTGTAATGAAATGGGTAGACAGAATGCTGTCTCATGATTGGCCAAAGGGTACTTTCTGCTGGACCATTATCCCAGCGCAACAGCCCGCTGAAAGTACCTCAGCAAAATATGTTTACAAAATATGTCTAGTTTACCAAAGGACCCATTTCATAATCACAATAAGGCACTCCAGGGGTGTGTTATGCTGGGCTAATGGCCTTTCTCGGTGGTGGAAGCACTCTGCTTTGCCTCTTGCTTTAACCCATCCAAGGCAGGCCATTATCCTACCATAACGCACTCCCTTGTCATGCATTATTGCTTAATTATACCAACAAGAAATTTTCAGTACATAAGCTTCCAGGCTTACACAGAGCCCTTTTTGGGTGATGACAGTTTCTACAAATAACATCGCTTTGATATAGTGCTACCAGCTCCTGGCAATCAACATTGACAAAAAAGTAAGGTAAGGCTAAATGGAAGGAAGGCTGCTGGAATACTGCAGTTCTGTTGTTATGCATGTGGACACTTGTGCCTACTGGGCCTTACCCAGTTACCAAAGAATAACACACACACACACACACACACACACACACACACACACACACACACACATACACACACACATACACACACACACCATAGCCCAGGGCACAGAAGTCAATGAAAATTATGGCGGGGCAGAGTGAATAAGAATGTATATGTATCTATGCTACAGGAGTGCTGCATAAACACACATTAACCCTAAGCCTTTTACACAATGCTATTTACTCTACACAATGCACACTGAATTATATGTAACTAGAAGTGTGCATAATTATACAATAACTAGAGGGGTGCAAAACCAGGTAGGTTTTGGTTTTCCAAATCACATCTGGTTTTGGTTCTGGTTTTGGTTTGGATTAATGTCCAATATTCACGCAACATAAAATGTGGTCTGTACCTTCATTTTAAAATATAGTATAATGGAAAACAGGTTAAATTCTGTAGAAGAACAGTTTAATAAGCGTGGCAGCTAGCAAGGCCCAGGTGTTAATAAGTTCACAAGAAATTATCTATCTTGTAAGGTATTTTGAGCTAGTGCTAAAGTTGAATAAGCACATAGCTTCATTAGCTTGCAGTCTAAATTCCTAGCAGTAAATTTATTTATTTCTTTATTTTAGACTTGTAACCGGGTAAGACCCACTAGGCACAGGTGCCTGTTTTCAGGGGGCAACCTGAGAGCTTAAGTGATTTGCTCAGAGTCACACCGTATGCAAGTGAAGGTTGTGGGAATCAAACCCAGGTCTGCTGGATGTACCAAGCTCATTCACAGCTCATTACTCCAACCTCTAGGCTATACTGCCAGCCCCTAAATGACAGGAGACAAGACATGTTGAGTAAAGGGACGAGGCTGAGGCAATGTAACAGTTGAGGATAGCAGTATAGCCTATAGGTTAGAGAAATGAGCTGTGACTGATCTTGATCTAGCAGACCTGGATGTGATTCCATATCCTCCACTTGCATACTGTGCGCCTCTGAGCAAGTCATTACATAACCACCCCAGTGCTCCCAGGTCACCCTGAAACAGACACTTGTGCCTACTGGGCCTCAGTTACCAAAGAATAACGCACACAAAAGTAACTCTTGGCTACCTTGTTTAGTCTGTTAAACAAGGTGTGTACTGCTAACAAAAGTGACTTGGTGACTGAAGAAGGGTAACAGGACAATACAGTAAATGAGAGGTGATGGTCTGAGAGGAGATATAAATTGCATATACTTTTTTTGAAAAGGTAGCAGCATGCACACACAGAATATGTGGGATACTCCCACCCCCTTATGAACTTTCTTGTTTCTTCGATAAGCTGACTTTGTTGTTTGTATTGCCAGTGATGGATCGCCACAGTTTTCACAATTTTTTTTTATTCAGTTAGGATGCACATGCACACAACAATGTTTTTTTTTCTATTTATTTGTTTTAGTTCAATGCCATGAAAAGTAAACTGGTAATTATGTAGACAGACTGAGGTAGCACTGTGAAAGAGCATATACACACAGAGAGAGTATAATGGACGGACCCTCCACTCTCCCTTTTGAACCGATTCATTTATTGTTTGATAAGCCATCTTTGTTGTTTGCGTTGCCAGCGGTGGGCCCCACAGTTTCAATAATCTTTTTACTCAATTAGAATGCACATTCATTCAATTTTTATTTAATATTGTGGTGTTTTCATTTTGACTCAAGGCTCTTTACAACTGAGCAAAATTATCTAAAACAGTTAAAATACATAACATACAATAAAATATGATTCCGAGGTCAAACAGCACAAGTGTAGATAAATCATTTATCTGACAGCTCACCGTTGTATATGTCATTGATGCAATAGGGATGCTTTCTGTCAGTGCAGGGACATTTACTTTTGATTGCTTATCTTTTTGCATATGTTTGTCAAAAGTGAACAAAAATTGCATTTTCTGCTCTTTTTGCTAATTATAAAACAATCTCTAAGGTATCTATAAATGAAACACCACTCATGTTGTAGATAATTTTGTGCTGAATAACTTTCATGCTCACAGTACCAGGCTATCTTTTTTGTTTTAAAGTTATTCAGCATTTGAATATGGGCAGTACTGCTACTGAGCGAACATTCTAAAGGAGTTCTGGAGTGATTGTGACATAGCTACTATATGGATAAATAAGGGATATGCAGCAGTTCAGTGTGTGCACGAGTGAGATTACGAGAGGTCACTGGAAACTGTACAAGATAAATGCATTATCACATACTGAACCGCTGCATATTCCATTTATGCAACAGGTTTAGATGTTGTGTGAACATTTTGATTTTGGTAGGTGTAAATAATTTGTCAAAAAGAAAAGAAAATTGAATTTTATGCTTTTTTTGCTAATTATAAAAACAAAATGGTATCTATAAATGAAACACCACTCATTTTGTAGATATTTTTGTGCGGAACATTTTTCGTGCTCACAGTACCATGCTATCATTTTTGTTTTAAAGTTATTCATATTTGTTTGTCAAAAAAAGTGAACAAAAATTAAATTTTCTTCGGTTTTCTTGCTAATCATATACAATATACAAGGTTTATATAAATGAAACATTATTCATTTTGTAGATAATTTTGTGCTGAATAATTTTCGTGCTCACAGTACCATGTTATCTTTTCGCTTTAAGTTATTCACATTTAAATATGGTTAGTACTGCTTCTGAGGCCGAACATTCTAAATGAATTCTGAAGAGAACTGTGTAGATAATGAGATACTATGGTAATAAATAAATTACCATAGTAGTGAAGATAAATGGTTTTATTCTACAGTTTTATCCTGACCTCTGTTGCATAAATTTTATTTATTCAACGGCTGTGAAGATAAATGGATTTATTCAATGGCTTCTGAGTCCATGCCTATTGCATAACATAAAATACAATTCTGATTAATTCATCTTAGGTCAGCTAAATCTGCCTAGGTGGAAAAGCATACTACCTTTTTTCATTTTGTATTTTTTCTTTTTGTAGTACAATGCCATGAAAACTAAACTGGTAATTAGGTAGACAGACTGAGGTAGCATCGTGATTTCTAAAAGAGAATACCCACTTTTGTGTATTTTTTAATGTATTGTTTCTTTCACAGATGACTATCCATCCAAGAGCAGCAGATCAGTCAGAACTCAGAATGGGGTTAGATGTTATCCAAGAAATATAGAGGCTGGAATAGGGTACATAAATGGAAGACGTACTCCAGTACATAAATGGAAGACGCCTACCAGAAATCAATACAGTCAATTACAAATTTAAGTTAACTTTACAAATAAAAGATTGACAAAAAATGTGTGTGTGAATTTTTTTCATATGTTCCATAGAGTCAGAGAGAAGCCCTAGCTTTGTAGTCTTTTATTGAAATGTTTCACCAGGAAGGCACACTGAGCAACAAGTTGCTCATCTCCCAGAGTGACCTGGGGGTAGGAACAATGGGATATAATGCACAGAGATGTTACAATGTTGGCATACAGTTTGCTTACTTGCATACAATGAGAGCAGAAGGATTACAGATGGATAACATTGGCTAACAATACAACAGTCAAGTGTAGTAAATATGAAGACATATATAGCAAATTGGCAACAGTTGATGACAGTTGGTAACACTAAAACACATAATAACTTGACAACAGTATGTAGCACTAGATGGTAAGGTGACACAATAGTAATTAGTAGCCATTAGTGTAACATAGATATTCAAGATTTACAGTGATTGGAGTAAAGAGAGGAAGAATGGAAGGAGGGAATAAAAATTGTGGAGGGTA
The DNA here is from genome assembly GCA_016271365.2 of Neoceratodus forsteri. Classification (NCBI taxonomy): domain Eukaryota; kingdom Metazoa; phylum Chordata; order Ceratodontiformes; family Ceratodontidae; genus Neoceratodus; species Neoceratodus forsteri. The sequence goes on from CM057458.1 coordinate 35,389,206, forward strand.
AAATTGAAGAAGGAAAGGAAATTTACGGAGAGATGCAGAAAGAACACAATGTTTGAGGCAAACAGAGATGAGAGGGTGGACTAAAGTGCATGTAGAGGGGTATAGGGGTAGGTTATAAGTGCTTAATTGAGTGTGGGTAGGCCAGATGTAAACCGGAAGGGGTAGGAGGAGGAGAGGAAAGGTAGAGTGTGGCAGGGTGAATGAGAGAGGTATTGTAGGTGGGGGTATCCAAGGCGGAAGGGGAGTTGAAATTCAACAGTGTCCTGTTATCCTATCTGGGCAGAGCAGTGGACAGCCCTACTGGTAGGACAATCGGTTATAGGTGATGAAAGTTTTTATATATTTATATAGTGATGAGAGAGAGGGTGGTGTTGGAGAGGGATGTTGTGGGAGGGGGGCAGAGGTCACCTATAGAGGGGGGTAGTACCCCACCAGTGTGCTGGATGACCCTGCCTGCACAAGGCAGTGATCTAGCAGTGACTGAGGGGTGCAGTAAAAGGAGAAATAGGGAAAGGGGAGTAAGATTGTTGCCCACCGTGCGCTATGGATCCTGCCTGCACAAGGCAAATGATCGAGCTCACAGGAGGGAGATAGATTAAGGGTAGAGAAAGAAGGAGAGGAAACACTTTAGGAGGAGGGAGAGTAGGGAACAAGGAGGAGCAATGATCAGAGGGAACTAGGGGTGGTGGGGAGCAGGCATATGAGCCTGAGCAGAGGTCACCTATAGAGGGGTAGCACCCCACCAGGGCTATGGACCCTGCCAGCACAAGGCAGTGATCTAGCAGGACTATAAGGGTAAGAAAAGGAGAATCAGGAAAGGGGATAAGTGTGCTATGGACCCTGCCTGGCACAAGGCAGTGATCGAGCCCACAGGAGGGAGGTAGATTAAGGGTAGAGAAAGAAGGGGAGGAACACTTAGGAGGAGGGAGAGTAGAGAACAAGGAGGAGCATGATCAGAGAGAAATAGGAGTTGTGGGGAGTAGGCATATAGTAATATGGGCTTAGGGAGATGGTGGGGAGGATTAGGGAGGGTCATGGCAGGCACAGGAAGGTGCAAGGAAGTTCTTGAGGGAAGAGTTAATGGAGTAGCAAGAGGCTGAGTGACGATTTGAGGGGAACTGAATTCCAGATTTTGGGTGATGATAAGAATAAGCCGATTAGCCAATAAGGATGGAGCAGCGTGGGACCACCAGGGTTCATGAGTCAGTAGATCTTAGGAAGTGGGAAGGAGAGGGGCGGTTATAAAGGCAGAGGAGATACAGGAGGGAAGTTCACCCAACTAGTGCTTGGAAGTGAATTTTGCACAGTGAGAGAGACATTGGTTTGTCAGGGAAGGAAGGATAGGGCATGGTAGAAATCACAATGGTGAGTGTGAAGGGGGGCATCAAGGGCAAAACGCCAAAAGGAGTTCAAGAGGGTATCTAGTCTGGACAGGAAGGACTTTGGGCAGCACCATAGACTACATCACAGTAATCAAGATAGGCAGGATCATCTTCTGCACAATCTCATGCCTAGCCATGGTGTGATGCAGGCACGGTTCCTGAATAAGGCACCGAGCTTGGGATGCAATTTTATCTGAATGGCGCCGCTATAACCAGAGAAGTTCAGGTGTTGGTCCAGCCAGATACCTAAATACCTGAAGAAGGATGTGTCCTTGAGTAAAGTCCCATCAAGGGTGTGGAAGGAGGGTAGAGATGAAAACCTGGTAAGTCTCTGCCTGGTGCCAAAGGTCATGGAGACTATTATTTTGGTGTTAAGAGACGGTTGGTGGTTTGCAAATAGATATGCAGTGAAATAAAATTTCACCTGTGAAATTGTCGATGAAATCAACAATTTTGCTGGACAAAATGTTTTGCAAATTGTGGCAACATCTTGCAATTTCCTCCATTGCCACAAGTCCATAAATTGAGCCACACGCGCACACACAAGTTGTTCTGCACCCCATTTGTGTTATAAAACAAAATTCATCTCCCTGGTGTCTAGTGCCTCCTGGCCGCACTGGCCGTAGAAACATAAAATAAGCACCTCTCCCCAAAGTTACCCTGGCTGCCGCTTCCATTTGTTTTGAAAACAAAATTCACACTCATCTCCTGGTGTCTAGTGGACCCCCACCCCATCAGTAGATAGCAGCACCACCCAGCTCCCCGGTACCCGATCGGGCCATCGGTGCACAGTCCTACAATCATCTGCCGGCCGGTAGCCCGACTGAGCGCCACTGAGCACTTGAATGAATGAATGAGCGCGGTACACGCTCATTCATCTGCGCTCAGTCAGGCTGCCGCCATGGAGATGAGTGAAGGCTTTTGCCGTGGCACGAGATCAGCATTGTGGGGAGCTGGTGGACAGAACAGACTGGAAAGGAGTGTGCTGGAAAAGGTTTCAAGTTTAGATTGGGCCACTCAATTGTGTTGATATCTAAAAACAAAAAGACAATCAATGATCTTCGCTCACCACCAAAACAAAGCAAAAATGCACCTCTCATCCTCCCCAGCACCCAGCACCCCTTGAACAGGTATCGAACTACAAATATCTTGGACTTGCCCCACTCAGCCCTTACCTTCCATGACCACATAAACACCTTTGCTGCTGCAACAAACACCGGATTGGACCCCTTTACCAGCACAGGAACTGCCCCCCACGCCTCAGGCTTCCCATCACCTCATCAATACTGTCCCTAGTGGACTCTAGGCTCCCTGTATACAGGGCAGCAGATAACTCCACACTCCAGAAAATCCAGGTCTCCCTAAACAAGGCCTGCAGGTTCCTAACTGGCGACCTAGGCTCATTCACACTGCTCCCTTTATACTTCTGCCAGTCTTCAACCTCAAGAAAGGCTCTCTACCAGACCAGCATACTGTCCAAGAAAATACTGCTTGGACTCTTCTCCCTGGGGTCACCATCTCTTCATCCTGCCACCCCACTATCTCCACCCGCAACTCAGAGAAAGTGCCACTGGTTGTGCCCAGGGTAAAACCTCCTTGCCCAGAGATCTTTCCACCACAGGGCCCCTACATGGTTTTAATGCACCCAACCACCATCACTAGTGCACCCAAGATCGCCCACTTCAAAACCACTCTTTGCAACCACCTCTTTAATATCCGCTCCTGTAACTGCAACTAACATTTCACCTCTCACCCAATCTGATCCAAATCTCTGACAAAGTCCATTATGGATTGCAACCTCTGTCAACAATACCAAACCCATGAATAGGACTGATTACTCTGCTTAGATGCCTTCTCAAGCTAATAATGTCTTGCTGCTGTGATAATGTAAATATTGTCATCCAAATACTGTAAATGTCTGAAAATATCTGCATCCAAATACTGTAAATAATGTTAGTGACAAATGTCTGTAACACATGCTTAATGTAAATTGTTGTACCCTGTCTGTATTAGTTTCTGTCTTACATGTGACGAGGTGTTTTGTAAATGAGCCTCTGGCTCAAAGGTTGTAAATCCGATATATCAAATAAATAAACAAACCAGGTGGTAAGGTTCAGATATTTTCTGCTCAAATACAGTAGCAGAAAAGGTCAGAGCCAAAAGGCTGGCCTTCAGGAAATATAAGGAACACAGCGGGATGAAGATAGGAGGCATACCAAACTGCCCCAAGGGAAGCAGGGAAGGCAGGCAAAGTCCCAAACTGAGGAAACACTAGCATGAACAGTAAAAGAAGGTGACAAGACTTTCTATAGATACATTAGTGAAAGGAGAAAGTCCAGAGGTTGCTAAGCTTAATGGAGAAAAGGGAGCATGGAGGAGGAGGACCCTGTAAAGGCATCTATCCTAAATAGATACTTTTGCTCAGTATTTACTGAAGAGAAGGTAGGGCAGGGCCCACAGCTCAGCATCATGGACACAGGGGGAGGGAGGTGAGCACTACTCCTTTCACAAAAGAAAGGGTCCTACAAGAGCTTGCTAAGCTCAGGGTGGATAAGGCAATGGGACCTGATGGCATACATCCCAGGGTACTTAAGGACATAAAGGTGGAACTAGCAGAGCCATTAGCAGAACTGTTTAGTGAGTCTCTGAGCACAGGAGAGGTCCCAGAAGGCTGGAGAAGGGCTCATGTGATCCCGCTCCTCAAGAGTGGTAGCAGGGAGGAGGCGGGAACTACAGACCAATCAGTCTTACCCTCAGTAGTGGGCAAGATTATGAGGCACTCCTTAAGGAAAGGATAGTGCAACACCTGGAATCCATAGGGCACAGGATCCAAGACAGCATGGGTTTACAAAGGAAGGTCCTGTCAAACTAATCTCATAGATTTCTTTGACTGGGTAACCAGAGTGGTGGACCAAGGGGAGCAGTTGATGTCGCCTACCTTGACTTCAGCAACATTTTTGACACTGTTCCACATAGAAGATCGATAAATAAGCTGGGTAGGCTCAGGGTGGTCAGAAGTTGGTCAACTAGGTGGCAAACTGGTTGACGGGCAGAAAACAGAGGAGTGGTGGTAAATGGTATACAGTCAGAAGAGATGCAAGTCACAAGTGGGTATCTCAGGGATCAGTCCTGGGGCCAGTCCTCTTCAACATCTTCATTAGTGACCTTGCAGATGGACAGGAGGGTAAGGCTTGTCTGTTTGTAGATGACACCAAGATCTGCAACAGAGTAGATGATCCAGATGGGGTGGGCAGAATGAGAAGAGATCTGGATAAACTAGCAAAATGGTCAGAAGAGTGGCAACTGGGATTTAATGCAAAGAAGTGCAAAATCATGCACATAGGGAAGAGAAACCCTGAAGCCACCTATAGGCTGGGAGGAGTTGCTAGCAGTCACAAAGGAAGAAAGAGACTTGGGCATCATCATCACTGATGACCTGAAATCATCCAAGCAGACCCTAAAGCAGTAGGTAAGGCTAGGGGTGTTAGGGTGTATTAGTAGGGGTATCACAAGTCGTAAGAGGGAGGTAATAATCTCTTACAAGACACTGGTTAGGCCCCATCTGGAGTACTGCATGCAGTATTGGAGGCCACACCTTCACAAGGACATTAACCAAATTGAGGCAGTCCACAGAAGGGCAACCAAATGGTGCAGGGACTGCATCAGAAGACATATGAGGACAGATTAACAGAGCTCAACACGATACCCTTGAGCAAAGGAGGGAGAGAGGTGATATGATCGAGGCATTCAAACACCTTAAGGGCATTAATAAGGTGAAAGAGTCTAACATGTTTAAATATAAGAAAAATAGCAGGACAAGAGGACACAGCATGAGATTAGAGGGGCCGATTAAGGGGAATATGAGAAATTCTTTTTCACAGAAAGGTGGTGGATGCATGGAATGGCTTACCACACAAGTGGTGGCTATGAATACAGTGCAGGGCTTCAAACAGGCATGGGATAGGCATAAGGGAGCAATACAGATGAGTATGAATAGATAGGCCACTGACAGAGCAAAGGCCTATGGCACATTTATAAGGTAGAAAAGAAATCGCAGACTGGATGGGCCTTGTGGTCCTTATCTGCGCCAACTTCTATGTTTCTATATGTGGAGATTTTAGGTGACACTTAATCCAGTACTTGGCACAGATGTATTTCCTTACCCTTACCAGAGGAACTTTTCATAGACTGAATGGTGGTGTGGGTTCTCCTAAACTGGACCTCACTGATGCATACCTTCAAGTGGAGTTGTATACAGACTCTCAGAAACTGGTAGTGATTAATACACACCAAGGACTGTACAAGTACACACAGTTATGTTTAGTTCCACACCTGTTATTTTCAAAAGTGATTGAACAAACGGTGGCTGATATACCAGGTGTTGCTTGTTATTTGATGACATCATTGACATCATTGTCACGAGCAAGATACAAGCAGAACATTTACTTAACTTACAAAAGACTTAGAGATTGCAACTGAGTGGATTCAGACTTAGAGAGAAATGCCAATTTTGTCAATCAAGTGTCACGACTTAGAGCACACTATTGACAAAGATGGAATTCATCCGAATGATGAAAAGGTGGAAGCCATTGTGCACATGCCTGGAACCACAGAATGTTTCAGAGCTGCGCCATTCTTGGGTATGGTGTGCTACTATGACCGTTTCATACCTGGCTTAGCCACCAAATGTGCTATCCTAAATGAACTGTTACATAAAGGTACTCCATGGAAGTGGGCCAAGGGCCACAGTAAGGCAGTTCAAGCCATCAAGCTCTTCTAACCGATGTGAATAATTTAACTCACTATGACCCTAACTTACATATCACATTGGCCTGTGACGCTAGTCCTGTGGGTATTGGAGCTGTCCTTTCCATACAGATCCAGATGGAGTGGAGACGCCGATAGCCCATGCTTCATGCAAACTCACTGCAGCTGAAATGAATTATGCCCAGATTCAGAGAGAGGCATTGAATTGTGTTCGAGTCCAGAACAAGTTGCCAATACTTGATAGATTGCAGGTTTCACCTGAAGACAGATCACAAGCCACTAGTGACAATTTTCAGTCCAGAAAAAGGAATTCCTGAGACAGCCGCTAGCAGACTTCAATGATGGGCATTAATTTTGTCTGCCTATAATTTCGAGGTCACATACCAACCAACGGACCAGCATGGAAATGCGGATACCTTGTCAAGGTTACCAATATCCAGAGAAAAGAGTTCGATGTGGGACTTAAAGAGGAGCCATTATTATGCCAGGTGGAGCCAGATAGTTTTCCAGTGCAATTCAAAGATATGGAGGACTCTACTGTTGTGTGTCTAATGGAGTTACAACAGTTAGATCAGCTTCCAGTGCTAGCCAAGGACACTGCAAAAGCGACTAGTCAAGGTGTAATTTTAAAACAAGTGTATCAGTATATGCTTAGGGTAGGCCACAAGGCACTACTTGTTCGGCTGCACTACAACCCTACTATACAAAGAAACAGCAGTTGTCCATTGCAGAGGGTGTCTTCTAAGGATTATGCGTCATAGTACCCCAATGTTATCACTCAAATGTGTTGACTCTTTGCATGCGGGCCATCCAGGCATTGCTAAAATGAGATCACTGACCAGACTTCATGTATTGTGGCCTTCCATTGACAGAGACATATACCAGGTTGTGCAAGGATGCAAGGTTGTGCTTTATCGATGGGAAATTGGCAAGAGCTCCATTTCACCACTGGGAACGACCTGACAAACCCTGGCAAAGGTTGCATATTGATTTCACAGGACCCTATTTAAATTCCATGTGGTTACTCTTAACTGATGCTTATAGTAAATGGCCAGAAATTCATCAAATATCTTCGACAACTACTGAGAGTACCATTAAAGTGTTGAAATCTATCTTTGCTACCCATGGTTTTCCACAAGTGATTGTCAGGATAATGGACCACAGTTCACGCCTGTTGAATTCCAAGCATTTTGCCAGCAACGTGGTATCCGCCTCTATTTTCTCACCTCCCTACCATCTAAGTTCAAATGGTGAAGCAGAATGCCTGGTTCAAACTTTTAAAAGAGTATGGACAAAGCTAATCCTACTACACTGACGGCAATACAAATAGCCCTTTTGACTTTCTTGTGATGCATCAAACAACACCACATTGTGTCATGGGAATATCCTGCAGAATTGTTGTTTGACTGCCAGATTTGAACTCAATTGGACCTTTTCACCTCTAGGCTAGAAGTTAGTAACGGAAATGGTTCCTAAGACTAGATCCTTCAAACCCAATGATCTTGTGTGGGCTGGGATGTATGCAGGCCTGAAGAGATGGACAGAAGGCGTGGTGGGAAAAAAGTTTGGAAATGTTGTCTATAGTGTTCAAGTGACTGACCAGAGGAGAGTGAAAAACATGTGGACCAATTACATACTAGAATTGAGACAGAACCAAAAGGTATACCCAGAGTCGGGTAGTCATCCAGCATTATTTCTTCCAGAACAAGAACAGGAAGAGATAGTGGAACCACAGTATTTGAGACAAGATGTGGCTAATGCAAACCAGATTCCAGTGCAACAGCCTCAGGTTCTATTACATCAGTCAGGATGTATAAGACATCCACCAAAGAGAATGGACTTGTAGAGATATAGCCTAATGACATAGACTAACGAAAAGGGGCATTGCAGTAATAACTGTAATAGCTTCATATTTTCTGAATTATTGACTTACGTATTTCTAACTAAATCAGGAGAGATTGTTATGTATAGTATAGCTTTAAGAAATGTTAGAGACAGTACAGCTTTAAGAGAATGTACTTCCTAACTGTGCCTGTGTGTTGAGATCAGTTTCCTCTTGTATCTGTGCTGAATGGAAGTATAACAGAGAAGGCCTAGATTTCAGTGTGGCATGTTTTCTTATTACCAAGACTTGTGTGTGTTTAAGGTACTTTTCGCCACCAACACAACAGATGGGTTTGAAGTTATAGGACCCTGGGCTGGCAAAAGGGATGGGCAGGCTGAGAGAGGGTTAGAAATAAAGTTTAGGGGAGGGGTAGAAAGGAGAAGGATTTGAGTGGAGAGGAAACATCCTTAGAGTCAATGGGAATTGGGGTGGACTTGTAGGTAGTAGACTACAACAAGGGGTGTAGCTGAACAGAGTTGCTTTTGCTACCGAGGGAAGGGCGTAATGCTTAAAATAAAGCTCACCCAGGTATCCATCTGAATAGCCTGTAGTATGGAAGTAGAAAATGGAGGATGTTTGCTTAAATATACACCCCTAGTGGAGAAGCTGTATAACCTGCAATGGGGAATCGGGTACTAATGGAGACATGAAGAAATCCTGGTATTGTGGATCTAGGTATTACCCTTTAAGTGCTTTGTTGTAGTTTTAGGTGCTTCCCTTAACAGGAAAGTGAAGAGTAACCAAGAGGAAGTGGGTGGCTCTGTCAGCTCAGGTTGTGTATTTAATAAATGAAGGATGTGGGTAAGGGGATGGGACAGAAAATCACTGACAGCCAAGTACAGGTTACGTAACTGCTGCTCTGCACTGAACAGCTCACAGAAGTGTGCGAGTGAACTGGCAAGCAAAAAGGTCAGCACTTCACTACGCAGCTGCTGAAGGAAGAAAAGTCAAAGGCCAGTGTTTCTCTGTGGTCTTATGCTCTATTCCATTATTTCAGCACTGGCTGCAGTGTTGGGCAGGAAACCAATGGCAGCGCCTCAGGCTGTCTGGAACCATTCAGGTCCCACAGGAGGAAAGCTCTCAAATCCCATTTCCTTGTCCTGGGTCTGGAACCAGATGTTACCTTGTGGGCCAAAGAGGAGAGCGGGCAGCAGGCACCTTCTCAGCCTGTCCTAGGTGGGCAAGTTGCTTTGTGAGGGGACCACATCACGTACCAGCCCAGTGGGCTCCAATCAGCCTTGTGGGCCAAGGAGGAGAGTGGCAGCAGGCGCCTCGGCCAGTCCTAGGCAGCTGGCTTTGCTTATGGAGGGACTGCATCAGCAGTACCAGCCCAGTGGGCTTGATCAGCCTTGCGGGCCAAGAAGGAGAGGGGCAGCAGGCACTTTCTCGGCCTGTCCTAGGTGATCGAAGTTGAGTGGAGGAACCGCATCAGCGGTACCAGCCTAGTGGGTCTGGATCAGCCTGGACCAAGGAGGAGAGTGGCAGCAGGCACCTTCCCAGCCTGTCCTGGGTGGGCAGGTTGCTTGTGGAGGGGACCGATCAGTGATACTAGCCCAGTGAGCTCCAATCAGTCTTGGGGCCAAGGAGGAGAGGGCAGCAGGCACTTGTCGGCCTGTCCTAGGCGGGCAGGTTGCTTGTGGAGGGACCACATCAGCGGTACCAGCCCAGTGGGCTCCGATCAGCCTGCTATACAGCAGTTCAGTGGTGACTGGCATGAGACAGGACATACACTGTATGACATAAGAGACAGGTTGAAGTAGCATTCTCTTTCCCCAAATACTGTAGTACTAATCTTCTTCAACATCACGGTCAATTGGCTTATCATCACCACTGTCAGAGCAGTGTTTTGAAGTGCCCTTGAGTATCCTGCAAATACACCATACTGTAGTCTAGTTTAATAAAAACAAGCATTTGTCAATGCTGAATATTTGCTTGCTGGCATTGGCAGTGGTAGTGTAGAAATTACAGAGCTGCGTAATAGGAATGGCAGTGAGATTGAACTGAAGCCAACCCCACCACCACCCTGCAGAGAGGACAGGCATTGGGGTGTGCCTTTGGGTCGTCAGGCATAACAGCCATGCCATTTCAGTACACCCCACTCTGCAGACACTGGCAAGTGTCACGGTGTCTTTGGGGTCTTTGGCCCTTATGCCCACCCCATTCCATTAGGAAATACAGTGAGATGGGTGTGATATAGGAGAATGGGGTGAACTTTGGGGTCAAGAGTCCAAGGCATACCTCGATGCCTCTCACTGGCTGCAGCATGTGGAATGGTATGAGCATTACAGGCAAGAATCCCAAGTCACACCCCTGATGCCTGTCATTCTCTACAGGGTTGGGCGTTATGGTTGGAAACCCTAATACCCTGTATGCCTGCTGGTATTTCACCCAAATGTTCAACATGTTTTTGTGACCCCACCCTCAGAACAGGGGAATATCAGTTTCTTAGCCGAAAGCTGCTTATGCACAGTGACTATGGCATTTAGCACCACAGGTGCAAAACATTCCAACAGAATGTAAAAATGACAGCTGTACTGTTCATGGGGAAGTGTAAAATGGCAATGTTGCAAATCTGCAGTAAAAATATTTAAAAAATGGTGCAGTCACGAAGGACATAGAAACTGTGCAACGCACACCCGTAATATAATTAGGTTGGGGATTTTCTTACAGCAGATTGTCAACTCAGGCATTTTGGTGCCTCCAATCATGAACAGTGTCACTGTGATTTTCTTTATCTGTCCCGAACAATGATTTCCCACAGTGACCACGCATCTCTGTGCTGAAAGTGTGAAAACACTTCCGGACATGTTGTGAAAAATGACAGCTGTACTGTAAATAAGGCAGTGTGGAAAATGCCACTGGTGAAAATCTGGACTTAAAATATTACAAAGTCATGAACTAACGAGGATGCGTGGAAACTGCACAATGCCACTCGTAACACAGTCATTTTATGGACTTTGTCACCAAACTTTCAACATAGCCATTTTAAGATCTCTGCTCATGAACAGTGTAACTGTGATTTTCCTAATCTGTCCCAAGCATTGCTTAGACACCAGCAGCACCATTGTGCGCCATATGTGCGAAACACATTTGGTGGCATGAAAATGGCAGCTGTACTGTTCATAAGGAAGTGTAATAAAATGGCAATGTTGAAAATCTGGAGTGAAAATATTAAATTAGCAGACTTATAAGCATGCATAGAGACATCTGTGAGCGACGCTAAGTAAAACAGGAATTTTGGAATTTTTTCACCAAATTTTCAACATAGCCATTTTAAGAACTCTGCTCATGAACAGTGTCACTGTGATTTTCTTAATGTGTCCATACATTGATTTCTGCACACGACTGCACCATCTTTTCTTTCTTACTACTAAGGGGCTAGAAGGGTATTGCTTGGGGCTGTTGGAATTTTGAAACCTGTTTTGGTAGCTATAAGTGGCCTCATTTGTTTGATTCACTGTATGGTAGGCTGCATTTGTAGAGACCTATTCTTCTGTTTTAAAACATAATTGGTGTGATTTAACTGGGTCTGTTTCTTTGAATTGGAGACATACTGTATATCCTCTAATTCCAAGCCTATTTTGATGTGTTGTTGGTGAAGCTGTTTGAATTGGAGTCCTGTTTCTTTGGGTAGCAAACTTATTTTGGGGGCTTTGAGTAGAATTGTGATTCATTGTTGCTGGCTTCACTAGCTGCAAAGTTTGAGTGCAGAGTGGGGAAGGGTGCTAATGGTCTGACCAGAGGCCTCAGCTACCTGATTGTTTCTGGAAGACTTGGGCTGATCTCACCCTTGGTCCATTATCCTTTATACCAGGGTTCTGACATCACTTCCTCAAACAGGCAAAGAATATGCACCTGTCATAGCAAAAGCAGACATCCAGGAAAGGAACAGCAGCAGTGAAGAGGTGACTGCTCTCAGTAGAAGGGAAGTAAATGCAAATCTAGGAGCTTTCATTATTACTTCTGCATTGATATTGCATTGGGGAAAGGAGGAGAAGGAGTTTGAAGAAGGTTGTGCAATGGCTACTAAAGTCTGTTTTGAGTGTGGATAGGAAGGATAGGAATATAAAAAGCAGTTGTTCAATATATCTAAATGTGTGCAACAAAGGAGGTAAGGGAAATAAAGAAAATGTTTTGCACTGATAGAGGAGGGAGAGGGAGACTTGGGGAGTGTTTGGTATCCTGCATCTGGAAGGGTGGGGGTGCTGGTGGGCAATGACAGCAATGGGTAGGCTGCAACAACTGTGGTGCATCAATCTTTCTAAAAATTGTCTGAAGTGTGGGAGGATGTTTAGTGTGCAACCACATAGAAAACTTAGAAAGGAGATTGAGGGTCTGCAGGAGGAACTAAGACAGGCAAGGCAGATTGGGGGTGGGTTTAGCCTAATACTGGAGGGAGGAAGAAGGGGAGATGAGGGAGGGTGATTTAAGCCAACAGTGGTGAGGAGAGGGTCAGAAGAAGGAAGCAGAGACAAAGGGCCCAGGCCAGGAAGAACAATTGTGGGGAAACCAGGTCAGGAGAGACAAAAGACAAATGGAAGGAGGAGATAGGGACTTGTGAGGGGAGGTGAAGAAGTGGCAAAAGTCATGGAGTGGAAAGGAGAGAACAGGTTACTATGAAGAGAGAGGAGCGGGCATTTGTGAAGGGCCTTCAGAAAATAGTGTGCACTGCTAGAGAGAAGAAGGTGGAGGAGGAAATGATGAAATTAGAGGAGTAATTGATAAATGCCTGGACCAAACTGGAGCGGGGGAAGTTCTGCTGGGAGAGTTGCAACAGGGGTAAAAGGGGAAATAATGTGCAGGAGGAAGAAGAGGAGCTGGAAATGAGAGGGGATGAATGGAAGCAAGCAGGAATAAGAGGGTGGAATCTTAGTGCTGGGGACTCAATACTAAGAGGAGTTAGGTGGGGTAGCAAGGGGAGAGCATAGTCGCATTTGGGTGGAGGCCATGCCAGGAATGACAGCGGAAAGGGTGGGACAGTCTGTTCTGAAATATGCTAGAAGGGGTAGGGACAAGCCTCATTTAATTATACATCTTGGGACAAATGACCTGGCTGACAAGATAGTAGATACAGTCCAGAGCAGGTTTGAGGAACTAGCACAATTATGTGAGGGGCAGGAAGATCAGTAACTTTTTCAGAGATACTTCCTGCGCAAAGACAAGCACAACAAGAAAGCTGAGAATAGAGGAATTTAACGGATGGCTAAGAACCTGGTGTTGTGCTAAAGGGTATGGGCTGTTGGAGGGGGTGGGAAAGGACCTGGGAGGACAGTAGTCTCTATGCCAAGGACAGACTACACTTGAGTGAGGAGGGAAAGAAAGTGTTGAAACAGAGGATGGAGGAGCACAGAGGAAGTTGGGAATTTAAACTAGGAGTGGGGGTGGCAGTTGGGGAAGAGATATGCAGAGACCACAGGTTGGGAAACCATATGAGCTACTCCCATAACAGTGACAAAGGACAAATGGCAAGTACTGTTAGTGATGCTAGGAAAGGAGGGCAGGATGGGAGGGGGAGAAAAGGGTGGAAGGTGGTTACCCTTAATGCTAGGAGCCTTGGGAGGAAAACTGCAGAGTTACAGGTTCTCATGGCAGAGGGAGAGGTGGACATTGCAGTCATCACGAAACATGGGCCACCCAATACAATGATTGGGACCTGTCTGTACCAGGGTACAGATTATTTCATAGGGACAGAGTGATTGGGAAAGGAGGGGTGGTACCATATGTGAAGGAAGGCCTGAAGTGTGTAAGGGAGGAAGGGAGGAGGTAGTATGAGTCACCTGGATGCAAATCCAGGATTCAAGAATAGGATTCTTAGAATGGAGTGGTGTACAGGCCACCATCTCAGATGGAGGAGTTAGACAGGAACTAGCGGACAGATCAGGAGGACCTGGAAGGGTAGTGTGGTGATTGTGGGGACATCAACATGCCAGGAGTGGACTGGAGCACCCCAACAACCAGGAAAAGAAGGGATCAGGTACTGCTGGATGCCTTCCAGGACAGTTTCCTGCTGCAAATGGTCAGTGAACCAACCAGGTTAGGAAACACTTCTTGACCTTGTGCTGACAAATGGGGACTTTATAGAGAACTGACAGGAGGAACCGCTGTCAGGGAGTGACCACTGCTCAGTATGGCTCACATTGGATATGGGGTAAGAAAGGAGTGGAATCTGCATCATAGTGCTGGACTTCAGGAGGCCAACTTTGGGAGGATGGGGAAGTGGTAAAAGGCACCTGGCCAGAATTCAATCTAGTATGGACACTAACCAGAGGTGGGAGCTCAAAGCTGGGGATAGTGGAGGCAACCAAAACTCTGCTGCAAAGCCCAGAGCAAGAAGGCTAGGGCTAAGAAACCGATCTGGTTGAGCAAGGAGGTCATGGAAAAGGTAAGGAGGAAAAGAGCTGTCTAGGAAGTACAAGAAAACAGGGAGGGGAGGACAGGGAGGAGTACTTGACAGAATCAAGGAGGTGACAAGGGCAGTAAGGGAGCCAAATCATCTATGGAACTCAGGCTGGCACAAGGCATTAAGAAGGGGAGAAGGACTTTAAGTACATCAGGGAGAAAAGGAGCTGTAAGGACCACATGGTAAGGATTAGGAAGGAGGGGTTGGGTGGAAGCAGGATACGATAAGGCAGAAGCACTAAATGAGTACTTCTGCTCAGTATTTACTAAAGAGAAGAGGGGTGACACCCAAGGTGGGAGAAATGGCAGAAGCAGGGGGGGAGTGACAGATGGGAAATCATGGAGAGCAGAGTTCGAGAGGGTTTGAAGGCACTGAGGGTGGACAAGGCCAGGCCCAGATGGCATCCACCCAGGATACTGAAGGAGCTGGCAGAGGTCCTTGCAGGACCTTTGGCAGACCTATTTAATGCCTCACTACATTCGTGTGTACCTCAGGACTGGAGGATGGCTCATGGTTGCCTCACAAGAGTCGCCCAAGGATGAACCAGGAAACTACAGACCAGTGAGCCTCACATCCATCGTGGGTAAGCTAATGGAGACCATCCTGAAGGAGAGGCTGGTGGTCCTCCTAGAGGCCAAAGGACTACAGGACAGCAGACAGCATGGCTTCATGCGTGGCAGATCCTGCCAAACCAACCTGGTCGAGTTCTATGACTGGGTAACTAGGCAACTGGACAGGGGCCATGCAGTGGATCTCCTGTATCTGGACTTCAGTAAGGCATTCGGCACAGTGCCACATGGAAGGCTGGGAAGGAAGTTAGTAGGCATGGGGCGTGCAAAGCTGGTGAGATGGGTAGGAAACTGGCTGCAGGGAAGGCAACAGAGGGTGGTGGTGGTGGGGAGCTCTCACACCCAAGGGCAGTGATGAGCGTGTTCCACAGGACCTCAGTGTTGGGACCAGTGTTGTTTGGGATATTCATTGCAGACATATCATGGGACATCAAGAGCAAGATCAGTCTGTTTGCTGATGATACCAAGGTAGGCGCGTGGTGGATGACCTAGGGGATGGCAGGCATTGCAGGATGATCTGGCAAAGCTTGAAACCTGGTCAGACACCTGGCAACTGGGCTTTAATGCAAAAAGTACAAGGTGCTGCATTTTGGGATGAAAGAACCCAAGGAGGAGTTACTAGCTAGGGGAGTGCAGCTAGCCCAGACAGAGGAGAAGGATCTGGGTGTGCTCATTAGGGTCAATGAACAACTTGGCACAATGTAGGAAGGCAGCTGCAAAGGCCAACAAAATGCTGGGTTGTATTGCAAGGGTATATCCTTGAGGAGGGAGGAGGTGATTCTGCAACTGTATAGGTCATTGGTTAGACCACACCTGGGTACTGTGTGCAGTACTGGCATCCGGTATCTGAAGAGGGACATTAAGTTACTGGAGGTTGCAGCGCAGGCGACAAAGATGATTAAGGGGCTAGGGGACTTATCACACGAGAGGAGGTTGAAGGAGTTGAACATGTACTCACTGGAGGAGAGGAGAGACGTGACATGATTGAAACCTTTAAATAAATGAAAGGAATAAACAAGATGGGTACAGAGGGCTGTTCAAAGTAAGGGAGGGAGGGCCACCAGGGCCATGATATGAGACTGGACGAGGAAGGTTCAGGGAGGAGATGAGGAGACACTCTTTTCCAGAGAGGGTGGTGGCTGGGTGGAATGTTACCTGCTGAAGTGGTATGCAGTACAACAGTGGACTGCTTCAAACGAGGATGGACAGGACAAGGGGAGGTTAATGAAGGGGAGGGTGGGAGGAGGGGCACCAGAGTAAGTGGGGCTGACTGCACATTCGAAGCCGATAGACCTCCTAGGCCTTTATCTGCTGGCAAATTTTGTATGTTCGTGTTATGCGCTACATGGGCGAAACACATTTTGGGCAAGATGGAAATGACAGCTGTATTGTTCATAAGAAGGTGTGGTAAATGGCAATGTTGAAAAGCCGCAACTTTTATGCCCACTCCGCCTCTTCTACCCTTTCTAGACACTTTCCTCGCCATTAAATGCTTCATTGGCAAGCTTTTAAACTTGTCACAGGGGAGGCACTGACAAGCAGCAGGAAAATCCCAGCCTTTCCCTACAAAACAGGGTACTAAATGAGAAAAGAGTGAGGTAGAAACGGTCAGTGGTGGATGCTGCAACAGACAGTAAAGCCATCAAAAATGGAGAACAATGAGTACTAATGCCCGTAGTCTGGGTAACAAGCTTCCTGAATTAGTGGCCTTGATGGAGGGGAACATCTAGATATCGTGGCAGTCACAGAAACATGGTACACACAAAACCATGACTGGGACATAAACATACAGGATACACTGTCTACAGGAGGGACAGGGAGGTAGAGGAGGAGAAGTTCTTACATAAGGGAAGGAATAAAAGAACAAACAAAAGGCAAACAGGGAGGAGAAGAAGAACTGGGTAAAATTTGGAGACAGGCAATGGCACCACAACACGCACAGGGTTATATACAGATCTCTTCTCAGGGGAGGAAATGGACAGGGAAATGATAGAAAGTATACTTAGAATGGCAGAAAAAGGGAGATATTGCTGATGGGTGATCTGAATATGCCAGATGTTAACTGGAGTGCAGTTGCAGCTGCCACTTGAAGAGTGCAGATTATTCTAGATGCCCTACAGGGGGCATGCCTTGACAACTAGTACTGGAGCCCACTCGAGAGGGAGCAATATTAGACTTGATTCTCTCAAATGGAGATGGAGAGAGGATTACAGATGTAGAAGTGGGTAGCCATCTGGGAACTAGCGACCATCGAACAGTATGGTTCTACAATAAACACAGCAATAGAGTCAAGCTACATAGAAAGACAAAAGTACTGGACTTTAGGAGGGCTGACTTTGCTAAATGGGTGAGTGCCTAAGGAACCACTAGCAAATGGGCAGGAAGGAGGGTGGAAGAATAATAATAAAACTGCCATCACAGAGGTAATGAGCCTTGTGTGAAGCAAATAAACAAAACAAGACAATGTAAGAAACCACTATGGTTCTCAAAGGAAGTGGCAGAAGGTTCAAGGAGAAAAGAAAGCATTCAGGAAGTACAAGGAATCGCAGAAGGAGCAGGACAGAGAAATGTATCAATTAAAGCAAAAAGGAGGCTGGGAAGGCAGTCAGAACAGCAAAGGCCCAAACCGAGGAAAAGATAGCCAACTCAGTTAAGAAGGGGATAAAACCTTTTATAGGTACATCAGGGAGTAGAAGGAAGACCAAGGGAGAGATAGTGGGCTTAATAAGGGAGGGAGGGTGGGCAGAGGGAAACTGTGAAAAGGCAGATACTAAACAAATATTTTTGCTCAGTATTTACAAAGGAAGAGGGGAAGTACACAAAACAAACAGTAGTAACACTCTGATACAGAAGTTGATACCGGCCCATTTACAGAAGAAAGGGTTCTGAAAGAACTCTTAAAACTGAAGGTGGACAAAGCAATGGGCCTGATGGATTCATCCCAGAATTCTAAAAGAACTAGTGGTAGAACTAGTGACACCACTGACTACCCTTTTAACAAATCATGGGAAGATGGGGTGGTACCTGAGGACTGGAGGAGGGCAGATGTGATTCCCCTTCACAAAAGTGAGAGCAAGGCAGAAGCAGGAAACTATAGACCTGTTAGTTTAACCTCAGTGATAGGGAAAATGATGGAATCACTTCTAAAGGAAATAATTGTCTAGTATCTAGAGGCCAGAGGGCACAGGACCCTAGGCAGCATGGATTCACAGTGAGAAGGTCATGCCAGACGAATCTGATAGATTTCTTTGACTGGGTGACCAAAGTAGTAGATCAGGGAGGGGCTGTGGACATGGCCTACCTAGACTTTAGCAAGGCATTTGACACAGTCCCACACAAAAGATTAATATACAAGTTAGCCAGCCTGGGAGTGGGTCCCAAGATGACAGCCTGGGTAAAGAATTGGCTGGAGAATAGGACACAGAGAGTAATAGTAAATGGAGTCCACTCAGAAGAAAAGAGGGTTACTAGTGGGGTACCGCTGGGTTCAGTGATAGGACCCGGTCCTCTTCAATGTCTTTATAGCGACATTGCAGAAGGACTGGAAGGAAAAGTATGTCTCTTTGCAGATGACACTAAGATCTGCAACAGAGTTGATGCACAGGGTGGGGTGGAAAGGATGAGAAGGGACTCTGGCAAGGTTAGAGGAATGGTCAAATGTATGGCAGCTAGATTCAATGCTAAGAAGTGCAGTAATGCACCTGGGAAACAAAAACCCAGGGGAAGAGTACACAATGGGGGTGAGATACTAACAACAACAAAATGGAGAGGGACCTGGGGTAGTCATATCAGATGACCTAAAGATGGGCAAGCAATGTGAGATGGCAGCAAGGAGGGCTGGGGGATACTGGGATGCATGGAGAGGCATCACCAGTAGAAAACAGGAAGTTATTATCCCTCTGTACAGACAGCTGGTGAGACTCCATCTGGAGTACTGTGTGCAGTTCGGAGACCCAATCTCGCAAAGACATAGACAGGATGGAAGCTGTCCAGAGGAGGGCAACTAAAATGGTGCAGGGTCTGCACGGAAGACATATGAAGAGAGACTTAAGGAGCTTAATATGTATAGCCTAGAGGAAAGGAGGAGAGGGGGACATGATAGAAACTTTCAAGTACCTCAAAGGAATCAACAAAGTCCAAGAGGGTAGCATCTTTCAAAAAAGAGGTGTGCAAGAACAAGAGGGCACAATTTGAAGATAGAGGGGTGGCTCAGAGGTAATTTAAGGAAGTATTTTTCAGAGAGGGTTGTGGATGCATGGAGCGGCCTTCCGAAGGAGGTTGTGGAGTCAAAATCAGTGGTGGAATTCAAGCATGCATGGGATAGTCATAAAGGCAGTTCTGGGGGGTGGGGGTAGGAAGAGTAGGCTGCTGGTTAACAGGATCTGCAGCTTATCCAATAGGTAGGAAATGGGCAGACTGGGTGGGCCAAGCGTCCTTATCTGTCGTCAAATTCTATGTTTCTATGTTTCTATGTTATAAAACCACGCCAGCAGCGTTTGTCGACTTTTAGCCTGCCACATATCCTTTGTTGATACCAGACAGTGGATTCCCATATTACTCCCCACGCTGTCTATATTGCTGACACAACTAGACGTGTAACCACTTCAGCATCACCGCCAACGGAATAGGCAAGTGTAACCCCTGCAAATGGGGTTCCCAAAAGACTTCCAGGAGCTTGCTTGAATGCTCCAAGCCTGAATGGTGTTTGCGTTTTAGCCATTTATCAGTGAGTGTTTTAGAGCCTCTGGTACTGTCTCTTTAAGAGCTGTCTGCTTGCAGACATAATTAGTTTGTATGGGGGGACTGTGTGCTTCTCTGCTTGAGTACCACTCGAGCTGCTGCCAATTCACTCCATTTTGCAGTCACTAGGAGTGCAAAGGGAACCTATCTGAAAGATGTAACTGTTTGCCAGAAATCATTTAGAGTAATAATGAAAATACAGTTTGTCTAACCTGCTTTTTTGCAGTCAGAACTGTGTTTGCCTAGTTCCCCATTCTAGTTTTGAACTGCTGAACTGGACCAATCATGTGTGGGTTAAGGTAGCTCAAAATGGTGCCTTGGACGAATCAGAACTTGACTCGTAATCTGAGCCAGCCACAAGAGGACTGTATGGGCAGTGACTCTGGGAGATGTAGTTTGACTTCAGCGCCTTTTGGACCAACAGGGGCAGTCTATTGTGAGTGACAGCCAATCCAGCCAAGAACTGGGAGGAACTCAAAGGAAGTGCCCTGTTTTGTCTGCTGGAATTTCAGTTGAGCTCTGGCAGTGAAGAGGAAGGAGCCTTGTGCTTTTTCGGTGTCAGTTTTAGTCGGGAACACGTGTAAGGCCCGAGTTCGGTCTGCAGCTTGTGTAACTGCTTGTTAGGACTGAATCCGTCCTGTGAAGAGAATCAAAGGATATCTGAAGAGTAGAAACCAGGCTCACCCTGTAGAAGACTGGAGAAATTGCTGTTTGTCAGGAACTGAATCTGCTGTGTGTTCTCCGGTATTGTGCAGTAATTGCGATCGGGATAGAGAAGCAGCCTGCCTGGTATAGTACTTTCTTTTACCATATAAATGTGTGAGGAGGCTTGTGTAGCTCAAGTGAATCCTACTGCCAAGTAAAGGACTTTTGCCTGTTACTGTTTACCATATAAATGTGTGAGGAGGCTTGTGTAGCTCAAGTGAATCCTGCTGCCATTAAAGGACTTTTGCCTGTTGCAGTTTGTCATATAAATGTGTGAGGAGTCCTCGTGAGCTCAAAGAGTAGCCCTGCTGACGTTGAAGGACCCTATCTTGTTTGGAGGTCGTGAGTACTAATTCAGGGTCGCTTCCTGTTGAATTGCCACATTGAACCAAAATGGAATTACTGTACTGCTGACTGTTTAACTAATTTTATTTTCTCTGTGTGAAGGGCCCCACCAGCTGCCACGGTTTGGACTAGCCACTAGGGCTTGGGTACCCAGGGACAGTAACTGGTAGGGATAGGCCTGTGCACAGAGCCATAGGTAGATGAGTAAAGTGATAAGCTAATTAACCTGCTTTCCCCTGTCCTTGTTATATCCCCTAAATAAATCAGAGCTGCTTGTTTCAGCAAAGTTATACTGCCTGAGGTATCTGTCTATGTTAAAGTATTGTACTGTGATTGTTGCACTGTATCTCCTTATTTTACAGGGGTTCCAGTGCCTGAACCAGTCCTGGGGGTAAGTGTATACTGTGAAGGTAATTCTGATATACTGTGTGGGCCACTGGTGGGAAGAAAGGGGTTGCAGTGTCCCAGAGGGGCTGTGACCAAGTTAATTCAACTATTGCAAACCCTGACCTCTGGGTGGAGGCACCCGCCATCGGATCCAGGCCCTCAACCTGTTAGTGGCAAATCAGGCAGTGCTAGTAGCCCCTGGGATAGCGCCATCTAGGGTTACACAAGTATTGCGAGCAACTCTAAGTTATTCCTATAAAACCCTGGTCACCTTCATAATGGGGAACTTTCTTTGAGCCTCCTTGTATTACTTCTAGTACCTGAACTCAGTAAAAGATGCAGATATCCACAAGATGCCACACAATGTGATATGATGTCGTCTCATCCTGCTGCAATTCCACAACAGTCCCAATAGACTGGATATGTACCTATGACCTCCCACTGACACGACGTTACACACTTAACATTTACTATGGAGGGACACAGTCGGCCATGCACTTGATTGGTGCCTGTCTCCAACTGCATAAAGAAAAATATTCCATGCTTATTTCTGCTAAAGTAATAATCTTCTCTCTCACAAGAGGCCGAAGAACTGAACCTGGATGGCACATAAGATTTCAACAGAATAAAATAAAAAAAATAAAAAGGCATCTATAAGAACCTATACCCTATCTCTGGCGGCAATTATGAAATTATCTGCTGCTATTACTCACGTAAGGACATAAACAGGGTAGAGAAGGTTCAGAGGAGGGCAACAAAGATGGTGCATGGATTGCATCACAAGTCCTATGGAGGACAGGTTGAAGGCACTGAACATGTACTCCCTGGAGGAGAGGAGGGAGAGAGGGATATGATAGAGACATACAAGTATCTTACAGGGAGGAACAGGGTGCAGGAATGCACTATTTTAAACAAAAAGATGTTCCAGGACTAGAGTGCATGGGATGAAGTTGGAGGGAGGACGATTCAGAGGAAACGTGAGGAAGAATTTTTCTCAGAATGGGTGGTGGACAAGTGGAACACCCTGCCAGAGGAAGTGGTGGGGGCTGAAACAATCACGGATTTAAGAATGCATGGGATAGACATAAATGAATTCTGGAGGTCAGGGATAAGGGGCAACAGACTTCTTGGAAAACATAAACTGAACTTACAGACTTAAATGGGCAGACTGGGTGAGCCATAGGCCCTTATCTGCCGACACTGTCTATGTATCTATGTAGCTATGTATTACTAATATGCTCAGGGAATGTGGAACTTAACCCTGGTCCACCAGGGACTATCTCTGCACCATCAGAACTAGCAAAGATTAAAGGGCTAGCCTTCTACATATTAATGTATGTAGTCTACTAAAAAATTCACAATGCTCCAAGTCTGGGTTAACCATACACTACCTGACGTTTTGGTAGTGTCTGAGACATGGCTTAGGCCTGACACAGCCGACAGAGACATAAACTTACTTGACTATCAAACATTCAGAGCTGATAGACATACGGGGGTAGTAATCTATGTAAAGGCCAACCTATCTGCAATTTGTCTTGACTCTTCTTCTATGGCAAAAGAATTAGAGTGTTTATTCCTCAAAATAGCTCTCTCCAACAATACTCTCGCTGTAGCTGATCGGCTGTTACAGACCTCCTCAGCTGGCTTTTAAGATACTATCCCACTTGGGTGACTTGATCAAACGGGGAATGAAGAAACCATAATTTTGAGGCTGACTTAAACCTAAACTGGCTTTCTAAGGCAGCTACATCATTAATATCATTCTGTGACATGCATGGGCTTACACAGCTCATAAATTAACCTACTAGAGTAAACAAAAAGAACCCTAAAAACAGCACACTTTTGGACTTATTATTAATGAGTAAACCTCACCTCTTCTCACACACTGGAGTACTGTTCAACGACATCAGTGATCATTGTACTATTGCAGCAATTAGGTCAGCATGTAAGCCTTCATCCCTACAAAATTCATGATGAGGAGATCGAAAAAGAAATTCAACATCAATGCATACCTGGATGATATTTAACACTCCACAAGATGGCAAGAGTTCTATCTAGCGAACACAACGGAGATTGCATATGGTGTTCTAAATGACATTATCACAGGTGCTCTAAACACCCATGCACCAGTTTCTAAACTACGTATCAAAAATAAAACCTGTCTCTGGTTCAATTCAGACCTTAAATCCACCCCTCCTTGAAAGGGACAAGCTTTGGATAAAGGCTCGAAAACTAAAGTTAGCCACTGACTGGGAGCAGTTCAAAAAGCCAGGAATCTGCACCAAGAAACTGCAGGACACAAAAGCTGCATACTAGCCTCCTCATACCACAACCCTGCCAAGTTCTGGAACACTATAAAATATATAACTGGCCATGTCCCAAGTAACTCACTCCCAGCAAAATTACATAGTGGAAACAGAACCATCATTGACAGAATAGAAGTCTTGGAAGCCTTCAATAATCACTTTACAACTGCTGGGCTAGCATTCGACTCCTCTCAAGCCAATCAATTGAGATTACAACTAGGATTAAGAACACTGATGCAAGAGTGACTGACTCCACTTTCTCCTTCACATCAGCCATGCTGAAGCAAGTTGAAGAGCTAATCTCACAGTTGGATACAAAAAAGTGCAGGTTCTGACTCCCTTGACCCCTACTTCTTAAAATTGCATACATGTGTTGGCAGTACCAGTAACACATCTGTTCAACCTTTCACTACAGTTAGAGATATCCCATCAATCTGGAAAACCGCCCAAGTTATTCCACTACTGAAAGCCGGGATCCTACAGACCTCAATAACTACAGACCAATTTCCATTCTCCCTGTGCTGTCCAAATTACTTGAAAAAATTGTGAGCACCCAACTAGAGAATATCTAGAAGCTAATAATCTACTAAACCCAGCACAATCTGGTTTCAGAGCAAACACAGTACCATTATAGTTTTGCAAAAGTCACCAATAACTGGCAACTTTTGAATTGGATAAAAAAATTGTGTATGTGCTGTCTTCTTAGACCTAAGTAAGGCCTTTGATACGTGTTGACCACGACCTGCTCCTCTCATCTCTGAGGTCATTTGGACTTGACACCAAATCCATTAGATGGTTTAACAATTATCTTTCAGGAAGAACCCAGCAGGTAAAGGCCGGAAGGAGATATATCCCCACTCAGACCACTACAAAGAGGAGTACCACAAGGATCTATCCTTGGCCCTATCCTATTTGCTATATATATCAATAACATTGACATAAATTTACCAAGCAACTGTACACCTGCTTGCTGATGATACAGTACTGTATGTCAGTCACCCTTCTCCTGTAACAGCCTGCAAAGAACTACAGCAGAATTCTACCTGCTGCAACACCAGCTGCTGGAAAAAACTACTATTGAATGCAAAAAAACTAAGGCAATGTTTTTCTCCCCACAGGTGCAGGCAGGATACTCTATCCCAATCGATCTCCTAAATTATCCACAGCCCTGGTGAAAACCTAGATTATGTCACAAAATTCAAATATCTGGGGTATGGCTAGATAGTAGATTAGACTACCCAGAACATCTGGAAGATTTGCTAAAAAGCTCAAAGACTTGGACTTTCCTATAGAATAAAGCACTTCCTTACAAGTGATTCAAAAGAAGATGGTCCAGGCCACATTCCTCTCAGTACTAGACTATGCTGACTTCCTATATAGTCGCTGCCCTACTGTATGTTTGAACAAACTAGATAAACGTCAAAGCTCTGTGGTATAGTGTATCACAGATCTACCTTATAGCACTCACCACTGCTTGCTATACTCTGCAGTGGGATGGACTTCGCTTCAATTTAGAAGAGATAGGAATGCAATACTTTGGACCTACAGAGCAATATCACAGCAGCTTCCAAAATATATCTCAGACTGTTTTTACAAGCCACATCAAGTAATTATGCATTAAGAGTCTGAACCTCATTACCCTCAAAGTGCCTAAATTCCACTCCGACATGGCAGATATGCAGTTAGCTATGTGTTATCCATTTTATGGAACACAATGCAGAAGACATTGAAAGTGAACAAGCTTATATCTATTACAGCCTTCAAATATCTATACAACAGGATATTCAAAGAAAATGTAACTATGCTTCCGCCAACATTAGATTAACCTTCCATCTATCTCCTCAGCTGGCTGACATTTATAGTAGTTCACCAGCACCCTAAGTGCAGTTACCTCACGATTCATAAACCATTACCACAATCCATTCTTTTTATTCATTAATGTACTTAGTCTCCTTCACACTCTCAGCTCTTTACTTCTCAGTCTGGCCTCTCTCTCTTCCCCAGACCAGGGCCAGATTAAGCTCCTAGAGGGCCTGGGGCACTTGGACCTCTGGGGGCCCATGCGTGAGTAGTGTTAATGACATGTGAAAATCCCCAACCCATCTAGGGGGGCTGCAGATGCCCCCAGAAAATGTTGAAAAAAATGGTTGAAAATGGTGCACTTTATGGGGTTTCTTATCGTTTTCTGAATTTTTTTCCTACTGTAAAAAGTGACACTTTATGCTGGAAAATACTTGTACATGCCACTGCCTCAAATCATATATTGTATGTTTCCATGTTCACATATATGGATAGTACAAATTTGTATGTGCTTCAGAATATGAATATATAAATATAGGGTGGATATTACTACAAATACATATAATATTTGCAAAGTGAGACAGCGAGGATAAGGGCAGTGTTCAAACTTTTGGGAGGTCTGGTGGGGGCGGGGCTTGAGTCTGAAGGTGTTTACTACTCCATTCTGCAAAGAAAGGGTGCTACATACAACAGCTCGCTAAGTTCTAGGGTGGACAAGGCAGTGGGACCTGATGGCATACATCCCAGGGTACTAAAGGAGCTAAGGTTGGAGATAGGATAGCCATTAGCCATATATCAGAACAGTTTATTGAGTCTCTGAGCACAGGAGAGGTCCCAGTTTTTCTTTTTTTTTTTTTTTGAGAGTGACATCTGGAGTGCTCTAAAGAATATTGCTGTGTACAGAGAGTACTCAGCAGCCAAAGACAAGTGTAAAGATGATTCACTGGCTACTGAGGTGGACGGCATGATAGGGATAAGGCACTGACTCCAGGGTCTGTTGTGTCAAAGCCTCACATCACTTCTGCTGGTGCCAAGAAAAGGGCCAGAACTTGCCACGCCAGAGTCCCTATGTAAGATATCTAGGCAACAAAAAAATCTCTGTATTTCTCCTATATTATAGTAGTCCATCCGGGGCCTGAATGTGGACAACCTCTGTAAAAAGTGGTGAGGCCCCAGAAGAAGACAAGATTCAGTGTGTACATCAGGGAGAACTTAGAAGAAAGGTGAACCTAGATGAATATGGATTTGCAGGACTGGATTACACAGTCAAAGGTAGTAGAGATGTGTTCATCTACCCCAGCATCCTTACAGGTTAGTGCAAACAGCCCAGTTACACAAGAATGAAAGGGCATACCAATCAAGACAGTCTGACATAGTCAATAAGAAACAATTTCATCAAGAAAATGGGCTAGCTTCTCCATCAACCATAGGGATGTACCCTGTGTAAGAGGTAGTGTAGTCATACAAAAAGGTGCATAGGATGTCCCATGAACAACTTCCAAGCACAGTTACACTGAATAGTGCACAGGGGCATGTGCTGCATTTAGTAACTATCAGGAATATACCCCAGGCAGGGGGAGGAGGAGGACAAGAAAGAAAAAGGTAGAAATAAGTTGCATTCCAGAAAATCCCTTGTTTTGGTTGGTGGAAGGGCCCATGGGATCCCTACCCTGACACTTTGTCGTTTGTCACCCCATTCTCTATTCATCATAATTTCCCCAAAACAAGAATCAATTTATGCTACTAGAACATGGCATTTGCGTTGACTTAGCAGTTGCAAATGTTATCAATAATCATCAAAGCTGGTTTGTCCGAGTAGATCACTTTCCAATACTTAGAAGAGTGAGTGCACTGGGAGGCGGTCCATCTCGCATTGTAGATCGTAGTTTGTTTTAATGAGGGCCATTTTGCTGAATGAGCTGCTCACTAGAGCAGTTAGTCACCATTAGTGACAGGTACATGCTAAGAGCGACAGAAACATTTGGAAAGGTCTCTTGCAGTTCTTCAGTATGAAGTAGTGATGCTCAGATAGTGATGAATCACAACCTCTTGCCTTTGCAAAAGCTGATGAACTGAGACATTTCACCAGGAAGACCTCAACAGACAAGTCTGATGGGTATTCTTGAGCTAATTTCTGAGCCTCAAGATGTATTGCCTCATCAGTTAAGAGCGCCAGAGTCCACTATAACTTTGAAGCGATTATAGACACTTTTGTAAGTAAATTCTGTAATTCAAAGCCATAATGAGGCAATCTATTTATAACCAAGTAGGTCTCAGTCCGGAATTTCTCTGCCTGTTAGAACAACTCCTTCAGATTGCACATCGTCATACTGCATGTTTCTTTTCTTTTCCTTGACTGATCAGTTCTGTAAGTAGAGGGGCCAGATAATTCTTGTGCTCGATTTCAAATGTATGAAACTATCACGTAATGTGTTGACAAAGGTTTTGAGAGATGTCAGTAATTCAACAGCTGATTTAAGATCAATTTTGCTATGTTGCAAAGATTTGCTCGTCGCGATTAAATCTGACAAGAATGGTATTCCACAGATCACAAAGAAATGCTGTTTCGACTAACTCCATTGTTTGGGACAACGAGTCTGCCTCATGTCTTGAGGTGCCATTCTGATGTTCATCATCAGCCATTTCCTCTAGAGCAGCTTTGATGTTGGCATAGCTGTCAAAGAGTGCCTCGTGGCATCAGCCCCTGCAGACCACTGTGTCAGACAGTGACTTCAGTGTCAATCCACCACCTTTCTCTTTTAAGTGTTTCATCAACACTGACCAACGTGTGTAGACCAGAGAAGAAACTGTATACTTTCTGCAGAAAGCCAAAGAAGCTGACTGCCTCGACACAGCAATCAACAGAATTAGAACCAACTAGGTTCAGAGAATGGGCATGCACAGGTACAAATATTGCTAGAGGGTTCACTTGTCTGAGTCGTGCTTGCATGCCAGAGTATCGTCCAGCCATGTTGTTTGCATTGTCGTAAGACTGGCCACGGCAATCCATAAAGTCAATGGCTTCAGTCTTCAGGTAGTCTAGCAGAGTATTTGCTAGGTCTTCAGCCATATGACTGCTGATTTGCAGGAAAGTCAAGAAGCGCTTAACTGGAACACCATTTAAAATATATCGAGTAATCACAGTTAGCTGATCAACGTGAGTTAAATCAGGCGCTGAATCAACAGATACTAGAAATACTTGGCCATTGCGATTTCTCTAACAATAGTGCCTCGAACATGGTTCGCCATGATTTGAATGAATTCTTCAAATATAGTTGAGGACAGGTAAGCAGGCTTTCCGACCAGCATTACCAAAGTTTTCTATATGTGTTGCGAAAGGGATCAAACTTTGCTATCAATTCTATGCAACCAAGGAAGTTGCATTATGTTTGATCCAATTATTTCATCATCTCCTCGAAGGGCAGGCCTCTCTCAGAGAGATGAGTAACAACAGCCACTACCCGACATAATACATCACGCCAATACTGCTTTCTCTCCTGACACTGCTTCTCCAAACTGTGGGCAACATGGTAATATTCTTTAGTACAGTTGCAAATGCTGAGAATGCAATCTCAGTATCGCCACTTTCTTCATGTGTGCGGATTCTCCCTTCGCTTTTTCCAGTCATTAAAACCATCAATCTGCATAAACTGATCCTTCTGACTTGTCATCAGCATGCAGAAGAAACAGTATACAGATCCTTTTGAAGGACTATATAGCATCCATTTCCTCAGATGCATCTCACCATTCGGCTCCGCCTGTGTAGAACATGTGATTTTTCATGAAACGGAAATGCCCTTTGGCTGTCTCTGTGTTGGGTTGTAATAACGCTTGACTTCATGTAACTGTCAGAGTCAGTCTTATTCTGGCAACTGTCTGGTCCTTTCTCAATCCAGAAGTCCACTGTGGTGAACGTATGGGGAACTACCCGCAGGATCAGTTGATCGACATTCATATTCATCATGCACTGAGTGTGATGAATCGCTGATAGGCTCCTTCTGTCCCAAAAACATGTTATCATTTTCATTTGTGGAACTGGCAGTCAAGGACAGTGGTGGACAACCACAGTATTGTCTTCAAAATGTTCTAAATCAGATTCCGGATTAAGATCACGTGCCTGTGAAACTTCAGAGTTGACAGTAGCATTCACACTTGCTGAGGGATAACTAGTTGGGGTGATAAGGACATCAGCTGACACAGAAGCATTAATCGTGAAAAATTGACTGAGTCGAGGGTTCTTGCCAACACGGAATTCAGCTTATCTTGCTTCTCTTTCGCAATGCGACGCTTCAGAGCACCTGATTGCAAAACCCTTCGTGGCATTTTCTTTAATCTTATACGCACACTGTCTCGCACGTCCCAGTCAGACCTGGAAAACAAAATGAGGGATTGAAAAGAACTGCATACAGTAGTAATTGTTAGTAATCACACAGTTAACTGTCAGCATAGTTGGAAGCCACAATAATGTTAGTCTCTATCCAAAATTTTAAGACGCTATTTTTTCTTTTCATTCCTGAACCAAAATGTGGAAAAATGGGTACCATACAAGTCAGAAGGTAAGTGGCAATCTAAAATAGCATAAAAAGTATAGGTCAACATTTTCACCAGATTCATGCACAGCTGCTTTAGCCAAAATTATCAGAAACATTGGAGCACCATTATTCATCCTCTCAAGCTGCCACTTAGAAAATGGTTAAAAGTATTCCAGGCTTCTGATTGGCTGAGGGACTTCTCTAGCTGGGCATCTATCAAACAACTGATTGCCGCCTATTAAAAGTGTCAGCCCAGCCAACCCCATGACCATCACCCTCATTTCATTTTCAAATCTCCGCCATTGTATTTGTCTTAACGAGAGCTGAGACCACACACCAGTCCACAACATGTTCTCCCAATAAAATTATGAACCTAATGCATATCCCTGCTGAAATAAGCTAGAGCATAGCCAGTAGAAAAGAAATAAATAAGTTACTTTGCTTTCTTATATCCTCGTTCACACCTGAGCTGTCACGATTTGACAGTACAATGGACAACGTGGCATTTTTGCCCATTATCCAGCAAAATCCTGTCACAGCTCTTTAAAATCAAAACTGAAAACTACCATTTTTTCTCTGAGTCACCAAGACAGCCACTGAGCTGGCAAAGCTCCAACCCTCATGCACACAACGCAGACACCACCAAAATGACAATCTAAATAAAGATTTCCAAAACAACAACAGCAGTTTTCATTTTCAGACTATGATCGCTACCATGCCGCCTGCTCACCACCACTCACATCCGATGCTCACCTGTCTCTTAACCCAAAGACAAGCAACTCTATTTTTTTCAATCCACATATAACCTAATTTTCTAAGCACAACACCTCCAGGGTGGGTGGTATGGGCTATATCCACCCTTCCAGGGCTATAAGACCTCCGCCTGTGGCATCAAGCATCATTACATTCTTGGTGGGCGGGTACAGCCTAAGACCGCCCACTCTGTTGGGTATTATTGGTTGCAACAGCATGTATAAAGATGCTTTTATTTGAAATTGCAAGCCATGATGTAGCTGTCATACAGATATGTACTGTACACTATTCCCATAAATTTTAGTACAAAATGATGATGACAAACAACTAAAATGCAGTCTTACATACCTCTGATAAACTCTCCTAGTCTCCTCTCTGCCTGAAAATGAATGAATTACAACAACTGTCTACTCTGAGTTGGCCAGGCGCGCTGTCTTCTTTTTTTACTATTCAGACTCATAGCAAAATGCTCTGAAAATAGAGAAACAGAAAATACTGTATCTTGAAGCCAAATAAAGCCCTCTGAACTGTAATGACATCACTGATGATCTGAAATCATCCAAGCAGACCTCTAAAGCAGTAGGTAAGGCTGGGGGGTTATGTGTATTAGTAGGGTATCCAAGTCATAAAAGGGAGGTAATAATCCTCCAGATGTATAAGACACTGGTTAGGCCCCATCTGGAGTACTGCATGCAGTATTGAGGCCACACCTTCACAAGGACATTAACCAAATTGAGGCAGTCCAGAGAAGGGCAACAAAGTCCAAATGGTGCAGGGACTGCATCAGAAGACATATGAGGACAGATTACCAGACCTCAATATGTATACCCTTGAGCAAAGGAGGGACACCTTAAGGGCATTAACAAGGTGAAAGAGTCTAACATGTTTAAATTAAAGAAAATAGCAGAACAACAGGACACAGCATGAGATTAGAGGGGCCAATTATGGATAATGTGAGGAAATTCTTTTCACAGAAAGGGTGGTGGATGCATGGAATGGCCTACCTCAGGAAGTGGTGGCTGTGAATACAGTGCAGTGCTTCAAACAGGCATGGGATAGGCATAAGGGAGCAATACAAATGAGTATGACTAGATAGGCCACTGACAGAGCAAAAGGACAATGGCACATTTATCAGGTAGAAAAGAAATGGGCAGACTGCATGGGCCTTATGTGGTCCTTATCTGCCGTCAACTTCTACGTTTTGTTTCTATGGAGAGAGCCTCCTCACCACAGAGGGCTCCAACGGTATGAGTAACTGCATTGTAGTTAGACAGGAAGCAGCATTATTATGGCAAGGTCAAGGAACAGGTTTGTTTTGGGAGACAGTAACACAACACCAGTTGTCAAGTTAAGCAGGTAGGTCACTAACCCTTTAACTCAACGTTCTCCATCACAAAGAAATGCCTAATTGCAGTAATTCCTCCTCCTGCCCTGGTAAGCGTAAGGGGTACCATGATCAGCCACATATGGTATCTTGGTATGGGGATATGTAAACTGTGAATCTTTCTTCCTTATGACAGCACTAGTAAGTTCGACTTAGCCTTCTAGTCCTGTCATAAGGAAGGAAGTTATTTGCAGATTACATAGCTCAAGGTGAACACTGTCTGTAATTTGTTGTTGAGGTAATAAAAGTACAATTTCCATTTAATACATTTAAACAACTTAAAATCAAGTAGTTGAATGAATTTGAAATCATGTAGATTCACTCTCAAAAGGAAGGAAGGGCATTTCTATTACATCAACAACAAGGAAATTACAGTGCACAGTGGTTGGTGTGTGTGTGTGTGTGTCAGTTTTCTGCTTCTGCTACAGTGCTTCTGTACTTGTGCATATTTTTTGTTCAACTGCCTGCCATCAGATCCTTGGGCAGCGGGAGTAAGATCAAGAGCAACAGGGAGTTAGTAGGGACTCTGGAGGCGGGAGGGCACTCAGACAAGAGAGAGGGAGTACTAGTGTCCACTGACTTGACTCGTCATCTCAGAGAAGTAATGAGAGAGGAGAGGTGGCGGTCAAGGAACTGGAGGTCAGACACAGAGTGTGGAAGTATTCGAGGACATACTAGCAGGTCAGGAAATTAATTATCAACTTGAACTTCAAATAATTTAACATGAAAGAAAAACATCACATACAGGCTGTAGCAGACCAGCCAGACCAGTTCATGATCTAACTTCTTTCTATGGTACCTACCCGGCCTGGCTGGCTACCCCCTCCCCGCCCCCACCCCCAGAGTAAGAATTCATTCAGGATGGTGGTCCATGCCTTTCAAGTGTCCCTGATTTTCAGGGATGTCCCTGATTTCACCTCAAAATTTTTACTCTGTCCGGACAGACTGTCCCTCCTAAAATCTGTGTTTCCTGACTAAACAGTGATGATTGTAAGAATAAAATATGTCAAAAACAATAACAAGGTTTTAAATAATTGATTAGCAGTTTTTCTTGGGACAATATTAACTGTATAGAAAGCATTTATATAGGTTTTCTAGAAGTGCTCTGTTTCTTAAATACAATGAGGCAAGAGCTATGCATTTTCACAATGTTTTTTAGAACTTTTATGAGCAAAACGCTAATCAATTTTTAGAGTTAAATAAAACCCTGAATAAAGCTGCAGACTTCTTATATTCTTCAGAAAATGTATTATACACCGAGTCCCTTATATTCTGCCAGCATTAATTTGACTGGATACTGGATTACTGGTTACTGGATAGCACCAATTTTAAAACTTTTAGTGTGTCCCTGATTTTGGGCCTTTTGTGCTTTGTCCATGATTTTTTAAGCCTTGTTTTTTTTGTCCCTGACTGCAGGGGCTTTTACGGTGATCCCTGCAGTAACAACTCTCGGATTTCTTGGACATTTATTGTTTATTGTGAGTCATATATACATTAACTTTTTTTTTATAAACCGCCCCCCCACCCCACTATAATGTAATTTTGTTATCCCCAGGACGACTTTAATTAGTCAGGAAAACTATGCCTCCCCCAGTTAACCAGCAGCCTACTTCTTCCTACCCCTACCCCTTAGAATTGCATTATGACTGTCCCATGCATGCTTGAATTCCACCACTGTTTTTGACTCCACAACCTCCTCTGGAAGGCCGCTCCATGCATCCACAACCCTCTCTGTGAAAAATACTTCCTTAAATTACTCTGAGCCGCCCTCCCCCATCTTCAAATTGTGCCCCTTGTTCTTGCACACCTCTTTTTTGAAAGATGCTACCCTCTTGGACTTTGTTGATTCCCTTGAGGTACTTTTTTTTATTTGTTGTTGTTCCTCACTAAGTTTGATTACGTGACGTCCACCCATTACAGAAAGCCCTTACATTTTATTTCCTATTTGGTGCATTCCTTACATCCTAGTACAGTGAACTGTAGTATTTTCTGTATCTATGTCCTTGGGTGAATAAGATAACCTGTCCCTGTCATGTTGTGGATGGATCTTTACATACCGCTTTCTGCCTGGGCCTTCCTTAACTTTAATGCCAGCAGACTGTTTGTATTATTTTTGGTTTATGTTCTGCAGCTTCCTTCTGTTTGGGTGTCTTATATAAAGTTTGCAACTTTTTCTGAATTATCATTTGAGTTTCTATTTGTTGAGAGTGGAGTTGTTTCTTAGGTTGGTTTTCAATTCTTTTGGAGAGGCTTCAAGAAGCCACTCAAAAGAATTGAAGGCCCAACACAAGAACTGGGCAATGGAGGGGCAGAGATGCATGGTAGCGCTGTTTGGAGTCTGAGGTCTGCCTGAGGAGTGGTGTTACACAGATGCAAGGCACTTTAACTTTTTGTGCCAGTTGGAGCTGCACACTTCAGGGTAGTTCTGTGCAGGTCAGAAAAGACTATCACTTACTGTGACAGTGGGAGAAAGCAGGTGCAACCATGATACTGGGGTTTAAAAGCTAAAATTACTGTTCATGTCACAGAGGGTTTAAATTACAGTATAGCCCACTTAAATGCATGCTGCTTCAACACATAGCCCAATTAAATATATAGGCCTTGATATCCCAATTTCTTCTCTGTGCTGCCTGTGTTAAAAAGCCCTTTTAATGCATTACGATGCTCACTTAAACGACAAAAAATATTAGCATTTATTCTTATTTAGCATGTTCACACATTTCAGTTGCTGCTGAATACAGTAAAGTATCTGAATAGCTGATTTCTCAACTCCTTGGCACAAAAGAAACAAATATATGCACTGACATGATACTACATATAAAGGGCATGTGTGGATGGAGGATACCGAAACTGATCTTAAAATGAGAGATCACAGCCCAAGTAGGAGACAGTTACAGCAAGCACAACTGATCATAAAAAAAATATTGATAATGGTTTTGTGAAACCATGGTGGCAGTTTACATTTTGATAAATGAAGAATAAAAAGAAAAAAAGTCAAAAATAAAGATTACCGAGACAGAAGTAGCCTTACACACTACAGCATCTATCTCTGCATCACTCCCAGTTACCTCTCCTGGCCTGCTTCACTGTATTTATAGAGGACCACGTAAATGCATAGCCTGCTTAAAGAGATTCACCAATGTAAGAATATTGCCCCTGCACCTGATATATAGGTACCTTACCTCATGGACAGATGTAATCTGTTTATTTTGCTGCAGTTTTACTCAGAAAATAGTTTTACCGGTCCCAAGGACTTCCTGGTCTGAAGTATGGCCCTTATATCGACCGTGCCAACATTTTATCACCAACTGAGCAATACCATGTAAAAAAAAAAATTAGAAAAGCCGCTGCCCATACACTATAATGTCGCTCACGCTCATCCCCAATGCTCTCCCTGGCATCGTGTCACAACTTAGCAGAGCCAGCAAAATTATTTTATGAGTAAAACTGCAGCGAAAAAATTGATTATTTTGCGGCATCTGAATCTTAATGTGCTGTCCATGAGGTAAGGCAGTTATATATCAGGTGCAAGGCCCAAGACTGTGATGCGGTGAATCTCTTTAAACGATACTTTGCAGTGGACCTGAGGTTATGTATTTAAAGGAAACTCCAATTTATGCAAAGTCCACCTTCTCAAAGCCTTACCTCCTGGGTAGGCTTTTCACACAAAAAAGAAATGAAGTGCTTGCAGTTACTTTATATTATATGTTTATATTAATAAACTCGTCATCTGGTAACATGACTGGGGCAGCGTAGTAGCATCTTGTGTTAGAACATGGTACCGCATGGCTCAGTCACTTGTATGCTTCTCTTCTCAATACAAGCAAGCCTGTTGATACCCGGCGCGCTCTAACCCGATATGACACCATTGCACCCGCCTCATGTTATCTGATGGCAGAGTTTATGAATATAATATAAAGTAAGTGCAAGCACTTACATTTTTTTAATTTGTGAAAATCTAACAAGGGGTTTTGGGTGTGTATGGAGCTTGTATAAATTGGAGTGTCTCTTTAAGAAGGATGCGCTCTAACTTGTCTTTTCTTTCTGTTTAGTTGAGTCAAATAAGAAGTCATGACCCACCCCTTTTTCTTTTAGGCCCAGGGCATCCAATAACTATTTAACTTTTAGGCAGAGAGAGGTCCGTACCAAGGCAACTTCCTGAAGTACTGTAAAAACAAGCAGCACTGCAGCAACTTCCAGCTGAGCAAGATTCAAGATTGGAAATTTTATTTAATAAACAACAACTCTGTCGACTTCGACTCTCTCTCTCAGTCTCTTTGAACAGAGGTTAGCCCAGGCGGGAAGGCGGGAACCGATCGCGAGATGAGTCCACCCCAATGCCAGCGCAGCGCTAATACACTTAGTCCCTGTGTCCCTCCCAACACAACACACGCCTGCTCTAGTCAGCCTCTCTCCTACATCTGCATCGTGGTGCATTGCATGTGGAGTTTTACTTACGTTAGACTTTACGTGCGTCGCTGCGTTACGGCTCTGATGACTGAGTGAGCAGCACAGCACGTGAAAGGCCCAGTGATGATGCGAGGAGGGGCAGGCAGTGCGGAGCGCCGCCACGCGACTCGCTCGGACCACCACCACATGACCACCACTTTGAAATTTCTGCAGAATGCAGATCATATGACAGGAGGATCCCACCCGTCCCCAGCTGTTCCTTAGTTACCCATTGCCATGCGCAACATCATGCAGTCAATTAGAGAGAGGCAACAGCGGGGACACTCACCGGAAAAAAGCAGGAACTGCAGGAGCCGCCAGCAGAAGGGATTTAAAGCACCGGCGGTCCGGCAGCCAGGCAGCGAGCAAGCCACTGTCTGGAAATGTGTTTTTCCGACCAGCTGGTACCTTATGGTGGGGGGCCTGGGGCATTTGCCCCATTTGCCCCTCTTAATCCGCCCTGCCCCAGACCCACATTTGATCCCTTTATTGCACCTGCTCTTCCTATTCCCCCACCCTTTTCCCTACCCCTGGCCAATACTTCAGGTATGCATCCTACCCATCCCCCTTGTCACTGCTCCCGGTACTGCAACTACAAACCACTCCTTGTAGATATATCTTCCAGCTGTCCATACATCTTATCACCTGAGGTTAAAATTATCTAAGTAAATCTCTGACACTTTTAACCCTTATCAAAAGTGCTAGTCTTAAAGTGTCTCCATTACCTACTTAGCAAGCTGGCTACTTCATGAATCTTGTATATATGTATTATATCCTTGTTTACCAGCATATCAATGTGCCGTGTCATGGATTTGATGTATTGCTTTCATTTTCTGTCTTCTCAAAGTTGTGTATACTCTGAATGTTATATTTCATGTAAATTGAACCTTGACCTTACCAGGTATCTCTTGCAAATGAGCTTTGCTCAACGATGTTCGCCTGGATAAATAAAGATTTTGATTGATTGAAAATCTGGGTAGAAAATATTGAAAATTCGCTAACTTACGGCGTGCGTAGGAACTGCACAACGGACGCTCATAAAACAGTCATTTGTTGGAAATTTTCACCAAATTTTCAACATAGCCATATTAAGACCTCTGTTCATGAACAGTGTCACTGTGATTTTCTTAATTTGTCCCATACATTGATTTCTCACAGACACCGACTGCGCCATTGTGCGCTACATGGCAGGAAACATGTTTTGGGTGAGATGTGAAAAATTACAGCTGTACTGCTCATAAGAAGGTGTGTTAAAATGGCAATGTTGAAAATCTGGAGTGAAAATATTGAAAATTGGCAACTTATGGCCGTCGCGTAGGAACTGCGCAACACAAGCTCTAAATAAACAGTCGTTTTGGAATTTTTCCACCAAATTTCAAAATAGGCTTCTTGGGAGCCCACCTTATGAACACTGGCAGTGTTGTTTAGTTAATCAGTCCGAAAGGTGATTTCGTGCAGTGACCGCGCAAGAGGATCATCAAATCACCTTCGGCCCGGATCAACACCATGACAATGACATCACTCATGAGAAGGGGTCCCATAAACCCCATGTTGAAAATTTGTGCAAAATTCCAAAAATGCCTGAGATATGCAACAAAGTTGAAAAACCCTATCTAGCCCATTATACAGCTTACCGACATTTCCTCAGTTCAGCGGTCGGCTTTGAAGAGTGCAGGCGTATTCCTGGTCCACGAAGATCGTCGCAAGGTCCAGAAGTAAGTATAGGGTTGGGGCTGTGAGGAGGCAGAGTGCACGCGTGGAGTGCGGGTTGTGGGAGGTGGGCCAGGAGACTCACGTGGGACCGTTTTTCTTTACAAGGTTTTCTTTTTTTCCAATGACGATGCAGGACATTTGCCACACTGGGGTGGGCTCCCAGCGTGGCACAAGGATGGTTGGGGGGCGCTCAGCCGACGGGGGATTGGGCACCCCTCGTCGCTGAAGCATCTATTGCCATCACTGGGGTGTGCTCCGGCATGGCACCCAGTACTCGGGGTGAGGACAGTGGAGCCGACGGGGATTGGGCACCCTCGACGGCTATATCGAGGTTGCCATGCTGGGTGGGCACCCAGCATGGCATTTGAAAAACTTTGGGGGTGGGGGGCGCAGCAGCCCGGCGTGAGGGATTGGGCACCCGTCAGCTATACAGTGTGCGTGCAGGAGGGTGCACGCCGCGTGTGTGTGTGTGTAGGGAGCTGCGCATGAGCAAGCGATATCTTATCGCTGCTCACTGAAGCGCAGCCCCTCTCAACTGTATGCCACTGCATTTTGGAGCTTGTCATAGACTGCTCCAGCATGCATTGGCTTATAGGGCTCTGCCTGCCAACACACTGACTGAATTGGAAGAGGGGCACACACTCCAAATCTCGGATGATGGCACTATGTTTCTTGCACATGCGCAAGCAAACATAATTAGAGTTTCAACATTGTCTGGAAGGAGTTTCTCCTCCTATTATTAGCAACGTAGTTAGACCAGCAGTGATAAATATTCTTTCTGAATATACACTTGAAGCTGAGAAACTTAAATGGTAAAGGGCCACTTTTTGTAATGCTGGCCAGACCACACCCTTTTCATGCCAATACTGAAATGGGTCACCTCGAACGCTTATCTTTCTACGATCCACTAAGAAGTAATCCACCATACTGCTTGCTGAGTAGCTTGTG
This sequence comes from Neoceratodus forsteri, assembly GCA_016271365.2. Classification (NCBI taxonomy): domain Eukaryota; kingdom Metazoa; phylum Chordata; order Ceratodontiformes; family Ceratodontidae; genus Neoceratodus; species Neoceratodus forsteri. The sequence continues at coordinate 35,428,271 of CM057458.1, forward strand.
GTGGGAGAAGTAACAGCACTGTCTCTCTCGGTGTTATCCAGTCCTGCCCACATGTTGTCCATAGAAGCAACATACAAATTGGCCCTGGGTTCGAACTCATAATGCAAGGATTTTCTTATTCTTCTGCTTTCACCGGGATCTGTTTCATGGAAGGGAGTGTGGCTATTTTCGTGATCAGCAGCTGAAGCACTTCTAGCTGGAGTCTCAGTTCTCATTTTTAGAGCAACTTTATTAATGAGCAGTTCTTTACAATGGATGAGGTCTAGCTTACCAGACTGGAGAAGACCTGGCAAACTGGTTTTGAAATGTGGATCCAGCAGTGCTGTTATCATATAATGTTCAGATTACAATACCATGGCAATCCTGGGTCCATTTACAAACACCAAAGACAGCTTTTCAGCAACAGTGTCACCTGTGGTTGCACCTTGCTCTCTTGCTCTTCAGATGTTTCTCAGAATCTTTCCAGTCTGTGTACAAGGTGTTTCAATGGAATGACTTGACTCGTGGTTGAGCTGTCAGCACTTGCTTCACTTATTGCTTCCTCAAATGGCTGTAGCAACTGACCTAAATATGATATAAGATTCCACTGCCCAGAGGTGAGTGTGACACCCCTTTCCTACTGCATGGTCCATGGTGTACTGGTACACTGCTTTGTGTGTCCTTGGAGCCTCTGCAACTTGTAAACGGTAGAGTTTTACCTAGTGCAAACTTTTGTTTTAGCTGGTGAATCAGTGTTATTTTGTTTTTGCAGTTTCCGCAAAATTTTACAAGCTTTTGCAGAGTGCCTAAAGTGACCACATATCTACATATATACACATGCACCTACATATTCTGCACACTCCTGAATTCACTGAGGAAGTCCTGTGCCACCAGATTGAGTGTATGTGCAAAACATGGTAAATGCAGAAATCCACCATCCTTTAATGCTCTCACAATTTTAGCTCCACTATCTGCAACTACAAATCCTAGGGAAAGGCCGTTAGGGAAAGCCATTTGAGAACCATTTCTTGAGCTCCTGTAAGATGTTCAAATCAGTGCGATTTTCTTTGTCAAAGCTTGCAATTCAGAGAGCTGCCTATTTTGAGGATTTTGTTGGTCCCTGGTGGTGCCAGAGGAAATGATACGCAGCGGCAGTGTCAGTCATGTAGTCTGCCGTTTGACCACTTGTCCACATATCTGTCAACAGCCAATGTCTGCAAGGCACTGTTTACCTTCTGGCACAGCTCCCTATTAAAGAGCCGCACAGCCTTTCTGGAGAGATATGTCCATGATGGTAGCTGATATCAAGGGCAGCAAGTTTCGTCACTTCCCAAAACCCAACAGAGTCAGCAATATAAAATGGGCACATGTCCAGTGCAATGATTGCGGACATTCCTTTATTTTAACTGCTGAGCAGCTGGATGGCTTTGGTCATATTTGCTCTCCATTCAAAAGCCTGCAGCACCGTTAACTGTTTGTGAGGTATGACTGGCACACTAAAATGGCTGGAGGAGACAAAGGAGAATTCATTCTGTTTTCAACTGGGGAGTTTTGTGATTCTGATAATTGCCTGGCAGATAAAGGGATGTTGCAGTCAAAGTCTTGTTTGGTGTCTGAAGGGTTTTACGCTGTATATGGAAAAATTTAGCTACACCACCAGAGTGAGTACCAGTGTTAGCCTATGACTTATTCCTGGCCCACTAAGTGGATGTATTCTGCTGTGTCTTATTAAGGCTGATGTGACAAGGTTGTTGCCTGACTTCCTCTGCTGAAAGAGGTCTTACATAAACAGTGTATTGCTCACATATTGTTCTTTGGGTCAAGGTAAAAACTCCAGACAAAAGAGGATTTTTTGTTTTTGTCCCTGGCATTGCAAATTCTGAATCAACATCCAGCACATCTGTGTTAATGTCTATATTTTGATTATTTCCTCAGTGTCCTCATTGGATGATTGGCTGTGAGGTCTGCCATCAGCAGGAGACAGGCAAGCCAGGCATAACTTCCTTTTCACTGGCCCCTAATGACCATTCCTCTGATGACGTTTCCCAAGATTTTTGGTTTGGCATCTCACAGGTTCATCCGGCTCTGAGCCCTCATCATCACAGTCCCCATCATGTACTGCCTCTGTTTCAGGAATGTACTCACTGCCACTTCTGTCCACATGGTCCGACTCTGAAGAGCTCACAGAGGAATGAGAAATGGTAAAATATTGAGAAAGTGGCACAGTGTATGCATGTGTACTTATTCTTTCCTTTCCACTACATGTAGTGCCGGCAACTTTATTTTATGTTTGCCATGCGATGCAGCACAGTGAACATTTTGTTAGGAGAGTGGCTTTTGAGGGTGTGACACTGTCAGTCCAATGCAAAGTGGTCTGCAAGGGGCTCGTCAGTGTCACACCAATCATTAGCCAAGGTGATCATGACACTGTTCTGGCTTGCTGGGCTGTAATTTTGTGTAGTTCAAAGAAGACAGCCGACCCAATCACAGGTCGGCTTTTTCCTTTTATCTGCGCCCACCAGCAAGCACAACTGATCCATCATGATCAGCCAGCAGAGATTGAATTACACTCGGCAACAAAGAAAACTGTCCATCGATGTCTGTTGCTGCTACCACCCCCACCCGACCCTCCCACCCGCAAGCACCACCCCACAAGCATAACACCGACCCTGGGAGTCCCTGTGTTGTCACCAGAGTAAAGGAAACCATCTCATAGTTTTTTTGTAAATATACCCTATAAAAAGGATATCATTCATCAATGTCTGTTGCTGCCTCCGTTCTGTCCCCTCCACCAAACCCTTGCACGCACCCACCACCCCACATCCTCCCCCACAAACACAAAGCTGACATTGGGGTGCCCAATCCTCCAGTGTTGCCATCTGAAATAAAGAAAACAGTTCCTAGTAGTTTTTATATTAACTATACCCTGTAAAAAGAAAACCATCCATCGATGTCCATTGCTGCCACCGCCGTTAGTCTCCACACCCAACCTTCCCAATCAACACCCACCACCCCACACACTCCCCACAAACATAACATCAACACTGGGGTGTGCAATACCCCAGTGTCGCCACCTGAAATAAAGGAAACCGTGTCCCTAGTAGTTTTTAAACATATCCTGTAAAAGGAAAACCATCCACTGATGTCTGTTGCCGTTGCTGCAATTAGTCCCCCCACCCGACCCTCCCACTCAGCACCCACCACCCCAAACTCCCTCAAGCTCTTACTTACCCACTGGGGTCCAGTATCATAATCCTCTCTGGACTGCAGACACATCTTCACTCTTCAATGCCGGACTGAGAAATGAGGAAATTGGGTATATGGCTCAATATATTTCAATAAGGTTTTGAACTTAGTGGCATAACTTGGTCATTTTGAATATCTGTGCCCCAAATTTTCAACATGCCTTTTTAGGACCCACCTCATGAACAATGGCAGTAAAATTAGATGAATCTGACCTAAAGGTGATTTCACGGTCGCTGCATTCAATCACCTTTCAGGCAGGAGTTGAAAATTTTCTCTGCCCTTGTTCATGAGGAGGGTCTTAAGAAGGTTATGTTGAAAATTTGGGTTAAAAATATTAAAACAATAAAGTTATGAGCCTATGTTGAAATTTATGAATGCAGGCTCGTAACTTTAGTAATTTTCAATATTTTGACTCAAATTTTCAACATAGCCATTTCTTCACAGCACCTCTTGAATGTGACAACTGTCATTTAAAATCCTGCTCAAAATGTGTTTTCGCACTTGTGCCACGAAATCACCTTTTGGGCAGGATTGAATTATTCTCCACCTTTGTTCATGAGGTGACCTCATAAGAAGACTGTGGGGTCATAAGAAGGCTATGATAAAATTTTTGGTAAAATATTAGAAAACAACAAAGTTATGAGTCTATATCGCAATTTTTCAACACACTCTCGTGAACTATGGTAATTTTCAATATTTGACCCAAACTTTAACATAGTCATTTTCACACCACCTCATGAATGTGACAGCGGTCATTTCCCAAATTCTAGCCAAAATCTGTTTAACACTTGTGGTGCAAAATGAGCGTTCAGCTATTGTTTTATAAATGACACCTGTTATGCTCAGGAGAAGTGGTCATAAAAAATTATGTGGAAAATTTGGGGTAAAAATATGAAAAAACAACTACATTATGAGGAAACAAAGTGTTCCAACATCTACTCATAACTTTATTTTTGCAGATTTGGGCCCCTAATGTTCAACATATCCCTTGTGTTACCCAACCTCCTGAGCATGGCAGTTGTCATTTTTCAAATCCCCTCGAAACTTGTGTCCATAGTGGCACAGCAAAATCACCTTTCAGATGGGATTTTAAAAATTCCACCTGTCTTGATCATAACGTCAGGTCATAAAAAGACTGTTGGACATTTGGGGTCAAAATGTGGAGTCCACTAAGTAGATATTGCCTCTCAGCTGCCCTGTCCTGGGTACTTAAAATCTAACTACGTGTCAAAGCAGGACACCACTGAAAATGAGACATTGCATCTCATCTGCTCTATCCTGGGTAACTATATAGTAAAACATATACAAGTAAGATCCAGTACAACGGCAATACCAGCGGTGAACATTCAGCATTGACAAATGCTTTTCATAACTGTACTTTTGCAAATCTACTTTTCTTTGTTGCTGGTTCATTGTTAAGCATTTCTTGCCTTTACTTGGGCTGTATTTGTTACCAGTACTACCTGCAGCAGCAGCAAACATGATGGGGTCTCAAAAGACGAGGACTCAGAGCATAAGGAAGCTTCAATCGGTAAAGAGGATGCCTACTATGGTGGAAGAAGCACTTTTTGTGACAGTTTTCTTCTGAATTGCTGTTTTTGTCTTGGAAACGTGTTACACAGGCCTCACTCCTTCCATCTTTATTTTGATGTGCAAGGATTTTTACAAACAACATTTGCTGATCATGAATTAAGCCAGCTCCCTTCAAGAAAACCCTAGTACCTAACCGTACTACCTTCCTCGGTCACCTTGGGAAAATAGGCGGCAATGATGATGGGTAGTTAGCGCACTTCTCGAGGCAAGGTATGAATATGAACTGATTAACTAGCAAGACTACAGGTTGGGGCTACTATGCAACTGCCAAGAGCTGCCCCTCCCTCCAAAAGGTTTCACACATGAATTAAGCCTTTACTGGCTCTGCTTGCACAGCTTATTTTTTACAGGACTACACAAAAAAAAATGGTCCTGTCTTGAATCCTGCCTGTGTAGGAAATGGCTGGCGACACTGCAGACAAAGGCTACTCAACTGCTGGGCTGCCCTCTCCCTCCAAAAGATTTCACATGTGATGCAAGCCTTTACTGGTTCTGCTTGAGCGGTTTATATTTTACAGGACTACACAAAACAAAATAGTCCTGTCCTGAGTCTTGCTGTGTGGGAAATGATTGGTGACACTTGGACCTAGCGGTGGCCACTAGTAGTTTAGTTTATTTGTCGACTCATTAGGTCTTCAGAAAAATTAAAACACAAATTAGAACAATGTCAATTGAATAAAATAAAGACAACTGAATGCATTCCTATACAAATTATGATAAAACAGAGAGACATACAACATATGATATTAATATGTATTCCATTTCATTAGATGACAGATTTCTGTATTCTAAGAAGTTCCTCCCACATACAACCTCATCCATTACTAATTTCCTTTCTAATTTGAGTTAACTGTACTCAATTTCGGCTGGAGTTGAATTTAATTGATGTACCCAAACTAAATATTAGACACGATATGTATTTATATTTTGACTATATTCCTCCTTATTTTCTGGATCTGCTGGAGAAAAAATGACCCCTCTCATGATGGTCCAATCATCCTGGGTTGTCATAAGTACTTTTGTCAGAAACTCTTTGTCAATACTTCCCGTCAACAAAACACAAAAACGAAATAAATACATACATATTATTTCAATCTGATAAATGGTGCACACTGCAGACAGAGGCTACTCCTGCTGGGCTGCCCCTCCCTCAAAAGATTTCATACATGACAAAACATGCAAGCCTTTACCATCTCTGCTTGCACAATTTATTTTATTTTTTACACTATATAAACAAGCATCTGTCAATGCCAAACATTTGCTTGTATGTATTTGCTATGCAGGTATTTGGTACTGATAGTGCAGAGGCTATAATTAACAAATTAATAAAACAAGTAATAGTTAATTAGCATGAAATTTTCATACTGAGACATGTTTTGGGTACACTTCTATGACCACTGACAGGAGCAGCTGCCTTTATATTTATAACAGGATTCCTAACTCCTGTCTGCCTCCCCCACCCCGTGCTGCCACACTGACCCATACTATAAATTAAGATTCAGATTCAAGTGGTTTAGGCTCAAGCTACTGAAACATTTACACACCAGCATCATGTCAATCCACTTTGGGGGAACTCACACGTGAAAGACCAGGGTTAGATGTGGAAAAAAACAATCCCCACAAAAAGTTGGCATGAAAGTACCTCTCAAGATAAGGGCACCACGGTGATTGGCACCATGGTACCTGCTAGCAGTCTAAAAATCTAGTTCCTAGTGGCTGTTGTGCTGGCTGGACTCAGGTGAGTGGCTGACATGGTGGTAAATAATGATTTCATATTGTGCTTTTTCTGACATAAACACATGATGCTGCTGTGCACGGTTTACACAGCTCTTGCCTCTTGGCGCTAGTAGCTGCTGTTCATTTTGGTGTGGTTGATGTGAAACTGAGCTGCTGTCTCGACTGGCTTTTCTGCTCTGAGCTGGTGGCGGACTAACTCCGGTGGTGGCTTTCATTACAATTTCCTCTGGCTTTCTGGAACTCTGCTGGGCTGTATGGAGGTCCAAGTGAGTGCCAGAGGGAACTGTTTACAGGATGTGCGAGACCTGAATATACCTCTCAACTGTCCAGATTTTGACCTCTTTTAGGCCCAGTCCTGATGTCCCAATTCAACTACAGAAAATCCTGATTTCACCAGAGGATGCCATAATAAGAACCAATGAATGCTAGCCACCCATGCCACATGTCTCTGCTATTGAGCTGAGCATTCTCGACTGCACAGGCTGAGCGTGCATGCATCAGGCGTGAGCAAAGCATCAGCCAATTGCGCATTCACTTGCGTGGCTAGATCCATCTGTGTTTTTGACACCCCTGACACTCACAGCCTTGTCATAGTCCCTGTTCACAGTTCCTTCCGTACTCTGTCAGACCTCATACAGCTGAACAGAGTTCCAGAGCACCAGAGAGAAATCCTAACAAAAGCCACCACTGGAACTGGTCTGCCACCAGCTCAGAGCAGAAAAGCCAGCCAAGAGAGCAGTTCAGTTTGATACCGACCACACCAAAATGAACAGCAGCCACTAGCACCAAGAGGCAACAGTTGTGTAAACTGTGCACAGCAGCATCATGTATTTACGTCAGTAAAATCACAATATAAATCATTATTTACCAGCACAACAGCCAGCCACTCACCGAGTCCAGCCAGCACAGCAGCCACTAGGAACTAGATTTTAGACTGCTAGCAGGTGCCATGGTGCCAGTCACCATCTGCCCTTATATTAAGAGATACTTTCATGCCACTTTTGTGGGGTAGGTCTTTTCATATCTGACCCTGACCTTTCATGTGTGAGCTCCCAGTTGATATTTTTCCAGGTATTCAATCAGCTGTTTGGCCACTATTCTTTCCAAAGCTTTTGAGAGTGGAGGGAGGATGGAGATTGGCCGATAGTTCCTGTGCTGAGCACGGTCACCACTCTTATGCACTGCTGTCACTGTTGTAGACTTCCACTTTCTCGGGAATTGTGAGTACCTAAGTGATAAGTTAATTATCTGAGTTGGGGCATAAGGATTTTGTCTAGTGTAAGAGTGACAAACTTGAGATCCAGGGTATCTCTACTAAATCTTGACTTCCCCAATACCATGAGGAGGTATTTCCTGGCTTCAGGGCCGAGATGGCTCTGAAATAGAATGGTGGGTGGGGTGGGAGGGGCTGGACAGCATTCCCAGTGGAATCAATTTTGCTAGTCGGGCAGAAGATGTCGGAAGGAGGACGCTACTCAGATCTGTACATGTGTTATTGAAAGTGTTAGCAATGTCTCTTGGGTCAATGGAAGATTTGGCAATAATGTTAAGCATGGAGGGGGTGGTTTGAAAGCCTTCCCAGTTATGAAAGACCAAGACACTCGGTCATAACATAAATATATTTATTATTAAAAATAGGGTAGCTGGCCTGGTGGCGCAGAGGGTTGAGGCTTACCTCAACCACGCCAGCAACCCGGTTCGGGAACGGACTCAGGTTGCTGGGGTCGGCAGGGAAGGGAGGACCAGCATCCGTAGGACTGCTTTCCTCTCCTGGGTGGGTTTCAGGCCACTTTGTTCTCAGCAGCCCCTCGTGGAGACCGGGAGCACTGCAGAAAGTATCGCAATGTGGGAAGTGCCAGAAAATGGAAAAAATGCTCCGGATTGGCCAGATGATGGCATCTGGTCTACTGGCACCCTCCAGGCTTCCTGCAGGCTAGTCCACCTCAGCAGCGCCCGAGGCTGAAGTAAAAATATAGTGAGCTGGGCCATCCCACTTGTGCCTTCCCCTTGGAGGAGAGGACCCACTCGGTGAGAGGGTAGCACCAAGCTACCTCAGGGGTTAGGCTGCAATATGAGATGAGGGCTCAAAGGGGCTAAATGGAGGAGTGCCTGAGGGAGAGGCGGATCAAGGACATGGTAGGGAGAAAATAGGTAACTCAAAAAAAAAAAATGGCATCCCACGGCAAACAAGTCACCATTCCGCCTACTGGCACTTTTTCAAGATGTCTTGAAAAAGCACTAGTAAAGCGTAGAAACATTGATGTGGTTTGCCATGGGGTGCTACTATTTTTTAATAATAAATACATTTATATTATGACAGGAGTGCCTTGGTCTTTCATACTTGTTTAACCATGAGCCCGCTTTTGTTTGCTTTTGTGCTTCACTGTGTTGTCGGCAGGCTCCAGTTCCTTTCCTTGAGCCGCATGTAGCATGCAGTGGTTAGCATGCCTCTTGTTTTGGCCTTCCCAGTTACATCTTTGAGGTTGCTCCAAACTTATTGCCATCATTCCATGTGAGAGGGTATCTATTTGCTCTGTGGATAGCTCTGGTGCAGTTGTTTCTTGCCTGTTTGTAGCTCTGAAAGTCGGCCTGTTTCCCTGTGGCCCAAGCCCTGTGCCATAGGTGGTCCCTGTTTTTAAGAGCACAATAAGATCTGTGGAGATCCAGGGGTTATAATGGCCTTTAATTTTACATGTTTTGTAAGGAGCGTGTTTGTCACACACAGCATTGAATTGATGTATGAATTGTTCAAGGCAGCATCGACGCTCACTGGTGGAGTAGACCGAGGACCAGTCCAGGTGTTGGAGGTCAGATTTCAGGAGTTCAAGGTGACCCAGGTGAGGACCCTGGTGAAGATTATTCTAGCGGGGGTTGGAGAATTTATTTGCCCAGCAGAATAGGACAGGGAGCAGTCACTTATACCATCTGGAAGTACTGAGGTGTTAGAAATGAGGTCAGAGCGGTTAGAGAGTACCCACTCCAGTAGGGTGCCCGATCCAGTCTTATAGTTCATTCTGTGGGAGACTCGGACAAGCTAGGTGAGGTGAATGGCAGAGATTGCATCATTGAAAGGGCTAGCATCCGGGGAAAGCCAACTGACTTTGAAGGCACCACACTATTACTTCAGAGTTGACTTCAACCACCCAGGCATTGCAGGAGTGAGTCCAGGCCTTCAGTCGTCTGCCTGGGTGAGATATAGACTGACATCACAGTGACGGTTTTATTTGTGCACATAGAAGCATTTTAATGATAAGTGTTTGAACACTGCAGGAGGTAGTGGCAGCAGTAGGATGAGGCCCTGAAGGCTATCTCTAAGATAAATTGCACATCATCCTCCTCTTTTGATAGGTGATCCTACCTGAAGACCAAATAACCCAAAATAGAGATGGACGTGTCAGGTATTTTGGGGAGAGCCATGTTTCAACAGTAGAAAGGGTATCAGGATTGTGTTGGGGATCCAGACCTTCAGATTGTCAAGTTTGGAAGAAGGCTACAAATGTTGAGGGACACAACTGTGAGCATCCATTCTTTCCTTGGAGGTATAAACTTTGAGGTGGCCCTGGTTGGGGTGGATATTACCTGCAAGTAGTAATAGCGATAGTGTTATCCTACACAGGTGTTCCTTTAGTTTTTATTAGGATGCCACAGCCTTTGCTGGTTGCATCGTGAATTCGCGTTTTCCTGAACAAAGAGAATCCTTGAGAGGATCGAGAGTGTGGGCAACCAGCTGGGGTGGTGGACAACTGGACACTTGTATAAGGGTGGGGACATGTCCCAGAGTTTGTTACTGTCGGTAAGGTTGAGGCAAAGTGGGGATGTAGAATCCATACAAACATAGGCGTTTCCATCCAAGATTGAGAGGACTGATGCAAGTATCTAAGCATGATCTTCCTGCAGGAAGTGACAAACTTCATTAACAATATGGCATTGGACTCACCCAGTTTGATGGTTCTGGGCAACTTCAATGCTTGGGTCGACAACTCTAGTCTTTTTGGTCAACACTTGCTCCAGCTGATATCGCTGCTTTTATACAGATTGTTTCTTCAGCTACTCATAACCATGGTCACTCTTGATTTGGTTTTCCTCCTGGAGATTGAGGCCTCTGATTTGGTGGTGGAACCTGTCAGTTGGTCTGATCATTACACAGTGGTCTTCAACTTTTGTACTCTGCTTCGTAGGTCTGCCCCTGTGGAGAGGGTTTGTTACTGCCCTTTCGGGATGTGGGCCCTGAAGACCTGATGGTGGTGATGAACCTCTCAGAGTTTCCTGTTGCCAGCATGAGTCCCGAGCTGATGGTTCTGGCTTATAATCAGGCCATTTCCTTGGCTCTAGACTCAATAGCTCCTGTCCGTGTTCATCCCTCCTCTCTGCCCTCGGCCCTTTGGTTTGATGGGTCCTTGAAGGAGTATGGAGTGGGACGACGGTTAGAGGCCGCTGGTGAAATCTGCCTAGAAGCCGACCACCATAGTTTAGAGGGGCATTATCAGCTCTACTCAATCAGAGATCTCCCACAAGAAGGCAGAGTTCCTGTCCAGGGAGATCGTTGTCACTCAGAATTGACCAGCTCAGCTTTTCAGAACTGTGGGCAGGTTGTGCAATCCAGCCTGTCTACAGCTCAGTCGAGCTTTTTCACAAAAGGAGTGAGTGTGATGAGATCACGCAATTCTTTGCGAATAAGGTAGCCGGCATCAGATCGGTGATCTGCCTGACCCACTGTATGGGGATGCAGTTAGTCGGCATCTGGTCGCGGTACCCAGAGTCTCCTGGAGTACCTTTGACCTGCCAAGTTTGAGGATGTTATGTGGATTGTCCAGAGGATGAGCCCTACATGCTGTAGTTTAGATCCAGAGCCAACTTCCTGATTTTGGGTTGTGTTGAGATTGTGAGTCTGCTTAGCTCAAACTATCTGGTGCTCCTTAGAATTGGGTGAGTTCCCAAGCTCCCTGAAGGAGGCGGTGGTGACTCCTTCTGAAGAAAGCTTCTTCGGACCCAGATATTTTTGCTAACTACAGACCTATCTCTAACCTTCCTTTCATTGGGAAGGTTATTGAGAAGGTAGTGCAAACTAGTTGGAGGACCATTTGACCATCCATAATATCTACGAACCTCTCCAGTCTGGTTTTCGTAAGAGGCATAAGTACTGAGACTGCTCTGGTTCGTGCTCAATGATCTTCTGATGCCGAGATCGGAGGAACCGCTCTATTCTGGTTCTCCTTGATCTCTCTTCAGCCTTCGACACTGTAGACCATGGAGTCTTGCTTGAGCGCCAGAGGTCCATCTGTGGACTGTCTGGTACAGTATTCAGATGGTTTACATCTTTCCTATCTGGGAGAATGCAGAGAGTTGTGTCAGGATTTTTCCTCTGACCCTTTCTCTCTCTCTGCCCTGTGGGGTTCCTCAGGGCTTGGTGCTTCCCATGTTGTCTGAAGTGTATATGCTGCCCCTCGGATACATTGTAAGATGGTATGGGCCAAGGTTTCACTGCTATACTGATGATACCCAGCTCTGCCTCATCTTCGCTTCACAACCAGGCTAGTGCTTCTCGGTATTTAATAGCTGCCCTCGCTGAAATCCATGATTGGATGAATTGAGCTGGATAAAGCTGAATGCAGGCAAGACCGAGGTTATGGTTGGTTGTGGACCCAGGTTGCAGGATAGAGGGTTAGGGATTGGTCAGCCTCTGGTTTATTTCTGGGGTGATCAGATCCTTACCCTGAATGGGTGCGTAACCTGGAGTGGTACTGACGACGGGCTGACCCTTCTCTATCAGGTGTCTCAGTCGAAAAGTCTGCATTTTACCATCTCAGGAACACTGCCAGGGTGAAACACTTTGTTCCATCCAGCGATTTACCTGTGTTGGTCCATGCCTTCTTGACCTCTCACCTTGACTATTGCAACCCCCTGTACCTGGGCTTCCTGGGATTGATATCCGCTGCTTGCAGCTACTGCAGAACGCTACTGCTAGGTTGTTCCCACCCCTCACCCCACCCACCCACTCACTCACCTCTCACCCCACCCACCACTGGAAATAGTTCCTTTATACCTGGGGTCTTACATCATTTCCTCAAGAGTGCAAGGTATATCACTGTCATATCCTCTCTAGCACACTTCACTGACAATATAAGCATACACATTGTATAATATATATATTTCTGTATAACAAACCAATCACACACACACACACACACACGCACACACACACACACCAACAACAACAAAAAAGTAGATAAACATGTGGGGAGAAGGCATGTAATGGCTGTGAGGAGCAGTCTTCCGAGAGTCTTCTGGAGGCTGAGATGCTGCCCTATTTGCAGACAACTCTCTGCCCTGAGGGAGGAAGTTGCCCATCTTCAGGCCACACTGGACAGTAGTAAGGGAACCTTCCCCAGGGCCACACTGGACAGTAGGAAGGAACATCCCCATCCAGGGAGCACCAGAGCCACCACCACTACCTCAGAGGTTGTAAAGAAAGCACAGCAGTTGGACCACAGTGGGCTCAGGGAGGGTGAGGATGGTGGAACAGAGGCACACCCAGTCAGTCAGTTGTTCCACTCCACAATCCATACATCCATTCTAGGAGCATAGCTCCCCATGGATGCACCTGCAGAGGAGACGAAGGAGGCCAAGGACAACTGTCACAAGGGAGGCCCACAGGAAGGAGGCAGAGGACACCACAGGGAAAGGAAGCAGCTCCTGGTGGGGGACCCAATTATTAAGGAGATAGAACTGGGGGAGCAGGGAAAATCAGCAAGGTGCCTGCCTGGTGCCATGGCTTGAGGGACAGGAAGCGATCCTCAGGATCACGAGAACAGCTGCACGGGAGTCTGAGCTGGACATCATTGTCCACCTAGGGACACATGACTAGCTCATCATGAGATCAGAGCAGTGCAGGAGGACTTTCTAGAGTTGGGAGGGGCCTAAGACAAGTAGCACACAGTATCCTTCTCAGAGGTGCTGCCTGTCTATGGCATGGGGAGGCGAGGGTACTTTGCACCATGCAGTTTAATGAATGGTTGAAAAATGGTGTGGAGCACAGGGGTTTGGCTTCATTGGGGACTGAGTTCCACCTGGAGGGACACCAGCCTATACTGGCAGGATGGTCTGCATCTGTCCAGGAAGGGAACAAGTATTTTGAGCAATTGGTTTAAATGCTTCATTGGCAAGCTTTTAAACTAGTCAAAGGGGAGGCACAGATAAGCAGCAGGAAAATCCCAGCCTCTCCCTACAAAATAGGGTACTAAATGAGAAAAGACTGAGGTAAAAGGTCAGTGGGGATGCTGCAACAGAAGGTAAAGCCATCAAAAATGGAGAGCAATGAGTACCAATGCCCGTAGTCTGGGTAACAAGCTTCCTGAATTAGTGGCCTTGATGGAGGAGGAACATCTGGATATCGTGGCAGTCACAGAAACATGGTATGCATAAAACCATGACTGGGACGTAAACATACCAGGATACACTATCTACAAGAGGGACATGGAGGGTAAAAGAGGAGGAGGAGTAGCTCTTACATAAGGGAAGGAATCAAAGCAACAGAACAAAAGGGTAAGCAGGAGGAGAAGAAGCACTGTGGGTAAATTTGGAGACAGGCAATGGCACCACAATCCGCACAGGGGTTAGACAGACCCTCTTCTCAGGGAGGAAATGGACAAGGAAATGATAGAAAGTATACTTAGAATGGCAGAAAAAGGGAGATATTGCTGATGGGTGATCTGAATATGCCAGATGGTAACTGGAGTGCAGTTGCAGCAGCCATTTCTAAGAGGGGCTATTCTAGATGCCCTACAAGGGGCATGCCTTAGACAACTAGTATTGGAGCCCACTGAGAGGGAGCAATCTTAGACCTGGTTCTCTCAAATGGAGATGGAGAGAGGATCATGATGTAGAAGTGGGTGGCCATCTGGGAACTAGCGCACCATCAACAGTATGGTTAACAATAAACAATAGAGTCAAGCTTCATACAAAGGCAAAAGTATCAGACTTTAGAGGGCTGACTTTGCCAAAATGGGTGAGTGCCTAGGAATGCACTAGCAAATGGGCAGGAAGGAGGGGTGAAGAACAATGGGGATTAATAAAACTGCCACCACAGAGGTAACGAGCCTTCGGTGAAGCAAATAAACAAAACAAACGATGTAAGAAACCACTATGGTTCTCAAAGGAAGTGGCACTGAAGGTTCAAGAGAAAAGAAAGCATTCAGGAAGTACAAGGAATCACAGAAGGAGCAGGACAGAGAATTGTATCAGTTAAAGCAAAAGGAAGCTGGGAAGGCAGTCAGAACAGCAAAGGCCCGAACTGAGGAAAAGATAGCCAACTCAGTTAAGAAGGGGATAAACCTTTATAGGTACATCAGGAGCCAAGGAGGACCAAGGGCGGATAGTGAGGCTTAATAAAGGCGAGGGAGGGTGGGCAGAGGGAGACTGTGAAAAGGCAGAGATACTAAACAAATATTTTTGCTCAGTATTTACAAATGAAGAGGGGAGGTACCTAAAACAAACAGTAGAAGCACTCTGGATACAGAAATTGATACCAGCCCATTTACAGAAGAAAGGGTTCTGAAAGAACTCTTAAAACTGAAGGTGGAAAAGCAATGGGCCTGATGGGATTCATCCCAGAATTCTAAAAAGAACTAAGGTAGAACTAGTGACACCACTGACTACCCTCTTAACAAATTATGGGAGGATGGGTGGTACCCGAGGACTGGAGGAGGGCAGATGTGATTCCTTTCACAAAAGTGGGAGCAAGGCAGAAGCAGGAAACTACAGACCTGTTAGTTTAACCTCAGTGATAGGGAAAATTATGGAATCACTCTGAAGGAAAGAATTGTCGAGCATCTAGAGGCCAGAGGGCATGGGACCCAAGGCAGCATGGAATCACAGCGGAAGGTCATGCCAGACTGAATCTGATAGATTTCTTTGACTGGGTGACCAAAGTAGTAGATCAGGAAGGGGCTGTGGACATGGCCTACCTAGACTTTAGCAAGCCATTTGACACAGTCCCACACAAAAGATTAATATACAAGTTAGCCAGCCTGGGAGTGGGTCCCAAGATGACAGCCTGGGTAAAGAATTGGCTGGAGAATAGGACACAGAGAGTAATAGTAAATGGAGTTCACTCTGAAGAAAGGGGGTTACTAGTGGGTACTGCAGGGTTCAGTATTAGACTGGTCCTCTTCAATGTCTTTATGTTACATTGCAGAGGGACTGAAGGAAAGTATGTCTTTGCAGATGACACAAAGATCTGCAACAGAGTTGATGCACAAGGTGGGGTGGAAAGGATGAGAAGGACTTGGCAAGGTTAGAGGAATGGTCAAATGTATGGCAGCTTAGATTCAATGCTAAGAAGTGCAAGTTATTCAATATATCAGTTGGGGGTAAGGATATAGCATGCACCAAGCAGGAAAGGGATCTTGGGGTTGTCATCTCTGATGACCTCAAGGTCAGGAAACAGTGTGACAAGGCATCAGGTAAAGCAAATAGGATGCTGGGATGTATAGGCAGGGGCATCACCAGCAGGAAAAGGGAGGTCATAATTCCGCCATACAAGACACTAGTGAGGCCCCACCTGAGTACAGTGTACAGTTCTGGAGACCATACCTACGTAAGGACATAGACAGGGTAGAGAAGGTTCAGAGGAGGGCAACAAAGATGGTGCATGGGTTGCATCACAAGTCCTATGAAGACAGGTTGAAGGAACTGAACATGTACTCCTGGAGGAGAGGAGGGAGAGGGATATGATAGAGACATACAAGTATCTTACAGGGAGGAACAGGGTGCAGGAAAACACTATTTTTGCGTTAAAAATATGTTTCAGGACTAGAGGGCATGGATGAAGTTGGAGGGAGGACTTATCTAGAGGAAACATGAGAAAGAATTTCTTCACAGAACGGGTGGTGGACAAGTGGAACACCCTGCCAGAGGAAGTGGTGGGGCTGAAACAATCACGGATTTAAGAATGCATGGGATAGACATAAAGGAATTCTAGAGGTCAGGGTAAGGGAAATAGACTTCTAGGAAAACAAACTGAACTTACAAGCTCAAATGGGCAGACTAGGTGGGCCATAGGCCCTTATCTGCCGACACTGTCTATGTATCTATGTATCTATGTAAGGTAATGCACCAGGGAAACAAAACCCAGGGAAGAGTACACAATGGGGGGTAAGATGCTAACAACAACAAAATGGAAAGGGACCTGGGGGTAGTTATATCAGATGACCTAAAGGTGGCAAGCAATGTAAGAGGGCAGCAAGGAGGGTTGGGGGATACTGGGATGCATAGGAGAGGCATCACCAGTAGAAAACAGGAAGTTATTATCCCTCTGTACAGACAGCTGATCAGACCCCATCTGAGTACTGCGCAGTTCTGAAGACCCAATCTCCGCAAAGACATAGACAGGATGGAAGCTGTCCAGAGGAGGCACTAAATGGTGCAGGGTCTGCACCAGAAGACATATGAAGAGAGACTAAAGGAGCTTAACATGAATAGCCTCGGAGGAAAGGAGGAGGGGGACATGATAGAAACTTTCAAGAACCTCAAGGGAATCAACAAAGTCCAAGAGGGTAGCATCTTTCAAAAAAAGAGGTGTGCAAGAACAAGGGGCACAATTTGAAGATGGGGCTCAGAGGTAATTTAAGGACGTATTTTTTCACAGAGAGGTTGTGGATGCATGGAGCGGCCTTCCGAGGAGGTTGTGGAGTCAAAAACAGTGGTGGAATTCAAGCATGCATGGGACAGTCATAAGACCATTTTAGGGGTGGGGGTAGGAAGAAGTAGGCTGCTGGTTAACTAGGATCTGCAGCTTATCCAGTAGGTAGGTAGAAATGGGAAGACTGGGTGGGCCAAAGCGGTCCTTATCTGCCATCAAATTCTATGTTTCTATGTATTTGACAGGGGGTGTCTAAAGAGGTCACACAGTACCCTGTACTGCGCGATCTGCACTGGCTGCCCGATACAGTGGCGGATCACCTTCAAAGTTGGTCTTTTGATCTACAAAGACCTGTAATGACTTGGTCCCAATCATTTGAAAGAGCTTTTGATTACTTGAAAGAGCTTTGATTCCCTACAGCCCTGTACGACAGCTCCATTTGGCTTACTGAGGGTTATTTTAACATCTTCTGGGGCTCTGGCTTTTATGTTTATAGCCCCAACCTCTGGAATTCTCTGGGGTATTCTCTAGGGTATCACAAGTCGTAAGTGAGGGAGTGTAATCCTCTTTCAAGACACTGGTTAGGCCCCATCTGGAGTACTGCGCAGCAGCACTGGAGGCCACACCTTCACAAGGACATTAACCAAATTGAGGCTGTCCAGAGAAGGGCAACAAAATGGTGCAGGGACTGCATCAGAAGACATATGAGGACAGATTAACGGAGCTCAATATGTATACCCTTGAGCAAAGGAGGGAGAGGAGGTGATATGATCGAAACATTCAAACACCTTAAGGGCATTAACAAGGTGAAAGAGTCTAACATGTTTAAATATAAGAAAATAGCAGGACAAGAGGACACAGCATGAGATTAGAGGGAGGCCGATTAAGGGGAATGTGAGAAATTCTTTTCACAGAAAGAGTGGTGGATGCATGGAATGGCCCACCTCAGGAAGTGGTGGCTATGAATACAGTGCAGGGCTTCAAACAGGCATGGGATAGGCATAAGGAGCAATACAGATGAGTATGAATAGATAGGCCACTGACAGAGCAAAGGCCATGGCACATTCGTAAGGTAGAAAAAGAAATGGGCAGACTGGATGGGCCTTGTGGTCCTTACCTGCCGTCAACCTCTATGTTTCTATGCCCCATCAGCTTTGGGAATGCACGATGGTGGGGAGTTTTAAGTGGAACTTAAGACCCGTCTGTGGAGACCAGCTTTTGTGGGTTGATGTTTGTACCATCATGATTTTATATATGTATTTATTTCTGTGATTTTATTGTTCAATCTGTACAGTGCCTTGGTGCTTGAAAGGCGCTTAATAAAGTTATTATTATTATTATTATTATTATTATGAATAGTGTTGGAAGAGTAAGGATTATTCGCCTATAGGCAGTAGTACAACAGTACAGACCCCCATATTACAAGAAGATTGTGGGTGTAACCGGGTCAGGGTAATGAAAGGGAGTAGGAGCAGGGAGGGTAAAGGTCGAGAATGGGCAAGCACGTAGCTGAAGTATAAAAACTGGATGTCACTAAGCACAAGGAGGGTAAAAGCACAGCGGGGTCGGCCCCATGGTGTGGAGAATAGGAGGTACAGTACTGGAAGGAGTAGCCCTAAAGAGTCACGTAGAAGGAGGCCAAGGATGAAAGAATTGAGTGTAGCCCTTTATTATAACTTGTGTTATTAATTTGTTAATTATCTTATGAAGTCCAAAGACAAAAGGCTATCTGTCTTTACTAGAAATGTGAAAACCAGTGACTGTTTTTTTTATTTTATTTTTTAGTCTTTGGGGACCGTGTGCAAAAGATATTGGTTATAAATTGTCCCACACACATGCACACCACACGGACAGGCACTGGGCCACAGCAGCATGTCTCTCCAAGCCACCTGCAAAGCAGACATAGACATAGGCAGGTATGTCAAAAATTAGATACACTAAAGAACTGAACTACGTACTCACCCTTAAATAATTAAACTATCCACTATTTATTCCTTATAAAAGTTAATTCACATGTACTTAAATCACTTCCAGTCCATAAGAATATCAACGCTTCGGTAAACCCTTCTTCAGAAAAGACCGTTTTTGTATTTTTATTATTCTTTTCTCTGATGCAATACATAGATACATAGACAGTGTCGCAGATAAGAGCCTATGGCCCACCCAGTCTGCCCATTTGAGCTTATAATTTCAATTTGTTTTCCTAGAAGTCTGTTTCCCTTACCCTGACCTCTAGAATTCCTTTATGTCTATCCATGCATTCTTAAATCCGTGATTGTTTCAGCCCCCACCACTTCCTCTGGCAGGGTGTTCCACTTGTTCCACCACCCATTCTGTGAAGAAATTCTTTCTCATGTTTCCTCTGAATCGTCCTCCCTCCAACTTCATCCCATGCCTTCTAGTCCTGGAACATCTTTTTCGCTAAAAATAGTGTTTTCCTGCACTCTGTTTCTCCCTGTAAGATACTTGTATGTCTCTATCATATCCCTCTCTCCTCCTCTCCTCCAGGAGTACATGTTCAGTTCCTTCAACCTGTCTTCATAGGACTTGTGATGCAATCCATGCACCATCTTTGTTGCCCTCCTCTGAACCTTCTCTACCCTGTCTATGTCCTTACGTAGGTATGGTCTCCAGAACTGTACACTGTACTCCAGGTGGGGCCTCACTAGTGTCTTGTATATGAATTATGACCTCCCTTTTCCTGCTGGTGATGCCCCTGCCTATACATCCCAGCATCCCATTTGCTTTACCTGATGCCTTGTCACACTGTTTCCCTACCTTGAGGTCATCAGAGATGACAACCCCAAGATCCCTTTCCTGCTTGGTGCATGCTATATCCTCACCCCCAACTCATATATTGTGCCAGGGTTTTGTGCCCATATGCATTATCTTGCACTTCTTTGCATTGAATTTCAACTACCAAACCCTTGACCATTCTTCAAGTTTCTGCAGGTCCCTTCTCATTCTGTCTACACCCGCTGGTGTGTCTACTCTGTTACAGAGCTTTGTGTCATCAGCGTAACAGTGAAATTCTGCCTTCTAGATCCTGCGCAATGTCACTGATGAAGATGTTGAATAGGACCGGTCCCAGCACTGATCCCTGTGGTACCCACTGGTCACTCTTCCCTCTGTGGAGTGACAGCCATTTACCACCACCCTCTGTGTCCTGCCACCCAGCCAGTTACCTACCCACCACACTACTGTCCTGCCCACACCCATATTCCCCAGTTTGTGTAATAGTCTTCTATGTGGCACAGTGTCAAAGGCCTTGCTGAAGTCCAGATAGGCCATGTCCACTGCCCTCCCTGATCCACCTCCCTAGTCACCCAGTCAAAAATTCAATGAGATTGATCTGACATGACCTCCCCTGGTGAAACCATGCTGCCTTGGGTCCTGTAGTCCATTGACAACCAGATGTTCCACCAATCTCTCCTTCAGAAGTGCTTCCATGATCTTTCCCACTACCGAGGGAGGCTGACTGGTCTGTAGTTCCCTGCTTCCTCTTTGTTCCCGCTTTTGTATAAGGGGACTACATCTGCTGTTCTCCAGTCTTTGGGTACCTCCCTGTTTCCAGTGATTGGCTAAACAGGATAGCCAGAGGTTCAGCCACCACCTCTCTTAGTTCTTTAAGGACCCTGGGGTGCACCCCATCTGGCCCCATTGCTTTGTCAACTCTTATTACTTCCAGTTCCTTCAGGACCCTTTCTCGTGTAAAGGGACTTGTGTCCATTTCTGCACCATTCTCACCCCTTGTACTCCCTTCAGACCCATTACCCCTCTTCCTCAGTAAAGACTGAGCAGAAATACCTGTTCAATATGTCAGCTTTACTGTTGTCATCCTCCACGCGACTCCCATCCTCCCTTCAGTCTCACTATCCCTCCCTTTGTCTTTCTTTTTCACTTATGTACCTGTAAAAGGTTTTGTCCCCTTTAACCACTGATTTTGCAATGTGTTCTTCTGTCTGAGCTTTGGCTTCCTTACTGACTTCCCTGCCTCCCTTTGTTTCTCCTGGTACTTCTCCCTATCCCCTTCTGCCTGTGTCTTTTTGTATTGCCGAATGCTATCTTTTGGCTTTCACTTTCTTTGCTACCTCTTTGAAAACCATAATGGTCTCCTCTTCCTTTTCCTCTTGCTAACCTGCTTAATGCATAATTCTGTTGTTCTTATAATCCCCATTTTAAATACTGCCCACTGTTCCTCAACCCCTGATTCCTGTCCCATTCCCTTAATGCCTCTTTCAAGTATTTCCCCATTTTCCCAAAGTCTGCCCCCTAAAATCCAGGATATGTGTTTTGTGTGGTTTGGTTCTGCTCTTTCTGTGATTTCAAACCACAATGACTGGTGGTTACTGTTACCCAGGTGCTCCCCACTGTTACCCCCATCACACTGTCCCGTTTGTGAGCAGAAGGTCCAGTATTGCCTTCTGCGGAGTTGGTTCCATGACCAGTTGCTTGAGAAGGCACCCTGAAGGGAGTCCAGGATAAATCTGCTCTAGTTGATGCTGTTGCTGGGATGCTCCAATCCCGTCTGGAATATTGAAGTCTCCAACCAGTAGTACCTCACCCTTGTCTGCCATCCTTTGGATGGCTAGCATCAACTCCCTATCTGTTTCTTCCTCCTGGGCTGGTGGTCTATAGACCACACCCTGCCAGGATGGCTGGCCCCATTTTCCTTTCTAGCTTAACCCACAGTATCTCTCCCCATTTTGTTCCTCCTGGATCTCTGTGGCCCTTATGTCATTTTCACATACAGTGCCACTCCTCCTCCTTCCTGCTCTGTCTCTTCTGAATATGTTGTAGCCAGGTATGGCCATCTCCCAGTCATGGTTATCATTACACCAGGTTACAGTGATGGCCACAATGTCCAGGTCTGACTGTACCATGACAGCCTCCAGATCTTCCATCTTGTTGCTAAGGCTCCTGGCATTTGCACACATGGCTTTCATGATTTGACCTCCTAGTCTGCTTCACTGTTCTCCAGCCCCTTCCTTGGTTGTCATTTATCCTGGTTCTCCTTGCTGTCTGCCCTTCTGCTGAATTTTGCCTTTTCTGCTTATCCACCTTTTGGACACTAATCTCCATCTTTTTGCACACCGCTTTGCAGAGATAGCCACTCCTCTGGTTCACTGGTTCCACTGCTAGCTGTGGGGGGTGAGCAGTAGGTACCCTCCTTGCTGGCCTGCCACCCCTTTGCTAGTTTAAATGCTTGTCAATGTAGCATTTAAACTTATCATTGAGAATTGGATTCCCCTCCAGGATGGATGCAGGCCGTCAGGCTTGAACAAACCTCCATCCCTCCAGGTGGGTCCCCAGTCACCAATGAATCCAAACCCTTCCTCACAGCACCAGTTCTTCAACCATGAGTTAAAGTTCCTGGTGCATGCACTCTGCTCTCCCTTGCCTCTCACAGGTAGTACTTCTGAGAAAGTGACAGAAGTAGCTACTTGCTTGAGACCCTCCCAGTTTCCTAAACTCTTCCTGAACTTCCTTTGGCTCCCCATTTGCCAAGTCATTAGTACCTAGGTGGATAATGACATCCAGCTCACCCTCCGTCTTGCCTTCCCAGTGATCCCCAGTATCTTCCTTCCATCCCTCCATGCCGTGGCACCTGGAAGGCACCTCACCTCCTGTCCTCTCCCTCCTGTGTTCCTAGCTGGATCCCTCTTACGATGGAGTCCCCACCAGGATTCGCTTCCTCCTCCTCCTCTGGGGTCCACTGCTTTCCCCACTGAGGTCACCTCCTTGGCTAACCTCCACATCCTTTCCTTCCACTTCTCTGGGTACCTCTATTTGGTTGTCCTCATTTGCCAGTGTGGCATATGAGTTCTTGAGAAGGAATAGGATCTGGGATGTGCCTCTGCCTGACTGCTCTAACCCTCCTGAGCCCTGTCATTCAAGTGCTCCTCGTTCTCGGCATCCTTTGAGGCAGTTGCATTGGACTGGGTGGTCCCTGGATAGGGGTGATGGTACTCCTGACCCAGTTTACTTCCGCTCTGAGTCTGGTTATCTCATCCCGCAGTCCAGAGATGCATGCAGATAGGGCAGCACCTCAGTGTCAGAAGGTCTGCCTGAATGGCTACCACAGCCACTGCATTGCACCACTCCCACATTATACTGCAATTCCACAACTTGTCTGCTACTGAAACTCTCTTAGATCTCTTTTTATTAATTTACAGTACTAAAAATCCTGTAACTGATCCTCAGATATTTTTTTTTTAAGGAAAAGAAACCAATAAATAAATAAATGAGTCGAAACACTTGTCGTGCTGAGGGTGGGCTTCCCCTTAGGCCCTCCTACTTCACACCTCTTACTATACCCTGTGTTTAGCTCCTGTCAATCAGATTTATCAGGGCATATAATTAAGAGTTGGGGAAGGGGAGGGCGAAAATTTGCAGCAATTAAAGACAGCACAGAATTACACCACCACTATGTTTTAAATTTACAACAGCCCAAAACAATTATAAGTAAAGACAACAAAGAAAGAAAGTATAGTGTCACTACAAGCCCACAATCTAAGTTTAAAAGAAAATACCAATTACCAGTTACTCTAAAGCACTGAATTGAATATGTTTCCTTCCTTCTCCTTCTGACTTCTTCTGAGAAAATCAACCTCTGTTTGCTACTCTAACTCTGACTAAGCCCCACCTCCAGTTATCACGTAGCTGAGGTCAGAGGCCAGACAATTAACACCCTTCACCCAGCTACAGGACAGTCAGACAAGCCAAGATAAAATTTGCAGCAATTAAAGACAGCACAGAATTACACCACCACTATGTTTTAAATTTTCAACAGCCCAAAACAATTATAAGTAAAGACAACAAAGAAAGAAAGTATAGTGTCACTACAAGCCCACAATCTAAGTTTATATATGTTTAAACATTCATTGTTTGACTCCCACCAGAGGACACAATCTTATTTCTCAATTTTCTTATTCCAACACTTCTGGCTATTAAGCTCCTGCAGCAGATGGCTTGAAACAGTGCATCTTATTTTCTCTAAATCGTGTTGATGCCATTTCAAGCCATCATAACATTCGTAGCGTTTGGGTCATTGGATATTAACTTGTGTCCGTTCAGGTAACTGAGTAAGGCACAGTAGGCAGAAGTGCCTGTTTTCAGGGGTGACCTGGGAGCACTTGGCGTTAAGTGACTTGCTCAGAGTCACACAGTATACAAGTGGAGGTTGTGAGAATCAAACCTAGGTCTAGTCTGCTGGGTGTACCAAGCTCTTTCACAGCTCGTTACTCTAACCTCTAGGCTATACTGCCAGCAAAGAAAGAGGGCCTTTTGTCTTTGGACTTCATAACCTTAGCAAGTGGCCCTCTGCAATATAATCCACAACACAAAACCTGCACAAAATGAATTGTCTGAGCTCAGCATTCAGAAGTTCTAAGTGTAGAGTAATTTGATAAATTGATAACTTCTGAAGTCATGGCCCAGGCAACTGTAATTGCTTGCAGTATAACCTAGAGGTTAGAGTAATAAGCTGTGAATGAGCTTGGTGCAGTACATCCAACAGACCTGGGGTCTGACTCACAAGCCTACCACTTACATACGGTTTGACTTTGATCAAGTTACTTAACCTCCCAGTGCTTCTGGGTCACCCTGAAAACAACCCCTTGTGCCTAGTGGGCCAACCCTGGTTACCAAAGAATAAAATAAAAAATATTTTTAAAATCCGAAAATTGCTTAACACTGTAAGAAGAAAGCTTCTTTGCAAATGCCACCACACCATGTGCTGGGGGTTTCAAATGCCAGCAAGCACAGACAATTTGAAAATGTGGTATGGCCACAAGTATAAATACAAACATACACACACACAAACACACACCACCCTGTTAAGCAACATCAACCAAATATTACCCTTCCACGTGCTCACCTCCACAAGCACATGCCCGGCTCTCTATTCAGTAAGTTCCCCTTTCAGCATTCAGCTCAGCAAAGCCACGCAAATCACCAGCTTCCCACCAGGTGCCCCCACCCACACTGTGAGCTCCCTTTCTCATGACCTGCTACTTGCACAGCCATGGCCAGGCCAGCTCCCCCACACACACACACACGGTCA
Source organism: Neoceratodus forsteri (assembly GCA_016271365.2). Classification (NCBI taxonomy): domain Eukaryota; kingdom Metazoa; phylum Chordata; order Ceratodontiformes; family Ceratodontidae; genus Neoceratodus; species Neoceratodus forsteri. Next base: position 35,453,530 of record CM057458.1, read on the forward strand.
ACAAACACACACACACACACACGCTGCTCCTGCACCCAGTGCAACATAGTACTACATGCAACCAGCGATCTACTTTCATAAGTTTTACCCTGCATACTAAGCTGCCCTGCAGCCTCTCAACCCACTGCCCACATGAAAAATAAATAAATACGCCTAAGTGAAATCAAGTGGGAGACAGCATCCCATTCACTGTCGACACCCTGCCAGTGTTCATTCCAGAATGGAAGTGGTCATTTGGACCACTGAGTTCTCGAAAAGGTAGGTCATTTATACAAAGTGTGGATCACTTAAGTAATTTAAATTGAAGCGGTGGGCATGGACGACATCCATTATTTTAATTTAGATTCCTCAGTGGGCCATATTTTACATATAGCACAATTTGCATTTCAATTTTGTGGGCTTTATTTTGACTACTGTCAATTGTTCATTGATGTAACATAAGTGTTTTGCCTTCCACTCATTTATTTAAAATGAAATAAACATTTATCTTTCATCCAGTAACTGCAGTCTCATGTAGTTTGTAAAACAGTTTGACAGTCATCTCAGCATCTTTTTATTGTAATCGAGTGATTAGTGGTTGCTTTGTACACTTCGTTTTCTGCTGGACTCATGCTACATTAGGACACCTGTCAGAAGGTTCCCCAGGCTGCTACCACTTGTTCATGTTCTGAATGTGGTAGCACACTCCAGCCAGCTGACTGCAGGCATGGCTTTATGATCCACTGAAGGGAAAACAGTAGAGAGCGTGCTCATGTGACGTGCCATTGGTGCAGTCTCACAGCCTGGAATGGACACCGTGATGCAATTCCAAAATGTAATGCAACTTGCCCAGTGCACACCACCAGTAGACCAGCTCTCCCACCCACTGGCCAGTCCCCACAACATGGTCAGCTCCCACATTGGCTATCCAGTCCCCATGACTAGTTCCTTTAAACAATACAACCAGCTCCCTCCACCAACATAGCCAGCTCCACAGTCCAACAATCTTTGAATTCCCAGCTCAGCTCCCGACATGCACAATCAGCTCGCCCGCGCACTAAATCAGCTCACCCTAGCATGCACAATCAGCTCCCCCACAAACACAGCTCCTCACTAACACAGTCAGCTCCCAATTTGACATGCACAGCTTCCAGCACCACAGTCAGACCGCACTTCCCCAATACACACATATATATCCACGGCCAGCTCTTCCAATACACACAGCCAGCTCAGCCTCTGGACATCAGCTCCCCCAGACACATGGCCAGTTCTGCTCCCACCCACCTCCACATATTTGGTCCCCCCACACACACTCCAGGCAGCTCCTCTACACACATGGGCAGCTCCCACCCCCACCAACACATGTATGGCTAGCTCCACCCCTCCATACACATGGCCAGCTCCCTCCACACACACACACACACACACACACACACACACACACACACACATAGCCAGCTCCCTCCACACAACTGCCAGCTCCCAGCTCAATCTGATTCACACACATGCCAACTCACCTCCACACACACACGGCCAGTTCCCCACCCACTGACACATCTAGCTCCCCCTACACACACGGCTATCCCCTCCCAACACCCTCACCCCATACAAACATACACCAGCAGCTCAACCTCAACACACAGACAGCCATTGTCAGCCCCAGCCCACCTCCACACACACACACACACAGAGCCATGGCACAGCCACCCCACTCCCACACATTCTCTGCCAGCTCCCACCCTCACACAGTCTGCACAGTTGTCACCTGGATACATCAGCTACCTTGAAGATCCCCCAACATACTTAGCTCCCCCATCCCACAGCCAGCTCCCAAGCAACCCGGCCTGCTACAAACCAACACAAACAGTCACTACATTTTCCGATCTGGCCATGAATCTATAGTCTCTCTCTCAATGCAGAATAAAACCATGCGAATGTTTGCTTTTGGCATTGGCATTGCTAGTGCAGGAGTTAGACAGATGCATAATAGGAATAGGCAGTATTGAACTAAGTCAGCCCCTATCCCCACCATGCCAGAGACTGAAAGGCACTGGAGGGGTGCCTTTGGGTCATCGGCCATAAGGCTTATGCCATTCCACCTCACCCCACCCTGCAGACACAGACAGGGTGTCGTGGTGTGCTGGGATCTTCAGCCCTTATGCTCAACCCATTTCATAAGGAAATATGCTGAGATGGGTGCAGTATAAGAGAATGGAGTGAACTTTAGGGCAAGAGACCCCAAGGCACACCTTGATGCCTGTCAGTGGCTGTAGGGTGGGGTAGAATGCCGTGAGCATTACGGTCGATGAACCCAAGTCACACCCTGACGCCAGTCAGTCTCTACAGGGTGGCGTTATGGTTAGTATTTTCACTCCAGATTTTTAAATGGGCTTTTGGGACCCCACCTCATGAACAATGGCATTATCATTTCATTACTCAATCCTGAAAGGTGATTTGCATAGCAGCTACATTTGGTGCCACAGGTGCAAAACACATTTTGGGCAGGATATGAAAATGACAGCTGTACTGTTCATGAGGAGGTGTGGAAAAATGGCAATGTTGAAAATCTGGGTGAAAATATGAAAAATTCACAAAGTTACGAGCATGTGTAGAAAATGTACAACACATGCCTGTAACGTGGTCATTTTTGGAATTTTTCACAAATCTTCAACATAGGCATTTCAGGTCCTCTGCTCATGAACAGTGTCACTGTGATTTTCTTAATCTGTCCCAAACACTGATTTACCACAGCGACCACGCTATTCTGCACCAGACATGCGAAAACACATTTTGGGCATGATGTGAAAAATGACAGCTGTACTGTTCATAAGGAGATGTGAAAACATGCCAATGTTGAAAATCTGGATTGAAAATATTACAAATTCATGAAGTTACAAGTGTGCATGGAACTGCACAAAGCACACTCATAACACAGTAATTTTTTGGAATTTTTTCACCAAATTTGCAACATAGGCTTTTTGAGAGCCCACCTCATGAACATTGACACTGTTGTTTTGTTACTTGGTCCCAAAAGATGATTCCGCGCAGTGACTGCAAAATCACCTTCGGAACCGAATAATGCTCTGACGGTGACTGAATTCATGAGGAGGGATCCCAAGAACCCCATGTTGAAAATTTGGTGCCAAAAGTTGAAAAGATGGCTGAGATATCCATAAGCTGGAAAAAAAACATTTATGCCATTACACAGCTTACCAGCATTTCCTCAGTTCACGGTCAGCTTTGAAAGGCGAGGCGTGTTCAGGTCCACCAAAGATCATCATGCCAGGCTCCGGAAGTAAGTATGGGGTGAGGGGGCTGTGGGAAGGTGGGGTACGAGAGGGTGGGGCGCAGGTCGGGGAGGGGCAAGAGACTCAACGAGGGACTGTTTTTTTTTTTTTTTTACAGTTTTTTTTTTTTTTTTTAAAGATGACACAGGACTTTTCGCATGCTGGGGTGGGCCCAGAGTGCCACCTGGAAGTTTGTTGGGGGAGTGGAGCCGACAGGGATTGGCCATCCCCATCGGCCTTACAGTGTGCTGAGGGGAGTGCATCAGACGAGGGGATTGGGCCCCCACTGCACACAACAAATGGGGGCTGGGTGCATCATGCTAATGGGGATTGGGCTACCCCATCAGCAAAGAACTAGAGAAGGGGCATGCTGACAGTGGTATTGGGCACCCCAGTTGGCTTCACCAGGGACTGTGAGAGGCGGTGGCTGTCCCTTGGCTTCCTGGGGACTGTGCGAGGCCGATGGATAAGCCATCACCATGTTTATTGAAAGGGACACCAGACAAAGCAGCTGTAATTGACTGCTGCAGTCAGGGACCACCCGTAAACACAGCTGATTGTGTAGTGACGGGGCACTCCCTGATTGCAGCGGTCAATTTCTTTGAGCATAGTGGCACGCTCATTAACTGCCGTCATCGACAGCATACTCCTCTATTCCCTGCAGCAGAGACCAGCCCCAAAGCGGACTGCTGCTGCTTGCTACGAAACTGCCACACCTCCACCACTATTGAAGTAAGGTGTTTCTTTTACATTTAACAAGTAAATACAATACATGCTTTCTTGTGCACATGCAAGCAAACACAAAATTTACAAATTACTAACCAAGCACAAGCATACAGTATGTATAGCACAGCCACAAACAAGCAAAAAATCTGAAAACTACAGTTATATAAGGCAGCATGAAACATGCCATGATCATAGTTTAAATACAGGTTTTAGATTACGAAGCATGAAACCAAGTACGGTAGTACATCATTTAAAGTCATACACCATATAAGCATGCTCCCCTCAAGCCTAAATGTTCTATCTTTCATATCCCCTGACTTATCAACACTAGGCCGACCTTCCCCTAATTTTTGTTTCCAACTTTGGACAGGAGCTCATTACCCCTGGGTTGTGACATCCTCCTGCCCGTACTTTATAGCATACAATTCCAGGGCTCACACATACTCCTTTCCTCCATCCACCATCTCTACATCCCATTTTCCCAGCTTCTCTGTGCACCGTGCCTCCTAGCCTTTCTCCCCTACCTCCCTCCCTTCGCCTCTACCTGGTGTATATTTAATTTTTTTTTCCTTTACTTCCTCCTGCAACCTTATATAACCTGCCTTTAACTTCCTGTAGACACTGCTATGTATGTAGATACCCTGCAATCTGTACAATGTCTGTATAATTCTATGTACATATGAATTTCTTTTTCCTTTCTGTAAACAGTATTATCTGTATTGCCTTGTAAATACCTGTGTTGACCTGTATATACAATTGTGCATGCTCCACCCAGGTCCATCTTGCAAATGAGCTTCTGCTCAACGATGAACGCCTGGTTAAATAAAGACTTGATGGATTGATTGATAAAATCAGTTCTGAGTCAACTACATGTCAAACAAGCAGTTGCCAATGCTGAATATTTCCTTGCATGGTGTACATGGCGGGGTGTGTTGTGTTAGTTGAATCACAACTGAAGGTTGCTAAACAAATCCTCACCTGTTGCACTGCATTGCAGGCTTTCCAAAATGCTGCTGACATTACAATAGCCTTGTTGTGCCTGGAAACCAGGTGCTGGACTGAAAGAGAAACAGTTCAATCCATACAGAGACATCGAGTTTAAAAAACTAAGTGATAAACTGATGTTGAATAAATTAGCCCAACCCCATTATGAACCCCCAGTTTCTGTTCTTCCTCAACTGTTTAAAGGCACATCTTTGATATTTTTGAGCTCTACTGGTCAAATCTGGAATTTCACCACCGCCCCAACAGACCAGTGTGACTTTCAGTAAATGGTGATGTTTCATCTGAACAACATTTTAGGGAGGACTCTACAAGACCTTGTATTGTATCTGTAGCAGATTTTGGCCCCATTCTAGAATGAAAAGCTTCCCTTCATCTAGCTTATGATCTCGTCTTTTTAGCACTTTGCTCTCCACTGAAGTTCGGAGTTGATCAAACATCGCTTTCACATTTTGTGAACAAGGTAAATTGAGGGATGAAGGCAGCTTCTCCGACAAGGAATCTGGCTGCAAATCAAACACGTCAAGCGTGGAAGCATTCTTTGGGGCATTCTTCTATTTTCTTCCTTCAATTAAAATTGTTCATTCTTTCGAGACTTTGGAAGACATCTGACAGATCAACATGACAGACAGCTCGGTGGGTGCCCTACAAACAGGCAGCAGCACCACAACTGACCTGGCAGAGATGTGAGAGGCTTTTGCAGAAGGAGGGATCTCTTGGAACACCAGGGTATGATCGCAACCATTGCAGCGTTTCTCAGCAGTGTGCAGGGGACACAGAGAGGAGAATATATACCAAGCTTCCCATCATCTTCAGAGCTACCATCCACCAACCTTCTATCAGCAAGGTCAGGGCAGCTGCTGCATCTAAAGACATGAAGGCAAAGGGTGAAACAGGGTTGGAAACAGCAGCACAGCCACCTGCCACCCCTGTTAATCTAGCATACACCTGAAGTTTGCAAAAGTGACACCCAAATCCCCTGCCTCACTCACAGAAAGGATCCATGACCATGACATAACCTCACAGTGTTGGCTTTTCCAAAGTGCGATCCCTTATTTGTATCGGACAATGCTGGGGTACCTCATATTCTCATTGAAGCAGAGGGCGAGTAAACATCCCTCCTTCTGGGACAGCCGTGGATGTAGCAGGAGGCAGCAGCTGAGCAGGGACTGGCTGGCCAGTGAGGAGGTGGCGCTGGCTGGCAAGCTCGCTCCCAGGTGGGGAGCCCAGATGGCCTTGATGTTTGGCAAAGGTCGTCCAGCGGCTGGTAGCGGCAGTCTTTCCCCAGTCCAGGATCGGCCGCAACTAGCCTGCTCCCAGAGTGCAATAAAGAGAATAATGCATGACAGGGTGTATGTTGTGCTGGGATAACGTCACGCCTTGAGTGATTGGGCACAAGGCCACGGGCGAGTGTGACCATCACCCCAGAAGCTGACATTATCCCAGCCGCGACCCACCACCCTGGAGTGCATTATTCCTACCAATACAATGGCTTATTGTTATATACAGAATAAAAAATAATTTTAAAGATGTTTTTGGTAGTGTGGAAAAATATTTGTTTCTTAAAAGAAGATGCAAAGTCAACAAATGCAATGCAATCAGTCAGGAGGTTCATAGTGCTGAGACTAGACCCGTGATGTTATGCTGGGATAACATCACGGGTTCAACTAGACTGACCAATCAGAGCCGATTCTTTCTTGCCACTGTATAATATTGCATTATTAGGAGGCAAGAGTTGGGAAAATCTAGAAAGAAAGCTATGCTGGGTAAATAAATTGTATACATTTTTTAAGTTGTACATAAAGCTGCTCACCTGCCTGCCGGCTGGCTTTATGCAAATGAAAGTACTGAGCGCTCTCTCACTGGAGTGCTTGGGTCCTTTCAAGTACACAAAAGTTTACATCCATGAAACTGTGACCACCGTCATACTCTGCTTGTGTGGTCACTGGTCTGTCAGAGATGAGCCCAATGTAGATTGCTCTGCATTGTGCTAGTCTATGACACCTCTGAATTCTGTTCTCTGTAACAACAGGTTTCTTGCGCATGCACGAGGAAACATAAATATGTAGACTGAGCATAGCAGGGCGGGTTATTTATTAAAGGAGAAAAAAACATTATTTGATCAGGAACACATTGCGATATTGCTCATCCAGCCTCAGCAGTTAGTTGTGGCCACACCAGGAGCTAAATAAAGGGTTCTCTAGGTCAGATTCCAATTCACACTACTGCCTGCTGCTGTTGTGTTTCTTTGTGTTTGTTACATCGATACATACACTACCGGTCAAAAGTTTTAGAACACCCCATTTTTCCAGTTTTTATTGAAATTTATGCAGGTTAATGTCTCAGCGTACTCTGAAATTAAAGCATAGAACAAATAAACAATTGGAGATAAAAAGAAATCATAGAATCATTTTAACAAAATTTAATCTAAATTTTGACTCGAAAACCACCTTTTGCAGATATACTGTAACACGCCCGAACACACTCGTGGCATTCTTCCTACAATAGACATCAAATATTGTTAGGAAGTTCTTTAACACTGTTGCAGAAGTTCCTACAAATGTGTTGCACTTGTAGGTTGCTTTGCTTTCACCCTTCTGTCCAGTTCATCCCAAACCAGCCTCGATGGGGTTTAAGTCTGGAGACTGTGCTGGCCATTCCATGATTTGAAGCCTACCATCTTGTTCATTTCCTCGAAGGTAGTTCTGACATATCCTGGAGGTATGTTTTGGGTCATTATCTTGCTGTAGGATGAACCCCTGACCAACTAAGTAGACCAGAGGTGTGCATGGCTGCAAAATGCTGTAGTAGCCCTTTTTGGTTCAGAGTGCAGTCACTCTGTTGCTGTTGTCCTGTGAGCCGCCTATCACAAGCTGTTGACTCTCAGAAACTTGTCTTCTGATTCTGTTGTGGCTTTGGGTCTGCCAGACCTCTTCCTGTCAGAGTTCCTCCAGTTTCCAAGTGCCTTTTGATGGTGTAGGAAACTGTACTCACTGACACCTTGGCTTTCTTTGCAATTTCTCTACAGCAGTTTTGCTAACCTAAACTTTTTTTTAACCTCTAGCAGTTTACAACACCTTTGTACCATTTCAGGTTATTCACTGGACTTGAATTGCTTAAATTTCAATAAAAACTGGAAAAATGGGGTGTTCTACAACTTTTGACGGTAGTGTACTATACAGAAATTGTCAGCAGATAAGGACTCGTGGCCCATCCAGTCTGCCCATTTGTCCTACCTTTAATTACGCTATTGGTCTAGCTGATCTGCTACTCCCCCTTCCCTGTTTCAAGTATTCCCATGTGAATTTCCACACATTTTTAATTCTGTCACTGTTTTTGCTCCCACAGCCCTGCAGAGGCTGTTCCTTGCATCCACTATTCTCTCTTTGTAGAAGTACTTTCTCACATTGCCTCTAACTCCATCTCCTTCCAACTTCAAGTCATGTCCCTAGTTCTAGGGCATTCCCTGTTCCTAAAGATGCCCTCCTCTTGCACTTTATTTATCCCTTTGAGCAGGGGCAGCTAAACCAGGGTGCTGTACCAGCCACGCCCCAACTCTTATTCCTGGGTAGGCCACATATGTATTCTGGCACCACCTTTTTGACACCATGTATTTTTTATTAATGTATACATGGCCTGTACATAGTATTCTCAATCAATATATACAGAACAGAAATTTAAATTTCAGTTATGCTGATGCGATCAGCTGCTTATGAACACCAATCATATACCGATATCATGATGGTAATACCGTCCATACAGTTATCTGCCTGCCAGGTTACTATGTAACTTTGAATATAGAATTTGTTTATTGCTTCTCCCTGTATTACTATAGTGATGAGTGCAATCTGTAAATAATATTGAGAAACCAATAAATTAATTCTTCATTCAAGCCAATAAAATTTCAGCACAGCAGCCACTAGTTAGGCCGGGAACACTGCATACTGGTAGCCAAACTGAGCTGGTTGGCAGTTAATAGAAGTGCCAGATCCCGGACTGAGGTAATAAATTCTTGGTCAAATCATGCCTTTTTACATAAAAGTATGATCTGTTCTGCTGCCTATTGATTAAGAGTGGTGTGGTTTGATTTGCGTTTGCTGCCTAATATTTTTATTTGTGGGTAATCGAAGTTCCAAATCCTGAGTGACTAAAGCAAATTGTTGAATCCTGCCATTTTCCACAACAGTATGATTTGTACTGCCTCTGCTGCCTGTTAATTCAGAGTGGTTCAGATTAGCTTTTGCTGGCTAATTAATTTTTTTCTTTGTGGGTAATCGAAGTCCCAGTTCCAAAGCTGAGTGACTGGGATAACTAGACAAATCCAGCCATTTTCCATAACAGTCTGATGTGTGCTGCAGATCATACTGTTGTGAGAAAACTGGTGTGACTGACAATTGATCTCAGTCACTCACCTGCTGCCTATTAAATAAGAGTAGCTTTGATTTGTGTTTGCTGACTAATATCAGTTTTTTTGAGTGTGTAGCTTTATGTGGCCTTGGGACTTACTTTTATTATTTAAGCCCTCACACCTTCCACACAGTGTGTTTCATGCTCAGAGCACATTTACCTGTAACAAAAGCTTGTTTGTGTGGCTTGATGATTTCGTAATGTTTGTGAACTACAACATATTCAGTCTGTATGCTTTGGTGGGGTTACTGCAGCAAACAACTCCATCTGACCGCTGCAAAGGGCTAAAATGTAGTGATTAACGGCGGTGCGGCAGTTGATTAGCTAGTGTTTGCTAATATATATGCATCAGTGCTGCTCTGGGTGAGAAGGGCTGCCTTTTCATAATTAAGGGAAACAAATCTGACAAGATTGCTGGTTTTGAAGCACCCTCTATTCTCCATCTTCCTCTTGAGGCACACTATGTTCATTGACACCATCTGATGTAATGTTTCTTCTTGTGTGGCAGCACCCTTTCAATGATGACAGACTGTGGTGGGCATGTAGGGTGAACAGGAGTCTAGGACAGACACCAACAACCCAGTTTTGACACAAGTACTGTCCAGAGTTTTCTGCCATCATTGTATATGTATCGACAAGTTTACTGTTTCCGTTGGATGTCCTTCAAAAAAAAAAATCTGAGATGGGGACAGTTTGCAACTTTTTAACTGTGGCTGTTATATATGCTCATTAAATGTTAAAAGCTCCTCCTGCTCTCTGGCTGTTGTGGTATCTGTTAGGAATTTTTTTTTTTTTAAACTCTGAGGTTGGGAGCACCATTCAAGGTAAGGAATCTAATTAGATTATTTTAATTAGAATAAATTCTTGATGTGGCGTAATTTATTTATATAAAGTAAACACTGTGAAAGAATAAAAAGACACCAAAACACTTCAAAAGTATAAAATTTTGTGGGGCCTAGGTGACCCCAGACCCCTCCCATTTCAGTGAAGATTCTTTGGCCTCCACATTGAACCTACTTGAACTGCCCTGCCTTTGAGGTATTTGAACTCTCTATCAGGTCTCCCTCCATCTCTTCATTTCCATAGAACACATATTGAGGTATTTCAGTCTTTCTTCATATGACTTCTAGTGTAGCCCTGCACCATTTTGTAGCCCTTCTCTGCACCGTCTTCACCTTGTCTATGTCCATCCTGAGATGAGGCCTCCAAAATTGAACACTGTACTCAGATGAGGCCTCACCAATTATCTGTACAGTAGCCTCACCACCTCCTTTTTCTGCTGGTGATGCCTCTCCCAATGTACCCTGACCCTAACATCCTGCTGGCACACTAACCTCCAAACTGTCTGTTTTTGCACTTTATCTTTTTATTAATTTTCAACAAAAAAATATTGATTACAGATATGACAAACAACTTTCACATGAATATGATTGCCTCCTATAGAAAGTATAAGCTATAAAAATGAACAGGCTAATATCTGGGCATAGTTGGAAGTAAGTTTAAGGAAGAGAATGTGTCTCTTAATTTCTATATCTAAATAAGTAGAAGATTAGCAAATGGTACAATTATAATAATAAGAGACATGCTATAAATACAATAGAGCCATTATCATAACTTTATGCTTAATAATAGGCATTTATAACATAGACTGTATGTGTAAAATAGGAGCCGTAGAAAGTTGTATAAGTTGTATAATATATAAGTACAATTCTAAAGACAGAGAGAATGAGGAAGAGAAAGAAAGAAAGAGAAGAGTTGAGGAAATAATGAGAGCTATTCCACATATAACCTGAGCTGTATGATATAGTACAATATACTAGTTAGGGCTACCAGAGATATTCAAGTAGGAGAAATAATCCTGCCAACATCTATCAGTAGATGTCGAGTCGATCACAGGAGAGATGGGATATCCGGTCCAGAGAGGCATAATGGGAGAGGTTTTGGAGGACATCAGCGAGGAAGGAATATTATGGATTTCAATTCATAAGAATAAGACATTTGACTTGAAGAAATAATATACTTAGCCATCTGAAATGAGCATGAGACAGAGTAGTGTTGATAGGAGGGATACGAGCAAAAGAGTTTAGGGTCAGGAGCTATATGATGTCTGATCACCTTTATAGCGAAGGAATGAATCTATGCCACAGTTTCTGTATTGGAGCACAGGACCATAATATATGAAGGAGAGCTGCATTGGAAATTGCAACACCAGCAATTAGTGTTGTTTAGGAGACCCATACTGATTTAATATGGAGGAGTTCTATATCACAAGTGTAATAGTTTGATTTGTATTAAACAACTGTGAGCATCCTTAAAAAGCTATAAGAGGTGCGCCAGCAGTTACGCCATTGGGTTTGGATATATTATAGTTAAGAAGAGTAAACCATTTATTTTTCACATAAAGAGACTGGTCAGGTAGTTTTTCCATGATATCCTTATAAATGACACTATTCCACTTTGCTGATAAGTGAATCTAATGTGAGATGTAATGATCATGTGGAGAGAGTTGTGAATATAAGGTGCAATGGATTTATAGGTAGCTTTCGAATTTGAAGGTACTTCCAGAAGTCCTGTTTGGAGAGATCACATTTTAGCTGTAAGTTTGAGAAACAGTCAAGATTAGAAGAGTTTTATCAAAAATATCTCCAAAAAGAATAGGCCTTTATTCTTCCATGTGTGGCAGAAAATAGGTTGTCCTTCTAGGTAAAGCAAAGAATTGCCCCAAGAGGGAATAGAAAGAATGGAGTATGATTGGATTTTAAGTGCATGTGTATCAACTTCCAATAAAGAATGGATGCAGAAATAGTTGGATGGGCTTTTAGTTTACGAGGGAGGCACTAAAGATGAATGATGTGGAACACCACCAGGACATAATGCAGACTCCATCTCTACCCAGAGAGGTGAATGGGATTAAATTTTGCCAAATCATTTAATGGTTTGAGAAGTACAAAAAGACCAGAAATAACCTTTGAACAAAGGCTAGACTCCCCTTTTGTCCAGGGTGATCAAAATTTGATGCGGTTAAATCTACATGTCTTGCCCTCCCAAATGAAATTACCAATTAACTTATCAAGTTTGGATAAATAGGTGGAAGGTAAGACAACAGAAATGTTAGAAAACAAATATAGTATCTTGGGCGAAATGGTCATTTTATAGCAGATATTTTCCCCATGAAGGAGAGATTTAACAGTTTCCATCTATCAAGGGACATTTTAATATTGACAAGAAGGGTTGAAATTCAGATCCCAAATCTCCTCTAAATCGTGAGACATTGTTATGCCTAAATAGGTAATACCTGTGAGGACCAACGAAATCCAAGTGGTAGGGTCATGAGGGTTTGCATAAGTCATTAAGAGGAAGAGTTTCAGATTTCCCATAATTCAATGCTAGGCCTGAAGTTTCAGTGAATTTTCTAACAGCCTAGTTAAAGGGGTCCAGCTTCACTTAAATTTCTAGAAGTATTAAAGGTCATCCAGCGTACAAGGAAATGTCTCTAGAGTTACCTATAGGGATACCTTTAATGTCTATAGCTTGGCGTGGGCTAGCCGTTAAGGTTCGATAGCCAGGATGAACAGTGAGGGAGATAAGGACAGCCCTGTCTAGCTCCTCTTGATAGAGGAAGAGGAACAAAGAGTAGAATTAGTGAGGATTTTGGCTGAGGGTGATGTATAAAGTAACTTGATCCATGTGCAGAAATTTGAAGGGAGGCCAAGTAGGAGAGAACCTGGTATAGATAATTCCAGCTAAAGGAATCAAAAGCCTTCTCGAAATCAGTAGCTATTGCTGCAGCAGGAGCTTTAAGGAATTTGGCCTTGTGAATTAAATTAAACAAGGAGCGCAAGTAGTCTGAGCCAGATCTGTTCTTGAAAAAGCCTGCTTGAGAGCGATGAATTAGTTTAGAAAGAAGGGATTCAAGGCACCGGATAAAAGTTTAGCTAGTATATTCCCATCAGTGTTAAGTAATGAAATTGGTCTATAGCTGCGGAAGGAAGGATCTTTATCTTTTGGGATTAATGTAATAGTTGCTTCAGTAAAAGTAGGAGGGAGTTTGCCTTTGTCTGAAGCTTCCTTAAAAGACTTCAAAAGTGGAGGGCAAAGGAATCGAAAGTGATTTATAGGAGTCTATAGAATCCATCTCCTCCCGGAGATTTGCTGATTTTAGTGAAGAGAATTCTTTTGAATTTCTGCAGGGTAAAGGGTTCATCTAGAGTATTTTTTTTCATCAGGAGAGAGGTGAAGTAAATGCAGGCTGTTCAAAAATGTTGCATATGTGGGGTGGGTGCAGGACTGACAACAGAATATAGATTCTGATAAAAGATCTCATAATATGATTTATGGAGAGGTTATCGGTATATACCTTACCTACAGGTCCTTAAGATTGGTGATATGGCACTCGATTTGTTGACTTTAAGTCAACAGGAAAGATTTCCACTTTGTCCCTCTCTCCCAATATTTGTGTTTAAGTCTGAATAGAGCAAGTTCCATTTCTACGAGAGATAAAGTCATTTATTTTGGTTCTGAGTTGTAATATCTCTAGATGGAGTTGAGAACTGGGGTTCAGTTTATTATTTTTAAAGTATATATGTTCTTTAGTCTTAAGTGTTTTTCTAAATCTGCAAGTAGTTGTTCCTCTTTTTTTCTATGGGCTAGCACAATTATTTTCCTCGTGCGTAGCTTTATAAAGCTTCCCAAACAGTAGACATTGATGTATCCACAGGGTTATTATGTGATAGGAGGTCCTGAATGTGAGATCTAATCCATGGTAAGAAATCCAGATCTTTAAGGAGAAGAGGGTCCAGACACCAGGGGTAGACTTTGTTGTAGGGGTCACCATAAGAGGTGTAGTTTAATCAGTGCATGATCTGATATTATTATGGGGAGGATAGAGAGTCGATAGTTTTCTCAACTTATAGAAGGAGAAGTGAACCAGTATTCAATGTGACTGTATGATTTATGAAGATTTGAGTAGAAGGTGAAGTCACAGTCACGGGGATGAAGTAGCCACCAAATATCTGCCAGGTCAAACTCTTTCAGTAATAAAGAGAGGCCTTAATGCCTCTGGGGTGAGAGTCAGAAAAGTAATTACTTCTATCCATTTGTGGTGTTAGTGCCAGATTAAAATCACCTCCAAATATTATTGGGTATTATTTGAGTGGTTTGACAGAATATGTTGGATAAATTATGAAAAAAATCAGGAGAATCAGCATTAGAGGCATAAACATTGATTAGCATAATGGGACCAGAGAGGTATTCAAAGTAACGATAACCCATCTGCCTGGACCCGATATAGACTTAATCAAGGTCCATTTGAGTTTTTATGGATCAGAATAGCTACCCTCTGTTTTTGAGGAAAGCGAGGAGTCATACATTTGACCGACCCAATCCTTTTTAAGCCTATTAACATCCTCTGCTAGTAATTGTGTTTCTCGGAGGAAGGCAATGTCTGCTTTGTGTTTTTGGGAAAAGGTATAATTTGCTTCCTCTTACAAGGGGAATTAAGACCCTTCCATTTCATGAGTATAGCAATAGATCATTCATAGTAATAGCTTAAGGAGAATAATTCTAAAGGAATAGAGAGGGACCAATATTCCAAGCAGAGGCAGTTCCAAGCTGATGAGTATAATATTATGCTCACATAGAGAAGGGCAGGATCTAATAGGCATATGAGGAATTGTATATCAATTATCAAGAATATGGATATCTCTCTAAAATAGTACAAAGTAGAAGAAAAGTGAGAGTGAAATAGCATATTAATATCTGTAAGACAAAAACTAGTAATATAAATCAAGTTAACTTCTTGTAAGTGTAGGAGGATTAGAGTCGGTAACCAGTACAACAGACTCTCGCCACACCACAGGCATATATATACCTAGAAAAGTCCTATACAGACCAGGTAAGGTCTGAAAAACTAGGACTTATAACTTTTAAAGAACAGTTATCACACTAATAAACAACTACCTATAACAGTGAGCAAATTCTCTTGAGTATAGTGGGAAACATAAGATAGTAACCACAGCTCGACTGGTAAGGGACGTATGTAAAGAAAAATATAATTATAACAGACCTTATTAGCAAAACACGAAACTAAGTATTAAAAGACATGTTAACCCTATACAATACATATTAGTGCTGTGATAGTTAGGACGAGAGTTGCCTAGAGATGGTACCAGGAGCCAGGTATTAGGCTGAGGGAAAAGGAGTATCAATGATCAAAGGAAATATAAAACTCAAAATACTGGAGCAGTACATTAGAAAAAAGTCATCCTGCATCAGTAAGTGTGAGGCGGGTGGTGTGAAATAGCGCAAAAAGGCTTCATGCAATGATGTGAAATCACTGTGTGGTCTAGTTGTCAAATTGGGCACCCTATCTTAAATGGAACCAAGTAATCTAGTTTCAGTAAAGAGAAAAGAATGATAGTAGTGGAGATTCCTGCAATTAATAGGGTATCACACACTGAAAATAACCTACAGCGATTAGGTTGAGGAGTAGTCAGGTCTATGTCATAGTCCTAACAAACCCCAAAACCAGAAAATAGCAGAAATAAAACTGAAACATTCATTAGGCTTCAAGTGTCTAGAGCCAACAGATACGGAAACAGGCAGTGTCTCCACCAGTTCAATACACCAATAGTAGTCACTAGCAGTTTGTTATATGGAAAGAAGGTTATATAGAGAGATAAATGGAGTAAATAAAGGGAGCCACATGTGGAGGAGAATGATTTATATCTGTGAGAACAGGGTAGTTCCAGAAAAAGACATTAGCTCCAATAACGGGTATTGTGCAGAGTGAACAGGACAATGCAGTTTGCCTTATGATATAATTATATATAGATTAAATGTGCAGTAGAAATAGGATGGACTAATGAAATGCAGCCCCAAAGACATATTGAACATGGTAACATTAACCACACAGCATAGGACCGAACACCAGTGGTACCACATTGAAAAAGAAAAATAGACCTGGTTAAAAGTATACCTTATTGTGATGTACAGCCTTCCTGAATCATGACCAGCTGGAAGGGAATGTCTGAATGAGAAGGCTACACAGCGCGATGTACAGCAGTTAAAACGAAAGGAACAGTGGTCCAGAACAGCACTGGGTCCTGGCTGTACAATAAGCCAGGAAGAAAACAATAGCAAATCTATGTTACACTAGCTTCAGGTCATCATTGACTGAGAAGCTTTGATTGTAGCCTTTGAGTTCTTGTTTTCACTTTGGCTTTCCTTTTCTTCTTGGTGACTCCAAGTGTTTAAGGGGAACTTCAAACAATTTCAGCCCAAGTAGAGTCCACAGGCGTGATACCTTGCAGGGCTGTACTAGGACCGGCAACTGATCAGCGTCAGTGTGGGACTGCAAGTCTTCCTGAGATGAGTGAAGATCGTCGGCAGAGGAGAACTTATTGCTGATTGGGATATCACGGGTTGATGCTGGTATGTGCAGGTGCATGGGAGAGGAGGTTTTGAGCAGCAGGAACAAGTACGTTTAAGGCTGCTCAATACAGATTTGTCTTTCAGTCTGTTTGAATGCCTTGTCGCAGGAACCACGGGCACTGCATCTGCAGGGGTTGCTAATGCAACTGGGCTTCCTCTGCTGACTTGTGCCGCTGAAATGCTACTCCCAGGTGGCATGTCGTCGGAGGTCAAGAGTGCTTTTCCGATGGATTAAACAGTGGGGATCACCCAAAGTAGAACAGGAATGCAGACAGGGCATCTGGAGTGTTGAAATCTTTGAAGGAGGAACCCAAAATAAGCATAGTGGCAGGGTAGCGTAATGCAAACCTTATCCCTTTTGATGCAGCAGTGGTTTCAATGGGTTGTATGCTTTCCTTTTATCTGTGATTTCTTTGGAGAAGTCACGAAATATTGAAATTTTAAAGTCTTGCCACATTAATGTGCCAATGTCTCTGGCCCTTCTTAAGATGAGCTCTGTATGGGCATAGTTCAAAACCTGGCCACAATCGGTATGGGCCTTTGATCTTTACTGGGCCTCAGACTAAGTCTGGGCCTTTGATCTTACTGGGCCTCGGACTAAGTCTGGGCCTTGATCTTTACTGGGCCTCGGACTAAGTCTGGGCCTTTGATCTTTACTGGGCCTCGGTCTAAGTCTGGGCCTTTGATCTTTACTGGGCCTCGGACTAAGTCTGGGCCTTTGATCTTTACTGGGCCTCGGACTAAGTCTGGGCCTTTGATCTTTACTGGGCCTCGGACTAAGAATGTGATGGGAGCACTCAGTAATCAGTTGCTGTTCGGGGCAGTTTCAACATAGCTGGCAAAACATGATATGTAAATGCTGTAGTGTCTCAAGCTCAGATCCTCTGGAAACCCAGAAATACAGATTATTCCTGCGAGCTACGATTTTCAAGGTCATCAGGTTTATTCTGTGGTAATTTGGTGGTGTGATCTTGGTTTCTGACAGTGGCCTGTAGCTCCTGAATGCATTTTGTATTAGAGCTTGTCTGGGTTTGGAGGAGCTTATTCTCTTATCAAAGGATCTAGAGTTATAGAAAGCGTGTTGTGTAGAGACTTTCAAGTCATCTATATCTTCTACAAGTTTTGAAAACATAGCCTCTACTCTTGCCAGAGAGATTTGTTGTAGATGAGGGTCAGCCACATTGCAGCTGTACTGGCCCAACTTCTAAAAGGATTAAAATATAGATTTGCAATAGACCAAAGAGCAAAATGACTTACAGGAAACCTGTAGCAGTTATATAGAACCAGATCAGCAGGGTTAAAAGCGTCCGTAAGGTCCGTAGCAAGAAGGATGAGGTTTGATTTCTTATGTTCCCTGGGGAGAAGGAGATCTATGCTGCCATCTTCTGCCTAGGCAGGCCACGCCCTCGTTTGTTTGTTTTGTCAGGAAAATGTAAGCACACTGTGTGCCTGTGGTGTTGCAGTCAGAAGGAGAACAGGTTGTTGTGCTTGGATGAGCTCGATCTCTCTCTCTGGTCTTCTCTCATCATCACTTGGGTCATGGACTTGGCCTTAAATGTGCAGTTCGCTCCCTAGGAAGTCTCCTAGGGCTGTTAGACAAAGGTAGGGCAGGGCAGTCTCCTTTTGGGTGCAGAGACTTGAAGGGTTCTCACCATTATCTGTGCTGCCAGACTGGGAAATCAGCTAATCCACGCATTTAAAACCAAAAAAAAAACTTATGCGTCAGTACATAACAAGCCTGAGCACACCCAAATGGCTGTTGGTATGCTCACTTGATGTAAGACACCCACGGTGTCTAAAACCAGGAAGTAAGTGTCCATGGTTGCGGAGACAACACGAGCATAATGGTGCTCTCCAATGTTCATAAAATTTGGGAATAGCTGCTGGATACTCTGGACATTGGGACAGGGGTCTGATTTTGGAAAATCCAGAGAAATTGGGACAGTTTAGAGGTATGCCACCTGAAGGTCAGCTGTCATTGCTAATGGCGCTACTCAGTTGTCAGGTGGAGTCATGTAATGAAATGAGCCAGCCAAGTGGCTGACTCATTTCAAGTATAAAAGTTTCCACCTGCAAACCAATGTGTAGTGTCATCACCATAGTGCTGTGTCATTGGTCTGTACTACAAGCCCTTTGCAGCTTCAGGAGCAATTGGTTCAGTAGTGACACCTTTGAAATGCTGCTCATTCTAACCAAATGTTTCTCGTACAAATGCAAGCAAATGTAAAAATAGTCCTGTCCTGACTTCTGCTTGTCTGGGAAATGGCTGGTGACACTGTAGACAGAGGGCACTCAACTATTGGGCTGTCCCTCCCTCCCTCAAAAATTTCACACACAACGCAACATGCAAGCCTTTACTGGCTGTGCTTGCACAATTTATTTTTACAAGATGACACAAAAAAATTGTCCCTGTCCAGAGTCCTGCTTGTGGGGAAATGGCTAGTGACACTGCAGACAGAGGCTACTCAAGGTTTCACACATAACACAAGCCTGCCTTTACAGCTCTGGCTGCCTTGTACTTTTTTGTTGGTTAACCAGGTGAGGCCCACTAGGCACAAGTTTCTGTTTTAGAGGCGACTCCAGGAGCTTTGGGGTGATTAAGTGACTAATTCAGAGTCACACAGTATGCCAGTGGCGGTTGTGAGAAATGAGAATCAAACCCAGGTCTGTTGAATAACTCAGTCACTACTATAGTCTACCCTTTAGGCTATACTGCCAGCCGGCTGTTTTGTGTTGCTGCAAAAGCACTGTGACTGTTCTTCTGGACTGCTGCGCTGTGCTTTGCTGTGTGTGCAGAGCACTTAGTTTGAGAGTTAAAACAAAACCACTGCAGTCCCCCACACACACACACACACCTCCTGTTGTAGTTTTAGTTTAACATTAAACTTGTTTAATTTTTAATTGGCAGCTGCCTTAAGTTAAACACTAACAGCGCTTTATCTTTCATTTTCTTTTTCTGCATCTGTCATCTGGATGTTGCACCCCACGCTCCCACACACACACACACACACACACACACACACACAGTCAGTCCAGTAGGCCCCTCCTTCCTCAGTCTTGCTGCCTCTCTCTTTTTCTTATTTATTTGTGTTTTTTAATTGTGGACGACTCCTATTCTCATTGGTGGTGGTGAGGTGTGTGAACAAAGTCAAACAGATCCCTAACCCAATCCCTTCCCACCTGAGTCGCTCCAACTATGTAGCTGCTGCTCAGTGTTCACCAATCCTCACCAGCCATTTCTTCTGTAATGGCACAGAGGTCATAACCGTGCTCCCATAGATACCCTAGTTTTCGCGTGAGCAAGCTGGAGTATCTTAGTGGTGCTTGACTCCCCTCTGCACCCCTTCAGAGTCACATGGGCTAATTATATGAACATAGATATCTCCCAATCAGTGTGAAAAGGGTACTGGAGTGTAGCTCGCACCATGCTCCCTGATCTCAGGTAAAGCTCACTCAAATCCAGGGAGAGGCATCGAATACTGGCAGACCCTGTCCACATATGGATCAACGTCAAGGATGAATGTTGGAGATGTTGTTTCTCTCCAGGAAATATCCAATGCATTCTATGGGACTACCCCATTATACAGCCCTTCTGGAAGGAAGTTCTCATGATGGCTCAGAACATCAGCAAAGAGTACCATTCTCGCTCTCTGCCTGGATATATTATGGGACGTCTCAGTTGCAAGGTGGTGTGCAACTGCACATCAAACTGTTGTACACCCTGGCCATGCAGGCAAAACTGGCAAATTCTTCTTGGTGGAGGCAGCTGGAATACCAGTTAGTCTCAAAATGGGTAACAGGTGTTACTGAGTGGCCAACATATATCCTTTGGAGGATGGGGAACTCACCAGTACCTCAACATATGGCAGCCTTGGCTTTCCTTTATATAAAATCTTCTCTCACCCATCTTCAGGTCTTATCCTTTCCCACTACTGGTATTTCATAGAGTAATCTCTCTCAGTTAAACATCACAGGTACTAGGGCTACTGCTTCTCCCTGTAATATTTCATGCAAGACCAGAGAATTCCCATGTCAGGAGAAAAACATAAATGATCTCTCCCCTTCCTTTCCTTTTCTGCTTCTC
Source organism: Neoceratodus forsteri (assembly GCA_016271365.2). Lineage (NCBI taxonomy): Eukaryota > Metazoa > Chordata > Ceratodontiformes > Ceratodontidae > Neoceratodus > Neoceratodus forsteri. The sequence goes on from CM057458.1 coordinate 35,474,446, forward strand.
CCACCCTCTTTTTCCTGTATTAACCACATCTTACCACTAACAATTATATTCTTTCTACCTTTAGAGTTACTCCAACTGCACATGATTATATCATGTTAAAATAAAAAACATCTGGAGTTCCTTTGGTGAAGTACATGGCATAAATAACTTAGTTATTGCATTGTTAGCTGCTTTATAGCAAGTTACGTCACCATGCTTTCTACAGGATTCATTGGTTCTACCGGGGAATCGGAGTGAGGACAGCACATAAAGGGCATATAAAAGAGATCTTTATTGTAGTAGCAGGGGTAGCAGGCTGAAGGTCTTTTTGGCCACAGCTGCTGATTTGCACAACTGACCCCAGTGGAATATGGGTTTTGCTAAGCACTGGCACTGACCCACAGGGGTGCTGGCTTCTTCTGCCTTTCTGGCAGGAGTTCACAGTGGAGGTGGTTGATTCCAGTGCAGGCAGGTATCTCAGGTAGGTGAAGCATGGCAGGATTGCAGGCTCACTTCGGAGCCATCACCAGCTTTTTATCACAGGCTGTGCTGGTTACTTATAGCCATGTTCGATTCCCCTCAGACTGGTACATTCATCGTTTGTACAGCTGGGCCATTGATCTTCATCTTAGTACTCAGGCAGACTAGAGATATAGGTTGATTTGGCTTTGTCCTGTTGGACTAAGGCTGGAGACACTACTAGTGTCACCTCTTGAGCCAAAATACCCACATCATCTCATCTCCCTATAACTCAGCTCAGATTCCCTGCAACCTAGCAACCACAAGTTGCCTAGCTGACAGACTATTTCATCATGCCGATTGTATGTAGGGGCCTGATGTAAATAGTTTATGTGACTTCACTGTGATTTCATGCCCAGGTGATGTCATTTAAAGTCACAGGGTGGGATATTCAAAAGGGTTGTGCATGGGCGCCCAACAGGGTTGTGCCATGTGCAGCCCTGCCATATAGCCAGCCTGATATTCAAAGGGCAAGTTAAGCTGCGAAACTCCGAGCACCAGGGCACACATCAGTAATGTATGCATGCGGCACATCCTGATATTCAGCCCAGGATGTGCGGCGACATGCTGGCACAACCCCATCTGCGCCGCCAGGAGGCGCAATGGTGTGTCCGGAAAACCAGGAGCAAGTCCTGGCCACCCACAGGTGAGCTGCCATATTGCAGGGTGCAACCGGCAGCCAGCCGTGGTGGCCACCCGCCCACCAGAACACTGTCCACTAGCCCCTGCCCTGGGGCGTTGTGCCCCTGCCTGATCACGGGCATAGGGTACAAATAACACTGATGGTCAGTGGCCCACTCTATCGCCCGATTGCAGGCATATGTTAATATTATTCCTGGTGGTCAGTGGACCACTCCTCAGTCCTTGATCGCGGGCATATGTTAATATATCCCTGGTGGTCCAGTGGACCGCTATCGCCGATCATGGGCATATGTTACAAACATCCCTGGCAGTCAGTGGAACACCCCAGCGCCCGATTGTGGGCAGACATCACAAACACACTCCTGGTGGTCCAGTGGTATCCCCTCCCTCAACCGCCCACTGTGGTACCCATGCCACCAGCACCCCAGTCAGCGGCGAAGGGCAGCAGCACCCCCCGCATGCCCGCCGACTGACAGCGCAAAGTACTGTCCATCGCCTATTGGTCCACTGCATTGGGCCAATGGGCGTACAATTCCTCTTATACTACAGGCCCGATATGTGAATGAGCGTGCAGATGGCCCCATTTGCACCTTGCATGCATAATGGCCTCATTATGCTGGCGCATTCCCGGCTCCCTTCCTGCCACTTGCGCTGGTGCAGTGCATGCACACTCAGTGCCATATTCAATGGTGCTGAGCCATGGCGCAACACTGTTGAATATTGCATGGTCCATGCCCTGCGCAGCCAGTTGCAAATCAAAGTGACCGCTGGGTAGCAGTCCCTGCAACTAAAGTGGCGCTTTGATTTTTGTAATCGCACCTCTAAATATTACTGAAAGCTATAGAAAATTTGTGCTCATACAGGTCAATGGAGCACACAAATAGCCCTCATTTTCTGACATCACAAAAGGGGCTGTAGGTGCCTGCCTGGGGGGTGTCATCAGGTTCAGGAAGCAGCTCTGTTTTCCTGGTGTACAAATTAGATGTGCTGTAACTTTTTACAGGGCTGAACCACATGGTATTTTTAAGAAATACAAAATCACACATGCCCCACAATGCAAAAGCATCATGGGCTGCATATGCAAATTGCCACAGAATATTATGCTGGTTCAAATGGTATTTTAATACCCCTCAACACTGGAGCAGGTCAGCTACCATATATGTTTGGGAGGGCTGGAAGAATTACAGTGCACACCTGCTCTTTAATAGCCCAGCCTAGCTCCCCAATTTTATTACAAAATTGGGCCCACGTGCATACTCACATGACTCTGTGGGGGAGGGTTACTCCTGCTGATAGTGTGCCAACAATCTCTGGGTGCCCCTCCAATTAAAACCTGCAGACAGTGTTAATGTCCTTGAGGGCAGGCTGCCTTGTCCCCTGCTGACTCTTCATTCACTCCAGGTTCCAAGCCTCCCAGCACTCATGCTTCCTGCTGCATGGTCTCTAACCTGTTCCAGATGTGCCCTAGTTAACTCCACTCTGGCCAGTTGATTCAGCAGACCTGGGGTGGCACCTTGCGTGCCCAGTGCATTCTCTCTGCCACTGATTCCCCTCCTACTCCTCAGACCAACTCTTCACTTGCTCCTAGTGTCACCTGACACCAAATCCTTTCCCCAGGAGTCGTCTCTTCTTCCACGAAGTCAGCCTGCTGTCTGTATAGAAACGTAGAAACAGACTTTGCGGCACATAAGGACCACTTGGCCCAACTAGTCTGCCCATTTTGGGGGGCCTTTGCTATTCTGACTACCTTCCTGCTTCTTTCTGCCTTAACTGGTACAGTTCTCTGTCCTGCTCTTTTGTGTTTCCTTATACTTCCTAAATGCTATCTTTTTCTCCCTAACCTTCCCCGCCACCTCTTTGAGAACCACAGTGACTTTTCTTTTCATTTTGATTTGTTTATTGCTTCACACAAAACATTGTTGCCTCTGTGAAGGCAGTTTTGATGTGTCCCCATTGTTGCTCCACCCCACCTTCTTGCCTGTTTGCTAGTGCTTTTCTGAGGCATTCTCCCATTTTGACAAAGTCAGCCCTCTGAAGTCCAGTGCCCTCACTTTTGTATGGCTTGACTCTGCAGCTGAGTTATAAAGTGAACCATACTGGTGGTCACTTGTTCCTAGATGGCTATCCACTTCTAAATCTGAGATCTTCTCTCCATCCCCATTTGAGAGTAGGAGGTCTAAGATTGTTCCCTCCTGAGTGGGTTCCAACACTAGCTGTCTGAGGTATGCCCCCTGTAGGGCATCGAGAATGGCCCTGCTCTTGGATGTGGCTGCAGCAAATGTGCTCCAGTTAACATCTGGCATATTCAGGTCCCCATCAGCAATATCTCCCTTTCTCTGCCATCCTAAGGATGCCTTCTACCATATCGTTGTCCATTCCCTCCCCTGAGATGGGGGTCTGTATACAACCCTGTGCAGATTGTGATGCCACTTCCAGTCTCTAAGGTGACCCACAGTGCCTCCTCTCCTCCCTGTTTACTCTTGTTCTGTTGCTTTTATCCCTTCCCTTACATGAGAGCTACTCCTCCCCTCTTCTACCCTCCCTGTCTTTCCTGTAGTTGTGTACCCTGGTATGTTAACATCCCAGTCATGGTTCTCTGTGTACCATGTTTTGTGACTGCAACAATATCCAGGCATCCCTCTTCCATCAAGGCCACCAGTTCAGGGAGCTTGTTGCCCAGGCTACGGGCATTGGTACTCATTACCCTCCATTTCTTGATGGCATTGCCCTTTTTGCCCCATCCTGTCCTTACTGCCTTTGTCATTTTCTCCATTTACCCTGCCTTTCTCCCTATCGACGTTTCTATCTTGGGGTTTACCTCACTAACTACCCTGATTTTTGGGGGCTAGGATTTCCCTGATCCTTTCAAGTGCCTCCCCTCAGCTGGATTTAAATGCTTGCCAATGAAGCATTTAAACCTATCACCTAGGATTCTGGTTCCCTCCTGGACAGATGCAGACCATCACACCAGTATAGGCCTGCATGCTTCAGGTGGACCCCCTGTCCCCAATGAAGCCAAACCCCTGAGCTCTGCATCAGTTTTCAACCACTGATTGAATCCATGGTGTGGAGCACCTAGCCTCACCATGCCATAGACAAGCAGCACCTCAGAAAGGTTACCGTGCATGCTACTTGTCTAAGCCCCTCCACAAACTCTTCCTGCACTGCTCTGATCCTCTCCCAGCCAGGTCATTTGTTCCTAGGTGGACAATGACGAGGTGTCCCCTGTCATAGTTCTCCCTTTCACCTCAAAGGAGCCAGTCCACTCTGGCCTCAGTGCCTGCAACAATCTCCTTCATATTGTTTACCCAACTTCCATTTTATTTTTAACCTGGATTGTCCAGCTTCCATCCTCACCTGACTGGCCGGAGTTCAGCCAGGGTGTCCCCTGGCATGATGCCTCCTGCTGCCTCCATGTGCCACTCATTCCCTCCAAGGAACCGAGCTGAATCCCACTTCTTTCACCAGTGTAGCGAATCTAGCAGTAAGGTTTCTATGGGTTTATTGTTTCTACTATGAAGACTTGAGTGGGACAGACGGCACACAAAGGACAAATAAAATAGACCTTTATTGTAGCAGCAATGTAGCCGCCAAAGGTCTTGTTTGGGAATAGTTACAGACTGGGATCTGCTAGGCCCTGGCACTGGGCTGCAGAGGTCCATGGCTTCTGGCTTTCTTCTGCCTGCAGTTCCACTGGAGGCATGAACCTCAGTGCAGGTGGGCATCTCAGGGATACTGAGCATAGCAGGAGTGCAGAATCATTTCTAGATCCATCACCGACTGTCTTCCCACAGGCTATGCTGGTGCCCTTACAGCGACAAACAGACAGATAGACAGAGGTGTTCTTATGACATTATAACCCATGACAGCAAAGCTCATGCACAAAAGGAATGCAGTATACCCAGATATACATAATAAGGTGTAATTGTATCGAGAGGTTCTGGTGACATTCATAATCCATGATATCAAAGCTTGAGTACATAAGGAATAAGGTATACCCCTATACATAATAAGATGCAATTCTGTTGAGGGGGTTCTATAATATTTCTAAACCACAAAGAGTGAAGCTCGAGGGTTTGTTGGAGCACCAGAACCCCAAGACAGAATTACACCCTTATGTATACCTGGATATATTTGTTATAAATTTAATATATAGTGATCGCGTCAGTGTAGGAAGAGAGTTAAGGAGCAGGGAAAGTGTTAGCATGAGAAGATCGGATTGATTAGAGCCAGCTCAGCGAGATGCACTGGGGAAAGTCAGTTTGAACTGACTAGAATTAGCTAAGCGTAGTTTAGTGGTGGCTTACCAAGGAAAATGATGTAAGAGAAATCATTTTACTGCCTTACATTTATTTATTCAGAAAAAACTTTGCACATGAGCTCTTTTACAAAGGTTCCACGTCATAGATTGCAAAACAAAGTACAGCAGGAGAAAGCAAAGGTACATTACAATGAACGATACAGCTTGGATTCAGAACTTACAGAACAAGACATGGGTACAAGGTAAATAACAAGAAAGAGCACTTTATGGGGGAGATAAGCAGCCACAAAGTGCCTTGTCAGTAGTTCAGAGGTACAGGGATAGCTGTGAGAGGGTGAAGAAGGGAGGGTAGAGAGAGAGCCAAAGTACTGCGGTGGAGGTGAGAGGGTGGGGAAAGGGCAGTAGAGTATAGGGAGAAATGGTGGGGTGAGGGAAGCTGAGCGGAGATGACATGCTAGAGTAAAATGGTGGGGTGTGAGGGGCATAGTCAGGCAGCCAGCATTAGTAGTGACTGTTTGGGAGACTCATGGGACTATGAATTGGGGGAGGGAGAGGGGTGTGGGCGAAGGAGCATAACACAAACTGATTGCTGGGGCAAGTCATGAGGCAGGACAGGAGGGGGGGTACCTGAGGCCTGCCTAGTGCTTGCTGGAGGCAGATAGAGCAGGTTGGCTGGACTCAGGGCAAGTGCACTAGCGAGTGTTATTAGTGCTGTTTGAGGTAAGTTTGAATTGTGCCAGACAATTGGTGGCCAAGAGGTTCCCAGGAAGTTCATTCATCCATAGGGGCCTGATAGGCAAATGCACATTGCCTAAGTGAGGGTGCGACGGAAGGGGATCACCAAGACCCTCTAGTCCCTCCCTCCCTCCCTCTGGTGACCTGTAACTGAGTTGGCTGCCTTGATCAAATTGCCTGCACAAGGTGGTGTTTTACCCAATAGAGCCTTCTTCCCTAGGATGCAAGTCTGGAATTTGACCCTGTTTCTTAATGACAGCCAATTTGCACATTCATACAGGGTACAGATGTGAGTGCTATGTTCAGCATCCAGGGTGGGTCTGCAGGCTTTGTTAAGTGCAGTCTGAACCCTCTTGAGCGCTGTATCCATTGCTGCACCATAGACCACTAGTCCATAGTCAATAGTAGATCAAATTGAGCTGCGGACTGGGAGGTGGAGGGCCCCAGAGAGGTATTGCCTGTGCCTGTACAGGATACTAATCTTGGTATTGACTGTCTCGACCAGAGGAGTCAATATAGTGCATAGATGTGAGGGCATCATCTATTATGACCCCAGATACTTGAACAAGTGAACTTGTTCCAGGGGCTCACTGCATGAGTTGGAGATGATGAGGGGTGGTGTTTATTTTTGTTGTGGGGGCTAGACATAAGCAAGGTCTTGGTCTTCTTGTAGTTTAGTAGCAACGTCATGACTACTGAACCAGTCCTCAAGTTTGGAGAAGGAGTTCTGCAGTTCAGATTGTAGGGCAGTCTGAGGCGTGCTGCTGCTCAGGAGCACAGTATCATCTGCATATAGTCTGAGTTTGGAGTCACAGGCTGTGGAAGGTCATTTAAGAGGCTAAAAGTGGGGCCCAGTATTGATCCTAGGTACCCCTAATGATATCTCTCTTGCACTGGATACTGTTTGCCCAATTCTGACACATTGATTTCTCTGTATCAGGTAGTCTTGGAACCAGCAAAAGGCATTGGGCCACACCCATGTTTCGCAGTTGGGTCAGCAACAGGGGTGGCTGACTGTATCGAAGACTTTGTGAGGTCAATAAAGACAGACCCCACCAGTTTACCTTCATCCAGACCCTTATGTGCATAGTTTGTGTAGTCCAGCAGGGCAGTGATGGTACTGTGATTTTGTCTGAAGCCATGCTGGTTGGGGCATAGTAAGATTATACTTATTGAAGGGTAGTTGGCGAGTTGACCTGACAATCTTTCCAGTGCCTTGGACGGGAAGAGGATTGAGATGGGTCTGTAGTTGGCTCCCAGCGACTTGTCACCTCCTTTGTACACTGGCATAACTTGGGCCTGCTTCCAAACTGCCAGAACTGGGCCAGGGCCAGGGACTTATTGTACAGTGTGGTTATAACAAGTGAGTTTTCTGATGTCAGAACTAGCCAATCATGAAGCTGTAGCATTCTGATGATTATAGAGCTATTAACATACCCATTTTATAAAATGGCCAGAAAAAAATCTTAAAACTTCATTGGTTGAGAACATCACCTGACAGAGTACTTGGGGTCTTAGCACCACATGGTCAGGTGCAGATCTCATCCCAAGGCAAAAAAAGCCTAATTTCTTACAAAATTAAGGACTATTTTATGAATATATTTTGATCTTCAAAACATATTTATACAAATGATTTATGTAAAAAAAAATCAAAATGTTCACATTTACATATAGCACAAAAAAAAAATCAACAAGCCATTTTATATGTGTAATAATGCACCCCAGGATCTGGATGCACTTCCTGGGGCGTAGGACACTCATTCTTCCGCCTTGTGACTCACTTCCTGGGTGTCCATTAAGTAGAGAATAATCCATGCTGAGGTGTGCAGCAATATTGTAATAACGAACCACCTGGGTTGGTTTTGAGGCCTGAGGCAGCTGAGAGCCTTTACCACCAAGGAGGTGAGGTTACCAATGTTTCCTGGAGTCAGATATTCACTCCTACTACTCTAAAATGGTCAAAAATGTTATTAAATCCTTTAATGCACACCCTGTTGTGGCTTATTGCTTAAATGTATTACAAACAAACAGCCATTGTGTATAGAACAAAACAAACTGTGCCTGAGGAAAGGAAGCGTACATGTTTTTCATACTTTTAGCTAGAATTTGAGAATACCTTGTTGACAGTAAAGCCTCCCGCAGGTTCTGTTTTGTATCATTACTTTAATAGTACTAAGGCCTCCTGAAAGCAACCCAGTCACTGTATCCAGTACTTGATGTCCGTAGGCAGTTGTAGGCCATGTGAGCTTCCTATTCCTCACTGGCAGAAATAGCTGTGCTGAAATATATGGCTAGTGTAGGGGATCATATTTTGAAATAGACTGAGCCGACTGTCTGCCTCCTGAATAATTCAGCCTGATTAGTTGTTTCACTAAAGCTGCGCGGTATACCACACAAGCGGTCACCTTTGCACACTGCAGCACAGGAAAATGACAATTCAAAGCACTTTGGTCCTACACTCGACAGCAGATCAAGTGATTTCTTAACTCGATACATGCTACACAATTTCATGCTCCGAGGTCTAACTAGGCATTGATCTGGCCCTGTTCTTTTGACAACACTAATACAGCTAATTAAACCTGCTCGCAGCTGCTGGATATCCCTCAGAGCCAGTCAAGAGACACTTTAGAGTCTTCTACTGAATAGGAGCTTAGAGCCATCTCATCTTTTGTGTGCCAGCAAGGTGCTCCTTTTCATCATATCTGCCCGGATGGTCTGCAGAGCGGGCTCTTTATTTCAGCCACAGGAATGCAGGACAAATGAACTCAGCTGGGGTAATAGGTGTGAGAGCATTATTAATTAGCTTAGGAAAAAACAAAAAGAACATTAGACATATTGCAAATGTTAACTACAAATGCATTTGGTCCACTGCCTACCTCAGCTATGCCCAACCATTTCTTACTGATCCCTGTGGGACCTTGCAATAATCTCTTTGTTGAGATCAATGCATGGAGCAGATTTGAGGATGGAGTAATTCCGTTACCAATTGCCTTGACATCTGCAGACACCCTGTCTGCTTTTCAGAAGCTAAAAATTGAGGCGAAATATGCAACAGGAATGACTTTAACCTCTGATCTGCCAATGCAGACTGAAGCCTGCAGAAATACACTGGAAATATAGCATGCCATTATCACTTAATGTGATGTAAACCACAGGGTGTACCATCCACATAATCTACCAGCCGGGTGGGGGTTATGCAGCCAGCTCAGAAGTTTATTTCTCCACACGTAACACACGCTGTGTCACGTGTTGTTGCTTACTGTACATATAACAAAGTGCAGGTATAGATTAAATTATAAAATAAATGTAAAAATGGTTAAACCTGATTGGTTGAGAGCATCTGAAAGAGCTCCTGTCTCCTTACTGCCCCAAGTGATTGCTCCGCTCGGCCGACGTGGGGTTGCTAGAATTCAAGGGTAGTTTTAAAATCTTCAGGGCCCATGCATTTATATGTGCCCCAGCCCTTTAGAATTCTCTCCCCGTCGGCTTCAGAATGCGTGACCGTGGGGGTTTAAACAGGCACTGAAGACCTACTTATGGAGCAGGGTATACTGTAATTAGTAAGGTTAATTCTTGGATTTTATTGTGTATTTATATTGCTGTTCTTATTTGTGGTTTTAAGTTTTGTAATCGCCTTGATAATTGAAAGGCGCATAATAAATAAAGATATTATTTATTATTATAATTATACTGCACTATAAAATCTCAGTTCGAAACTAGCCTCTGCTAACAAGGGTTTAAACTTCATTAAAATCTATACATCAGGTATTCCTCTCCACTTTCCTCTTGCCTACACTACTGATGGCTTTCCTGACATCACCGATGGCAGAAAACCACTCTGACGACAATGGCATCCCTTCTCCTGAAGCATCCCCTGTCCCGCCAGCTCTCCCTTACAGCTAACTGCTCTACCAGCATATTTGAAATCGTCTGTCATGCCTGCTCATAGCAGGACTCAGCTGCTTGGCACCAACGACATAATCACACCTCCAGTCCAACAGCATCAGTAGGCCGTGCACGTAATAGTGGAACATTATTTATGCAGCTGTTCTGGTGGTATTGCTAGGCCCACCCGCTCATACCAGGACTTTATTTACAGCCCGATCCAGCAGCATTGATAGGCCTGTGCATTTAACAGCCACTCCAGTGACACTGATTGCTGCCTGCCAGCCAGAGTGAGATGTGGGGATGGGGTGGTTGTGAGGAGGAAGGTCACAACAGTGGATACATGGGCACAAAACTGTTACAATAACACAGCTCCTTTTACAACAGTGGCACCTACTGGCCACATCTTAAAATAACAGGACTCTTTTTTCAAAAACATACATCTACACATGAGATAACTGAATTTTAAAACAGTTTAAAGAATATTTAAAAATATACATCCATTTATAGTCACAATAATACACTCTAGGATGTGTTTTGTCATAGGATATTGTCACTTCTTGGAAGTTATAAGCAATCATCTGCACCTCATGCCTCATGATCTACCAGGGCATGGCGAAATCCTATGACAAAATACTATGTGTTGTATTATTGCTTGATCATAAAACTAACAAAAAACAACCCAGACCTGACTGGATGAGAGCATTCTCTACCTGTGATTATACTGAACCATAAAATCACAAGTACTGTAGAAAACTCCTGCCAACATATTTTTTTTACTTCTTGCAGCAATCATCACTGGCTTCAGCCCCACAGAACATGACTTCACCCCACTGAATGTGGCTTCACCCCACTGAATGTGGCTTCACCCCACTAAATTTGGCTTCATACTCACTGAATGTGGCATCACCCAGCTCTCACTACCGCTTGCTCTCCCACTCCAGTGCAACACCTCATCCTAAACAGATGTCTGTATACAAAACCCATTCTTGGCTCATGCCACACTAGTGGACTAGTAGCATTCTGTCTTCTCAGTCACCATGACTTAGCAGCTGTCACTTCCTCCAGGAACAACCAGCTGCCTCCCCCATAGTCACACACTCAAACAGCTACACCTGCACTGAGGCTCAAAAGTAATGCACACAGCCAGCTGTGCATAACCTAACATCCATACCAGACTCCCTCAGACAACAAACAGCCAGGACATTCTTTAGCCAGCATGCTGATACTGTAATAACAATGGAATGGACCGGGGGCAACAGTAAATCCACCACAAGAAGCCAGAACTCCCAACAACAGAATCATCTTGCAGCCGTAATATGCCATAAAAGAACTTATTTAAAAAGTATACATACACATACTGGGAAAACCCATACAAATAAGTTTTAATGCTTTTTTTGCTTTTTAATACATAAACATGCATCCATTTCATAATCACAACCTTTTATAGGTACATTAGGGATCAAGAAAGACCGAGGAGGGACACTGAGGTTTAATAAAGGAAGGGTGGGTGGGCAGAGAGGACAGTGAAAAGCAGGGATACTGAACGAATACCTCTGCTCAGTATTCACAAAGAGGAGGGAGGCGCCTAATCCAGTCAATAGAAGCACTCTGGATAGGGGGTCAATATCAGTCCATTCACAGAAGAAAGGGTTCTGAAAGAACTCCTGAAACTGAAGGTGGACAAAGCAATGGGCCTTGATAGGATTCACCCCAGAATTCTAAACGAACTAATGGGAGAACTAGTGACACCACTGACTACCTTTTTAACAAATCATGGGAGGATGGTGTGGTACCCGAGGACTGGAGGAGGGGTGGATGGATTCCCTTCACAAAGAGGAGCAAGACAGAGGCAGGAAACTACAGACCTGTTAGTTTAACCTCAGTGATAGGGAAAATGATGGAATCACTTCTGAAGGAAAGAATTGTCAGTATCTAGAGGCCAGAGGGCACAGGACCCAAGGCAGCATGGATTCACAGCGGGAAGGTCATGCCAGACAAATCTGATAGATTTCTTTGACTGGGTGACCAATATAGTAAACCAGGGAGAGGCTGTGGACATGCCCTAACTAGACTTTAACAAAGCATTTGTCACAGTCCCACACAAAAGATTAATAAACTGATTAGCCAGCCTGGGAGTGGGTCCCAGGGTGGTAGCCTCGTAAAAATTGGCTGGACAACAGGGCGCAGAGGGTAATAGTAAACTGAGTCCACTCCAAAGAAATGGGGGTTAGCAGGGTACCATAGGGTTCAGTACTGGGTCAAGTCCTTTTTAATGTCTTTATAAGTGACATTGTGAAGCGACTGGAAGGAAAAGTATGCCTCTTTGCAGATGACACAAAGATTTGCAACAGGGTTGATACATAGAGGGGTGGAAAGGATGAGAAGGGACTTGGCAAGGTTGGAGGAATGGTGAAAAGTATGGCAGCTTAGATTCAATGCAAAAAGTGCAAAGTAATGCACCGGGAAACAAAACCCAGGGAAGAGTACACAGTGGGGGGTCTAACAACAACAAAATGAAAAGGACCTGGGAGTAGTCATATCAAATGATCTGAAGGTAAGCAAGCAAGCAATGGAGAAAGCAGTAAAGAGGGCTGGGGTATACTGGGATGTATAGGAAGAGGCATCACCAGTAGAAAAGAGAAGTTGTTATTCCCGTACAGACAGTTGGTAAGACCCCATCTGGAGTACTCGCATGCAGTTCTGGAGACCCCATCTCCACAAGGACATAGACAGGATGGAGGCAGTCCAGAGGAGTGTAACTAAAATGCTGCAGGGTCTGCACCAGAAGACATATGAAGAGAGAGACTAAGGAGCTTGATATATATACCTTGAGGAAAGGAGGGAGGGGAGACATGATAGAAACTTTCAAGTATCTCAAGGGAATCAACAAAGTACAGGAAGGTAGCATCTTTCAGAAAAAGATGTGCAAGAACAAGGGCACAATCTGAAGATAGAGGGGACAGCTCAGGGGCAATGTGAGGGAAGCATTTTCACAGAAGGTGGAGGACACATGGAACGGCCTTCCTGAGGAGGTTGTGGGGTCAAAAACAGTGGGGAATTCAAGAATGCATGGGACAGACATGGGGCAATTCTGGTGGGGGTAGGAAGAAGTAGGCTGTTGGGTAACTAGGATCTGCAGCTTATCCAATAGGTAGGGAATGGGTAGACTGGGTGGGCCAAGCGGTACTATCTGCCATCAAAGTCTCTGTTTCTATGTTTCTAATACACTTCAGGGTGTGTTTATAATAGGATATCTTCACTTCTTGGGAGGATGAAGGCACTCAGCTGTGCCTTGTGCCTTACAAAGCATCAGAGGTTTGACAATATTCTATGAAAAAAATGCCCTGTTGTATTATTGTTAATTATAATATGGGCATAAATAACCCAGAAACATGACTGGCCATGAAGCTCAAAATGCAGTGCTGATATCCAAGCACAACAGCACTGGAAAAAGATCTGTGATTTCATTGACCTCTTTACATTAAGAGCTGTATCAATACACCTCTATTCACTTACATGTCAGGGGAACTGGACAGGAGTTGGCAGAGCAGATGAGGGTGTGTAGGAAGGGAGTGTGGTGATAGTGGGGATTTCAACCTACCAGGGGTGGGTGGAGCACCTGCCACCCCAGCACCAGGGAGCAGGTGCTCCTGGATGCGATCCAGGATGGCTTCCTGATACATATGGTAAGTGGGCCTACAAGGCTTGGTAACACACTGGACCTAGTACTGGCAAATGAGGAGGCAGAAAAGAGGCAAGGGTTGAGGACCCACTAGCTGGTAGTGACCACCAAACAGTGTGGTTCATACTTACGTTGGGCAGGGAATCTGGAGGACAGGCACTAAAGTGGTGGATTTTAAAAGGGTGGACTTTGGGAGAATGAGAGAAATACTGCAAGGTAGACTCCAGGATATAAGGCCGGAGATGGATACAGAGCAAAGTGGAATTTATTGAAACTGGCTAACATAGGCTGACAGTAGCCTGCACCAGGACTAGGAGCAAGAAGAGCAGAGCCAGAAAACCATGCTGGCTGAACAGTGAAGTGCTGCAGGGGTGAGGGTGAAGAGGGCAGTGTACCAGAAGTTTAGAGAGCAAGGAAGAGGATAAGGAGGCTTACAGGAGTTGGTCCAAGGTGGTGACCAAGCAGGTGAGAATAGCCAAGGCCTCCAGGGAACTAAGGTTAGTTCAAGGCATGAAATGAGGAGAAGGACTTTTGTAGATATGTCAGGGAAAAGAGGAAGTGCAAAGAGCATATAGTGAGGATAAAGTGAGGAGGAGTGGGTGGAAAGGAGAGGAACAAGTGGAAATACTGAATGACTACTTCTGCTCTGTTTTTACTAAACAGAAGGATGGATCAATACACCATGGACTGGGAGGGTGGGGAAGGGGGCGGTGACAGACAAAATGACCATAGGGGAATAGAGTGCTAGAGGGCCGAGGGGTGTTAAGGGTGGACAAGGCACCAGGCCTGATGGCATCAACCCCAGGGTGCTGAGGGAGATGGCAGAGAGGTGTTGGCTGAGCCACTGACAGATCTGTTCAGCACCTCCCTGGACATGGGATGGGTGCCTCAGGACTGGAGGGGTGGTCCTTGTGGTGCCCATACACAGAGTGGGCCTAGAAAGAGCCAGGAAATTATTGGCCTGTCAGTCTCGCTTCCATAGTGGGGAAACTTATGGAGCGATAATGAAGGAGAGACTGGTGTCATTCCTCGGAAGTAATAGCCTATAGGATGAGCAGCAACAGGTTCATCTCGGGAGGTCTTGTCAGACAAACCTAATAGAATATTTGACTGGGTAACAAGGGAGCTAGGTGGGGTCATGCGGTAGATGTCCTGTACTTAGACTTCAGCAGGGCCTTTGATACAGTGCCTCATGGGAGACTGGGGGAAGCTGACTGCTGTGGGGTGGGGAGAAAGCTGACAAACTGGACAGAGAACTGGCTACAGGGAGGATGCAATGGGTGGTTGTTTGGGCGCACTCTTGACACACAGAGCAGTGACAAGCGGTTGGGCTCTTTATCTCAGATATTGCACATGGAGTTGGAAGCAGGGTTGGTCTATTCATGAGCGATACCAAAATGGGGGTGGTAGTGGATGAGGAGGAAGGATGGAAACAATTGCAGGGGACCCGAGCAAACTGGAGCATGGTAGGAGAGGTGGCTGGGATTCAATGCGAAAAAGTGCAAGGTTATGCACTTGAACAAAAACCAGGAGGACTACTGGTTGGGTGAAGTGAAGCTTGGGACCACTGAGGAGGAGAATGACTTTGGGGTGTTGGTAACAGGGAGCATGAACAACTCGGCCCAAAGCAGGAAAGCGCGCTAAGGCAAACAAGATGTTGGATTGTATCGCAAAGGCTTCCTCGTCCAGGTAAGGTAGGTGATCCTGTCCCTCTACAGATCCTTGGTCAGGCCACATTTGGAGTGCTGTGTGCAATACTGGAGGCCATATCTGAAGAGGATATAAAATTACTGGAGGGTACAACGGAGGGCAACAAAGAATGTTACAGGGAGGGAAGGAAGGCCTATGAAGACAGGCTGCAGGAACTAAATATGTACACTGTGGAGGAGAGGCCAGATAGGGGGATATGATTGAAACATTCAAATATTTGAGGGGGTAAATAAACCTACACCGGAGTGGTGTTTAAACTGAGACAAGGTAGGGAAACAAGGGATACAGGCTAAGATTGGAGGGTGGACGATTTAGGAGGGAGATCAGGAGGCACTACTTCACCGAGAGGGTGGTGTCTAAATGGAATGAGTTACCAGAGGGGTGGTATCATGTATGATAGTAGGAAGTTTTAAGGAGGAGTGGGACAAAGCAAGAGGAGGGTCTGTGGCAGGGGTTGTGACAAGTATGGGAGGACAGTGGGGGCGGGTTGGGGCAGCTATAATCTAGGATGCTAGCTGCTCATTGAACAGACTTTGATAGACCAGTTGGTCTGTTTCTGCTGACAGTTTCATATGTTCATATGTAGTTCCAAAATAAATGTAACATCTGCTATCTACTGGTCAAAGAGCAAAATTACAATGGATCAATATGACTACTTTTTCCTACTCTCGTTACTTTTTCTCTCATTTTACTTATTTAGATTTAAAACATTTAAAAAATAATTTCTTCACTAATCCTAATCAATCATTTCATATTCACATTAAAGCATTCTAGGGTGTTCTTTGTGCTGGTATAATGATACTTCTCGGGTGGTGGATGCACTTGACCTCTGGCCTCATGCTTCAACCACCTAAGGCATCCACTATCCCATCACTAACACACCAGTATCTTATTACTTATATATTGAAAACCACTATATTTCAGGAAATTGACCATAACTTTAATGTTTACTGGGGTTTTTGACTCTGTCCCAGTACAAGTCTTCAAATATTTAACATCAATAAGTATGTACTCCATTGTCTGTGTCTGAGACATCTGGCTGTCCACAACTGACCTCGTAAGTGCTGTGTTCTTGGCATCACTGTTGGCTGCCAGTATAAGAGCAATGATGTCACAGAAACATAGAAAATGTTGGCAGAAAAACAAGCATTTGTCAATGCCGAATGTTTGCTTACTGGCATTGGCAGTGGTAGTGTAGAAGTTACAGAGCTGCGTAATAGGAATGGCAGTGAAGTATTGAACTGAAGCCAACCCCACCACCACCCTGCAGAGTGACAGGCATAGGGTGTGCATTTGGGTCGTCAGGCATAGCTGCACGCCATTTCACCACACCCTCTGCAGAGACTGACAAGTGTCACATGTTCCTTGGGGCTTTGGCCCTTATGCGCACCATTTCATTAGGAAATACGGTGAGATGGGTGCAATATAGGAGAATGGGGTGAAGTTTGGGGCGAAGAGTCCAAGGCATCCTCGATGCCTCTCAGTGACTGCAGGGTGTGGAATGGTATGAGCATCACAGGCAAGAATCCCAAGTCACACCCTGATTCCTGTCATTCTCTATAGGGTTGGGTGATTTAGTTGAAAAGCCTAATACCTCAGGCATTCGTTGGTATTTTAACTCCAAATTTTCAACATGTTTGTTTTGTGACCCCACCTCATGAACAGGGAATATCAGGTTGGTAGCAGCTGCTTATGCACAGTGACTACGAGATTTAGCACCACAGGTGCAAAATATTCGAACAGGCTGTAAAAATGGACGGCTGTATTCTGTCATGGGAGGTGTAAAAATGGCTATGTTGCAAATGTGTAGTAAAATATTTAAAAATGGTGAAGTCACAGTACACATAGAAACTGTGCAACGCACACCGTTATATAAGTAGGTTGGGGATATTTTATAGCAGATTGTCAACTCAGGCATTTTGGTGCCTCCGATCATGAACAGTGTCACTGTGATTTTCTTTATCTGTGCCGAACAATGATTTCCGACAGCCGACCATGCATCTCTGCACTGAAAGTGTGAAAAACACACTTCGGCCATGTTGTGAAAAATGGCAGCTGTACTGTTCATAAGGAAGTGTTGAAAATACCACTAGTGAAAATCTGGACTGACAATATTACAAAGTCATGAACTAACGAGGATGCGTGGAAACTGCACAATGCTCACTAGTAACACAGTCATTTTATGGACTTTTGTCACCAAATTTTCAACATAGCCATTTTAAGACCTCTGCTCATGAACAGTGTAAGTGTGATTATTTAATATGTCCTAAACATTGCTTCGACACCAACAGCACCATTGTGCGCTACATATGTGATAACAACACATTTTGGGTGACGTATGAAAACTGCAGCTGTACTGTTCGTAAGGAAGTTTAACAAAATGGACATGTTGAAAATCTAGAGTGAAAATATTAAATTTGCAAACTTACTGAGCATGCATAGGAACTGTGCAACGATACGTTCGTAAAAAGTCATTCTAGGCATTTTCCACCAATTTTTCAACACAGCCATTTCGACCTCTGCTCATGAACAGTGTCACTGTGGTTTTGTTAATGTGTCCTACATTGAGCTTGCACACCGACTGCGCATTATGCGCTACATGGTACGGAAACACATTTGGGCAGGATGTGAAAAATGACAGCTGTACTGCTCATAAGGAGGTGTGGAAAAATGGCAATGTTGGAAATCTGGAGTGGAAATATTGAAAATTCGCAAACCCACTGACGTGCTGTGGGAACTGTGCAACTGACACTCGTAAAACAGTCATTTTAGGAATTCTGTCACCAAATTTTCAACATTGCCATTTTAAGATCTCTGCTCATGAACAGTGACACTGTGATTTCCTTAATGTGTCCCTATACACTGAGTTCGCGACTGTGCCATTTATGCGCTACATGGGCAGAAACATGTTTTGGGTGAGATGTGAAAATGACAGCTATACTACTCATAAGAAGGTGTGGAAAAATGGCAATGTTGAAAATCTGGGTGGAAATATTGAAAATTCGCAAACCTATGAGTGTGCGTAGGAACTGCATAGCATAACGCTCGTAAAACAGTCATTTTAGGATTTTTCACCAAATTTCAACATAGCCATTTCCAAGACCTCTGCTTATGAACAGTGTCACTGTGATTTTTCTTAATTTGTCCTTACATTGATTTACGCACACGACTGCGCCATTCTGCGCTACAAGGGCAGAAACACATTTTGGGTGAGATGTGAAAAATGACAGCTGTACTACTCATAAGATGGTGTGAAATGGCAATGTTGAAAATCTGGAGTGAAATATTGAAATTCGCGAACTTACGAGGCCTGCGTAGGAACTGCAACACCGTAGATCAAACAGTCATTTTTTGAATTTTGGCACCAAATTTTTCAACATGTGGGGTTTGGGCCCTTCTCCATGAATGATGTCACTGTCATGGCGGTATTCGGTCCCGAAGGGTGATTTTGCAGTCACTGCGAAATCACCCTTGAGCCAGTCGCGCCCTATGACATCATTCGTGAAGAGAGATCCCAAACCCATGTTGAAATAGTGTAAAAATTCAGAAAATACCCTAGATATGCAATAAAGTTGAACCCTCTATCTAGCCCATTATACAGCTTACGGCATTTCCTCAGTTCACGGTCGGCTTTGAAGAGTGCAGGCGTGTTCCGGTCCACCGAAGATCGTGCGCGCGATCAGGAGTAAGTGTAGGGATGAGGGGGTGTGGGAGGCTGAGTGCGCAGTGGGTGGGTGCGGGATGTGGGAGGAGGGCTCGGGAGGCTGCCGTGGGACAGTTTTCGTTTTACAGGAAAAAAAAAAGGCGTCGTGGGACCGCTTGCCGCGCTGGGTGGGCTCCCGCGTGGCACAGCGACTTTGAGGCGTTCAGCGCCGGGGAGTTGGGCACCCCGTCGGCAAAACCTAATAGCTACGTTTGCCCGCGCTGGGGTGGGCTCCCAGCGTGGCACAAAGATCTAGGGGCGTTTGCCGATGGGGGATTAAGGCACCCGTCGGCAACATCATTCATTGCCGCGCTGGGGTGGGCTCCCAGCATGGCACCAAATACTGGGAAGAGGCGGGAGATGATGCAGGCGCGGCCGGCGGGATTGGGCACCCGTCGGCTATCGTTCGTGCGGGCGCGCGCGTCTGCGGCTGGGGGTGCGCGTGAGCAGCTTCTTGTGCTGCTCACTCAAGCGTGCTACTTTCAACTGTATGCCTGCATTTTGGGTGTTGCATAGACGGCTCCAAAATGCATTGGCTTACTGAGGGCCGCGCCTGCCAGGACACTGCCTGAATTGGGGAGGAGGTGACACACTCCGAAATCTCGATAAGAGGCACTGTGTTCTTGCACATGCGTGCAAGCAAACATAAAATTGGTCCATCCAGTCTGCCCTGTTTACCCTCTCCTACCCCAGGATCTAATGTCTATTTGGGGATATTGTCCTTGCCTCCCCTTTCTTTCCCCCTGCCTGAGTGCTTCCCTCTGTGTAACTATTGAGCCTTTTACTCAGCTCCAGCCATGTCTGAAACCAGTAATGGTTCCTGCACTCCACCACCTCTGCTGGTAGTTTGTTCTGAACCAGCGGCTCAGCCACTGTCTCTGTAAATAAAACTTCCTCACTTCCTTCTGACTCTTCCCCAACCAGCTTCCCTCCTTGCCCCCCAAGTTCTTGATCTGCCATCCCTGCTGAGCATTTCCTCATAATCTACCTTGTTCATTCCTTTCAGGAAGTTGAAGGTCTCTATCACATCTCCCTCACCCTCACGGGTCTCCAGGGACAATATGTTCAGGGACTTAAGCCAATCCTTATAGCATCTGCCCTCCCAGCCACAAGTATTTTGGTTACCCTTGCTGTACTGTTTCTAGTCTGTCTTTTCTTAGGTGGAAGCTCCAGAACTGGGCACAGTATTCCAGATGCAGCCAACAGAGCTGCTCCACGCCCGGACCACACATCGCAAAGCAAGCTGCCCTCCCTCCCTCTGGACTGCCCGCCTCAATGGGTTGCTCACACCCAGACCACACATCACAAAACAAGCTGCACTCTCTCTCCCTCTAGGCTGCCTGCCCCAAAGGGCTGCTCCGTGCCTGGACCACACATGTAAAGCAAAGATGCGGACCTCTGCGCCGGAGTGCTTTGCTTCTCTGATGTTCAGATTTTGGCACCATTTTAAGCTGCGTAGGACTTTTAAATATCCTACCCCTAAGCCACCTCGGATGAAAAAAACAAACTCTGCTTCTACTACTGGCTCTATTCGCAGCTATTTAATTAATTCTGCAACTCATTTCTATTAATTTGGTAAATTTAAACTACCAGCTGCCACTGCACAGATCGGGCGTAAAACTGCAAGTTGACTTTTAAACTCTTAAATCCTACTGCTACAGCAGTGTAAAACAAGGCTTCGCAGCTGTGTGAAATTAATATTGCTGCTTACTTGTCATCTGTTTGCTCTCCGGTTTTAGCCCAAGCCTGTGTGCACAATCAACAATTGCTGATCCTCGGCGTCACTGTCGACTTCTCCCCACCCACCCATGCTATCTAAGCGTTTAGCTTTATACAGCAGGTTAGCCAATCAGATCAAGCACTCTCTGCCCATTTCCACTGGCTCCTTATATTCTCTCACCACTAAAGGAACTTAACTGGACACTGCTGCAAACAACACTCTTATCCAGAAAAATCTCTAACCTCCTTCTTTAGATACACACATAGAAATGTAACGGCAGAGAAAGGCACCACGGCCCATCTAGTCTGCCCAACACCCTACCTCCCCTTGTGTTAGTGCTTCCACCCTCTTTTCCCAACCCCTTAATCTATCCCAAGCCCTCTTGAACTCCTCCACTGTTTCAGCTCTCACTACCGCCTCTGGCAGGTTGTTCCAGGCCTCCACTACCCTCTTCATGAAAAACTGCCCCTGACATTCACCTCTGTATTGCCCACCTTCCAGTTTGAGGCATGTCCCTCGTGTTCCTCCTTCTTCAATTTGAACAAGCTGTTACCCTCTACCTTATTTATTCCCTTCAGATACTAAGGTCTCAATCATGTCCCCCTCTCCTCCTAGTCTCCAGAGGGTACAAATTCAGCCCTTTCAATCTTCTCTCATAGGGTACATTCTGCATCCCTCGTACCATTTTGGTTGCCTTTCTCTGTACCCTCTCCATCAGCTCAACATCTCTTAGTAGGTGAGGCCTCCAGAACTGCATCCCATACTCCAGATGTGGCCTGACCATGGTTCTGTATAATGGCATTAGCACCTCCCTCTTCCTGCTATTAAAATCCATCACAATGCAGACCAACATTCCATTTGCCTTTCCCACCTTGCCTACACTGGCTGCCCACCTTGAGGTCACACGATACCATAATTCTCCAGGTCCCTTTCTGTTTCCATCTCCTTAGTCACCAACCCCCATCAAGGGAGTAAATTTCCCTCCTATTCTTCCTCCCCAGGTGCATCAGTGAGCATTTTGTGTATTAAACTTCAATTTCCAGGTGTCAGACCACCTCTCCAGCCTCTCCAGGTCCCACTTCATGGCTTGCACCCCACAAGGTGAATCCACCCAATTGCAGACTTTTGTATAGTCTGTGAACAGGCACACCATCCCTCCAGACCCTCTGCTAGGTTACTAACATAGATGTTAAAGAGTACTGGTCCTAGCACTGATCCTGTGGCACCCTACTGGTCATCGTCCATTCCCTGGAATATGTCCATTTACCACCACCGTCTGACTCCTTCCTTCAACCAGTTTTCCACCCACCTGGTGATCCTGTTGTCCACCCCTAGTCTGTCCAGCTTATGTACCATTCCACCATCGGAGCGGTGTTGAAGGCCTTATTGAAATCCAGATAGGCTATGTCCACTGCTCCTCCCTGGTCCACTATCTGTGTCACCCCATCAAAAACTGTATCAGGTTAGTCTGACAGGACCTTCCCTTGGTAAAGCCATGCTGCCTGTCATCCTGCATGCCATTCATCTCCAAGTATTCTATCAACCTGATCTTAAGTAGGGTTTCCAATACCTTCCCACCACCGAGGTAAGACTAATAGGATGGTAGTTTTGACCTCATCCTTCTGCCCCCTTATATAGCGTGACCACTCTGCCCTCTTCCAGTCCATTGGCACCACCCTGTGACCAAGGACAAGTTAAAAAAGCCTGCTAGATGCAGCGCCAGTTTATCCTTCACCTCTTGAGAACCCTTGGGTGTATTCCATCAGGCCCCATTGCCTTGTCTACCCTAAGTCTACCCAGCTCTTCCCTTACTCCTTCAGTAGTGAATTCTGCCACAACCACCTGCCTGTGGCTGTCACCCTCCCACCCCTTCCTGGTCCCCTACCCTCCCTTTCCTCCGTGAAGATTGGTAAATAGCTATTTAATGCCTCTGCTTTTTCAAGTCCCCTTCCAGTATTGTTCCACTTTCCCCTTATCCTTCCAATCCCATGCTGTGCCCTTCTCCTTTCTCCAACGTACCTAAAGAAGGTTTGTCCCCCTCCTTGCCTACTTAGCTATCCTCTCCTCAGTGGCCTCCTTAGCCTTCCTTATCTTTTGCCCAGCCTCCTTTCTTTTCCCTGTCCTCATCCTTTTGTGTCTTCCTGTACCTCTTGAATGCTCTAGTCTTCTCCTTGACCCCTAATGCCTCCTCTCTCTAGTGAACCATAGAGGTCTTTTCTGTCTTCTATTCTTTCTTACCCTTCTTATACACGAGTCCATGGCTTTAAATACCCTCTCTTTGATGGCTGCCCATAATTCCTCCACCCCTGCACATCCCCTATCCTCAACATTTTTTCCCAACTACCTTCCTCATTCCATGAAAGTCCGCCTTTCTGAAGTCCATTACCTTGGTTCTTGTCCTACCCCTCTCCCTGCCGCTCTCACCCTGAACCTGACAGCCCTGTGATCACTGGTGCCAAGCTCTTCCCCCACCTCCACCTCCTCCACACTGTCCCCATTTGTGAGGACCACATCCAACAGGTTTACACCCTAGTGGGCTCATTGATCCTTTGCTGTAGGAATATGCCCTGAAGAGCCTCTAAGATGCCCTTGCTCCTTGCAGAGATTGCTGTCTAGGCCTCCCAGTTTATGTCCGGAAGGTTTAAGTCCCCAACTAGCACAATTTCCCTTTCCATGCCATCCTCACTACTGATTCTACAAAGTGTCCATCTCCTTCCTCCCCTGCATAGGAGGCTTATAGACTACCCCAACAGCATGAGTTTTCCCCCTGTCTAGGGTGACCCACATTATCTGATTCCCCTCCTCATCCTGCCCTTCTTGGCCCCAATCCTTCCCTGATATATGCCACCCTCCCCACTCTTCCCCTCCTTCTTTTCCTAAACAACCCGATACCGTGGATCACCATCTCCCAGGCGTAGTGCTCATTCCACCAAGTCTCACTCACTGCTACAATGTCTGGGTTCTCCTCCATCATGGTGGCCTCCAGTTCTCCATTTTGGCCTCCAGTTCTCCCATTTTGTTCCCCAGGCTCCTGGCATTTGCAACCAAAGCCCTCCAACATGTAGCCCCATCCCGTCCTTCCCTGCTGCTAAGTGTTCCCTTGATGAGTGTTGTGACTTTGGGGGTGCTGATAGCCTCTCTGTTCTGCCTCACGTAAGGCTGGCTCAGTCCTTAGCCACCACCCCCATTTAGTTTAAATTGAATAGATGAAGTGCAATTTTCAGTAGCAGCCCTTATTTATTATTTATTTATTTATTTATTTAAGAGATTTACCAGGAAGGCATGCTGAGCGGAGTACCGCCGATTCCAGATGCCCTGGGGGGGGTTACAATGGTACACTAATACAGACTAAACAAATCATACATAGTGTGAAATTGTTACAGACAAATGGGTGAGGTGTTCATACAATTCAAAACAGAGTAGGTTCAGTTTTTATTAGCATTTAATAGCACTAGGTGCAGACTGAGAATGGAACCCAGACTGGTGCTAGTAGCTGATAGATAGATAGGAGTTGTGAAGGGATTCAGCGAGGGGAAAGCAGGAGCAGTTGGTAGCGAAATGTGTTTTGAGAAGGACATTCCGTTGAGGAGTACTTGTGGTGTGTCTGATGTCAGCTGCCAGGGAGTTCCATAATTTGGGCAACCTGAAACGAAAGCTGCCTGGCCAGATCGGGTGGATCTGTGGGGAATGTGCAGGAGCCTGGAGTCTATGTTTCTGAGGCGTGAGGCAGGTGGGAGAGGGCAGTTAGGGATGATGATAGGTAGGAAGGGAGCGTATGTGACCAGAACTTGGCAGCGGTTCTAGCACCGTGGAGCAATCGTCGGTTTTGGAGTGAGGGAGGTCCAGGGTCCAGTATAGGTCACAGTGATAGGTATAGGAGAATGTCCAAAGCCAACCGACAGAAGGAGTTGTATAGGGGGTCGAGCCTGGCTAAGGAAGTTTGGGGCAGCACCAGACAACATCGCCGTAATCCATAGTTGGGAGGATCATTTTCTGGACAATAGCTAGTCTGGTTGGTAGAGGATGCAATACTTGTTACGGTGAAGAGCTCCAGCATGGGATGCAGTTTTGTGCAGGCGTCTCGTGTGCTGAGAAGTCAGGTGCTGATCTAGCCAGCGCTGAGATAACGAATATGGTGCAGGCCTCAAGCGGAGATCTGTCCAAAGTGTAGAAAGTGGGTGGTTCAGTAAGCGGGTTAGTTTGGCCCGGAGTCTGTTTTGTGTGTTTAAGAATAGTTGGTTCCCGAGGAACCAGCATTGAATAGAGTCAAAGTCCTTCTGTAGACAAGCTGTAACGGCAGTTGCGGATGGGCCAGAGGCAAACAGCACCGTGATCGCCTCATGACATTTTGATGGCCGCTTGTGTGCAGACAGCAGGCATGTCATTGAGAAAGATTGAGAATAGCAGCAGGCCGAGTACAGACCCTTGGGGACACCACTGGTGACAGGAAGTGAGGTGGATCGAGCCAAACCAATACGGACTGATTGAGACCTACCTGATAGGTATGAATGGAACCAGTTTTTGCTTCCACAGACAGACCAGTTTGGGCAAGTTTAGCCAACAACAGGTGATGAGAGACTGTGTCAAAAGCTTTTGCCAGGTCAATAAATATGGCTGCTGTTATTTCCTTTGTCCATGCCTGTAAAGATGGAGTTTGTGAGGCGAAGGAGGGAGGTGGTGGTGGAGTGATTTTCCTGAAGCTGGCTTGGTAGGGGTGAAAAAGAGATTGTATCTAGATAGTGGTGTAGCTGGGATAATCAAGGTGCTCTTGAATTTTGGCTAGGATGGGGAGCAGAGATATGGGCGGTAGTTGGATGCCTTGCCTTTTCTTATCTGCTCTCCTCCATGTGATATTTTCTAAGCTCCTAAGCAGCTTGTGTTCACTGTCCTGCATCTGTCACCAATTTAATCTACCCCATGGCCATCAACTGTGCCCTCCTACTTCCTTATTTATTTATTTAACAGAGTCAGAAACAACCTGTGAGTATGAACTCTTTTACAAAGGTTCCACATCATGGATACAGAATAACAATACAAACATACATAGACTGACAACAAATAATGTAACAAGCATTATAAATCAGGGTGTCATTCCTAAAAAAAAGCTAGGTAAATGCATATTTATTGACACCAGGATAGAGTTACTAGGAAGGAGCTACAATTGAGCGGCCAAAGGCGTTGTCAGAAAGGTGGGATGGGGAAGAGAAGGATAGTGCTAGGTAACAGGGATTAGTCAGAGGGGTGAAGAAGGAAGCTGGAGCAGAGGCGGTGGCAGAGGACAGAGGGAAGGGGAGGAGCAGTGAAGAGGTGGGCAGTGGGGCAGAAGGTGTATGAGCTAGCCCCAGAGGAAGGGGTCAGGGTAGGGACAGGTAGGGTGAAGATGGGTGGGGGTAGAGGTTATGCATACTCGGGATGGATAGATGTAGTAAGGTGAGGGAGAGGACGACTGGGAGGAGGGTACATTAGGGTAAACAGGGAGGAGGAGCAAGTGCCTATCCTCACCCTTCTTTCTACAGACTACTCCTCCTGCCTCCTCCCCATCACCCTCCCTTACCCCCCACTGCTTACTGCCCTCCCTGCATTATTACTGCCCTTCCACTGTCTCCTTTATCCTCCCCATCTCTCATACTCCTCCTGTTGCACCTTATTATTTCACCCAGGGCTTCTTACAGGCTCCTTCTTAAATTTCAAGCCATTCACCATCTATGCCCCTCCATACCGTGTCACACTCCCCTCCCAAAGGTTTCTAACGTAAGCATAAACATCACGCCCTCCCTTCACTTTCTGGTGCTTCTCCTGCTTCTGGCAGGCGATGCTGAGCCAGTCCTGGCCCTCTCAAACCCATCGGGTCCCTCAGCATACCCAAAAGGTCTGAAAATATTCCACATTATATCCGTAGCTTGCTACCTAAGCTGGATGACATAAAAGTATGGTCACTCTGCACTCCCTGACAATCTATGTGTCATGGAAACTTGGTTATTCTCCTGCATTCCAGATACTCAGCTGGCCCTCCCTGACTTTAACCTCCACTGGCAAGACAGTGGAAAAAGAATAGTGGCTTGCAATTTACTTCTGCAACTCCCCATCCTGCACTATTTCCCATCAGAAAGCGATCTCTCATTCACATGAACTCTTAATTAGCCACACTCTATTTTCCTTCCATTTCTGTGGGTATTCTCTATGCCTCGTAGAAACTTCCGCCATCCTCCCTTGTCTCCTGTGTCACGCTGTCTCCTTTCTTGTTTCATCAGGTGAACTCATCCTTCTTGGAGACTTTAATTTAGACTGGCTTTCACCCTCTTCACTCAACTTCTGTCAACAAATAGAAGCCTTAAACTTGTCCTAGTTAATAAAAGAACCCACTAACCTAATCTTGCAGTCACATTCCCTGCTCGACTGGGTGCTTTCCTCCCCACCACATATGATCCACTGGCATATTACCTGATGCAGATGATGGAGCAGTGGTCATTGAAAGCATCAGGAAAGTCCACCCCCTTACTGTCCGAAATATATCCAGTACCGACCCTCAGATCCCTTGACTTGAGCAAACTGCTCCATGTCCATGATCTAGCAACAGCCAACTGGTCATCTGTTTTCTCCTCCCTCTCAGTGGATGCTGCACTTACACATTTCACTTCCATTTTCTAAAAGTATGGGATACCCATGCCCTCTAAAAACAATCAGAGAAAAGCGCATCATCCTTGGATCACCCCAGAAATCCTGAGACCTCTCGTGGTCTCGATTTAAATCCTCCTTGCTTCACATGACCTTCAGACGTACCATAGCCTCCATAACAGTTGCACCAAGCACATTCAACAGGCCAAGGCTGAATTTTTCAAATCTCACCTGCAAGCTTCCAGCAGCACTCCGTCCTCCTTCTGGCATGGTAGCCAGTCACTTCACCATGCATCCCCCTTTGCGAGGTGGGTCACTTATCTCTGACCCCACCCTTGTTGCAGAACTTCTAAATAAGTTTTTCACTACCTCTACCATTCCTCAAGATCCCTCTTCTTCCATACCCTGCGCCCCTACCTCTCCCCTGTGATCTCCTGCCTTCAAACTGCCACCGATTCCTCCTCTGAAGTCCTCAAGCTCGTCTCCCTCAACCCTGCCAAATCCAGCCCGATTGCCTGCACCCAAAACTCCTTACACACTCTGCTCCCTCCATTGTCACCCCCAACATTCATTCTCAACCTCTCTATCTCCTCTGCTACTGTTCCCTCTGCCTAGAAGTTTGCCACTGTCCTCTCCCTCTTCAAAGGGATTCCACTGTCTCTGGCAACTACCGCCTATTCTCTTCTCTCTTCACTTGCCAAGGTACAAGAGTCCCTAGTCCTCTCTAGGATAAATGATTTCCTCCTGGCCTCTAACACTCTATCCTCTGTCCAGTCTGGTTTCAGGAAGCACCTCTCTACCTCTACCTCCCTTCTATGCTTTACAGATGCCATCCACTCTGCAATGGATCAAGGTCAGATTACCTCAGTCATATTTATTGATCTACAAGGCCTTTAACTCCATGTCTCACCCTCTCCTCCTAAAGAAACTTAGTGCCCTGGGTCTCTCTCCATCTTCTGTGTCTTGGTTTAGATCTTACCTGACGGGCCGTTCTCAATCCATCAAAATCTGCAATGCTCTCTCTTCCCCTTCCCTATTCTGGCGGTGTACCCAAGGCTCGATCCCTGGGCCTGTCCTTTTTCACTGTTCATTAATAACCTCCCTCTGCATGCTCCCATACCAAGATCCACATGTATGCAGACGACACCGTCCTCTTCCTCTCTGGCCCTTCCATCTTGGCCATCCAAACTCCCCTGCAAAATGACTTTTCAGCTGTCACCTCCTGGTTTAATGCAAACTGTCTAAAATTAAATGTTAAGAAAATGGTTGCAATGGCTTTCAGAACCAAGCAAAACTGGCAAAGTTCCACACCCTACCCTCCTTCCTCTCTAGAGTGTCCACTCCTTGAAAATGTCCTCTTCTATAAGTACCTTGGAGTCTGGCTCAATCCCTCACTTGACTTCTCCCATTTTAGCACTCTCCACTCGAAGCTGCGACCTAAACTGGGACTACTCTACCAACATAAGGCTAGCCTTCCCTTGCTGTTAGACCGACCTATTGATTAAATGGATACTCCCTGTCTTCAATTACACTTACGTTGCCTTCAGTGCTGTCCCTGCAACCTCCCTCTCTAAACTCGATGTGCTTTACCATGCCTTCTGTAGGTTCGCCTCGAACTCCCCTTTGACCCACCATTGCAACCTCTACTCCTCCCTATCCCTCCAATCCCTCTCCCAGAGGCGCTTTTCCCACTCGCCACCTTCATATCTAAATACTGGTTCAGGACTCTTCTGCCATACCTTGCCTCTCTTCTCAAATCTGCCACCCCTCTCCATATAACTCACGTTCAGTCAACCCCTTCCTTCACCCTCCGGCGTGTCTATGCCTTGGCGGCAAACTGACCTTCTCCTATAGGCTTCCTCCCTCCCTCTAGAACAGTATTCACCCCAAACCTGCCTCACCCCTCCTTTCCTGCCTTTAGCACTTACTCAGACCTCCCCTCCCTTCCTGCACCTGTTCTCCCCCTCCTAATGCTTCATCTCCCTCTGCCCGGCCTGCTTTCTCTCTTACACCCTCCGTGCATCAGCAGGCTCCCATTCATTATTATAGCGGCTCCCTACTGTTAATTGGTGGTTTATCTATATTTACCCTTTATCGTGCAATATATATTTATAAAATAGGTAGGGAAATTGTAGTTTTATTGGATGATGAGCATCACATGACTGTGCGTATATCAAACCGCGACCGCACACACCTGCACTTTTTACCCCCTCCAAAACAATTTTGACATTTTATAAAATAGATAAACCACTCTGGAAATTAATGCGGTCGGCTCTGATATCCTTGCGCCCTTGGGCGGTTGATCACCTCGGCCTGTGGCCTCGTACGTATATCAGAACGTGACCGCACACCTCAGAGTGGTATATGTATTACATACATATATATATATATATATATATATATATATATATATATACACACACACACACACACATACATACACACACACATATATACACATACATATACATATACACACACACACACACACATATACATAGTAAATATTCTCTGTTCACTACATGTATTTGTCATTTGTTTCAACTACTTGTATGTACACTGTACTACCATGTAACTGACTTTGTTTATCCTCGGTTTTGCACCCCTGCCCAGTGCGCATCTGGAAATGAGCTTCTGATCATGGTGCCTTTCCGGTTATCAAATTTTAAATAAATAAATAATTTATTCATGTATGGATTGATTGATTTAACTTATTTTGAAGTTTAACTAGGAAGGACATACTGAGCTGATAATAGCTCATGTACAGATGTGTCCTGTGTCCTGGGGAAAAGGGGAGAGGGAGATAGTTAAACAATAAAACTACTAAAAATAAGAAGTCAGATAGAATAATATAGTAATATGAGAAACATAAGGCAAATAGTAAATGAATGCAAGTAAAAAACCTCACTTTTATATGTAAAGAAGGGGAAAATAGTGCAAAAGCATAAACAGGGCAAAACCAGTAAAGGGAGAAAAGAAGAAAAGGGTCCTAGACTGTTGCAGGTAAGAGGGACTTTAGAGAGGAAGGAGAAGAGGCAGATCGAATTGAAAGGGAAGGAGGACTAAAGTTTAGGAAATCATTAAGAAAGCAGACTGACCAACAGCAGATTTTCTAGAAGGAATAGAGAGAGAATGGGAAATACTGTTGTGAGAGGGTAGGAGGAAGAAGGAGGAGAGGACAGAAGGATTTGAGATAAGAAGATTTAAGATTATTTCACTTGAAGCGCAAACACTATGAGGTCAGAAAATCTGGGTCATGGCTTTTATACAGACTTACTGAATACAAGCACACTTCAAACCCTGGAAAGGCAAATAGAATTTAAAAAGAAAGGTTTTCTGTACTAAATTACAGCTACTGAACAGTTTATGTTTATAACATGAAATGTTAGTGTGGATGCTGCTTTTATGTTTGCCTGCATTCAGTGTGAAGCAAACATCTTGTAGCTACTGGGGAGAGTAGGGTTGCAGAGGCGTGTCACTATAGCATCCAATGTAGCTCGGTTGCAGGAGAGTGACCAGTGACAGCCCATCATGGAGCAGGCTGACAGTGATGGTGTTCAGCCTGGCTGGTGGGTGGAAACTGTGTGTAGTTGAAAGGATAAGGCAGCACCTATCAGAGTGCAGCTCTATCCTTTCATGTACAGAATGCACGCATGGGGGCTTTGCCCCAACATCACCTGGAATAAGTATAATCAACTCCGTGGGAGTGTGGACAGTGGGCAAGCTAAAAAGCTGACTGCAGCACTTAGTCAGCCGCACAGTTGGAATCTAAAAAATTTCCGAGCAGGGTTTCAAACCCTGGTATTCCACCTCATCTACTGCTGGGTCGGGGTGCTCTAGCTGCTCCACCATGGGACCATCTTGACCAAGCACCAGACCAGCAGTGGTTACATCCACTTCCTCTTTGGCACAGAGTGACTGGGGGTAGCGATATAGTCTTATCACTCATATACCCATGGCTCTCGTACCATATGCGCTACTGGCCTTGAGGTTCTTCATGGGCGGTTTAGTCCGTGCTTTACTCACCGGTACCCAAGCATCCCTATGGAGGGGGCACAGATTCAGAGGCCCATATCTTAGCCCGCTGTAGGGTTTGATGAAGCAGCAGTAATGGCGCACCCCTTCCCTGACCAGAAAATGCTGCAATGGGTACCACTTCTGGCCACAAAATGCATGACCACGGGTAGCTGTTGGGTTCCCAAACCCAGGCTGTCCACATAGCAGCACAACATGCTACCAAAAACTTGTTTAGACACTTTTTCATTATTATTTTTCCTGTTACCCCCAAATTCCCCTGTCCCTTTACTGGGCAATGGGATCACCAACACTGCCCCTTCTACTATCTGAGGAGAGTGGGCCAGCTGATGCTTTCACAGCTCTCCTTGGTCATCTGGCGGTAGGAGGGTGCAAGAATGACGTGTAACTGACATCCTCCATCCCTCCCTAAGAGTTGAGCACCTCATCTCCAAAAGCAACCGTCCCCAGCTGGCATTGGCCTGTTGTGTCTGGGCTCACTCTGGATGCAAATCTCAGGCTCCCAGGTCGAATGCTACGTGCTGCCACAGTTGCTGGGAGTCATCCTTGTTTGGATTTCCAATAGTTAAGAACGACAGCTGTATGCTGCATGATTAAGGGCCTGATCCACAAAGCTGACCGGAATACACGCGATTCGAGCATGTCCTAGCCACAGGGCTCCACCACGGTGATGCACATCCACCCTGGATAGCGCCCGCAGCCCTTCCCTCTCTGTGCAGCTACTGCTGTGCTTCATCCGGATTCTGGGGTTGGTAATGGGGGGTAGAGCAGTGCTGACTCACTGATGGATCCCTGACTTCACATGGATGGAGCAGGGACTGGCAGGATACGGCAGTCCAACAAGAAACGCCATATTGCTTCCGTAATACATGATAATTCCAGTGTACATTGACTGTTGCCAGTACAGTCCACAGTTCTCCGTGGAGGCTCCTTGGACTGGGCACATATGGTGCAGCCTCCAATCAGGCAGTAATGGGGCTCTTCTGGTCATAGGGAGGAGGGTGTACGTACTACTGCAGCTCAAGGGGCAGCATAGCCCTGCCCCTCTGCTGCCCTCCACTTTGCATATACTGTTTTGACTGGGGTGCATGCCCACACCCCCCTCTATGCTCAGCCCCAACCCAGCAGCACAAGTAGGTGTTCCTGTGGCAAAGGACTGGGTGTGGTAGGGCAGGAATGCAGGGCTGAGGATGTACAGAGGTTCCTGCATATACCGAGTGGGACCTCTGCACTCCATAAGCCAGGGATGGATCGAACCAAGGATCAGGCTCTAAGTGCCAACAAATCCTCGTCAGCACTATTGAAAATATCCTGGAGACAGGAACTCTCTGCTTAATGTACTGTAAGGGCCTGTCACTACAAGTCTATGTTTCTACCATTTTAATCCCAGTATATACTATATATAATAGGTATTACTGTATATGCAATATTTATTGCTGTGTATATGGTATTACTAACATACTAAAATGCCAGCAGAGTAGGCCCCATGGTCTATCAAGTCTGCTCGAGAGTCAGTACCTTAATTGGCACCGCATCCATCCTCCCGACTTCTTTCCCCATTCCTCCCCAAACAGGAAGCCCTCCTCTTCATCCCTTCTTGTACCTATCCCAGCCTCTTTGGCTGCCTATATGGTATTGATTACTGTATATACGCTTATTTATTACTGCATATATGTTATTTATTACTGTGTATACACTATTTATTACTGTGTATACACTATTTATTACTGTATATACACTATTACTGTGTATATATTGCTGTGTATACAATATTTATTACTGTGTATATAGTATTTATTACTACATATGCTATTTATTACTGTATACAATATTTATTACTGTGTATACGATATTTATTGCTGTGTATATATTTATTGTGTATATATTGCTGTGTATACAATATTTATTACTGTGTATATGGTATTTATTACTGTATATACATGATTACTGTATATATGGTATTTATTACTATATAGACTATTTGTTACTATATACACTATTACTGTATATATGCTATTCATTACTGTATTTGCAGTATTTATTACTCTATATACACTATTATTGTATATATGGCATTTATCGCTGTATACAGCAGTCCCTCTCTATAAGGAAGACCTCTGGAGCCAGCCACTTTGTTCACTATAGCTATTGTTCTCTATAGTGAGGTGTTAAAACTTAATATGCTTAATTAGGTAACAATGGGGTTATCACAGGTGTTCATTATAATGGAATTCCTTACAGAGGGGGTCACTATAGCGGGAGCACTGGCAAACTGTTTCCCACTGTCAGCTGGGGCTAGTGAGATATTTTACTATTCTTTAGGTTGTGCACCTTATGAGCCGATTAACTACAGTATTATGTTAGCGATATCATATGCTTGTTGTCTGCATGGTTCTCATAATCCCTAATGAGGTAACAACTTGGTAGTCACACGGTACTTAAGCAATGTATTAATAGTCAGTCTTATTTCAAACGTACGCCTCTATTTTTTAACAGGAGAGTTCACAGGAACTTTAACCATACCTCCCACTATTCCTCACCTAGTCAGTTTGGCAGATGACGTTCTCCTACAGATTGCCCCTTCTTTGGGTTTAATCCTCTACTGGTGGCAAAGCATACCAAAATGAGTTGGGGATTAGATTGCCTAGCACAGGAGGCAAAGCTGCTATGCATTACATCAGCCTATATCACAAATGAATAATTGCCTTGTTGAGTATACTTCAGTCAGCCTAACTGGCTGTTTATATTCTTAAGGCCATCCACAAATATTCAAGAATTGTTCATGGTTTGTTCACAGAGATTTATTCATGACGACCAAAGCAGAAGAGGGCCAGGATATTCAAATTTTAGACTGTTTCGAGGTGAAAGGAAACTCAAAAATGATACCAGGACCAGAGGACGGATGAAGCAGGAGGGGATGTTCAAGAGGGATGTGAGGAAGTACTACTTCACTGAAAGAGTGGTGAGCATCTGGAACAGACTGCCAGCGTGAAAACGGGAGGGGCTTCAAGCACGATGGGATAGACATAGGAGTATATTAGTAAACAGGCAGGGAGGAGAGGGTCAACGGAGACCAGTTAGTGTCTATGGAGACAGGCTTAGCAGAGACCATCTGGACAGACTCATGCTGACCAAATGGTCTTTTTCTGCTGACAAATTCTATAGTTCTATGTTTTGTACAATCCAATGCACCCAGTTGTAAAAATGTAAAAGAAAGTGCTTGTTTTTAAGATATACTTTCTGGCCGCGTAGCACAGAGAGTTGAGGCGCTGGGCGATACACCCCGCCACGCCGGCGACCGAGTTCGGGAGCAAGCTCGGGTGCTGGGGGTCGGCAGAGGAGGTATTGGATTGAGCACCGCAGGGCTGCTCTCCATCCCAGGGAGAGGGCACTGGGGAGCTCAGGCCCGCAGCCCCTGGTGGAGATCAGGTGCCACAGAAGCATGGGCGGCACATAACAGTGTTCG
Organism: Neoceratodus forsteri; assembly: GCA_016271365.2. Lineage (NCBI taxonomy): Eukaryota > Metazoa > Chordata > Ceratodontiformes > Ceratodontidae > Neoceratodus > Neoceratodus forsteri. The sequence continues at coordinate 35,509,401 of CM057458.1, forward strand.
ACGCTAGATGGGCTGGTTACCGCCAAACATTGGAGGTAGGGAGCGCGAGAACAAAGGAAAACCCCTGGCTCGCTGGAATAGGCGACGCACCTATCCTCCATGTCCAGTGCGGGTTCATCTCAGCTGACTTCACTACTCCTCCACCCGGGCCCACCTGCTAGCCGGAGTCTGCCTTTCAAGAGAGCCCAAGGAAGGAGTCAGGCTACCCTCCCGGGCGTCAAACCGGGGTGGCTGCTGGGTGGGGGTGGGGGAAGACATACCATAAAGAACTTCAGGCGGGCAGGCACAAGGATAAGGTTGCCTGAGAGAATTCTCACGAGCTGCACCAGAGGGAAAAAGATAGGTATACTTTCTGTTGTCTGGTTTCTCTCTGCATATTGAGGACAGACATTTTAAGAGCAAACTGCCTGTCGTCCTCAGAATGTTCACCAGCCTTATTGCCTTGAAATTAATACTGCTGCACTGATTGAAATATGTGTGTGTGTGTGGGGGATGCATTGGCTGACCCCTGTCTAAAACATGTGAGGGATCTACTGAACCCCAGACTCCTGGCTCTGCCGCCTATGAATCCTTCCCCCACACATGCTCTGCACCTTCCCTACACATATCTGCTCTTGTAGGTAACCCTTTCTTACCCTTACCCCACTGTTTCCATCTCCTCCACCCTACATTCAGCTGATTTTCTCCTGTGAAGTGTTTTCTAAACAGTATAAAATACAAAAATAAATAGAATAAGCACGCAATAACACATGACAGGGTGTGCATTATGCAATATCACTGCATGGTCAGGTGGCAGGTCTCAGCCTATGATAGCATGCCATTATTTTGTACCTATTTTATGAAAGCCTTATGGGTTGGAAATAGTCCTTTTCTGTACCTGGTGTAGAGCAGAGGCTTTCAGCTTTTAATTTTTTATCTGAGCCCCACAGTTAAATCTAAAATTGGCTGCAGTCATCTTTCTCGTGTTTCGTCATGATGTACTGATTTCGCATCAGTGACTCCAAAACAAAACAAAACAAAGTCTAACACATACAAAGAATGACAGGTAATAACATACCAGATTCCTATCAAGAACAGAATACTTTTAGAGAGAACTGGATGACTCGTGAATTGGTAGTAGGTTAAGGAGACTGCACTTTAGGTTCCTGGTTCGAATCTGGACTAGGTCAGTTGTGGTTGAAATTATCATCTGATGGCAATCTGAGGACCTTTATGTGAAAAGAGTTGTGGGGTTCTCTGTCCAGTTTCTAGAGGATGGGTGTCAGCTCCTGAGGCATCAGTTAGCCAAGATGCTGGGTGTGGAGACAAAAGACTAGCTAGCAGGATGACTGGAATTCAGAATCCAGATTCCAGTCCAAATTAGGAATTAGCATTTTGGATTGTGAGTCCAAAATCCTAATTCCAAAATTAGTGTTTCGGGAGTCTAATTCCAGTCCTGGTTCCCATTTCCATCCTGCAGGCAGGAAGGACACTTCCTCCACATAGCCCATCCTCCTCAAGAGTTGCCAGCGGCATCTGAATGATATCATTGGTAGCACCCTTATATGCCCTAGTGGGACCCTTCTCAGAATCAGATCTCAGATTCCGATTCCGACTCAGAATCGGATTATTCTGAAATCCTAAATCCGATTATGGATCAGATGCCAGTGATTCCAGTCACCCTGCTAGTAGTTCACATACCAGGAAGGTAAGCGGTTTGAGTTTAGGTTATCGGAAGAAATAATCATAGTTAGTTTTAGGCATCAGCCTGCCCTGTGGTTATTGACCCCACCTCCATGGGGCCCCAGCCAGAGTAGCACTGAACCTTATTTATTTATTTTATGTAATTGTCATGTTTAAAGTAAAAAGCAATGAAGAGCATCATGGGACTCTGTGACGTCTTCTGACGTGCTGCAGCCTGTAACATCGTTAAGTAACTCACCAAAGCATGGCCTAGTAAATCCGAGGCCGATAGACATGGATTGCAGGGTCAGAGGGGCCACAAGGACCAAGATTGCTATCTCCCCTAAAAAGTACAATGTGTACCTTGTATTTTTTTCATTTATATTTATTGCAATTTGAAAAGAAAATACAACATGTGCAGATATAAAGCACATATGCATGCCAGATGCAGCAAAACATTTTTGAATCCTGAATGATAACCAGATTATAGTCAATAAAGAAATACTTGAGTGTCAGTAGTTTGTTTGTAACCACATGGAGGAGAAAATACAGTTAATATATAGAATAAAGTGCGGGGTGATGTGTGTAATGAGAAGTTTACACCTGCCCCGAGGTGTTGATGCTACATAAACCCGAGAGCGAAGCTCAAGGGGTTTATTAAACATCTAATCGAGGGGGGTGTAAACTTCGAGTTTACACACACCACCCCATATTTTATATAATTGCTGGCTTTCCTTTTCACCACAGCACATATGTAAAATATCACAAGTTCTGGTTCTGCTGCGCTCCAGTTTCATTTTCGGCTGATCCGCCCACCCACACATTTCTCATGTCCCACAGTTTTAAAATGTTTTTTTATGCCTCCTTGTGTTGGAACCTATCACATTTAAAAACAATTACTTACCACCGAGCTGCAGAGGCGGTTGACTTATCAGGCAGAAGGTGAGCATTCTGGAGGCAAGAAACTGCAAGGTGTGTATTCCCAGAGCAAGGAAAATCGGTGCATGTTTGCCGTTATAAACGCCCTTTACAATGGCAATTATGCCATGGTTTCCTCTGGGAAAAGGGAAGCTAGCTATTATTGTCCCATTTTAAACACATTGAGAACCAATTTGCAGTCAGTGCTCTACTGGAGTCTAGATTAATATGAGTTGCATAAAGTTCTTGCTATATAAGCTTCCATACGTACTCCTTGTCACCAAATAAGAACTAGCTTCCCTGCATGGATTGTAACAGACATGCTGTAGCAAGATTAATTAAAGCAGCAGTACTACCTAACCAGGAAGTTATCCGTTAGGACCGCTGTAGCACCACAGAAAATATGGCGGCTGTTATCTAGTACTACTGCTGTCAATGCAGCAGGCGGTAGAAATGAAAACAAAACAAAGGATAACTGAGCAAATTATAGGCGATAGTACATTGCCGTGGAAAGAGTACCTGGTACATGCTCAGCAGAGCACAGGGAATAAACAGTTAAAAAGCTCAGATTTTATATACATTGTACTGCTGCTTTAAGAAAAGCAAAACCTTTTATGTTACTCGCAGATTCTTATTGGCATAAGTTGGCCCCTGATCCCTAAGTGTTTTAATGTTGTCACTGATGCTAGTAGCTGGGATGTGTCCTGCATGAGTGAAGCTGCGTCACCCTGTCGATCAAGCTTCTTGAACCTGCACAGGTGAAAGTAGACCTGCCTCCCTTTGCACTGCTGGCGAGAAAAAAATACCATGTGTGAGGTGCATACCATTTTGAGCTTGCTCTCTAGAAAATAACATGGGACCAGGCATAGTTGGTAACAACATATTTCAAGTTCTGACTGCCAGTCTGTTTTAAGTATGCAGTGTTGCATGCTTAAATTTTAGGACTCTCAATCCACCCATACGCTCTCTGCCAATGACACTCTCTCCCTTGTAATCTTCATTTGGTTAAAAAATAAAATCACAGAATACCACTACATTTATGTAAAAGGGAGACATAGTAATTAAAGGTTCTCAGTCAATTTCAAGTCCCCTTGGGTATTCAAGTTATAGATGAAAAGATCCCAACAGCAACGGCAAACACACTCTTGAATAAAGAAATCAGTGAGTTTACTTGAGTCCCTTTCTTCTGCCTCAGTAACTTCACTCATAGCTGGAGCCACATTTAGGTCAGGGAGTCTGGCACGACAAAGTCTCCCACTGCCTTGGGATCTGTAAAGGCATAATACTTTTCTTTAAATGAAAACTGCAGTCTGGCAGCTCACAATATGGCTGATTATACCTGCTTTTTATGTTGGCTCGTGCTTGCGCAGCCAACATATTGCAGCAGTAGCAGATTTGGAGGCGCTGTCACTGTTGGGCGAATGCAGGCACGCATCAGAAGGTGCGTCCCTCATTCCCCAATCAGGCAGCAGGAGGCACTGACCTCATGCACGCCTAATGTGGCCATCACAACAAAGAAAAGGTCCGCTGCCATGAGGCCCGAAGCTCTCATGCAGCGTGACAACCACGCCCTCCGTGGTGCAGGCAACATGGCGGCAGTGACTGCCGCCTGCTCTGTCACAATGCCGATGGGGAGCCCACCCCGTCAGCATAATGTGTCCCCCTTTGTTGATTGCCGAGGGGATGCCCAATCCCCTCGGCATCATGTGTCTCCCCAACAGTTTTTCTTTTGCCAACGGGGCCCAATCCCCGCCGGCTTTTACCACCTGTATTTTGCACATCATGCACCTCCCTCCCATTTGTTATGTGCCGATGGGGGCGCCCAATCCTGTCAGCTAAGCACCCCCACCCACAAACACTGAGGTGGCACGCTGGGGAAATCCCACCTGAAAATGAAAACGTCCCGTGACGCCTTTTTTTTTTTTTTAAACCCTGTAAACAAAAATGTCCCCGCCGCCTCCCTGCCCTCCCACAACCTGCACCCACCCACTGCGTGATCCTGCCTCCCCCACATCCACCCTCCACCCCATACTTACCTCCGGAGTCTGCGCAATGATCTTCGTGGATCGGGAACACGCCTGCACTCTTCAAAGCAGACCGCAAACTGAGGAAATACCGTAAGCTGTATAATGGAATAAATAGGGTTTTTCAACTTTGATGCATATCTCTGGCATTTTTGGAATTTGGCACCAGATTTTCAACATGGGTTTTGGGACCCCTCCTCATGAATTCTTTCACTGTCATGAGAATCGTCCCAAAAGGTGATTTTGCGGTCACTGCGTGAATCACCTTTCGGACCAATTAATGCCATGACAGTGCCATAATTGATGAGGTGAGGTGAGGTGAGCTCAAAAAGCCTATGTTGCAAATTTGCGGGAAAATAAAATGACCGCTTTACTAAGCATGCTGTGCAGTTTCCATGCACGTAGAATTCGTGAATTTGCATATTTTGATGCCAGATTTTCAACACTGGCATTTTACACACCTCCTTGTGAAAAGTATAGCTGTCATTTTTCACATCCTGGTCAAATGCATTTTCGGACTCCTGGCACAGAATAGCGTGTCTCTGTGGGAATTCAATGTTCAGGACAGATTATGAAAATTACAGTGTGACTGTTCATGAGCAGAGGTCCTAAAATGCCTATGTTGAAAATTTGGTGACGATACTCCATAAAATGACTGTGTTACCCAGCCGTGCATTGCGAGTTTGCACGCACGCTCCTAAGGTCATCAATTTATAATATTTTCACTCCAGATTTCCAACATTGCCATTGTTCTGCACCTCCTATGAACAGTACAGCTATCATTTTCATCTCCTGGCTGAAATGTGTTTTCGCATTCGCTTAGAATAGCGTAGTCGCTGTGTGTGAACCGTGTTCGACACATTATGAAAATGACAATGAAACTGTTCATTAGCAGAGAATCTAAAATGCCTATGTTGAAAATTTGCTGCTGAAAATCCATAAAATGACTGTGTTGTAAGCATGCATTACGCAGTTTCCATGCACCCTTGTAATCTCAAGAATTTGTAATATTTTCATGCCAGATTTTCAACACTGGCATTTTTCACACCTCCTTATGAACAGTACAGCTGTCATTTTTCACATCCTGCCAAAATGTGTTTCCACACCTGTGGCCCACAATGGCGTGGTCGCTATGGGAAATCAACTTTGGAACCGATTAACAAAATCACAGCGTCACTGTTCATGAGTGGAGGTCCCAAAATGCCTATGTTAAAAATGTGGCTAAACAAGGTCCTACAAATAATTGGGTTACAGCTGTGTGTTGCACAGTTTCTAAGCATGCTAATGACTTGACCAATTTTTCATATTTTCACTCCAGATTTTCAACGTTGCCATTTTTATGCTTCCTCATGAACAATACAGTTGCCATTCTCCACATCCTGCCCAAAATGTGTTTTCGTCCCTGTGTCGCCAAATGGCATAGCTGGCCAGCAAACCACCTTTCAGCTCATGCAAACTGATTGTGCCGCTCATGAGGTGGCCTCACAAACAGCCCATGTTGAAAATCTGAAGTGAAAATACCACCGCACTCCCACGGTGTTAGGGTTTCCAACTGTAGCACCCAGCCCAGTACAGACTGACAGGTGCCAGGGCTGTGACTTGGGATCGCTAGATGTAATGTCGTCTCACTGCACTTTCACTCTGCAGCCACTGAGAGGCATCGTGGTGTGCCTTGCACTGTTTGGACACAAAATTCACCCCATTCTCCTATACTGCACCCACGCCAGCGTATTTCCTTATGGAATGGGATAAGTATAATGCCCAAAGACCCCAGCACACCACGACACTTGTCAGTGTCTACAGGGTAGGGTGACATACAATGGCCTGAGCGTTATAGCAGATGACCCAAAGGCACACCCCAATGCCTGTCGCCTCTACAGGTGAGAGTGGGGTTGGCATCACTCAATACTTCACTGACATTCCTATTATGCATCTCTATCTGGACTACCAAGCCAATGCCAGCGAGACAACATTCGGCATTGACAAATGCTTGTTAAGTTTAGGCACCACCCCTCAAATGTCTTCCTCGGAAGTCTGGTGACATACAAATAGTTTGAAAAATAGCACCCTGGACTCCCCAGCATTACTGATCCATGGTCCCTGGCTCACTGGAGGATTCCGCCTTTGATGGCAGGGGACGTGGTGGTGAACAAAACTGTGTGTGGCCCTTCTTCTGCCCCTTCGATGTGTCAGAGAGTGATTCAGTAAGCCATTTGGATCAGGACTGCAAACCTCAACCCAACTGCCTCCAGTAGCAACCTTCCCAAATACGTATGCAAGTCCCTTCCTCTTTGTCCTCTGGCATGCCAAGTTAACATATGTTTGATGGGGCTGGCCCAGTGGCGCTGAGGGTTGAGGCACCACACCTCTTACCATGCCAGCGATCCAGGTTCGGGAGTGAACTCAGGACACCGGGGTGGGCGGGGGCGGGTGAGGATTGAGCACCCGTGGGGCTGCTCTCCTCCCAGCAGGGTGGGGTGGGATCGCCTGGCATGTCAGCAGCTCCTGGTGGAGACCGGGAGCACTGCAACATGTCTGGCAGCACGCATCTAGCATGCCCTGACGCGAAAGGGATTGCTGTGCGTCCTACTTGGGAGTGCACACGCATGGGTGGGTGGGAAGGAAACAAGACCACTAAAGAAAAACGGAAAACCCGGTCTGAGGGGTAGGCAATGGAACCTGCCCCCATCCCCATTGCCGGATTCGTCCTACCTGGCCTTCCAGATTCCTCCATCCGGATCCTCTCCCATGTTGGGGTCTGTCTCTAGGAGCCCAAAGAACAGGGGCGGCCCCACTGCGGAGGGGTTAAGCCGGGCACCAACAGTGGGTAGAGCAGGAGGAGAGAGGAGGCACAGAAGGAAGACTTCAGGCAGGGAGGATCAGGCAGGATACCTGAGAGGGCCCCCAGACCATGACCGAAGGGAAAGAATCAGAAAAAAAAAACACGTTTGATGTTCTTAAAGTGTTTTCTAACTGCTTCAGACAGATCTGGATTGATGCCTTATCTTTGACTATCGTGGCAGTTGTGGCCAGTGCATGACCCACCACCTTGTTGGACTCCTCCACCATACCAGCTATCACATCCGTTCGGTGTTCCACATGTAACCCCTAGGTGGCGCTATCCCAAGGGGTACTACCCTGCCTGATTTGCCACTAACAGGTTGAGGGGTCTGGATCCGATGGCGGGTGCCTCCACCCAGAGGTCGAGATTAAGACAGTCTGATATGACTTGGTCACAGTCCTCTGGGTCACTGCAATCCCCTTTCTTCCCACTAGTGGTCCACACAATATATCAGAATTACTTTCACAGTATACACTTACCCCCAGGACTGGTTCGGTCAGCAGGACTCTGGGGACCCCTGTAAAACAAGATGATACAGTGCAAAACCACAGTACAATACTTTAACATAAACGAATATCTCAGGCAGTGTAACTTTGCTGAAACAAACAGATCTGATGTATTTAGGGGAATAACAAGGACTGGGGAAATCAGGTTAATTAGCTTACCACTCACATAAATATACATATATATATATATATATACAGCGCACACACACACACACACACACACACACACACACACACACACACACACAGACTAGGGCACTGTGCACAGGCCTAACCTATAAGTCACTGTCTCTGGGTACCCAGGCAATAGAAGGCTAGCCTATTTGTGCAGCTGGTTGGAGCCCTGTGATGAAAAAACACTTGCACAATACCCAGTTGTAATCCAGAGCTGGATGGCTCAGTTCGTGAAGAAATAAAACACAACAATTAGATAACACACTTGCAATTCGATAAACAAATGGCAGAGAGCTACCCTGCTTTGTACTCACAAACTCAATGCTGGGAACTGGATGGAAGGCAGATTGTCCTGGATTGCCAGGAGGAGCAGACCATGTGGACAAGGTCCTTCTGACTGGACCCCACTGCAGTTTAGAGCAAATGGATGTAGTCTGGATTAAGCTGGGGTTTACTTCCAGCTTCATGCACTCAATTCACTGCACAGGGATTTGAAACGCGATTCCCCACAGGCACTACACACATTTATATGTAAAGGAAAGTACTATACCAGGCAGGCTGCTTCTCCATCCCGATCGCAATTACTGCACAATACCCGGGAGAACACACAGCAGATTCAGTTCCTGACAGACCGAGCACGATTCAGCAATTTCTCCAGTCTTCTACAGGGTGAGCCTGGTTTCTACTCTTCAGATCTCCTTGATTCTCTTCACAGGTCGGATTCAGTTCGAACAAGCACTTGCACAAGCTGCAGACCGAAACTTGGGCCTTACATGCTTTCCGCTTGAACTGCACACTGAAGAAGCACAAGGCTCCATGACTCTTCACTGCCAAAGCTAAACTGAAACTCCCAGTAGACAAAACCGGCACTTCCTTTGAGTTCCTCCCAGTTTTTGGCTGGTTTGGCTGTCACTCACAACAAACTCTCCCTGTTGGTGGAAAAAGGCTGAAGTCAAAACTACACTTCCCAGAAGCACTGGCCACACAGTACATAGGTGGCTGGCTCCACAATGAGAGTCCAAGTTCTGATTCACCAGCAGCAGGCTCCACTTCAAAGGTCCCCAACGCTGATTGGTCCAGCTCAGCAGTTCAAAACTAGAATGGAGGGCTAGGCAAACAATTCAGACTACAAAGGAAAGCAAGTTAGACAAACTGTATTTTCATTATTACTCTAAATGATTTCTGGCAACAGTTACATCTCTCAGATAGGCTCCCTTGCACTCTTAGCGACTGCAAAACAGAGTGAATTTACAGCAGCTCGAGTGGGACTCAAGTAGGAAAACACACAGTCCCCCAGACAAACTAATTATGTCTGCAAGCAGACAGCTCTTAAAGAGACAGTACCAGAGGCTCTAAAAGCACTCACAGATAAATGGCTTAAACGCCAAACACCATTCAGGCTTGGAGCATTCAAGCAAGCTCCTGGAAGATCTTTTGGGAACCCCCGCTTGCAAGGGGTTACACACAAAATCAGTTTCCTCATGCTGGTCCAGTTTCTTATCCAGTCTCTGACCATCATCTGGACCAGCAGCATAACCGCTTCTCGGGACTCAAGAGTCACAGATTGATTGCCCACACTCTCCACACAGGCTGCAGCCCTTCCAGCTCCTTCAAGGCCCTGCTCCTGCTTGATCTTGTTTTCCCATTCCTCATGGGCCACAACTCTTACAAAATTGGTAGTCTTGTCCTGGAATAGCAAGGCTCACAAAAGGTTATAAAGTCCTTAGTAAGGAAAACTAAAAAAAAAAAAAAAAGATCTTTATAATGCTTTTTATATTTGCTTGCACACATGTGCAGAAACATGATGCCATCATCCGAGTTTTGGAGGTGTGGCAGCCCTCTTCCAATTCAGTCAGTGTGTTTGCAGGCACGGCCGCAGTTCTCAATGCCTGCTGGAGCTGTCTATGACAGCTCAAAATGCAGTGGCATACAGTTGAAAGGGAGCTACGCTTCAGTGAGCAGCGATCAGATATCGCCTGTTCATGCATGCTCCCCCTACACACCACCTGCTATGCTCGCCCCCAGCATACGCGCACTGTATAGCCGGCGGGGTGCCCAATCCCCGTCGGCTGTGCTGTGCCCCGAAACACAGTTTCATATGCCATGCTGGGTGCCCACCCCAACGTGGCTACTGGCTGCATGGCCGACGGGGTGCCTAATCTTCGCTGCCTCCACCGTGTCTCCCCCCGAGTACAGGGTGCCACGCTGAGCCCACCCCAGCATAGCAACAGATGCCATGGCCGACGGGGGGTGCCCAATCCCCATTGGCTCCATGCCCCCAGCCATCCTTCTGCCATGCTGGGAGCCCACCCCAGTGTGGCAAACGTCCCGCCATCTTTTAAAACAAAAACCTATAAAGAAAAACGGTCCCTCGCAGTCTCCCTGCCCCCACAACCCGCACCCACCCACTGCACACCCTGCCTCCCCACACCCCCCACCCCATACTTACTTCGAGTCCGGGCGACGGAGATCTTCGTGGATCCGGGAACACGCCTGCACTTTCAAAGCCGACCGCGAACTGAGGAAATGCCGTAAGCTATATAATGGGAAAGATAGGGTTTTTTCAACTTTGTTGCATATCTCAGGCATATTTTGATTTTTTGCACCAAATTTTTAACATGGGTTTTGGGACCCTCCTCATGAATTCTTGCACTGTCATGGCGTTATCGGCCAGAAGGGTGATTTCGCAGCCACTGCACGAAATCATCTTTCTGGAATGATTAATGAAACGACACTGCCAGTGTTCATAAGGTGGCCTCTCAAAAGCCTATTTTGAAAATTTGGTGAAAATTCTCAAAATGACTGTTTTAAGTAGCTGCATTGTGCAGTTCCTGTAAGTTTGCGAATTTCAATATTTTCACTCCAGATTTTCAACATTGCCATTTTACCGCACCTTCTTATGAGCAGTACAGCTGTCATTTTTCACATCTCACCCAAAGCGTGTTTCCGCCCATGTAGTGCACAATGGCGCGTCGGTGTCTGAAATCAATGTCTGGAACACAGTAAGAAAATCACAGTGACACTGTTCATGAGCAGAGGTCTTAAAATGGCTATGTTGAAAATTTGGTGAAAAATTCCTAAAATGACTTTTACGGGCGTGCATTGCAGAGTTCCCTACGCACGCCGTAGTTCTGAAATTTTCAATATTTTCACTCCAGAATTTCAACATTGCCATTTTACCACACCTCCTTATGAGCAGTACAGTTGTCATTTTTCACATCTCGCCCCATAACGTGCTTCTGTTTCCATGTAGCGCACAATGGCGAAGTCAGTGTGCGAAATCAATGCATGGGACACTTAAGAAAGTCACAGTGACACTGGTCATGAGCAGAGGTGTTAAAATGGCTATGTTGAAAATTTGGTGAAAAATTCCCAAAATGACTGTTTTAGGAGTACATTGCGCAGTTCCTCATGACGCTGGCAAGTTTGCGAATTTGTAATATTTGCACACCAGATTTTCTACAGTGCCATTTTACCACACTTCCTTATGAGCAGTACAGCTACCATTTTCATATCTCGCCTAAAATGCGCTTCCGCATACGTAGCTCACAATGGTACAGTGTCGGGCTGAAAACAATGTTTGGGACAGATTAAGTAAATTACAGTGACACTGGTCATGAGCAGAGGTCTTAAAATGGCTATGTTGAAAATTTGGTGACAAACTCCATAAAATGACTGTGTTAAGAGTGAGCATTGTGCAGTTTCCACGCACTTCTAGAGTTCTTGAATTTGTAATATTTTCAGTCCAGATTTTCACCAGTGGCATTTTTCCACACCTCCTTATGAACAGTACAGCTGTCATTTTCCACAACATGGTCGAAATGTGTTTTCACACTTTCAGCACAGAATTGCGTGGTCGCTGTGAGAAATCATTGTTCGGGACAGATAAAGAAAATCACACTGACACTGTTCATGATCAGAGGTCCCAAAATGCCTGTGTTAACAATCTGCTGTAAAAAATCCCCAAACAAGTTACATTACGGATTCGTTGCACAGTTTCTACGCATGCTCATGACTTCACCAGTTTTTTAAGATTTTCAGCAGATTTTCAACATTGCCATTTTTACACCTCCCATGAACAGTACTGGTCATTTTTCACATCCTGTTCGAATGTGTTTTGCACCTGTGGTGCCAAATGCCATAGTCGCTGTGCAAAAGCAGTTTCGCTAACAAACTGATATTGCCACTGTTCATGAGGTGGGGTCACAAAAACATGTTGAAAATTTGGAGTGAAAATACCAGCGAATGCCTGAGGCGTTGAGGTTTCCGACCTACAATGCCCACTCCTGTAGAGAATGACAGGCATCAGGGGTGTGACTTGGGATTCTTGCCTGTCATGCTCATACATTCCACCTCCACTCCACACCCTACAGCCAGTGAGAGGTATCAAGGTGCCCTCGACTCTTCGGGCCCAAACTTCACCCCATTCTCCTATACTGTACCCATCTCACCGTATTTCCAGATGGAATGGAGGCGTATAGGCCAAAGACCCTAAAGCATACCGTGACACTTGTCAGTGTCTGCAGGGTAGGGTGTAGTGAAATGGCGTGGTCGTTATGCCTGACGACCCAAAGGCACACCCCAATGCCTGTCACTCTCTGCAGGGTGGTGGTGGGGTTGGTTTAGTTCAATACTGCTGCCATTCCTATTATGCAGCTCTGTAACTTCTACACTACCAATGCTAATGCCAGCAAGCAAACATTCGGCATTGACAAATGCTTGTTATCTATAGTGAAGCATAGAGCTCCTACAGAGCACATCTGTCTCACTTGACTGCTGGTACACCCCTCATGTATTTGTATTGATAATAAAATGTTCTGGCTGTACCCCAGGGAGCCCTGCTCCTCATAGATCTACCCAGCCTGTGTATCGTGAGTACTTGGTATACCTTTTAGTGCTCTTGGTCAAGTAATACTGACCGAGGGTTCTGAAGGTGGAGTCAGCTGTTTGGATCTAACCAGCCCAGGACGCTGTGGTCAGTTGGATCGGGGCAGAGAAGTGGCAGACTCTTCCTAGAGTCACTGATAGTTCCTGCTGCGTAGCTTTCTAGAAAATTCCTTGGAACTGTGGCAGAAACCGTTCTACACCGTGCCCCTAGAGACAAAATCCCTGTCTGAAGTGAGGAAACAGACCAGCAATAAAGGAAGATGAAAGCAAAGAATTCAAAGTAGTTTTGTAGCTTAAAAGGGAACCGTCCTTGAGCCTAGCAGTAATCTAGTGGTAATATGAGGTCGTGTAAGTAACTGTGAAAAGCTGAGTGACTAACAGTTGGCAACGATTGCTGTCTCCTAAAAACTAATGAAAAGACAGCAAGTAAATGTGAAAGGTGAACTGCGTTTATTCTAAGAAGATCTAAGGCAGAGCCAGGATGGGAAGGTATGCTGATCTAAGGATCCCAGAAGGAACATGTGTCTGAAGGAATGCGTACAGTCACTGGGCAGCTGTAATCGCATGCAGTATGCTCCTAAACCCTCAGCTTCTTGGGTGCTGTAGCCAGTACTGAAAAATGACATGCGGGTCAAAAGGTAAAAGGTTATTGCATTAGTATTTATAAAATACATGAGCATATACTTCACTAAGTTACTGTTAGACTTATTAGATGCTTTATTAAGGCACGGTTTCATGTAGAGAATTGTGCTATATTTTTTGTGTATATTTTTTTTTTTTTTTTAATGAGGCTGCAGAAAATTTTTAACAAAATATCCAAAAAAAAAAAGTTTACCATGTTAGCCAGAATATATTTACTTAAAGAATTGCTGTGAGAGCACTCCTGGGAAGTGAGAGTACCCATTAGCTGCTGTGAGTAGAGATACTTCAAAATTTTATTTTTGCCAGCAAAATTCTGGTGAAATCGCCAATTTGGCCTGCAAGCGTTTCACGTAATTATGGCCTTCGGCAAACTTCGCCACCCAATTTGAATTTTATTTCACCTTGCACTTATATAAGGTGAAATTAGGCTTTCTCTCTGCTGGTGGTCACATGGTTGAGTCTAAACAGGCAGGAAGTGAGTGACTCATTTCCTGTGCTACATGTCTCTAGAAGAACAGGCAGCATCTAGACTCTGAGTCAGAGCCCACCTCACGGACCTCAAGATAAAGCTTCTACCACCATTTACCATGGATTATAGGCCTAACCTCAGTGCCGCCACTGCTGAACATGCCCAGAAGTCCAGAAATGTTTCCCAAGAAGCGTTCAAGTAAATTGAGACAGAAATCTGGTGTCAGTCATGCTGTCATATGGTTCACATCCACCACCAGGACCAAAATCTGCTTTTTCTGCATGTTTACAATAGTTTTCAGGCCTAATCTTGGTGTTGCCACCGCCGAACATGCTCCAAAAGTCCAGAAACGTTTCCAAAACATGTTCAAGTAAATTGAGACAGAAATCTGGTGTCAGTCATGTTGCTATATGGTGTCCCCCCACCTCATGGACCTCAACTCAGGGAGTGGCAGCCCACTGCTATTATGCCCACTGCTTGAGAGATAAAGGATTGCTCACACCTCCACCAACCCACTCAGCCTCCAGCTCTACTGCACTGCTGTCACTAACATTAGGCTTGGCAAAGGACATCCCACCAACAGCTCTGGTATCTTTCTGGTGTTGATGCCAGAGGAATGGGTGCTTGTTTTTCAAGTGGGCATGCTGGCCACCGTGTCCATGTGGCTGCCTTTTTCCACGATGTCACGTGCTTGACATAGCTGACATATCACCACGGTCTCATCAGCTGCTTCAAGCATGAAAAATCTCAAACTAGGGACTTTGCCTCTAGATTTGACATGATGAGACGGAGACTTGGACAGCGGAGCCAAAGGTGTGGACATTTTGCTTTTTGGGCCACTTGCATGACTTCTACCATGCAAGGTTTGGGGTACAGGAGTGCTTGTAGGCTTGCTGATAGCCTCACCCTCAGGCTTGGCATCTAAATGGGCTACATCATCACCCTTCAGCTTTTTCACTTCTGACTCCCACAGGGGATCCGACACCTCGTCATCAACTGTACTGAAACATATGAGATCCTCATCCTCCTTCTCCCCATCACTGCCTACTTCTAGAGAAACTTTTCCTTCTCTGGCATCTCCTCACTGTGGGGAGCCGACTTTCCTTATCTCCTTCTCCTGGAGAAAACAGACTTTAGCTGAACAGTATCACCATCACCACCATTAGCTCCACCTTGAGTCGGAGCAACAGTCACACTGACAACTTTTCCACCTCCTCCTCCTGGACCTCTGTGCCTCCACTGGTGTGTGTGTGTCTCCTTATTCCCAGTATCATCCCCAACAAGCATGTTAGCTACAGACTGGGCAGTAAAATCTGAGTCAAAGTCTTGAAGCCACTTCAAACATCGATTTGTTGGCGCTGCGCTACAGCAGCACCGGAGCCCACAGAAGGCAAATTCAGGAATAGGTTTGCTTACTGAAAGTGGAACCGTATTTCAACTTTTCCAACAGACTTCTTTGAGCCACTTCCTCGGGCACCTTTCCCTGAACTGGAACATCTCTTGGCAGGCAGATTTATATGCTTGTTTTGTTTGCCTTCCTCTGAAGTATATGATTATGTATTTCTATTGAATACGTGGTGAATAACACCTGCAGTACTATCTGCAAAGGACAAATAGAAATCAGAACCTGTAACAGCACTGTAGTCAATACAACTACATACAACTGCTACTGTAGCCTATTCAGTGTGAAAACATGATTTTATTTTTCAATTACAAAAACACGAATTAAGTAACACGTGGTAACAGAAGGACAGAAGTAAGACTTTAAATACCAAACTGACAGAGAACACCACCACAAGGATGTGCAGTAACTTAGCAGCTCTTAATAAAATGTCAGTTTTAAATGGAATGGTTATTACACAACTTGATAATAGCCAGGTAGGAACAGAAAGGTTCACACAAACTAAATTGTAACCCAACTGCACAGAACACCTCACAGTCAAAATATGATCTACGGTCCGGACAAGTGGTGTCTGGAGAAGTCAAGTACTACAATGTGTTAGTACTTGCTGTCACAAACCCACTCAGCAGGTCAGGCCCTTTACTCCCAAGTGCCAACCTCCGAGCGCAGTCTTGTGAATAGTTTAACAGAACAAGGTAACCTCTTGTCTGTTTTGTGAGTGCAGATCAACCTTTGGTCTCAAGTCTTGGAGCGATTCAAACTGTGAACCTCTTGCTAGCATGCCCAATGCACAGGCTCAGATATTTCTGTCTTCAGGGGGCTAGATATCTTTGCCTACAGGCACCTAACCAGGTATACAGAGATGAACCCTTAAAATTTAATAAAGACATCAGATTTAAACGCTTCTTTTCCAGTTTGGTATCACCATTCAAGCTTATACTTGTGTCTGCAACAACCATGTATACTTTTCTTACAAATAAAAGAAGTCAAAGACAGACCAAGTAAGTTCTAAAATGAATTTTACTAAAATATTTAAAAATATGTAAAACACAAAATACAGAACTCTTATATCACAAGACATACAAATCTTTTAAAAGAACAAGGTTTAAACAGTACAATTTCCTACTTACAGTACTTAGATTTGACTCTCTATTGTTTACAGTGCTCACCAATGTTTCTTGGTCAGAGTCTAGGTAAAATGTGTCTGTGTAGTAAAACAGAATATTCCTTTAAGCATACTGTATAGGCCAACCCCTTTGTGTGAGATAACCTAGCTCCTCCTCTGTCAGATTATATATAAAAAATATATATCTTACACAAAGAAAAACAGGATGTCTTTTCAGTATTAATTTTGCAATCCTCAGCATGACTCGTCCTTCAAATGACATCTCTGATCCATGCTGCATCGTCCCTCACACAGGCTTCACAGGAGCATTTACAACCTTGCACCCTGTGTAACAACTCTAGGTTCCTCTCCAATGTCATAAAATGGATATGATATAGCAACTACGGCTGTAATAAACTCAGACAAACAGGATCCTTGATTAAAGCTCTCCATGTAGCACACTGTCTCTAAAACTGAGTGTGTGTGATCTCACATGCTGTCAGCATTTTCTTCTGGCTTGTAAACTGAAACTCGGGGGTGAAGTCACTCCTACAGCATCAGATTTTGAGTAGTGACAGTCAGTAATACATTTTATATTAAAAAATGATACAGCACTCAGAACTGGCTGTCTATGTCACAATTCTTTCCACTAAGACTGAATTTGGGGATCTATCCTCTACATGGGATGAGCTTCCCAAATCAGTTTACTTTCATAGACCCTAGACAGCCCATCTGAGTTCTGATTCTTCGTCTCCAGCCCTATGTACGATTTTTAAATCATACCCTTGTAAAGCAAGACTCCATCTTAGTAGTCTGCCATTGTTTTCCCCATCTGTGTCAGCAAAACCAGGGGTTGTGGTCAGTCTGCACCACAAAATGCTGCCCATACAAGTATGGCTCTCGCTTCTTTAGGCCCACACTATGGCAAGACATTCTTTTTCCATCTGGAGTAAGCTTGCTCCCTGGGAAGTAACATCCTGCTCAGGTACACTATTGGGTGATCTGTCCCTTGGCTGGACGTCTGGCTCAGTACTGCCCAATACCCACATCTGAGGCGTCAGTCTGAACTATAAAGGTTTTGCTATTGTCTGGACTTGTCAAACAGGAGCACTGCACAGTGCCTCCTTCAGTCTGGTAAAGGCTTCCTCACAGGCTGGGCCCCAGGTAATTTTCTTTGGCATTTTTCTTGTCAGGTCAGATAGAGAAGCAGCCAGGGCACTGTAATTGGGTACATGTTTTCTGTAGTACCTGCTGTCCTAGAAAGCTCCTGACCTGCTTTTGGTTTTTGGTCTGGGCCATGCCTGGATCACTCTATCTTTATTTGGTTAGGACGGAGCTGTCCCCGCCTACCAAATGCCCGAGGCTGCACTTCTCCCATGGCCACCTGGCACTTCTCAGCTTTGACAGTGAGCCCGCCCTCTGTATCCTGCCCAGCACTTCCCTAAGTTGGGATAGGTGTTCCTCCTAGCTGGTACTAAAGATGGCAATTGTCATCCAGGTACGCCACGGCGTACTCCTCAACACTATTTAACACCTGGTTCACCAACTTTTGGAAAGTGGCTGGGGGCTTCTTCATTCGGAAGGCATTACTTTAAACTCAAATAAGCCTATTGGAGTGATGAAGGCCGACCTCTCCCTAGCTCTGTCTGTCAATTCTACCTGCCAATACCCTTGGTCAGGTCAATAGTCGAAGGTAGGTCACCCTCCCAACTTGTCCAGGAGTTCATCCGTCCGGGGCATCAAGTGGGCGGCCAGACTTTGTGACTGCATTCAGTCCATGATAGTCCACATAAAATGAATTGAGCCATCTGGCTTGGGCATAAGGATTACAGGTGAGTCCCTGGGCTGTGGGATCTGTGGATTACCCCAAATCCAGCATCTCCTCCACTTGCTTCCTAATGTCCTTTTGACAGCCTCTGATCACACGATATGCTGTCTGCCGTATGGGCGTCTGTGTCCCTGTCTGTGCACCAACTCGAACCTTGACCTTATCAGGTCCATCTTGTAAATGAGCCTTGCTCAATGATGACCGCCTGAATAAATAAAGATTTGATTGATTGTCTCCACATTGTGTGTCACTAAGGGGTTATTCCAGGCTTGACGCTAAACAAGGGGCCAAAGTCTGCTAAAACCTCCCTTACTTTCTGGACCTGGTCCGGGGCCAGCTGGGGAGACAATTTACTGCATCCACAGAGGACTCCGCACTTTCCTCCAGGAAATCCAGAAGGGGTCTCCTTCGTCCGTCCCTCCCCATGACTACACACTGCAAACACCATGTCAGTCCTATTTGCATATGGCTTCATCATGTTGACATGGTACATTCTTTCAATCTGTCTTCGGTCAGGTAACTCCACAATGTAGTTCACGTCATTTACTTTCCTAATCACTTTGTATGGTCCTGCCCACTCAACTTGCAGCTCATCTTTCCGGACGAAATAAGGACCATGACTTCCTGACCCACCATGTTGAGGCGAACTCTGGCTCTACTTGGTCGTGCCACACCTTTTGTTTCTGTTGGGCAGCTGCCACCAAGTTGCTCTGGGCTGTCCCCATAAGCTCCTTCAGCCTTTTCCCTAAACCTAAGGGACATAATACACAATGGAGTTCCCTGGGTGGGCGTGCTTGCCTTCCCAGTCCTCCTGGATCAAGTCTAGGGGCCCACGTCCCGGCGTCCATATAAAAGTTCAAAGGGAAAATCTTGTTGACTCTTGGGGCACCTCCTGTATGCAAACAGGTGGGAAGGTATTCTCAGTCCTTCCCATGCTGTTCAGCAAATGCCGGAGCATTGACTTTAGGGTACCATTGAATCGTTCCACAAGTCCATTGGCTTGTGGGTACACGGTGTCATGCATCTCTGCACCACCCCATACTTCTCCATAAATATTTCATCAGGTCCGACATGAAGAACCCCTCGATCAGTGATTACCTCCTGCAGAAACCCAACACGGGAGAAAATCCCAAGTGAGCATCTGCCACTTTGTCTGTCCTCAGTGAGGATGAGGGCAACTGCCTCTGGGTACCAGGTGGCATAATCCACCACAGTCAGGATGAATCTCTTCCCTGAGGAGCTGGGGGTATTTAAAGGCCCCACAATATCCATTCCACCCTCTGGAATGGCTTCTCCACTATGGGCAAGGGATCAGGGCAGTTTGGGTTTTCTTGCCCGCCTTCACTATTTCATGGCACGGTGACAAGACCTGCAATACTCCTTCACCTGCTGGGTGAAGTTAGGCCAAGTAGAAATTCTGGGCTAACTGCCGCGTAGTGTGCATGATTCCCAGATGACCAGAAAAGGGAATATCATGTGCAATTTTGAGCAACTGCTCACGATCCCCATGGGGGAATGACAGCTGCCTGCCTGGCATCCCTCCCTCTGTTTGTACTGCCCGTGTATACATAAGTCCATTTTCCCAATAAACCTTATGTCTGCCGTCACCTCCTGTGTGCCGTCTGAGTCTGCCCAAGCCCTCAGCTTCTCTAAACTAGGTCACCCCTCTGAGCAGCTGCAAACCCTCACACATTCCCAAGGCATAGGACAGGTCCCTTCAGTTGACAAACTAGGGTCCCTAGCACTAGCATCAGGGCCCTTAGGATCACTGTCAATCCCAACCCTCTGACAATGGGTCACCCCTCCCTCTTCGGAGTAACCTCTGTAGCTGTGTGGTTACTTGCTACTGGGGAAATTTACCCCTTTATCAGTCTCCCCATCTGGAGATGCAGGCTGGGGAACCAGCCTCTCAGTGGTTTCGCACTGGTTTCTGTGTGGGGTTCAGGGAACTACAATTTTCCCTTGCCGCTGGCACGGTAACTGCACATACCATCCCCTGTTGGAGATTGTTCCAGGATCACATCCACTGCTAATGTTTTGGCTACAGCCATCTATTGCACAGTTCCCCTGTTTCACCCCAGGTCAAGGGAGAACACTAGCCAGTGGCAATGTTTTCGCTTCACCAGTAAACCCTTGTACAGTGGCGTATTTATTGGGTATAAGATGACCAGGCTATACCAGATCCCGTTTACTAACTTCAGGGATGCCCTGTGTCCCTTAACCCTTGCGATGTACACACCATTTACCATGACTGGGTGCATGTGTTATTTATGTTCACTGGCATGCTCTCAGGGACACACAAACAACCCACTTCTTTTCTAGCACCCTGTTGTGTATTATTGCTCACCTTTTGGGACACTGTCTGGCAATATGCCCAGTTTCTTTACACAGCCAACATGCATTTCTTACTTCAGAAATCTTTCTTTGAAACCTGGGGCAGCTGGGGCTAACTGGTTTTGGTGAAGGCAGTGAGGGTTTTAGCTGCCCTGAAGGTGCGCTTTTTCCTTTCTGCGCTGCCACGCCCACCCATTCGATCTCAGAGCAGGTCTGCTCTTGGCATAGTGGTCCGAGAGTTTGGCAGCCTTTTGCACTGTTTTTGGATCTCGGTCCTCTCAGCCAGGTTTTAGCTCTGATGGGCAAGCCTAATAAAACTGTTCTAATAAAATCACATTTTCAATTTTATCAACAGAGTTTGCCTCAATTCCTTCCCACCAATGTTTTAAAACTGATGTTGTTTCGTGGCTAGTTCCTCGTAGCTCATATCAGGGCTTCTCCTGAGCTTACAGAAATTAGCTCTGTATGATTCAGCAGTTAATTCAAACTTTTTAACAGTGCAGCTTTTAGCTTGCTGTAAATCACTGCTGTCCTCATTGTCCATTTGACCCAATGCATCCCGAGCTTTCCCGGTAAGTAAGGGGATAGCTGGAAGCTCAGAACTCTCTAGGAATTTTTGCCTGAATACAAACTTTTCAAAGAATTTTAAAAGTGTCCATATCTTCCCTTCTTTAAACTTGGCTATTAATTTGGAGTTCAATTTGTAACCCAGTCCTGCAGTCCCAGTTAAATCAAGCCACTTACCTGCTCTGGTGCCGCTGGCCAGAGTCGTAGCTTCTCAGTTCATGTTGCCTCTGGGCGCCCTCTCTTCTCCTCTACCTCTCACTTCTCTCGCTCTGCCTCTTGGTCCGCTGCTTGCTTCTCTCGCTCTGCCTCTTGCCGTTCTCCTCTGCCTCCAGTTTGTGTTGCCTCTGGTGGTCCTTTCTCTTCTACTCTGCAGCTTGCTGGCGCTCACGCTCCTCTTGGTCTCGTCTCTCTGTTCTCCTCTGCCTCCAGTTCCATCCTGTGCAACTCAATTTGCAGCCTGAGTACCTCTGGATTCAGGATACTGGTGACCCTCCCTGCAGCTGTGGCCCTTCACTGACAGTGGCCCTGCTGTCCTCCTCATCAGCTCTGGACCCTTCACTGGCCGCTAGCCCTTCCACACTTGAGGTTTGGTCCTTTCCAGTCACGGTTGGTGACTCGCTGCTCTAGGCATCTGCTACCATCAGGGAATCTATGAGGCTATGCTTGCTTGCTTTTGCCTCGAATGGGACTCCTCTGTCCCGCACAACTGCCTTAGTAATCTACAGTGTGCCTGCTGTAGTTGGAAGTCATCTTTCCTGACTACTGCTACTCTGACTGCACTTCAGAAAAATAAAATGGGTAGGAACTTGACTGAACACCAAGTGATATATAGTTCTGTTTCCTTTTAAAATAAAACTCTGTCTTTTCTTTCTTTGCAAGCGAGCTTACGGTCTCAACTAACACAGAACAATAAAGCTTGTGATACCAAAATTATGCCACTGCTGCCAACCAATCTGTCACAAACCTACTCAGCAGGTCAGGCCTTCACTCCCAAAGTGCCAACCTCCGAGCGCAGTTTTGTGAACAGTTTAACAGAACAAGGTAACCCTCTTGTCTGTTTTGTGAGTTCGGATCAACCTTTGGTCTCAAGTCTTGGAGGATTCAAACTGTGAACCTCTTGCTAGCATACCCAATGCACGGACTCAGATATTTCTGTCTTTGGGGGCCAGATATCTTTGCCTATGGGCAACTTACATGTATACAGAGATGAACCTTAAAAAATTTAATAAAGACCTCAGATTTAAAACGCTTTCTCTCCAGTTTGGTATCACCATTCAAGTTTTTACTTAGTATCTGCAATAACCATGTATACTTTTCTTACAAATAAAAAGAAGTCAAAGACAGACCAAGTAAGTTCTAAAAAGAATTTTACTAAAATATTTAAAAAGTATAAAACACAAAATACAAAACTCTTATATCACAAGACATACAAATCTTTTAAAATATCAAGGTTTAAACAGTCGATTTCCTACTTACAGTACTTAGATTTGTCTAACTACTTGTTTACAGTGCTCACCAATGTTTCTTGGTCAGAGTCTAGGTAAAATGTGTCTGTGCAGTAAAACAGAATATTCCTTTAAGCATACTGTATAGGCCAATCCCTTTTGTGTGAGATCACCTAGCTCCTCCTCTGTCAGATTATATATAAAAAATATATATCTTATAACAAAAAAAACAGAATGTCTTTTCAGTATTAATTTTGCAATCCTCAGCATGACTCATGTCCTTCAAATGACATCTCTTTGATCCATGCTGCATCATCCCTCACACAGGCTTCACAGGAGCATTTACAACCTTGCCTTCTGTGTAACAACCTAGGTTCCTCTCCAACGTCATAAAATGGATATGATATAGCAACTACGGCTGTAATAAACTCAGACAAACAGGATCCTTGACTAAAGCCTTCCATGTAACACACTGTCTCTAAAAACTGAGTGTGTGTGATCTTACTTACTGTCAGGATTTTCTCCTGGCTTTGCATCTTTCCAGCTGAAACCTGGGGCGGGGGTGTGAGGTCACTCCTACAGCATCAGATTTTCAGCAGTGACAGTCAGTAATACATTTTATTAAAAAAATGATACAGCACTCAGAACTGGCTGTCTACATCACAATTGCTAAATGCAGTTTTGGCTTATTGATATCAGATGGAAGGGACTACAAGATTTGAAATGAACAAACAAAGTCACCTCCAACAGTCATAAAGGGACCACCACTCTCTTGAAAACTGTGTAGTTTTTATATAGTATGGGTCAGGTAGTAAACACCAGTAGTGTAACAGGGAGGAAAGGGTTAATATGGTAAGCAAATTAAACAAAAAACAGGAAGCTGCAATGTAGAGGCTAGATCACAATACTAATTTCTGTGAGCAATTCAGCACTGCAGTGTACCTGGATATGGACAAGTGGTCAATGTCACGAATACTTCCAATGAAAAATAAGGCACAAAAGTGATTAAGCAAAGGAAAACAGGAACAGAACGACTCAGTCAGTAGCACACCAACAAAAATATTAAGACCTAAAAGAAATTACAGAAACTCACTCACAGCTGGTGAGAAATTTGTCAAATACCATTAGGAAGTAGCCTGCTCTGCTTTCTCACACACACACACACACACACACACACACACACAACCACACGGTCAGCCCTCCCCACTCAGATCCCTCACAGACAGAGAAAACTGAAACACTACCTAAGTTTAACTAAGTATTAGCAAGATACCAAACAAAATGTTCACTAGCAATACTAGGAACTAAATTTAGATTTGGGAGCAATAAACTCTCAAAACCATAAAGAGGTTTTTGAAGGGCTTATTAGCTGTGATGTACCACACTGAACTGCTTGCCGACTCAACAGATAATATATTGTGCAGGAAACAGCCTGCATGTGATATTTTAGCCATTTACCCACGATGCATTGCAAATTCGCAGGCGAAATTGAAAAACATTGGTGAAACTGGCAAAATCTGCGAAAAATGTGAAAATTACGCAAAAATATTTTGCTAGGTGAAATTTTCCAATTTCGCACATCTCTAGCTGTGACAGAGCCCTGTAAACACTGGAGAAACAAAATGCTAATTCTGGCCTAAAATTACCTTACCCCATGGGTAGCCAGAGCAAACTTAACTGTAACAGAAATATATGAACCTGATGGGAACTTGACCCCGTAAGCAAAATACATTTTCCCAACCAGGTGGAGGGAATGTAAAAGCTCATAACTGCACCATCTGAAAGATCGTGTGCACTGGTGTAGTAATATGCTCATCAGTCTGAAACATCAACGCCAACAGACCTTGGTTGGACTGCTATATCTGTTGTGGATACAAGACACAAACAGGATATCCCACAAGGGTGGGGTGTTTAAAGATAGCAATGGCAATGTATATCAGCAAAAAACCTAGCACTCACCACCTCCGTATTTGAAAAAGACACTGCTCTTCTGTTAAAAAGCAAAGTAGGTGTCGCTTTATTCACTGCCAACAGACATGATAAAATACACCTTGACATGTTTGGAAAGACTTTCCTTTGGACTTTTTGGGCCAGATATTCAAAACTTTGCACTGGGCACAAACTGTTTGTGCATGGTTAGCACCGGGTTAGAGCGGGTCTGCTATATTCAAAAGGTCAAATAGCATGCGACACTGCATTAGCACTGGGCAAAATTATAATGTATGCAAGGGAAAACTGAGGGTGTGTACATGAATATAGGTACAATGCTATATTCAGTGAATAGCACAACATAAAGTGTTTTGATATGACTTAGCACAACACTTTGCATGGCTCAAATTACCACCCAGGAAAAGGTAGCCTTAACTCTGGGCAAACCAACTTTGTGTGACATTGTGGTTTTCATGGCTTTTGCGTAACCCTAACCAGTAAGTATGACACATAGAATTAAGCCAGACAGAGAGGAAACATCCTGCTCACAGATGGCATCCCTATGATGCCATCATCTGCCACCAGTCCCAGCCATGCCAGGCAGTAAGTGGTGATCCAGCTTCCAGTGGACACCATAACAGTGCGACCATACAACACACACCTGCAGACCACCCATTGGTGACACCCACAGATGCCAGCACACACATGCAGCACTGTGGGGCATGGAGGTGCTGAGGAGGGATGTGCAGTGGCCAGGCTGGGGTCAAACATGAACCTATGTACCCAAATTCAAGAGGAAAGTACATACTGGGGGCAGTTGGGGAGGGAAGAGTTAATGGGAGGTGTGCAGCTGCAGTCTAATGGACTGAAGTGCTGCACACTTAAGCAGACTAGATAGACCATATGGCCTGTATAAGCTGCCAATTTCATATGTTTGTAGCACACCCAGGTAACAGGTC
Organism: Neoceratodus forsteri; assembly: GCA_016271365.2. Classification (NCBI taxonomy): domain Eukaryota; kingdom Metazoa; phylum Chordata; order Ceratodontiformes; family Ceratodontidae; genus Neoceratodus; species Neoceratodus forsteri. The sequence goes on from CM057458.1 coordinate 35,535,094, forward strand.
CAAATAGCACACCCTCTTCGGGGAAAGCAGTGCAATATTTAACCCATCAGGCACACAACCTGGTTCACAATCCTCCTCCTGACTCAATTGAGACCTAGGTATTTCCTTACCTTGGTGCATATGGTGACACTATAAGCATTTTAACATTTCTGTCAGAATTATCAACACTGTCCCAGCATTCACACTCAAAATGAGAAAATGACTCAGGCAGGATTTCAAGGAAACCAGAGTTTACTAAAATCAAAAACAATAAATAACATACAAAACACAGAACATATGACATGAATGGTACAGTCAAATAAAATAAATGGAAATTACAAAAACAAACGCTTTTACTGAGTAATTGATACTACCCCAGTTTCAGTTAGTAAATAGTGGTGCTGAAATTACCCAACTTTGGTAGAAATGCTTTTATCCTAACCAAAATCCTGTCTTATCGAAGTTAAGCAGATCTGGATTAATTTATTGAGCCCTGAACAAGTAGGGTTTGTACAAGGTAGATCTCTGGCTGACCATTTACGTGCCTGGCACACATTTTGACTCTGTCCAAGACTCCCCAGCACCCATGGCCCTGGTCTCGTTAGATCACGGAAAAAGCCTTTGACAGGGTCCATTGGGATTTCTCTGGGCTACCCTTAAACGAACGGGATTCCTGGAAATGTTCATTCAGGGATCAAGACGGTTTATAAGTCTCCCACAGCTAGAATTTTCTGCAATGGTGTTTTTCATCTCACTTTCCATTGTTCACGGCACCAGACAGGGATGCCCTCTCTCCTTTCCTGTTCAGCCTATATCTAGAGCCCTTCTGCTCGCTATTAAGAGCTCTCCCAGGTAACAGGCTGTTCAATACAGCAACAAACTCTGATCCTATCGGCCTATGCAGATGACATACTGCTACACTTATCCAATCCAGTGGACTCCTAAGCTCTGTATTACAAATCATTACAAACTTGGAAAGGTGGCCAACCACAGCTAAATGTATCCAAATCAACCATTTTCCCGCTAAATGATAACACATTCCATGATAATTTCACCCACTTTGACATGCTATGGTCCTCCTCGTCATTGAAATATTTAGGTATTTATTTAACCAGAGACCCTGCAATCTGTAAGAAACTTAACTTAGATGACTTGATCTCCAAAATACAACAGGATCTTTTGAGGTGGTCTGCCCTTCCTTTATCAATATGGGGCTGTATAAACATCATCAAAATGAATATTTTGCCCCAAATTTTCTACCCTTTAAATTTAATAAATATTTTTCTTCCCATGTCCTACTTTCAGAAGTTCCATTCAGCCATCACTAAATTTATTTGGCATGGTAAACACCCCAGGCGAGCCTTCTCTAAACTTAACCTACCCAAGAGAAGGGGGCTTCATCTTCCCAATTTTATGGTATACTATTGGGCTAGTCATCTCTCCAAATTAGGGAGGTGGTATGATGTAAAACCTGAAGGTTATATTCCCGTATGGTTGCAGCTGGAAAGGAAATTGATAGACAAGTATAAACTCCATTCACATAGAGCATACTATTACTCCCCCACTGCTATACCCCAAATTACAAAGTAGTCCCTTAGGGGTCTCCATCAAGGTCCTCTCTCAGTACTGGAAATTCATTAATATCTCGGTTAAGAGATATAGCTCAGCCTCTTACCTTAAACCCAACATTAAGATCAGTGGCTCCCCAATCCCCTTAGACTAGCTCCCTCAGTTGCAGACTGGGGAGGGGACAGCCTTTTTCCCAAGAGGCCCTGCTCTCCTCGACAGAGATCATGAAGAGGCTTAACATACCCCAAAATGTATATTCAAGGTTTTTCAACTGCGACATCTCATGATCTCCTCCTTTGGCATATCAGTCACCCTATCACAAACCAAGTCATAGATACATACATAGATACATAGACAGTGTCGGTAGATAAGGGCCTATGGCCCACCTAGTCTGCCCATTTGAGCTTGTAAGTTCAGTTTGTTTTCCTAGAAGTCTATTTCCCTTACCCTGACCTCTAGAATTCCTTTATGTCTATCCCATGCATTCTTAAATCCTGTGATTGTTTCAGCCCCACCACTTCCTCTGGCAGGGTGTTCCACTTGTCCACCACCCGTTCTGTGAAGAAATTCTTTCTCATGTTTCCTCTGAATCGTCCTCCCTCCAACTTCATCCCATGCCTCTAGTCCTGAAACATCTTTTCGCTTAAAATAGTGTTTTCCTGCACCCTGTTCCTCCCTGTAAGATACTTGTATGTCTCTATCATATCCCTCTCTCCCTCCTCTCCTCCAGGGAGTACATGTTCAGTTCCTTCAACCTGTCTTCATAGGATTTGTGATGCAACCCATGCACCATCTTTGTTGCCCTCCTCCTGAACCTTCTCTACCCTGTCTATGTCCTTACGTGGTATGGTCTCCAGAACTGTACACTGTACTCCAGGTGGGGCCTCACTAGTGTCTTGTATAGCGGAATTATGACCTCCTTTTCCTGCTGGTGATGCCCCTGCCTGATACATCCCAGCATCCTATTTGCTTTACCTGATGCCTTGTCACAGTATTTCCCTACCTTGAGGTCATCAGAGATGACAACCCCAAGATCCCTTTCCTGCTTGGTGCATGCTATATCCTCACCCCCCAACTGATATATTGTGCCAGGGTTTTTGTGCCCCATATGCATTATCTTGCACTTCTTTGCATTGAATTTCAACTGCCAAACCCTTGACCATTCTTCAAGTTTCTGCAGGTCCTTCTCATTCTGTCTACACCCTCTGGTGTGTCTACTCTGTTACAGAGCTTTGTGTCATCAGCGAACAGTGAAATTCTGCCTTCTATATCCTGTGCAATGTCACTGATGAAGATGTTGAATAGGACCGTCCCAGCACTGATCCCTGTGGTACCCCACTGGTCACTCTTCCCTCTGTGGAGTGACAGCCATTTACCACCACCCTCTGTGTCCTGCCACCCAGCCAGTTACCTACCCACCACACTACTGTCCTGCCCACACCCATATTCCCCAGTTTGTGTAGTAGTCTTCTATGTGGCACAGTGTCAAAGGCCTTGCTGAAGTCCAGATAGGCCATGTCCACTGCCCTCCCCTGATCCACCTCCCTAGTCACCCAGTCAAAAATTCAATGAGGTTGGTCTGACATGACCTCCCCTGGTGAAACCATGCTGCCTTGGGTCCTGTAGTCCATTCACAACCAGATGTTCCACCAATCTCTCCTTCAGTAGTGCTTCCATGATCTTTCCCACTACCGAGGTGAGGCTGACTGGTCTGTAGTTCCCTGCTTCCTCTTTGTTCCCACTTTTTGTATAAGGGGACTACATCTGCTGTCCTCCAGTCTTTGGGTACCTCCCTGTTTCCAGTGATTGGCTGAACAGGATAGCCAGAGGTTTAGCCACCACCTCTCTTAGTTCTTTAAGGACCCTGGGGTGCACCCCATCTGGCCCCATTGCTTTGTCAACTCTTATTACTTCCAGTTCCTTCAGGACCCTTTCTGGTAAAGGGACTTGTGTCCATTTCTGCACCATTCTCACCCTTGTACCCCTCTCTTCAGACCCATTCTCCTCTTCCTTAGTAAAGACTGAGCAGAAATACCTGTTCAATATGTCAGCTTTACTGTTGTCATCCTCCACGCTGCTCCCATCCTCCCCTTCAGTCTAACTATCCCTCCTTTGTCCTTCTTTTTCACTTATGTACCTGTAAAGGTTTTGTCCCCTTTAACCACTAATTTTGCAATGTGTTCTTCTGTCTGAGCTTTGGCTTCCTTACTGACCTCCCTGCCTCCCTTTGTTTCTCCTGGTACTTCTCCCTATCCCCTTCTGCCTGTGTCTTTTGTATTGCCTGAATGCAGTCTTTTTGGCTTTCACTTTCTTTGCTACCTCTTTGGAAAACCATAATGGTCTCCTCTTTCTTTTCCTCTTGCTAACCTGCTTAATGCATAATTCTGTTGTTCTTATAATCCCCATTTTAAATACTGCCCACTGTTCCTCAATCCCTGATTCCTGTCCCATTCCCTTAATGCCTCTTTCAAGCATCTCCCATTTTCCCAAAGTCTGCCCCTAAAATCCAGGATACGTGTTTTGTGTGGTTTGGTTCTGCTCCTTCTGTGATTTCAAACCACAATGACTGGTGGTCACTGTTACCCAGGTGCTCCCCACTGTTACCCCCATCACACTGTCCCTGTTTGTGAGCACAAGGTCCAGTATTGCCTTCTGCCGAGTTGGTTCCATGACCAGTTGCTTGAGGAAGGCACCCTGAAGGAGTCCAGGATAAATCTGCTCCTAGTTGATGCTGCTGCTGGATGCTCCAGTCCACATCTGGTATATTAAAGTCTCCAACCAGTACTACCTCACCCTTGTCAGCCATCCTTTGGATGGCTAGCATCAGCTCCTATCTGTTTCTTCCTCCTGGGCTGGTGGTCTATAGACCACACCTGTGTGGATGGCTGGCCCCATTTTCCTTTCCAGCTTAACCCACAGTATCTCTCCCATTTTGTTCCTCCTGGATCTGTGTGGCCCTTATGTCATTTTTCACATACAGTGCCACCTCCTCCCTTCCTGCCTGCTCTGTCTCTTCTGAATATGTTGTAGCCAGGTATGGCCATCTCCAGTCATGGTTATCATTACACCAGGTTTCAGTGATGGCCACAATGTCCAGGTCTGACTGTACCATGACAGCCTCCAGATCTTCCATCTTGTTGCTAAGGCTCCTGGCATTTGCACACAAGCCTTTCCATGATTTGACCTCCTAGACTGCTTCACTGTTCTACTCCAGCCCCTTCCTTGGTTGTCATTTATCCCTGGTTCTCCTTGCTGTCTGCCCTTCTGCTGAATTTTTGCCTCTTTCTGCTTATCCACCTTTTGGACACTAATTCCAACTTTTGCACACTGCTTTGCAGAGATAGCCACTCCTCTGGTTCACTGGTTCCATTACTAGCTGTGGGGTGAGCAAGTAGGTACCATCCTTGCTGGCCTGCCACCCTTTGCTAGTTTAAATGCTTGTCAATGTAGCATTTAAACTTATCATTGAGTGCTTGATTCTCCAGGATGGATGCAGGCGTCAGGCTTGAACAAACCTCCATCCCTCCAGATGGGTCCCCAGTCACCAATGAATCCAAACCCTTTCTCACAGCACCAGTTCTTCAACCATGAGTTAAAGTTCCTGGTGCATGCACTCCTATGCTCTCCCTTGCCTCTCACAGGTAGTACTTCTGAGAAAGTGACAGAAGTAGCTACTTGCTTGGAGACCCTCCCCAGTTTCCTAAACTCTTCCTGAACTTCCTTCGGCTCCCCATTTGCCAAGTCATTAGTACCCAGGTGGATAATGACATCCAGTCCTTCTTGGAACAGATCCAGGAGCATGCAACCAAACCCTTACAGCGTGTCTAAGATATACTCTTACCTACTAGACATTAAATACCGACTCTTCTAAAAGGTTCCAAAATCTGGGACACCTTTCTTCCAGATTCTCCTGGGATTTGGGGTCAGATCTGGGTGACGTTCACAAATACCTCACTCAGGACAGGCATAGGCTAACTCAATACCACATTCTAAACAATTTATACTATACACCAGTTAAGCTGGCCAGATTAGGAAACTGACCTCGCTTACTTGTACTTAGATGTGGCACCAGGTAATCTGGTACATGTTCTCTGGCACTGTGGCAAAGTGGCTCCATTATGGTCTTTAATTCAAACTAAGTTGGACCCACTCCTGGGGCTTAATGATTTATTCACTATTGAAATCTGCATTTTAGGGTTGTTTAGTAATATTCAGGTCCCAGAACGTAGGTTCCACATGGCTTTAATCTCGATAACAGTGAAAAGATTAGTTCTCAGGCATTGGATGGACCAACCAACCATATTATATGAGGAATGGGTCAAAGAGATGTCTTTGTACTTTCAAACTGAGAAAATCATAGCAAGCACCGGAACTGTATGAAATCTTTTAATAAGAGATGGGGCAAGCTATACGCTCTTTACCTGCACTAATGGTGTAATGTATCACCTCTGAATGTTTGATTTATGTTAGATGTCAAGAGTAGTGGGCATGATATTTGGTAACCCTTTTAATATGTCTGTGCATTGCTTTTCTATTCAGGTCTCTTTAAGGCACATCCTGGGGAGGGAAGTGAGGGGTTGGGGTACTAAAGTATCAGGGTATAGTTTTATTTTAATTCTATTTGTAACCAGTAACTCATTCCTTGCCTGTAACTGGATTATGAGTCCGACCTGGTTAAAATTCATGACCAATATTTATGATGTAACTACTCAAGTATGTTAAAATGCAATAAAATTTGGAATTTCAAAAAAGAAATGCTTCTTAAGAGTCCAGAACACAAGTGTCTCTTTGAAAGTCCAAACAGAAGTATGCCTTGTTCTCTCAGCAACTTGACAATATCATGAGGGAAAAGTGTCCCTCCCAGCTTGTGAGATCACAGCTCTGTGGTGATGCTGGCTAGAGGTCACTCTCATTCCTGCATAATGAATTAGTCACATGCATCTACACACTGCTACACATTCCACTTAAAAATATATATCATTCGTAATTAGTGAGCCATAGAGCATGAATTATGACAGGTCAGAATTACCCTTTGATCTTCAGAAGAACATCCTGAAAGACACTTCTCTTAGCTATGTGAAGATTTTCAGGTAACTGTCAGAGTTGGCTTACCTCCTGATGTCATAAAATGTAATATTTTCTTAATAAAAGATAAAGTACAAAATAAAATTTAGTATTTTATAACAGGTTTCCTAGGTTCAAAGTAGTAACTGGTTTTACAACCTTTTTACAACCTGGTGTCAAAAGGAAGCTCTTAATTAGATTAGCCACAGGGTCAGTGAGAGTGCAAACCCTCTTTCCTCTGTTTTAAAATCCATGTTCCATGAGACTTTGCTGTTTGGCCTGTTTTTCTAAGCAGAAATCTAAACATATATTTATGTCAAAAATATATAAAATAATAACAAGCAGATGGCTATCATCCACTCCTCCGTCCTAGACTGAATTTGGGGAATCTATTCTCTGTATGGGATGAGTTTCCCAAATTCAGTTCACTGCTCTGGCACAATAGCCTGTCTGCGTTGTGTTTGCTGTCCCTGCCCTGTGAGGTGACAGCCATGTCATAACCCTGCAAGGCAAGGCTCCATCTTAAAGCCTACCATTCATTTTACCCATTTGTGCCAGCCAAACCAGGGGTTATGATCTGTTTGTACCTCAAAGTGCCGCCTCGTATAGGTATGGCTCTAATTCCTTTAGTGCCCACACCATTGCAAGGTATTCTTTTCTCCCTTGTAGAATAAGCCTGCTCCCTGGAGAGTAACTTCTTACTGAGCACTCATTGGGTGATCTTTCCCTTGCTTAGAAATCTGGTAAATACTGCCCCAATACCCACATCTGGTCTGGACTACAAATGGTTTATTGTAGTCTGAACTGGCTACTACAGGAGCACAGCACGTGCCTCCTTCAGCTATGTAAAGGCTTGTTCACAGGCTGGTTCCCAGTTTACCTTTTAGGCATTTGTCTTTTGCAGACTAAATAGGGAGCTGCCAGGGCACTGTAGTTTGATACAAATTTTCTATAGTACTCTGCGGTCCACAGAAAACTCCAAACCTGCTCCTGTGTTTCAGGTCTGGGTCACGCCTCATTGCCTCAATCTTTGCTTGATAAGACGGAGCTGTCCTTGCCCTACTACATGCCCAAGGTATGCCATTTCAGCCATGGTCACCTGGCACTTTTAGCTTTTACAGTGAGCCCAGTCCTCTGCATCCTGCCCAAAACTTCCTTAAGGTGGGATAGGTGTTCCTTCCAGCTGGCACTGAAGATGGCAATAATGTCCAGGTACGCCATGGTGTATTCTTCAGTACCATGTAAACCTGGTTCGCCAACCTTTGGAAGGTGGCAGGGCATTCTTCATTCCAAAAGGCATTACCTTAAACTCAAATAACCTATCAGAGTGATGAAGGCCAACCTCCCTAGCTCTGGTAGTTAACCCAACCAGCCAATACCATCGGGTCAATAGAGGTAAGGTATGTCACCCTCCCAACTTGTCCAGTAGTTCGTCCGTCCATGGCATTGGATGGGCGTCTGACTTGTGACTGTGTTGAGTCCACAATAGTCCACACAAAACGAGTAGAACCATCTTGCTTGGGAGCAGGGACTACGGGTGAGGCCCAGGGCTGTGGGATTTCTGGATTACCCCTAAATCCAGCATTTTCTCCACCTCTCTCTTAATGTCCTTTTGGATGGCCTCCGACACCCAATATGCTGTATGCTGTATGGGCACTTACTCCCCATATCTACATCATGTGTCACTAAGGGGTTAGTCCAGACTTGGCATTAAACAATAGGGCAAAGTCTGCTAAACCTCCCTTACTTCCTGGATCTGGTCCAGTGTCAACTGGGGCAACATTCTGATTGCTCCACAGAGGACTCCCACTTGCTTTCTTCTCACAAGTCCAGAAGGGGTCTTCTTCGTCCATCCTCTCCCCAGAACTACACACTGCAAAGACCATGTCAGCCCTATTTGCATATGGCTTCATCACATTGACATGATACATCCTTTGGGTATGTCTCCTGTCAGGCAGTTCTACAATGTAATTTATGTCATTCACCTGTCTGATTACTTTGTATGATCCTGCCCACTCGACCTGCAGCTTATCTTTCTGGACTGGGATTAGGACCATGAACTCCTAACCCACAGTGTACGAGCGAGCTCTGGCTCTGTGGTCGTACCATACCTTTTGCTTCAGCTGGGCAGCTGCCAGGTTGCTCTGGGCTGTTCTCATAAACTCCTTCAGCTTTTCCCCAAATTTAAGGAGGATAATCCACTATGGAAGTTCCCTGGCTGGCGTGCTTGCCTTCCCAGTCCTCCCAGATCAAGTTTAGGGGTCCACACACCCTGCGTCCATACAAGAGCTCGAAGGGGAAAACTGTCAACTCTTAGGCCATCTTCCTGTATGCAAACAACAGGTGGGGAAAGTATTTCTTGCAGTCCCTCCCATGCAGTTCAACAAACGCTTGGAGCATCGATTTAAGGGTACCATTAAACCTTTCCGCAAGCCCACTGTCTTGCAGGTGATAAGGTGTCATGCATCTCTGCACCACTCCACACTTCTCCCACAAATACTTCATCAGGTCTGACATGAAGGAACCCCTCAATCAGTGATAACCTCCTGAAGGAACCTGACACAGGAGAAAATCCCTAGCAAGGCATCTGCCACTTTGTCTGTCCTCAGTGAGGATAGGGCGACTGCCTCTGGATACGGGTGGCATAATCCACCACTGTTAGGATAAACCTCTTCCCGGAGGAGCTGGGGGTATTCAAAGGCCCCATAATATCCATTTCTACCCTCTGGAATGTCTCCTCCACTATGGGCAAAGGAATGGGGCGGCTTGGGTTTTACTACCCGCCTTCCCTATTTCTTGGCACCAGTGACAAGACCTGCAATATTCCTTCACCTGCTGGGTGAAGCTGGGCCAATAGAAATTCTGGGCCAATCGCCGCATAGTGCATGTGATTCCCAGATGGTCAGACATGGGATATCATGAGCAATCTTGAAACCACTCACATGTACCCCTGGGGAACGACAAGCTGCCTGCCCATCACCTCTCCCTCTGTCCTTACGTCCTGCTTATACAGCAGTCCATTCTCCCAATACAGTCTATGTCTCCCATCACCTTCCTGTGTCCCGTCAGATTCTGCCCAAGCCCTCAGCCTTTCTAAACTAGAGCCATTTTCTGAGCAGCTGCAAGATCTTTACACATTCCCAAGGCATGGGACAGGTCCCCTCCAGTTCCTAAACTAGGGTCCCTAGCTCTCTGACAATTGGCTACCCATCCCTCTTCAGAGTTACCTTCTGCAGCTGTTCTGTTAACTGCTACCTGGGTAATTCTAACCCCTTTCACTATTCTCCATATCAGGAGACACAGGCTGGGGAACCAGCCTCCCAGTATTTTCCACAGGGCTTCTATGGGGTCCAGGGAACTACAATCTGCCTTTGCCGCCTGACTGCGGGTAACTGCACACACCACCACCTTTTGGAGATTGTTCCCTATAATCACATCCAGGGCAATATTTTCTGCCACTGCAACTTTTGCACAGTCTCTCTGTCTCACCCCAGTCCAGGAGAACACTAGCAAGTGGCAGAGTTTCTCCTCCCCAGCGAATCCCGTACTGTAACAAACGGTTGGGTATTAGCTGTTCAGGCTCAATCAAATCCTTTTACCAAAGTAAGGGATGCCCTGTGTCCCTAAACTTATGGGTTTGTACCCCATTCACAGTAACTGGGTATATGCTGCTGGACTAGAGTGGAAGCAAGTGCTCTGGGCTTGTCCAGGTGGGAATCTTCGTGCTTTTTAAACTTAAACTTTGTTGTGGTGGTAGTTGCGTTCCTCTGGGGAGGAGGTAGGTTTTCGGGCCGTTGCCACAGAAATCGAGACTCACCAGGTTTCCTGGTAAGACTGCATTGTGGGACTGAGGAGGCTACCTTGCTCTCCAGTCCCTAGGTGTTTGCATTATGCTGTGATAAGAGGATTTGGACTGTAAAAAGCAGGGGACAGGATTTTCATTTTAAATTAAGTCCACTGCATGAGGTGGCAGTAGTTTTTTATTTTATTTCTGCATAGCTCATATGGAGGAGTCGGGGAACAGGAAGTGACCCGTGATACTTCCTGCCACCCGGTATAAAGTAAGAGCCCCATGCGAGCGTGAGCAGGGAAAAGCGTGATTCCAGGTGCAGAGACATGTATCAAGCAGACAAATTGCTGTGTCCGCTGTGGACACTGGTGGACAGGTGGGGGAATTATAACCAGTATATGCAATGTGGTGAAATGAAAGGACACCAAGGACCATAAGGTGCAGCCAGTACGTACAATGGCACAAGGTAAAACAAAAAGGGGAAGGATAAAAGGCATGTATAATGTGCAAAATGTACACAGAAGATACTGTGTGTAGCAAGTTTACATGTGATAAATGTCAATTGGTTGTTTCTCTGCAGAGGAAAATTCAGCAACTCAGAGAAAGGTTGGAAACCCAGAAAAGACTTGGGAGGTTAGAAAGCTTTATAGATGAAGTAGCCAGTAACATTAGTAGTACTGGGGATAAGGCTTAAATTTCGGGATGGGGGACCCTGTTTTAGTATCAACACAAAGATGAGGTAGCAGTAACTGAGAAATAGTCACATGCTTGCAGGAACTCCAAGTTGGGCCCCTCATTAACAACGCCCCTCAGTTGTCTAATAATACGAAGATGTAATAATGGATGATGAGGGTTTATGGGTACTCAAGTAGAACAACCCGATGTTATTGCTCCTTTCCTGGCTGAGGCTACACAGGGCCAGACTATTATGGAACAGCCCAGTAATGAGGATACGGCAGACAGATGTGGTGGTGATAGGGGACTCCATTATAAGAGGGATAGACACTGCAGTGTGTTGGAGTGAAAGAGCATACCACAGTCAGCACATTGCCTGGAGCTAGGCTACATGATGTTTCAATCCCATTGGATGGGCAACTTGAGAACACAGTTAGACCACTGGTGATATTGCACATAGGAATTAATGCAACAAGAAGTAGGATGGAGAACATCACGCTGAATTCAGGGATGTAACAACAAGGATCATGAATAGAAATGGGAGATCATAATATCTGGGATATTGCCCACTCATGGCTTTCAATCCAAACAAAATGGGTTTATTATGCAAATCAACAGGTGGCTGAGACAATTCTGCAAGCAGGAAAATGTGGTTTTATGAATAATTCAGTACCATTTAATAGAGCAGCTTTGTTTAAACTGACGGCCTCCTGCACCTAAACCCTTCAGGTACTAGGATTCTGGGAAAAAGACTCAAGTAAGGAGATTCCATTTAAACTGGAAAAAGGGTGGAGGTCTTGTATATGACCTAAACAGTGGTAGAAACACTAAGACAACTTCCAAAGTGACACCTGAATGGAAGGCAGTTCTTATTAATGCCAGGAGTTTGGTTAATAAGTATGATGAATTTAAATTACTATTACACTCTCAGAATATCCATGTGGCACTAATTATGGAAACCTGGTGGGACGATAATGATTTGTAGGATAAAAAGTGCCTGGATACAATTTGTTTCCAAATCTAGAATCCACAGGAAGGAGGTGGAATAGCCATAAATGTGCATGATTCTATCCATTTCGAAGAGTTGCAGTGGGATGCAGGAGCCTAAATTATAATGGGTAAAGCTACTTCCCAAAGTGGTACCAGGATCATTTTAGGGCTACTATATAAACCTCCTTCTAGGACACCTGAAGATGAGGCACTATTAAAGATGATTAAGGAGTTAAATCCAGTTGACAGAATACTACTAGCAGGGACTTTAACCTACCTAGCATAGATTGGACGAAGGGGCAAGGAGGTAGTAACCTGGACAAGAAGTATATTGATACAGCTAATATTTTCAAGTCAAACTACATCTTGCTGGGAGCTGCAATACTGAACATAGAATTTGCAAGAAAGTGAGTTGTGCTCACAACAGAGAGAGCAAACCTTACAATTGTCTTTGGTTTGTAGCAGATATTCTGCAGGTGGAGCTACTTCTAACTGAAAGGTGAAATAAGGAACTTAGAATTATCAGGAAAAGACAGTCTTGTTACAATTCGTGAGATTTTCAGTGGGAAGAGTTTAAACCCTAGGCTAAACATTTGTCACAAATCCTGAAATAAGTGCAGGTATAGGTTGTGTATTTGACCCAGACAGTAAACTGTTTTTGTGTTTATCTTTGTGTGCCTTAAAAGGAAATTCAAGACTTTCTCAGGAAGTGATTACATCACAGCTACTTATCAACCAAGAGCTTTGTAACAGACCCGAGAACAATAGTATTATAAGCAAGTGTTTTATAGCAAACTCATCAGAACAGCTAATATTTTCAAGTCAAACTACATCTTGCTGGGAGCTGCAATACTGAACATATAGGATTTGCAAGAAAGCGAGTTGTGCTCACAACAGAGGAGGTGAACCTTACAATTGTCTTTGGTTTGTAGCAGATATTCTGCAGGTGGAGGCTACTTCTAACTGAAAGGTGAAATAAGGAGCTTAGAATTATCAGGAAAAGACAGTCTTGTTACAATTCAGTAAGATTTTCAGTGCAGGAAGAGTTTAAAGCACAGCTGACTTATTTTGGGGCTGACTGCTTTCAGAGCACAAACCACCAGGCTGTTGGGGCTGGGAGGTTTACCTGTGTCTGACTTGGATGTCTGGATTTTCTCTGTTTGATTAGCAGGGATTTTCTCTGTCAAATTGTTGTGTATGGTATCTTGCTGATAGGAAGGCACTCATCATGGCGGTGGGTCAGAGCTCTTAGCTGATTGTTTTGTGAGGGCACAGTTTAGGCCCAACCCCTTCTCACCCACCCACCGGAAATACTTCCTTTATACCTGGGGTTCTGACATCATTTCCTCAGGAGTGCAAGGTGCATATCAATGTCATATCCTCTCTAGCACACAGCACTGAAAATATAAGTATACACATTGTATAATATATATATTTCTATATGACAAACCAATCACACACACAACACACACAAAAAAAAAGTACATAATCATGTGGGGAGTAGTGCAATGTAATGGCTGTGGGGCAGCAGTCTCCGGGAGTCTTTCTGGAGGCTGAGATGCTGCCTCATTTGCAGACAACTCTCTGCCCTGAGGGAGGAATTTGCCCATCTTCAGGCCACATTGGATAGCAGTAAGGAACCTTCCCTCAGGCCAGACTGGATGGTAGGAAGGAACCTCCCCATCCAGGAGCACCAGAGCCACCACCACTACCTCAGAGGTTGCAAAAGCACAGCAGTTGGACCACAGTGGGCTCAGGGAGAGTGAGGATCGTGGAGACGAGGCACACCCAGTCAGTTGTTCCTCCACAATCCATATACCATTCTGGGGCACAGCTCCCCTATGGATGCATCCACAGAGGAGATTGTGCCCTCACAAAACAATCAGCTAAGAGCTCTGACCCACCGCTGCCATGATGAGTGCCTTCCTGTCAGCAAGATACCATACAACAATTTGACAGAGAAAATCCCTGCTAATCAAACAGAGAAAAATCCAGACATCCAAGTCAGATGCAGGTAAACCTCCCAGCCCCAAAACAGCCTGGTGGTTTAGCCCCAAAATAAGTCAGCTGTGCTTTAAACTCTTCCTGCACTGAAAATCTTAAGAATTGTAATAAGACTGTCTTTTCCTGATAATTCTAAGTTCCTTATTTCACCTCTCAGTTAGAAGTAGCCTCCACCTGCAGAATATCTGCTACAAACCAAAGACAATTGTAAGGTTCGCACTCCCTCTGTTGTGAGCACAACTCACTTTCTTGCAAATCCTATATTTCAGTATTGCAGCTCCCAGCAAGAGGTAGTTTGGCTTGAAAAATATTAGCTGTTCTGATGAGTTTGCTATAAAACACTTGCTTATAATACTATTGTTCTCGGGTCTGTTACCAAAGCTATCGGCTGATAAGTAGCTATGATGTAATCACTTCCAGAAAGTCTGAATTTCCTTTTAAGGCACACAAGATAAACACAAAAACAGTTTCCTGTCTGGGTCAAATACACAACCTGTACCTGCACTTATTTCAGGATTTGTGACAAATGTTTAGCCTAGGGTTTAAACTCTTCCTGCACTGAAAATCTTAAGAATTGTAACAAGACTGTCTTTTCCTGATAATTTTAAGTTCCTTATTTCACCTTTCAAGCTAAGTAGCCTCCACCTGCAGGATATCTGCTACAAACCAAAAGACAATTGTAAGGTTCACCGTCCTCTGTTGTGAGCACAACTCGCTTTCTTGCAAATCCTATGTTCAGTATTGCAGCTCCCAGCAAGAGGTAGTTTGGCTTGAGTAAGGGAACCTTCCCCAGGCCAGACTGGATGGTAGGAAGGGAACCTCCCATCCAGGGAGCACCAGAGCCACCGCCACTACCTCAGAGGTTGCAAAAGCACAGCAGTTGGACCACAGTGGGCTCAGGAGGGTGAGGATGGTGGAACAGTGGCTCACCCAGTCAGTTGTTCCACTCACAATCCATACACCATTCTGGGAGCATAGCTCCCCATGGATGCACCCACAGAGGAGATTAAGGAGGCTGAGGACACCTGTCACAAGAGAGGCCCACAGGAAGGAGGCAGAGGACACCACAAGGAAAGGAAGCAGCTCCTGGTGGGGACTCAATATTAGGGGAAAGAACTGGGGGCAGGGAAAACTGAAGTAAGGTGCCTGCCTGGTGCCATGGCTTGAGGGACAGGAAGCGCATCCTCAGGATCACGAGAACAGCTGCCAGGAGTCTGAGCTGGACGTCATTGTCCACCTAGGGACAAATGACTTGGCTCAACATGAGATTAGAGCAGTGCATAAGGACTTTGCAGAACTGGGGAGGGCCTAAGACAAGTAGCACACAGTATCCTTCTCAGAGGTGCTGTCTGTCAATGGCATGAGTGAGGCAAGGGTACTGCACCATGCAGTTTAATGAATGGTTGAAAAATGGTGTGGAGCACAGGGGTTTGGCTTCATTGGGGACTAGGGTTCCACCTGGAGGGACACCAGCCTATACTGGCAGGATGGTCTGCATCTGTCCAGGAAGGAACAAGTCTTTGAGCAATCGGTTTAAATGTTTCATTGGCAAGCTTTTAAACTAGTCAAGGGGAGGCACTGATAAGCAGCAGGAAAATCCCAGCCTCCCCTACAAAACAGGGTACTAAATGAGAAAAGACAGAGGTACAAAGGTCAGTGGGGATGCTGCAACAGAAGGTAAAGCCATCAAGAAATGGAAAGCATTGAGTACCAATGCCCGTAGTCTGAGTAACAAGCTTCCTGAATTAGTGGCCTTGATGGAGGAGGAACATCTGGATATCGTGGCAGTCACAGAACAGAAACATGGTTCACACAAAACCATGACTGGGACATAAACATACCAGGATACACTATCTACAGGAGGGATAGAGAGGGTAAAAGGAGGAGGAGTAGCTCTTTACATAAGGAAGGAATCAAAGCAACAGAACAAAAGGGAAAACAGGGAGAGAAGAAGCACTGTGGGTAAATTTGGAGACCGGCAATGGCACCACAATCCGCACAGAGGTTGTATACAGACCCCTTCTCAGGGGAGGAAATGGACAAGGAAATGATAGAAAGAATACTTAGTATGGCAGAAAAAGGGGAGATATTGCTGATGGGCGATCTGAATATGTCAGATGTTAACTGGAGTGCAGTTGCAGCAGCCACTTCGAAGAGTGGGGTTATTCTAGACACCCCACGGGGCATGCCTTAGACAACTAGTATTGAGCCCACCTCGAGAGGAGCAATCTTAGACCTGGTTCTCTCAAATGGAGATGAAGAGGGATCACAGATGTAGAACTGGGTAGCCATCTGGGAACTAGCGACCATCGAACAGTGTGGTTCACAATAAACACAGCAATAGAGTCAAGCATACAAAGGCAAAGGTACTGGACTTTAGGAAGGCTGACTTTGCCAAATGTGTGAGTGCTCTAAGGAATGCACTAGCAAATGGGCAGGAAGGAGGGTGGAAGAACAATGGGGAATAATAAAATCTGCCATCACAGAGGTAACAAGCCTCTGTGTGAAGCAAATAAACAAAACTAAACGATGTAAGAAAACCACTATGGTTCTCAAAGGAAGTGGCAGTGAAGGTTCAAGAAAAAGAAAGCTTTCAGAGTACAAGGAATCACAGAAGTAGCAGGACAGAGACCTGTATCAGTTAAAGCAAAAGGAAGCTGGGAAGGCAGTCAGAACAGCAAAGGCCCAAACCAAGGAAAGATAGCCAACTCAGTTAAGAAGGGGATAAAACCTTTATAGGTACATCAGGAGTGAAGGAAGACCAAGGGAGGATAGTGAGGCTTAATAAAGGGGAGGGGGCAGAGGGTGACTGTGAAAAGGCAGAGATACTAAACAAATATTTTGCTCAGTATTTACAAAGGAAGAGGAGGTACCTAAAACAAACAGTAGAAACACTCTGGATACAGAAGTTGATACCAGCCCGTTTACAGAAGAAAGGGTTCTGAAAGAACTCTTAAAACTGAAGGTGAACAAAGCAATGGGGCCTGATAGGATTCATCCAGAATTCTAAAAGAACTAAGGGTAGAATTAGTGACACCACTGACTACCCTGTTTAACAAATCATGGGAGGATGGGGTGGTACCCAAGGACTGGAGGAGGGCAGATGCGATTCCCCTTCACAAAAGTGGGAGCAAGGCAGAAGCAGGAAACTACAGACCTGTTAGTTTAACCTCAGTGGTAGGGAAAATGATGGAATCACTCTGAAGGAAAGAATTGTCGAGTATCTAGAGGCCAGAGGGCACAGGACCCAAGGCAGCATGGATTCACAGCAGGAAGGTCATGCCAGACAAATCTGATAGATTTCTTTGACTGGGTGACCAAAGTAGTAGATCAGGAGGGGCTGTGGACATGGCCTACCTAGACTTTAGCAAGGCATTTGACACAGTCCCACACAAAAGATTAATATACAAGTTAGCTAGCCTGGGAGTGGGTCCCAAGATGACAGCCTGGGTAAAATTGGCTGGAGAACAGGACACAGAGAGTAACAGCAAATGGAGTCCACTCTGAAGAAAGGGGTTACTAGTGGGGTACGCATGAGGTTCAGTATTAGGACCGGTCCTCTTCAATGTCTTTATAAGCGACATTACAGAGGGACTGGAAGGAAAAGTATGTCTCTTTGCAGATGACACAAAGATCTGCAACAGAGTTGATGCACAAGGTGGGGTGGAAAGGATGAAAAGGACTTGGCAAGGTTAGAGGAATGGTCAAATGTATGGCAGCTTAGATTCAATGCTAAGAAGTGAAGGTAATGCACCTGGAAACAAAAACCCAGGGAAGAGTACACAAGGGAGGTGAGATACTACCAACAACAAAAATGGAAAGGGACATGGGGTAGTCATATCAGATGACCTAAAGGTGGGCAAGCAATGTGAGAGGGCAGCAAGGAGGGCTGGGGGATACTGGGATGCATAGGGAGAGGCATCACCAGTAGAAAACAGGAAGTTATTATCCTCTGTACAGACAGCTGGTCAGACCCCATCTGGAGTACTGCATGTAGTTCTGGAGACCCAGTCTTCGCAAAGACATAGACAGGATGGAAGCTGCCCAGAGGAGGGCAATTAAAATGGTGCAGGGTCTGCACTGGAAGACATATGAAGAGAGACTTAAGGAGCTTAATATGTATAGCCTCGAGGAAAGGAGGGAGGGGGACATGATAGAAACTTTCAAGTACCTCAAGGGAATCAACAAAGTCCAAGAGGGTAGCATCTTCAAAAAGAGGTGTGCAAGAACAAGGGGCACAATTTGAAGATAGAGGGGCTCAGAGGTAATTTAAGAAAGTATTTTTCACAGAGGGTTGTGGATGCATGGAATGGCCTTCGGAGGAGGTTGTGGAGTCAAAACAGTGGTGGAATTCAAGCATGCATGGGACAGTCATAAGGCAATTCTAGGAGGTGGGGTAGGAAGAAGTAGGCTGCTGGTTAACTAGGATCTGCAGCTTTTCCAGTAGGCGGAAATGGGCAGATTGGGTGGGCCAAGCGGTCCTTATCTGCTGTCAAATTCTATGTTTCTATGATATCTTCGACCAGATGGGACTTGAGCAACTAGTCCTAGGTAGTACTAGGGGAACTAGTACCCTAGATGTAGTACTTACCAATATGGGTGACACAGTCAACAAAGTCCAGGTCAACAGCCCCTTGGGTAGTAGTGACCATTGCTCAGTCCACTTTAGCATTAGGGAATCCATATTTTCTAAGAACTGAGGTACCACAACTAAACTTATTTTTCGAGAGCAGACTACTCAAGCATCAGAACCCAAATGCTATCATGGGACTGGATAAATGATTTCAAGGGTTAACTGTGCAGGATGTGTGGAAACAACTGTTAGCTAGAGTAAAAATTCTTGTTAAAACCTATATACCAAGTGTACCAAAATACGACACTAACATAAAAAAAAAAAAACCTGTATGGCTGAATCGTCCATCAAGAAATTGATAAACAGGAAGAACAGGATATACAAAAAATTAATACTTAACGTCACCTCGGGCTAATCAGGCCTATAGGGAATGTGTTAGGAATATCAAAACAAAAATAAAAAAAGCAAAAGCACAGTTTGAACTGGATTTAGCAAACAGGATGAAGGATAATAAGAAATCCTTCTTTTCCTACATAAATAGTATGAAGGGAGGCCACAGTACCATAGGCCCATTTTTGAAAGGCGTGGGGCAGACAGCTACAACTATAGAAATGGCAGATATCCAGAAGAAATGTTTCTGCTCAGTTTATAACAACACCACCTCAGTATCGCATATTGATAAAGAGGCATCCACTCCTGGGAAAATTATTATCAGCCCCAAAGACATACTTGATGCAGCTCATGAAGGTTGACATAAATAAATCACTTTGCCCTGAGGAGTTACACCTAGAGTCATCACGTGAACTGGTGCTCACACTACCAGTTTCTTGCATCTTCCAGGCCTCCTTGACACAGGCACAGTGCCTCTTGACTGGAAAACTGCTATAATAGTCCCTATTTTGAAAAAAGGGCCCAAGACCAAACCTGACAACTTTAGGCCAGTAAGTCTAACCTCTCTGTTAGGGAAGATTATGGAAGGGTTGGTCAAAGACTTAATATCAGACTTCCTAACGACACAGGGACGGGTTGGCCCAGTTCAGCATCGGTCGACAAAATCTAGATCCTGCCAAACGAATCTCTTGGCTTTCTCACGAGAACGTCAGTACGGAGCTGGATAGTGGAATTCTGTAGATGTGGTTTATATGGACTTCGCAAAGCTTTTACAAGTTACCCATATGGAACTTTTAAATATGTTGGAGGATATTAAACAGAACAGCAATATTTGTAACGGGTCTCAGCATGGCTGCAGCGGTGTAAACAAAGGGTCACTAAAAATGGAGTGCTTTCTGACTGGGTGCAAATCACTAGCGGGGTTCCCAGGGCTCAGTTCTGGGGCCTAGTCTCTTTAATATGTATACATCTTCCTCAAACTTAATAACCTAACATCTGGCTCTACAAATTTGCAGATGACTGCAGACTTGGGACGGTGGTGAATAATCAATCGATCTGGCATCCCTGCAGAATGCTATTAAGAGATCTCAAAGTGGACAGTAACAAATAAACTTGTCCTGAATACAGGCAAATGCAAGGTTATACATTTGAGTAAGCACAATGCCATGGGTTCTTATTACCTTGCTAACAATAGGCTCACAGTTACTTACAAGGAAAGAGACTTGGGGATTAAAGTCACTGCTGATCTTACATTTCGGTCCCACCGCAGGGGCACAAGTGAAGAAAGCAAACCAGAACTTAAACTGCATCCTTAGACATATATCTAGCAGGGATGAAAAGGTACTTATGTCACTATATGTAGCTTTGGTGAGGCCCCATCTGGAGTATTACGCCCAGGTGTGATCCCACAGAATAGGGATGATATCAACAGACTGGAGGGGTTCAGAGAAGACATACTAGATCAGTAAGGGGTTTAAAGGGTATACCATATGAAGCAAGATTGACATCTCTCAATCTGTATTCCCTTTATTATAGGAGCTTTAGGAGGATCTGTGTTTCTTATACAGAATCATGGGTGCTGACATCCTCGGGCAGAGGTTGGTATCCAGCCCAAGTCCAGTTGGTGTAGTGGTAGAAGTCATGACAGTCAGCTTGTCCAATTTAGATGGAATCGTAACCTTCGCAAGAACTGGTTCAGTCAAAGGGTTGTGGTACCCTGGAATGAACTTCCATCAGTGGTTGTGGAGAGCACTAGTATGAATAATTTTAAAGCTAACTTTGACCAACATTTCAGTAGTATAACTACTCAATTTTAAAATTTTGGTATATGGCAAGCAATTATGGACACAAGTCTGTTGGCTTGAAGATTACCTATGAAACCTATGTGCTCCCTCATGTTTACTGGCAAGCTTACAGGGATATACACACAAAAAAAAACACCTCTTTCCCAGCACCACTTTGTGCACTCTCTGCCTTTTAGGACACTGTCTTGAAATATGCCCAGGTTATTTGCAAAACCAACAATCATTTCTTTTATCAGGCAAATCCTTTCTTTGTAACCTTGGGCTGCCCATTTTCTGAGGAGGCAGTGAGGGTTTAGCTGCCCTGAGGACGTGCTTTCCCTTTCTGCACTGCCACACCGCCCTCCCTCCCAGAGCAGGCCTGCTCCTGGCATAGATCCAAGAGCTCGACAGCCTCCTGCACTGTTTTTGGATATCAGTCCTCTAGCCAGGTTTTCAGCTCTGCTAGGCAAGCCAAAAACTGCTCTAAAAGTACAACATCCTCTGTTTCTCTACAGAGTCTGCTTTAACCCTTCCCACCAATGTTTCAAAACTGACATTGTTTTGTGGCTAGTTCCTCGTATCTCATGTCAGGGCTTCTCCTGAGCTTACAGAACTTAACTCTATATGCTTCAGCTGTCAATTCATAGTTTTCTAACAATGCAGCTTTTAAGTTTGCTATAATCATTACTGTCCTGATTGTCCATTTGACCCAATGCAAACAAGCTTTTATCAGTAAGCAGCAGGGATAGCTGGAAACTAAAGGACTTTCTAGGAATTTTGCCTGAATGCATACTTTTCCAAATGAATTTAAAATGCATCCATATCCTCCCCTCTTTAAATTCAGCTATCAATTTAGAATTTAACTTGTAAGCTAGTCCTGAGTCCCAGGTTCACCAATGCCACTTACTGTACCTGCTCTGGCACTGGTCTTTGGAGTTGTAGCTTCTCCAGTTCAAAATTTCTCAGAGCGCTCTCTCTCTCCTCTCACTCGTCCTCTCTCGGAAGCTGTTGCTGTCTTTCCTCTGCCTCCCTCAATGCTGGTTTTCTTTTCTATGGCCTCTCACTTCTCTCTCTCTCTCTCTCTCTCTCTCTCTCTCTCTGTCTCTTTCTCCATCACCAGCTTTCTCTGTTCAAACTTTCTCTATTGTTGGGCTTCAAACCTTTTCTGCTCGAATTTCAGCTACATTCTGCTCAACTCCTTCTGCAGCCTGATCCCTTCTGGCTGCAGCATGGTGGTGACCTTCCCCTGCAGTTGTGGCTCTCGGTTCACACTGGTCCCACTGTCCTCCTCCCTGGGACTGGACACTGTGGTGAACCCTGGCCTCTCCATGTCCAAGGTCTGGTCCCTTTCAGTCACCATCTGTGACTCGAATTGGGCAGTCGCTTGTCAGCTGCCACAAGAGCCTGCAGGTGCTGTTTGTTTCACCCTGCAACAGACTTCTCTCCTGGCACAACTGCTTCCGTGATTCTGCAGTGTATTTGCTGTAGGTGGAAGCCATCTTTTTCTCTAATTATGGCCACACTAGCTTGCACCCTAAAAATAAAACAGGTAAGGAACCTTGACTGTAACCAAAATTACATATTTCTTTTTTTCTTTCAAATCACTGTCTTGTCTTGTTTGTGTGTGAACTGTTACAGTTTCTCAATCTGACACACTGGACTGCTAATGCTCATTTCACCAAAATAATTTCACAGTATGCAAGCAAATCTTTTGACTGCAGTACTGCAAACCAAATCTTTTAGACTGCACCACTGCCAATCAAATCTGTCAAACACACTCTGGGGTCAGGCCCTCTGCCACCTCTCAAGTGTCCCTGATTTTCAGGGACGTCCCTGATTTTGCCTCAAAATTTTACTCTGTCCCTCCTAAAATTTGTGTTTTTGTGGCTAAACAGTAGGGGCTGTCAGCACAAAACAATGTCAAACTTTAAAGTTACAGACTTGTTCTTCTTTAGAAAATGCATTTTGCACTAGCCCATATTCTACCAGCTTTCTGGGTGGATATCTCTAATTTTGAAGATGTGTCCCTGATTTTGGTCCTTTGTCCCTGATTTTTAAGCCTTGTCCCTGATTTATGAGGCAGGAGGTTGAGAGGTATGCCTCTGCTCCCACAGTGCACAACCTCAAAATGCAATATGTGAACAGGACACAAACAGGGACACCCTCCAGTCTGTTTTGGGTCTGATCAACTACCAGTTTCGAGTCCTGGGGTCAAATATGAGCCCTTTTTGCTAGCATGCCCAGTTAACAGGTACAAATATCACACCCTCTTCATGGAAAGCAGTGCAATACTTAACCCAGCAGACTTACAACCTGGTTCACAATCCCCTTCTGACTCAATTGAGACCTAGATATTTCCTTACCTTGTGTATATGGTGACACTATAAGCGCTTTTAACAGTTCTGTCAGAATTATCAACACTGACCCAGCATTCACACTCAAAATGAGAAATGGCTCAGGCAGGATTTCAAGGAAAACAGAGTTCACTAAAATTAAAACAGTAAATAACATACAAAACACAGAACATACTGTATAACATTAATGGTGCAGTCAAATAAAAGAAATGGAAATTACAAAACCAAACGCTTTGTTACTGAGTAACTGATCCTACCTCAGTTTCAGTTAGTAAATAGTGGTGCTGAAATTACCTAACTTTGGAGAAGTGCTTCTTAAGAGTCCAGAACACAAGTGTCTCTTGAAAGTCCAAACACAAGTATGCCTTGTTCTCTCAGCAACTTGACAATATCATGAGGGAAAAGTGTCCCTCCCAGCTTGATGAGGTCACAGCTCAGTGGTGATGCTGGCTGTGAGGTCACTCTCATTCCTGCATAATGAATTAGTCACATGCATCTGCACACTGCTATGCATTCCACTTAAAAAATATATTCTTCCTAATTAGTGAGGCACAGAGCATGAATTATGACAGGTCAGCATTATCCCTTTGATCTTCAGAAGAGCATCCTGAAAGACACTTCCCTTAGCTATGTGAAGATTTTCACAGGTAACTGTCAGAGTTGGCTTACCTCCTGATGTCGTAAAATTCAATACTTTATAACAGGTTTCCTAGGTTAAGAGCAGTAGCTGGTTTTACAACCTGTTAGAATCTGGTGCCAACAGGAAGCTCTTAATTAGATTAGCTACAGGGTTAGTGAGAGTGCAGACCTCTTTCCTCTGTTTAAAAATCCCATGTTCCATAAGGCTTTGCTGCTTGGCCTGTTTTCTAAGCAGAAGTCTAAACATATATTTATATCAAAAATATAATACAAATAATAACAAACAGATGGCTATCATCACATCTACTTTACATTTTAACTAAGAGCAATGTATTTTTAAATATGTAGGTGGTGAGTGAAAGATTGTTTGTTGCTATAATATATCTGTTGTGGACAATCAATTATTTAAAGAAAATGTTGTTTGCTAACTCCCAGCTGATTTGCAGCCCTGTGCCAACCTGGAGTAGCCCGCTCAACTGGGAGATCACTGCATATCCAGGAGGTAAGGTGATTGGTTTGGTAGCTGCTCTCCTCCCGAAACCGAACTGTGCAATTGGCAACACCACCACTAGACTGGGGAGAGGGCATTATATGCATTGGAACAGAGCAAAAGACTGTCAAGTTGGTTTGAGTGAGGGCTCCATGATTTATCTTGTTGGGGCCCCAAAAATCTAAAGCTGACACTAGAAACAATCATGAGTTAAACAGAGGCTGTGAGGCATAAAGTGAGCTGAGTATGAGGGGCCAGCTCAGGGGAAGGACAACCACTGATTCTAAAGCTGTGGGATACTAGAAGGACAGAAGCATGCTTGCACCACTGCTAGGGCAGTATGATGTATGGCATCCTTCTTGGGGAGGCAAGGGTTACATCTGCAATCGCTACAAGATGATGGCTGCTCTGAGAGGCACGTTGCCTGTCCATAATGGCTGCCGACCACCACTGGGGCATGAAAAGAAAATGGCAGCTGGGGTTGTACTCTAAGGAGTGTGCAGGGTGGAGTAGCTAGCATGCAGGACATGGGAAGGGAAGCACTCTTGTGCTCTGCCTGGGCTATGCACTGTATATCACCTGCCTATGAAGGGCAAAGGAGAATACATCCAAGGCCACTGGGGATGCTCTCAGTAGCTAACTGCTAGGTTTAAGTGACAGTCAGAGGCACAAACAGGAGTGCAAGGAGGTAACCAGGCAGCTGAGGAGGAGGAGATGAAGTAAGGGACTTGGGCACAAGGCATGCGAGAGGATGGTTGGTAGGATAGGTAGCACAGCTTGTAGTGCAACTGAAAGGTATTCAGGGCAGCCTGTGTTCAAGTCACAGCAAAGGCAATTATTTCTTTCTTTTTATTTCTTTTATTTACTGAGTCTTGGATTACAACACCTTTGAGCAATACACCTCATTTACAAAGGTTCCACGTCAGTAGTACAAAAAAAAAAAGGTAAACAATAGATAAGTAAATAGCAAATATCAAGAATATACTTAAAAATGAATACATCAAAAGCAATCAAAATAGCACTGAATGTTGCTCAATATATATATTCTCTTCTGTTTGTGTGGGTTCCATAAATATCAGCTGGCAGCACAACCAGAACAGTATTCCAGGTGACCTGCGTCAAGTCCCAGGTAAGACACTTATTGCTTTCTCTTCTGCCAGGCAGCTACAGTCCAGTCAGCCAGACATCAGTGTTCGACAAGGTCCTGGAAGGCATTTTCTTTTTATTAGTTGGTTCTGTCTCCTCCTGGTGTGGCCACCTTCACACCTCCCCAGCCCCTGTCACCATGGTTTCCTCAGGACTTACCAGTCCAAGCTCTCTCAACTGCCCCCATGGCAGTGGTGGGCAGCATACTCAGCCTGCAGGAGAAGGATCCAACCTTCTGTGCTTCAGTCACCAGGTGCAGAGCCTTCAAGGGCAGCAATCATCCTGACACTCAGGATGTTTCCTCTGTTCTAGTCCCCTCCCTATGTCTGGAGGTGTAATATGCAATGGCACCAATTGTAGCATGCGACTTCCGTTGGGACACCCGTCTAATGGCAGCCTAAACAGCACTCTCTGCCAATCGACGTAACAATCCATGGGCATCCAGACCTTAACCCACCATCCTGCCAACCAAAAGACGAATCTCGGATTACCTGATGCTTCAAGTCTGAGCGATAATTCCTCGAACCAAGCAAGTAAAAGTATAAAATGCCGGCTTGGTTGACAATGAGAAGGCCCTGAATCCATACAAGTCTCATGCCTGGGCAACAGCAGAAGCCCCTCTGAGGAATCTGAATGATTACATCTAGAGAACTGTGCCACAGCCTGAAACAAATTAACCAGACACTCCAGCGATTAGAAGCAAAGGTTTCAGACCAGTGTTCAGAAATTGCCATATTAACCAAGCGAGCTGGGGAAATTAAGGAGACTTTAACGGACTATACAACCACCACTGATATACACAACAAAGCCCTTCTGGACTTGCACCACTGTTCCCAACACCTTGAAGTGCGCCTTGAAGAGCTAGAGAACAGAAATCGAGGGACAACCTCCGAATTCATGGGCTTCCCGAGGGCACCGAGACTGGAGCAATGACTGCTTTCATCGATTCATTTACATGAGATTCTTACTCTCCCTCAAGATAAAGCTCTTAACATAATTCGAGTGCACAGATCCCTGATCCCAAAACCCTGGGACCCTAAAGCGAAGCCACGATCTGTAGTTCTTGCATTCTTGGACTATAGAGTGAAAGAGGAGATTTTACAATTAGCATGGTCAAAAAGTGATTCACTTTGGGACACTCACTTGTATTTGGCACAATTTTACACCACAGCTGCTCTCTCAAAGGAGAAAAGTACTCACAGTGGTTAAGCAACTACAACAGCAGAACATCAGGGCTTTTGTTGAGTACCCAGCATGCCTGACGGTCCAGTTGGCTGAAGGAATGAGGCGTTTTAGATCTGCAAGCGCGGGAATTTCTTAATTTCAATGGGTATACAACCCCAGGGTGAGGAGGCCAATTTACCACAACGCAAGCAGTTGGAGTCCAGGGACTGGGCCTACAGTGGAACTAAAAGACAGGGCACAAAGGGCAACATGGTCGCTTCTGCCTTGTGGGACACCCTACGCAGCAAGAAACGCTTGAGAGGCCTGAACAAGAGCCAACACAGATCGTCTCTGAAACGGACCGAGGGACACTACCATAGAAGCAGCCCAAACCCAAACTACCTGATCATTTTCAGGCATAGTATTTCTTAATAATTTGCTTTTCATGATCTCCCCAGGCTTGGTTCCATGTGGACACATGTCGAAATAGTTTCAGACTGTTTAAAGGGTCAGTGGAGAATAACCTCACCTAAAACAGAAGACAAACTGTTTAATTTGAAACATTCTATGAAGACAGGATGTATTTCTTGTTAAAATATACCATTTGGTATCTTCTTAGCCTGGGGTCTGAGAGGTGGGGGAGCATGGCTACCTCGTTGAGGGGCTCGGATGGCCTTGGGGGTCTTCTGGATCTTCCGGTGCAGGTGAAGAAGCCATACCTAGACTAATTATATCCCCTCATGTTTTGGAAGTGCTAATGGGTGACCTGATTTAAGCAGTGGTCAGTGGGGCACCAGGGCAAAGGTTTCAGCTGGATTGCAGGGGACTTATGGGGCCTTTATTGGTAGCCTCCTCTGGGAGTCCTCGGGCTGGGCCTCGCTCCGGCAGACAGTTTCTTTCCGCTTGGGGGCTTGGCTCCAGGGCATTTGAGGGATATGTTGCTGAGGTTTGGTCCCTTAAAACTACTAAGGTGCCTGTGGTCGGGCTTGTTAGGTCTCCCACAACTAAACTGATAATTTACCAACTTAATAAATATGGGGGCTATCAGTTGATTGACACACAATATTTACAGTTTTAAATAGCTTTCCTACTTGGGCCTGTTGGTGGCTGGAGGTCCCTTATGAGGCCTGCTTAATGGTGCTTCTGATGGGGGTGTCTGTGTTCCCTATTATTCCCTCGCCATGGACCAGGATTTAGTAGAATGTATTAAAACCTTTTTATACTGCATTGAGTCGACTGGCCTACAGTTTCTCATGTTAGTGATAGAAACAGCTTGACTAAGAAATAACAAGTAGTACTCTTACTGGACAGGGTGTCTATCTATAGAAGTGTCAAGGGCAGTTTGGGCTCATGATTTTTATAGTTGGCTTAACTGCTGACACTCACTGCAAGGAGCTAATAATATTTAACATCACTGAAGCTCTAGGGGGGAGCCCTCCATTTGGAGAGCGTAAATATTCCTCCCTCTAAATTCTCTTTCCACACTGGGGAGACAAAGATCCTATAAACCTGGATCTTCTACCTAGGAAGTCATCTTATGGTTAGTCATAAAGGTTCTTGCCCAGTTGGCAATGTTGACTGTTGTATAATTCATATGTTGTTTAAGGATGAAGATTTACTGCACTGTTTTGAGGAGATTTGGGGATCGTGTCATAACTAATGCTTACTTTTTGTTTTAACATATAATGGCTAACTCAGGTATGTTGATATGCACATACAATGTAAATGGCCTTACAAGTCCAGTAAAACACAGTAAGATTTTAGCTTTGCTTAAAAAGTCAGCTGCAGAATTTGTGCTTCACAGGAAACCCACCTCTCAGAGAGAACACAGTACATTTTTGAAGCTAGGGTTTAGGGAGGTGGTTGCCTCTGTAAAAAGGGTAGGCGAGGCCCCACGTGTACTTATTCCACACAAGTCCCACTTTGAAAAACTGTCAGAAAAAGTGGATAAGGAGGGTAGGTATGCCCTCATGAAGGGCAAAGTTGAGGGCAATTAGTAACACTTGCATCTGTGTACTTCCCACGGATACCCCTTATCGGACTATAGATCTTTCTTCCTCCTGCTCCAGGAGTGGGCAGACTGAGTCTTGATCTGTGGGGAGACCTAAATTTAACTTTTAATCCTGCCCTAGATACGACCTCCCAGATTCCAAGAAAGTCTCACCAGGTTGCAAGAAGGGACCATAAGCTGCTCAGAGAGTTGGGTATTTTGGATGTTTGGCGTCATTATTGCCCTAGACATAAGGACTACACCTATTTTTCTGCCACATATAACATGTACTCCAGACTGGACTACTTCTTGCTACCAAGGGACGAGGTCTTTAGGGTACAGGATATTTGGATTGGGACTTTGTCCTTTCAGACCACCCACTCTTCATGAGTTTGGATTTGGGAGGATTTCAGAGAAACACCTTTTGGAGACTGAATATCTCCTTACTTAAGGATAAGACAGTTAAAGATCAGATTTTAGACACATATCAATGTTTCTTAACAGAAAATGAAGGCCAGGACAGTCATGTGCCACCTTATGGGATGCGCCAAGGCTGTTCTCTGGGGAAGTTTATACAGGTCGCTGCAAGGAAGAAGCGAGAGAGAGAGGGAGACAGAAGACCCTTACTGAGCAAATCCAGTCAATGGAGGAATGCAAAAACAGAAATACTCTGGGGATATTCAGACTGCGCCAGACTGTGATGCAAGCCTAGGCGCGGCGCAACTTGAATCATGAGGCGTTGACAGGGTGATATTCAGCGGAGCTCGCCATGGCACAGCATCGTTGAATATCGCACCTTGGCCACCTGCAGTCCGCGTGGCACAGTGGCACTGCGCCAGTGCAAGTGGCCATAGTGGAGCAGGGGATGCGCAAGACGTGCTGTTCGATAGAAGCAACCACCGCGATATTCAAAAGTGCACATGCAAATGGGCCATAATGTATGCAAGGCACAAATGGGGCCATTTACATGTCATTATAGCCTCATTTGCATGCAGGTGCGCCGATCCCCGGCGACTTGCATCTGGCGCCTGCCAGGTTGCAGCTGTCGGGGACCGACGCCCCGCACAAGCGGCAACACACAGCGACGCTCGATCGCAGGCATATGAATGCTATGTAAACGCCAATATCCCTGGTGGTCCAGCAGACCGCCGCAGCCCAATCGTAGGCATATGTTGTAGTGCAATAGTACTATATCCCTGTGGTCCAGTGGACCATCAGAGCAAATCGCAGGCATATATTTGTAAAATATGTAGTTCTATATCCCTGGTGGTCCAGTGGACGCTCGCAACCCGATTGTGGGTGTCAGTAATAAATAATTACACACCAATCCAACCCTGGTGGTCCAGCAGTACCCGTCCCCCACCCGCCCACTGAGCCCCACCACCCCTGCTCCCGGTCAGGCGGGCGCAGCAGCTCCCACCCGCTTGCCGTCCGCTGCCCGCCGACTGACTCAGACGGTAGGGCTGTACGCCCATTGGTCCACAGCGTGAGCCAATAGGCGCAGCCCATACCGCATTCACAGTCCAGATATGTGAATGGATCGGGCAGTGGGCTCAGTGGCGGTGGGAGGGGGTACCGCTGGACCACCAGGGTTGGATTGGTGTGTAATTATTTATTACTGATGCCCGCGATATCGCAGAGCGTCCACTGGACCACCAGGGATATAGGACTATATTTTACAACATATCCTGCAATCGGCTGCAAGCTGTCCACTGGACCACCTGGGATATAGGACTATTGATTTTGCTACATATGCCCGCGACAAGCATGGGGGTGCCACCACGAAGGTGCCGCCGCTCGGGTGGCTACCCACAGGTGGCAGCTGCTGTAGTTGCGCCTCTGCAATACAGCAGCTCACCTGTGGGTGGCCAGCTGTTGCTCCTTTATTTTTGGGCTCACCTGTGTGCAGTGCAGGTAGGGGTTAGCATGCATGGTCTCAGCACATCCCGGCTGAATATCGGATGGCGGAGTATGCCTGGGCACAGCCCCCCCACCTGCGCCAAGAGATACATTGATGCACTCCGTGCATCGGGATTTTGCCAGGCTCAATCCCCTTTGAATATCACCAGGCGCAACTATGTTGTGCCAGCGCAACCCTTCTGAATATCCCGCCCTAGGAGGGGGCGCTGTTGAGCCCAAGCAAGATGGCCACTTATTAATAATGCTCCTCTAAATTGCTCGGCTTCAAAATACAAAACTGAGTTTTTAGGTCACAACTTGCAAACTTCTGAACAGCAACTCAAATCGGAAGCTCTCTGCCTCAAGATGGGAAATCCTCGAAAGATCGGAATCACCCGACGGAGCTAAAGCTAAAATGCTCTAGCCACTTCAGCCACGCGGTCTAGCTCTACTTTGCAGGCCCGGACTCGGAGAATGCAGGAGAAGAAACCTTACAATCACTTGGCCAAAAAATAAATCAGCTTATAGCCTCCGCTTTAGTCTGGCAGAGAAAATGGATGGTATTGCCAATCGGTGACCAACTTAGAAACCTCCATGGACATGGTAATAACCGAATCATCGAAGCTAAAAACATTCGATGCTGCTATGGGGGTCAGTACTACACTGTTGAAAGAGAATGGGCATCTTCGATGAGGCTGGAGACTTTGGAAACCAAATTAGGGCTTCAATATTCGCAGCTTGGTATCCCGGAGGGGTGTGAAGGGGACCACTTGGCTCTTTTTAACAAGAGTGGTTAACACTTCAGTTTGGAGAAGAAGCCAGGGAACGATAAAAGAATATTCAGAAAGCCTATCGGATTACCAGACGGGAAAACCAGACAACGCGAGGCCTCGTGCAGTCCTGGCAGTGACGGATGCGTGGCAACAAGGGACTATCTCCTAGCCTGGCTAGACAGCATAAAACTCTGCTATGTGAAGGTGAGACAGTTCGAATTTACCCAGACATTAGCTACGCCACCAGGCAAAGGTGCAAGTTGTTTGATGGCACTAGGGCACTCCTACGGGAAGCAGGGATTCAACTATAATGTGTTATTCCTGCTCGCTTGAGGATTATCCACATGGCAAAATTTTTATTTTCTCAGACCAAGGAAGCTAGCCGCTGGATTCAGAAGCAGGTGCCAAGAAGACGACGCTCGAGAGACCAGAACGAACTTTCTTCGATGGTGATGAATCGTGAAGGCGTTTGGATTACCTGATCTGAGATGAGAAAATACTGAAATATGCTGGTGATTGCTTTGTTCTCTACTGAGAGAGTGTGTGAGTAAACACCTAGACTGCAAAGAGGAACTTTAAAACTGTAAAATACTTTACAAAATTCAGCACTATACTATATTGAGCTGTTCCTAACAATTGCAGTCATTTATGGGGACATCTGTTTAAATAAAAGTTGACAATATTTTAGTTTGTTATAAAGTTTGAAATAATAATGCTAATCGAATTAGAATGGAGGATAGAGATGCAGCATTATTTACTTTGCATTTAGCACCATATGTGTGCACTTATAACTGTTAAAGCATGGACGTCAGTATCCCTCTCTTGAGGAGAAAAGACACATGATTAATATAGAGAAATAATGTTTTGTTTTCCATGCAGCTCTTGGGCTTCTGAAAACAGCCTAAAAGGTTTAAAGGACTTATAAGGTCTTTACGTATTAAGTATCCCCTCAGACGTATCTTTGCAGTAGACTAAACCTGTATGTGTGCAATATGAGGAGTGGCGCCTCAGTGTGTCTTTATTCCTAACATTTGTTATGTCTCTGCTGGAAATGTACAGCTTGCTGTTTATAATAAAATAATAAATATAAAGTTTAAAAAAAAAAAAAGAATATCCTCCTTAGGGCTGTAACACAGCAGCTTAAGACTCTTAAAGGAATTGGGCCAAATATTAGTTTATCAGGTGGAACAGAAATCGTTATTTCTAAAGCAGAACTATTACGAAGGTGGTCCAGGGTCACTTAGATTACTAGCCAGCAGATTGAGAGCACAGAGCTAGGCCACAATCACGAATTTGTGGCACCCTGACACCAGAAAGTGGTATATAAGACAATTGAGATAGCTGAGACTTTCCGGGAGTTTTATGAACAATTATATCAAAAGGAACCTTTCCATCTGATGGGAGAATGGAATCTTTCCTACATGATTTGAAACTGCCAACCCTATCCCCAGTTCAAGCTAAAGCACTGATGCTTCCAATATCAGTGGAGGAACTTAAAGTGGAAGTGGAGCTTGAAGACAGAGAAATGTCCCAGGACAGCAGGCTCCCAGGGAATTTTTTAAATGTTTTAGGGACCTTCCAGTCCCTTATTCTGAGAGTATTTTCTGAGGTTGTGGAGGGCAGGCTTGCTCCACCTCCTGGGCCACAGCACTGATTTCGTGATACCCAAGCGGAAGGACCCTCCAGATGTGCTTATCATCATCCAGTCTCCCTGCTAAATACTGATTATAAGATTTTTTCCTCCATTATGGCAAAAGAATACAACAGTATCTTCCCACCTCATACAATTAGACCAGAATGGATTTGTGCTGGGCAGACAGGCTCAGGATAACTTGAGACGCATCACTCACCTTATTGATCATGTTAACAATTCAGCTATTCCGGCCTTGCTAATGAGTCTTGACGCTGAAAAGAGTTTGATAGAGTTGACTGAGTTTTCTGGGGCGGCCTTTGGGTTCCCAGAGAATTTATACAACTGATAAGTAAATTATATCACTCCCCAACAGCCTGTCAGAACAAATGGCCATATTTCTAGACCTCTGAAACTCAGTAGAGGTACAAGACAGGGGTGCCCTTTATCACCGTTGCTTTTTGCATTATACATAGAAACTCTTGCTCAATCTATTAGGAGAATGGGAACATAAAGGGAATAAGTTTGGATGGCTTGAGCACAAACTGGCTTTATATGCCGATGACGTACTTATGTACCTAACAGAGCTGGACTCTTCTATCCCCGCCTTTGTTTCGCAGTTGGAGGAATTTTCTCCTCTCCAGATATAAACTGAACTGTTCTAAAACAGAGATACTTAGTTGCAACTATACCCTACCCTGGATTTAAGGAACAGATATCCCATGAGATGGCACCTAGATCAGATGAGCTATCTAGAGATTAAGACTGGGATCAGTAACCATCGGCTCTGTGAACTCAACTATTCCCTTGATCACCAAACTAAGGAAGGATTTCAGAGGTGGACCCTTCTGCCCTTGTCTATATACTCTAAGACACAGGTGTTTAAGATGAATGCCCTACCAAGGTTACTATATTTATTCCAATGTGTACCCTGTCTGGTCTCTCAGAAAGAGTTAAATATACAGCAGGGCATGTTTTTTCGATTTTTGAGCTAAAGATCAGCCTAGGATTAGTAAGCTCTTTTATATGCCCCTAAGGCCCAGGGAGGCCTTGCTTTTCCTAACTTGTGGGGTACTGGGCGGCAGCCCAAATGCGGGTGGCACTTCTATGGGGCAGCCCTGGCTTTGATTATCATTGGAAGAGAATGGATCTGGCAGTTGAGATTGAGCCTCTTCAAGCCATTGTGTTTCAAGATGACGCTGGCTCCTGAGATTTGTTACACGGGACGAGAACTGGCCTGGAGGGATGGCGGAGGGGTGTAAACCGGTCCCATAAAACATCAACTGTGGAAATTCCGATGGTGGTCTTTCGACCCTCTTTTCCGGCTGCCACTTTGGACTCCTGGTTTAAGCAATGGGCCAAGAAAGGATTCCACTTCCTTATCAGGTTTTATTAGCAGATAATCCTATTTCTTTCAAGGCAGCCATGCAGACATTTGAGCTTCTCCCACGAGAATCTAAGATTCTACCAGATCAGAGATTATGTCCACACCTTCAGAAAACTTATGCCCAACTGCAAGAGGATGTAATGGACCCCTTTCCGATGCATTTGGTCATCAGGGGTGGAGAGGAGCCATATCTTTACTGTATCAAAGGTATTTATTAGATCTGTCTCTACCCATTGAAAGACAAACTTAAATGGGAAACGAACCTGGGATTACTCTCCTAGAGAAACAATGGGCTGGTGTTTGGCACACTACATGGAGGACAACAGTGGCCCCTCTCTGGTGGGAATATGGCTGGAAGGTGAGATCTATGTATTTTTGTGTCCCGCGCAGGTGGTGCACTATGCACCAGCAGCTGGTTCGAACTGTTGGAGGGATGTGGGTTCACTCCAGCCTCCCAGGCTCACATTTTCTGGACATGTCAGATATTAAAGGGTACTGGACAGACATAGAACACCATCTTAAGGAGGTTTTCAGTTTCAGTTTCCTCTGGGCCCTGAACATTGGGTTTTGGGTCTTAGACCAAAGAAGATACGGGAAGAGAGGCGACATATTTATGGTCGGTTCTTATAATAGCTCCTTAAAGGCCATTACTAAGAAATGGGCATAGAGAGCTTCCTCAATTAGCAGACTGGAAGGATATGGTAGACAATATACACTTAATGGAGAGGGTTACATTTGGCCTTCGCCAACAAACCCACTTATATCAAAACAGGTGGACCAGATGGCTCTTGTATGAGCCTAATGTGCATATAGATGCTTAGCCACACACTACGGGTCTCTCCTCTTCCTCTTCCTCCAAGAACTCATAAAAATAAGAACAGATATATATTTTTCATTACTCCAATCAGTGCACTGAAAAATCTTTCAATATCTCCACCGAGTTGTAGTGGATAGGAAAATTAGTAGCGGTATTTAAAAGTGATGTCAGCAAGATTTATCTTATGTACCTATGTAACAGATGTATGATATATGTTTGGACATGATGTATTAAGCCCCTCGGGGCCAACCATAATAAAGGAAGTATAAAAAAATTTGTGCGCCATGCACCCTCCTGTGTTGAGGCTGGATCCCTGCCACTCCTCCACTGCCTGGTGAACTGTCCCCAGCAATTGCTAGGGGCAGTCTAGCTCCAGCTACAGTGCCATTCCCTCCCAGAGGAGGAAAGCAGTCCTGGCGCCGATCCTTCTCCTCACCAGCCGACCTTCAAATGAATCCAGCTCATTCCCAAATTTGGGTAGTCAGCACTGCAAGCAGTAGCACTACCACTGCCTGGAAGCCATTTTCAATGGCAGAATAAAGGAGTGCTTGATTAAGGCCAACGTTCTCTTCCATTCTCAGCATGGCTTTACGAGCATACGAAATTGCCAGCAGATAAAGGCTCCTATGGTCTATCGAGTCTGCTCGATTGTGTGAGCTAGTAGCCCTTATACTGCAGCTTCCCTTCCCCCTACTGTGACCCTCCCTTTATCCTGTCCCATCCCATCCCCTTTTGAAGCAGCCCACAGTTCTACAGGATACTACTTCTGCAGGCAATGCATTCCACCCAGCCAACACCCTCTCTGTAAAAAGTGCCTCAGATTTCCTCCTGAACCTACCCTCCAGTCTCAGATCATGGCCTCGGTGTCCCTCCCCACCTCAACCTGAAAAGCCCCTCCGTTGCTGTCTTGTTTATTCCTTTCATGTACTTAAAGGTTTCGGTCATATGTCCCCTATCTCCTCTCTCCTCTCCTCTGCTCCAGAGAGTTAATTTTAACTCCCTCAGCCTGCTCTTGTAGGGTAAGTCCCCAGCCCCTGGATCATCTTTTTTGCCCTGCACTGCACCCCTCCAGTAACCCAATGTCCTTCTTCAGGAACGGGCGCAAGTTCTGCACACAGTACGCCAGGTGTGACCTAACCAGTGACCTACACAGCAGCAGGATCACCTCCCTCCTAGAGGATATATCCCTGGCAATACAACCCAGCATCCTGTTTGCCTTGCAGCTGCCTTCCTGCAATGCACCAAGTTATTCACTGAGCTGTGATAATCACCCCAGATCCTTCTCTTCCTCGGTTGTGGTTAGCTAAACCTCACCCAGCTGGTAGCTCCTGTGGGTTTTAGCTCCAAAATGTAGCACCTTGCACTTTTTGGCATTGAACCCCAGCTGCCAAGTGTCCAACCAGGTCTCCAATTTTGACAGATCATCCTGCAACCCCTGTCACTGGCTTTATTAAGGTTAAGGAGGTACTAGGCCTGGGCCTTGTTGACCTATGCCTTCGTCCTGGCCCTGAGCATGGGTTTATGAGGGGCAGACCATGCCAAACCAACCTGGCCACCTTCTTCAAGGGGTTGACCACCAAGGAGGTGAGGAGGGGCAAAGCTATAGACTATAGCTATAGACTCTGTAGACTTTCACAAGGCCTTTGACTCTGTGGTACGTGACAACCTTCTGAGCAAAGTACACCTGTAAGCGGAATACAAATGTACATACAAGCTAGACTGCTAAATGGCTTAGTGCCTATGTCTAATATTGTTCAAGATTATTCCAGTGAATACTTTTGAATTGTGTAATGAGTTATAGATTGGATTAATATTAAACACAAGAAATTAAAGTTGTACAGTATCCCTGATGAAGTGGGTAGGAAGTCCCACAAAACACTGCAATGATAGAATTTACTGACAGTGAAATAAAGAATATCCTTTAGAAATATATAGTCATGGTGAGCGAGCCATGATTCCAACCTAAACCTTTGCTGTAATACTGTTCAGTCCCTTACTTTAAAGAGCAACTCTGCACACCAACATGCTCTGTTGTGAACAGAATGTTTCAGCAATTACAATTCACCAGAGAATACATTTATGACCATCTGTTTTCTTTTGTGGGTTTATAACACATCTTGGCAGGGAGTTTGCTTTATTTTTCCTCAGCAAGTGTGAAGTGATATTTGGTGGCCAAGTAATCGAATTGAAGGAGGGAGGCTAGGATAGAGAAGGACGGAGTGAGGTATAGAGATTTGCTAGGGGCCATTGGGAGGGGCACTGATCATGTGACTGCTAGGGACAAATCAGGGTCCTAGCAGTACAGGACTGAAACTCTACAGGACTAGTGACTCCAGTGCATTTGGGATCCTGCAACATGAGGGCCACAGAGTAGGAAGGGGGTCTACAGGGATGTCCACAGGTAGTCTGCAGTTCACAGGGTTACAAGGAAACAGAGAGAGAGGGGATACGAAGTGCATCTGGATAGAAAAATGGAGGGAGGCAGGTAGGCAAAGCAGAAAGGAGTGTAAGGCATAAACTGAAGAAAGAATAGCTCACGGAGTATCGAAGGGTCAAGGCATTTTAAGGTATGTTAGCAAGAAAAGGAAGACAAAGGAGGAATTTACAGTTAAGGGGTGGGACTGTACAAAGGGAGATCAAGAAAAGGCAAACATCTTGAACAAATACTCTACTCAGTATTCATAGTAGATGGGAAGGGAGGGACCACAAAAACTGTAGCCAATCTCTTACAAGGAAGTAGAAGACCTCCTCAAACTTGATACCAAGAAGGGTGGTGGCGAGATGGGTTAGAACCCTTTTTCTCAAATTAGGTCATTTCTGCCTAACAGCCCCATACAACACATTTTAATCTTTCCATCAGCACTGCCTCTGTACCTTCCTGCTGGAAATCTGCACACATCCTTCCTTTATTCAAATCTAGCGACCCATGTGACCTAAATAATTATAGGTCTATCTCTATTTTGCCCACTACATCCAAAATCTTTAAAACTTAATCTACAAACAACCAAAACATCACATTGAAAATTACTTCCTCCTCAACCCTGTGCAATCTGGCTTTAGGCCAAACCACAGCACCATCTCTACCCTCGCTAAAGTTAATAATGACTGGATTGCAGCTCACAATTCCAAAATGGTCACAGGTGCCATTTTCTAGACCTCAACAAAGTGTTCAACACCACAACCTTTTCATCCTTGGACTTCTCACTTGGGAGCCACTGCTTCCACAGCACAATGGTTCACCAGCTATCTTTCAGGTAGATTCCAGAAAATCAAGGCTGATGGCCTATTCTCAGCTTCCCTCCCCATCACCAGGGGCATCCAACAAGGGTCCATCCTAGCCCCATTCTCTTTTCCATTTACATCAACAATCTCAACTTTAACAATAAATCCAAGTTGCACTTCACAAACAATATAGTATTGTATACATCCAAGCCAACACTGTCCGAAGTCCAACAAGAGCTTCAAGCAGACTTTTCCAGCTCAAAATGAACTTCATCAACTCAAGCTCCTTAACGCCAAAAACCAAGGCCATGTTTCTCACCCTCAACAACTTCCCTACCTCTACTCTATCCCCACTTACTGCACCCACTGTTACAACCCTAGGGGAACCTCTCAGGTGCTCTCTAAATTCAAATATCTAGGCATTTGGCTTGATAGCAAGCTCTCCTTTAACATCCACATTGATATTCTTGCCAGCTAACTTAAAACCAGGCTGGGCTTCTTTTTCAGTAACATGTCGCTCTTCCCGCATGACACTAGACTAAAGCTCATTCAGGCCACTTTCTACCCCTACTCAACTATAGCGACTTAATCTATAATTCCACCTCTGTCACCAATCTGCACAAACTGGATGTTCTTTATCATCATGCCCTATGGGTCATCACCAATGCTCCCTTCAGAACTCATCGCTGTGATTATATGCAACTGTTGGTTGGACTTCTGTTTCCACTAGATGCCTTGTACATGCCAGAATCTGGATGCTGAAAATCCTATTGAACAAACTCCGGCTATATATCTTCACTCATCCAGATCTCCCATTGTCCGTATGCCCTCAGGAAGTCCGAATTTATCTACTTAGCTGTTCCCAGGACTCATACCTCCTTTGGCAAGTGTGCCATCTCTTATACCCTTTCTGCAGCCTGGATCAGCCTACAGACAATCCTTAAACTAACCAGCCTTGTATCTCTTAACTTCTTCAAAGCCTTCTTCACAGACGAAAGGGTTCTGAAAGAACTCCTAAAACTGAAGGTGGATAAAGCAATGGGGCCTGATGGGATTCACCCCAGAATTCTAAAAGAAATAAGGGAAGAACTAGTAACACCACTGACTACCCTTTTAATAAATCATGGGAGGATGGTGTGGTATAACACCTGAGGACTGGAGAAGGGCAGATGTGATCCCTTCACAAAAGTTGGAGCAAGACAGAGGCAGGAAACTATAGACCTGCAGTTTGACCTCAGTGGTAGGGAAAATGATGCAATCACTTCTGAAGGAAAGAATTGTGAGTACATAGAGGCCAGTGGGGCACAGACCCAAGGCAGCATGGATTCACAACAGGAAGGTCATGTCAGACAAATCTAATTGCTTTCTTTGACTGGGTGACCAAAGCAGTAGACCAGGAAGGGCTGTGGACATGGCCTACCTAGACTTTAGCAAGGCATTTGACACAGTCTCGCACAAAAGATTAATAAACAAATTAGCCAGCCTAGGGTGGGTCCCAGGGTGGTAGGCTGGGTAAAACATTGGCTGGACAACAGGACACAGAGGGCAATAGTAAATGGAGTCCACAGTGAAGAAAGGGGTTACTAATGGGTACCACAGGGTTCAGTACTGGGGCTGGTGCTTTTTAATGTCTTTATAAGTGACTTTGCAGAGGGACTGGAAGGGAAAGTGTGTGTGTCTTGTAGATGACAAAGATCTGCAACAGGGTTGATACACAAGGCGGATGGAAAGGATGAAAAGGGACTTGGCAAGGTTGGAGGAATGGTCAAATGTATGGCAGCTTAGATTCAACGTATGAAGTGCAAGTAATGCACCTGGGAACAAAAACCAGGGAAAGAGTACACAATGGGGTGAGATACTGACAACAACAAAATGGAAAGGGACCTAGGGGTAGTCATATCAGATGAGCTAAAGTGGGCAAGCAATGTGAGAAGGCAGTAAGGAGGGCTGGGGATACTGGGATGCATAGGGAGAGATCACCAGTAGAAAACAGGAAGTTGTTGGCCCTCTGTACAAACAGTTGGTAAGACCACATCTGAGTACTGTGTACAGTTCTGGAGACCCCATCTCCGCAAAAGACATAGACAGAGTGGAGGCTGTCCAGAGGAGGGCAACAAAATGGTGCAGGGTCTGCACCAGAAGACATATGAAGAAAGACTAAATGAGCTTAAGAAGTATAGCCTCGAGGAAAGGGGGCATGATAGAAACTTTCAAATACCTCAAGGAAATCAATAAAGTCCAAGAAGGTAGCATCTTTCAGAAAAAGAGATGTGCAAGAACAAGGGGCACAATTTGAAGTTGGGAGGGATGGCTCAGAGATAATGTGAGGAAGTATTTATTCACAGAGAGGGTTGTAGATGCATGGAACAGCCTTCCTGAGGAGGTCGTAGAGTCAAAAACAGTGGGGAATTCAAGAATGCATGGGACAGACATAAGGCAATTCTAGTGGGGGTAGGAGGAAGTAGGCTGTTGGTTAACTAGGATCTGCAGCTTATCCGTTATGTAGGGAAATGGGCAGACTAGGTGGGCCAAGTGGTCCTTATCTGCCATCAGATTCTATGTTAAATGCAAGCAAAATGAAAGTCCTATGCAACTGTCCCAGGTCCTAGCCTTGGCTCTCGTATCTCCTCCCTTGGTTCTTCCTGCTCCTCCCCGCTTTGCACCCTCCTTTCTCCCCTCTCCATCTGTCTAACTCCCTATCTGCCTATCATGTTTGATAGTGCACAGTGTACATTGTTAGTCTGCTCAACTTTCCTTAGCCCATTTATTATCGTAAGGTTTGCTTTGCAAATCCACCCTGTCATGAATATGTAGTATATTTTGTATAGGCCTGTATATTTGCATGCCTGCTACTTTCCAGTAGGTGTGCTTTGAAGAAAATATAAATTCTGTTCCTCTCACGTATATAATTGTATATTTTGTACATTTTCAGTCCAATGTTATTAATTTGTACCAAGACTGCTTGTATTCTTGTATTGTCTCTCCATATATGTTCCTGATATGTTTCTCAGGACCTCCTTGTGAATGAGCTTGCTTAATGGAGTTATTCCTGCAATAAACTTGAACTTGAAAAAGCACCAGCAGCTTTGATGGGAGGGAAATGGACACTAGTGTGTTTTCTGAGCAGAAAGTCTGGAAGGCACTCACTAACTTGAAGGCGGACAAAGCTATAATAGACGGAGCACATCCTAGAGTGCTGATGGAACTATGGGAGGTACTGGCTGCACCTCTGACAGACCTATTTAACAGATCACTGGAGACTGGCATGGTCCCAGGAAAATGGAGAAGGGCACAGGTAGTGCCACTTTACAAAAGTTGTAGCAGGAAGAGGCAGAAAATTATAGGCTTGTTAGCCCGACACTGGTGATGGTATATAACCCACCCCACTGGCCCCCTTGTTCAACTAGCAGGGTTGCTCCTCCTACACATGGCACCAATGAGAGGGATGGGGTTGTCACTACAACAGTTCAGTTTACCAATACTTCTACTTGAGCCTTCCATTCTCAAACAGGAAAACTACCTGGCTCACACCTGGGGGAACATTTACCATGGCCATCAACCTGGGTCCCTGGGAGAAAACGTTTGTTCACAATTATGATAGGTTTGTACTTCTGGTCAGGGGCAGCCAAGTAAATCCAGGCACAGTGGAAGCAATAACAGTACTGTCCAAACCAGGTTGGGATTCTAGAGTGTGGCTTTTATTCATATACACAGAGAATAATCACAAAGCAAAGATGGACCCCCACAGGGCTACTTCCACTGGTAATGCAGATTACTGAGGTACAGAGCACACACACAGCGAACCCTCAGGTTCTGAAATGGAAACAGCGAACACTCTCTGGTTCTGAAAGGAGATCGGCACCCTTGGCCAGTACTAGAGACTTTCCCATATTTCATGAGGAATTACTGGTGGCACCTTGACCACCAACGAACACATATAGGCTCACAGAAATCCAAACCCATGTCTGGGTATACTATTTTCTTCAGGCACTGGCCAAATGCACGGAGAGAAACACAGGTGCCCAAACTGAACCCGGAGAGTAAACATGCTTACTCCAGATTGGGGGCCTCACCTTTTGCTTCCAAATTTATATTCTGACATTCACAAAAACTTGTAGATGCTATCTTGAAATGTCTTTCACATTCAACATACTACATTACACACCTCTGAGGTGTCAAGAAGTTAAAAGTTCTGTAAATGGCAATGTTTCTTCACTAGACCCCCACTTTAGCAGGCACTTTTAAATCAGACACAAACTAAAAGTTCTGTACTTGGCAAGTCTCTCTCTGGACCCCATAATAGGCAGACACTTTAAACAGAAAACAATCTAGGTGACAGAGTTCCTTTGTCAGAGAAAACTCACCACAGGAATGCAGGTGCCCCAGGGCTTTTCACACAAAAGTCTTGGGTACTCAAAGACAGATTAATCTCAGACAGCTTCAGTACAGTCCAGGCTTGGACCAGGGATTGCCACTGAATCCTGAATCCCCAATCCCTCCGGGGATGGGGCACTGGAAAACCCACTTGGAATGGTTTCACCACTTCACTCTGTTTTTCTATGTTGTTCTTCTAGGGTAAGAACAAACTACCCAAACTACAGTGGTAGCTCTGTCAGAGGTAAAACTGAGGAGCTGCCTAGACTGCAGCACTCCTCCTTGAGCTCCACTCTACAGACTACTCTCTAGACTACTGACTAACTCAACATTCTACAGCTAACTCCCCAGCTAGCATTCCAATGTGGCTTATGCTGCTGCACAATTCTAAAGTGACATCATCACTCTAGCTCAGCTAAGACTGAAAACAGAGTGTGACAGTGTGAAATCCATTTCACAAGCTGCCTCTCCTGCCTGCCACTGATTCTAGTGGATTCCAGTAACCCCTGGGAACAAGGGGTTACAGGTACGTTAACGGAAACACTACTAATGGAAAGGTTTAGAATATCTTGTATCCTACAGATTGTAGGATCCAAAGCAGCATGGTTTTACAGACAGGAAGTTATGCCAAACAAATAGTTTCTTTGACTGGGTGACCAAAGAAATGGATCAGGGAGTATCAGTGGACGTGGCCTACCTGGATTTCAAGCAAGGCTGCTCAACACCATTCCACACAGGAGACTGGTAAGCAAGTTGGGGTGGGAAATAAAGTGGTAACTGGGATAAACTGTTTAGTGGATAGAGCACAGAAGGTAGTGGTAAAACGGAGTTTGCTCCAAGGAAGTGAGGGTGACCAATGGGTACCTCAGGGATCAGTGCTGGGACAGTCCTCCTCAATGGCTTTATAGGCAACATAGCAGAGGAACTGGAAGGAAAGGTCTGCCTCTTTGGATGACACCAAGATTTGCAACAGGGTGGAGACGCTGTGGGAGGGGGGAGGAAAGAACAGGTAGGGATCTGGAAAGACTAGAGGAGTGGTCAAGGGTGTGGCAGCAGGGTTTTAATGCAAAAAGAGCAAAATAATGCACTTGTGCCATAGAAGCCCAGAAACAGAGTACAAAATGGGTGGAGTGATAATAAAGACCAAGTAACAAAGAGACCAAGGGTAATCATATTGGATGACCTAAACAGTGGTAAGGCAGTGTGACAAAAGGATAGTGGGATGCTTGGGTGCACAGGAAGGGATAT
The DNA here is from genome assembly GCA_016271365.2 of Neoceratodus forsteri. NCBI lineage: Eukaryota > Metazoa > Chordata > Ceratodontiformes > Ceratodontidae > Neoceratodus > Neoceratodus forsteri. The sequence continues at coordinate 35,579,045 of CM057458.1, forward strand.
AACCAGAAGAAAGAGGGAGGCGGACTGCTCTTATATAGATCACTGGTAAGACCTCATATTGAGTACTGTGTCCAGTTCTGGAGGCCACATCTCAGGAAGGACATAGACAGAGTGGAGGCAATCCAGAGGGCTACCAAAACGGTGCAGCATCTGCATCAAAAGCCCTACGAGGAGAGGCTAAAGGAGCTAAATATGTACACCCTGAAGGAGAGGAAGGAGGGGGTATGTGATAGAGATCTTTAAAACATCACGGGGTTAATAAGGTACAGGAAGGATATGTTTCAGAGAAAAGATGCTCTAGAACAAAGGAGCATGATATGAAGCTGGAGGAGAAGTAAATTCAGAAGGGATGTGAGGAAGTACTTCACAGAAAGGGTGGTGGCTGCCTGAAGCAGCCTCCCAATGGAGGTGGGGAGCTGAAAACAGTGCTGGGGTTGAAAACTGCATGGGACAGGCACAAGGAAATCGTAGAGTAAGGGAGGGAGGGAAGGAGATGAAATGGAGCCATAGATAAAGGTGGTTCGGCAGCAAGAAATAAACATTGAAAATGGGCATACTAGGTGGACCCAGCGATCCTTATCTGCCATTATATTCTGTGTTTCTATGTTTCTATGAAGACACCAAGAAAGAAAGGTCCAGCAGGGTAATTCAAGGAGAATCGAGAAACGTTACCACCCGCTTTGGTTATTTGAAAGTGTATGTTTGTTTTGTTGATTATCTTTCTTTACTCTTTTTTCAATAAAGATGTTTATTATAAAAAAGGGGACTCAAGAAACATAACTGGGGCAAAAAGAAAGGGTCACTGTGCAGGTAATAGTGTGGGACAAGGAGCCTCACAGTGCCACTGCTGAAATACTAGGCCTACAGGTAAATACACTGTGCAGGTAATAGTGTGGGACAAGGGAGCCTCACAGTGCCACTGCTGAAATACTAGGCCTACAGGTAAATACACTGTGCAGGTATACTGTGGGACAAGGGAGCCTCACAGTGCCACTGCTGAAATACTAGGCCTACAGGTAAATACACTGTGCAGGTAATATGTGGGACAAGGGAGCCTCACAGTGCCACTGCTGAAATACTAGGCCTACAGGTAAATACACTGTGCAGGTAAGTGTGGGACAAGGGAGCCTCACAGTGCCACTGCTGAAATACTAGGCCTACAGGTAAATACACTGTGCAGGTAATAGTGGGACAAGGGAGCCTCACAGTGCCACTGCTGAAATACTAGGCCTACAGGTAAATACACTGTGCAGGTATAGTGTGGGACAAGGGAGCCTCACAGTGCCACTGCTGAAATACTAGGCCTACAGGTAAATACACTTTGGGAACAACTGCCTAGCTGGGGTAGGCCTATATTATACCAAAAGTACCAGGTTTGCAGTCAGACCCACACTGGTCTCAACTCCCCTGTAGGGTAGGCCTCTGTAATAGAAGTACAAGACTAGCAGGTAACCTCACGTTGATTCCATTCTAGTAAAGGCAGTATGCTTGGGCAGGCAGGTTGATGGAGTGAGGGAAGTGAGCTGTAGGGGATGTGGCATGGCCATCTTCCAGAGGGTGCACCGAGAGATGGAGGCCACTGAGTTTTGGGTTCCTAGTGGCAGAACTGAACCATCTCATGACTGAGCTCAACAGACTGAAGGGTACTGCCATCCACTGGTGACCAGGGCCTGAACACCTCTCCTCAGAGGCCCCAGAGTGCTTCTGGGGCAGGATAGTGTCCAGTGGAGAAGTAGGGAGGTTGGATGTGAAGTCCAGATCATAGGTGTGGTGACAAGGAACCAGTATCAGCCTCTAGAATGACCAGAGAGGGTGGCTACCCACAGGCTTGAGATCAATAGCCCTAGTTAGACACCAGTGCCAGGTATTAAGCCCAATCCATATAGAAGGAGCTAGCGATGTGGCCCAGTCCACATGGAAGGAGCCTGCTGGGAGGTAAGGGAAGAAGAGGTGGAAGACAGAAAGACTCTTGGTGCTGGGAGACTCAATTGTTATGGTAACTGGGAGGCTGGTTGAGAGCCTGGAGACATACAGAAAGAAGGTGGTATGCTTTCCATACAGAAACATAAAAACACAGAAAGAGACTTTGCTGACTGAAGAGGATCACTTGGCACATCCGGTTTGCAGAGATGTTCCTGCCTAATCTGTCTCCATGGACCCTAACTTGTCTCTGGCGACCCTCCCGCTCTTCTTTTTTTTTGAAATTCCTCTTATTGAAATTTTAGAATAAGAACAAACACAAGACAATACCAGCATAATCATACATTAATTAAAATACAGCCATTCACTTTACATTTTGATGCAGCTAAATTGAAGCCAGATCATACCTCACAGGTCAATTACAAAACAAAAGCTGATACATTAAACTAGCAAACAGAGAACCACACACACAAAAATTCATCTTGTAGCACTCAAAGTACAGCAGCTGTAAGAATAGCAGCCTAGTGACCATGGCAGGTGGCAACCCAGATCAAGTCACACCAGAGGAACTCTGCCTTTTTAATACACCTCTATGCCTATCCGATGCATGCTTGAAGCCTCCCACTGGTTTACCTTCACCACTTCTGCTGGCAGTCTGTTCTAAGCATATACAGTACCACCCTTTCACTTAAGAAATATTTCCTCACATCTCTTTAAACTCCCCAGTTTCATCACATGTCCCCTGGACCTGGTGCTCCTTCTCATTTGAAAGAAGCAATATAGCACAGGAAGGGCACTGAGCTGCAAACCTGGAGACCTGGGTTTGAATCCATCAGCCCCCACTTGCATACTGCAAGCCACTTAACTTCCTTGTGCTGCAGGTTGCACCTGGAAACAAGCTCTGGCTCAGTGTGCCCTTCCTAGTTAAACAATTTCCCCTTTCCTTTCCTGCACCCAGTTCACCCCTGTGAAGTACTTGCAATTCTCTATCATGTCATGATAACTCCAAGGTCCCTTTCCTGTTTAGTGACTATCAGTACCTCCATCCTCCTACTCAGCTTGGGTTTCTATGCCTTAGGTGCATGATCTTGCACTTGTTGGCATTGGAGCCCAACTGCCATGCTTTAGACCATTCCTCGAGTTTCCTCAGGTCACTGCTCACTTTCTATCCTCCTGAGTGTCTACTCATGCAGATTTTGGTATCATATCATCTGCAGAAAGGCATACCTTCCTTTCCAGTTTCTCACCGCACTTAATGAAGATATTGAAGAGGACCGTTCCACTACAGAGCCTTGTGGTACCCTGTTGATCACTCCTTCATCATTTGAGTGAGTGACATTTACCATCACCCTCTGTCACCTATCCATTAACCAGTTTCTAGCCCAATTCACCATTTTGGATCCCACCCTAGGCTGCTCAGTTTCTTTTATCAGTCTCCTATGTGGCACATTGCTGAAGGCCTAACTGAAGTTCAGACAGGCCATGTCCACTGCCTTCCCTGATCCATTTTCCTGGTGTGACCCCTACAAATGGGGGTTCCCAAAAGTCTTCCTTGAGCTTGCCTAAATGCTCACTGCCAGGCTGGTGTCCTGTGTTTTAGCAGTTTAAATGTGATTACCAGAGCTTGTATAGCCTCTGTGTACTGTCTCTTTAAGAGCTGCCTAATTGCAGTTTAAGTAATCTGAGAGGAGCTCAGTTGAAAGATGTAACTATTTACTGAAAATCATTTAGAGTGCTAATGTAGTTTGTCTAACCTGCTTTTGTAGCAAGAACTGTTTTGTTTGTCTCCACTATCTTGGTCCTGGACTGCAAATTGAACCAAACAGTACTGGTGGGACTTAAACTGTAGCCGACTACAGGAGCTGTCTGAATTCAAAATCTGTAGGAACTTTAGTTTGGAGCTTTTTGCACCTTTTTGCAACTGAAGGGGAGCTCTTGCTTTGACTGACAGCCAAATCAGCCAACCAAATCTTTTGGATATTGGGAAGTCCCAGGCTGCTTCCAGTTTTCAGTTAGAACTAAGCTGGAAGCTGAGCAAGAAGGAGCTGAAGTGTTTCTGAGCAGCAATCCTGAGTGGATTCGCATGGGAGAACTCTGAAAAGGCTAAGTTTTTGTCCTGCATGCCGGTGTGCTGCTCCTGAGAGGAGAAAAGAGAATTATTTTGGACTAAATCCAAGTTTGTGTGACTAAAGTAAGCTACTGAAGTGGGCCAGGCTCAACCTGAAGACCACTGAATATTTTTGCTGAATGCGATCAGCCTGTCAGGAGTTCTAGCTACCACTAAGCTCCCGTGTATGCAGACACTTTGCGATTGTGCCGGGAGCACTTTGCCTGGTACAGTAGAATTCCCATTCAAGATACTGTACTCAACCAGTCTTTTGTTTGGGTTTCTATTAATTTCCCTACCACTGTAAGACTGACCAGCCTACAGCTGATGGTCTCCTCCCTGCTGCCACTCTTATGTAGAGGAACTATGTCAGCTCTTCTCGTCCTCCAGAACCATGCCAGTTTCCAGCAGGCTTGTTGAACAAGGCTGTCAGTGGGACAGCTAGCACCTCCTGAGTTCCTCTAGAACCCTTGGGTGCATCCAATCCATTCCCACATCTGCTTTTACCTTCAATCTGCAAGTCACTTCTGGACTCTTTATTCTAAAATGGACTTGTGTCCTCCTGTCCCCTCCGCCACATTCCTGCTACTCCTGGTGGTCCATCCCCATGCCACTGTGAAGACTGAGCAGAAGTACCTGTTCAGGATGTCTGCTTTTTCTTGGTCCTCTTCTGTGTAATCTGCCCTCTCAGCCCTTCTAATCCTCATGATCCTTCCCCTTGCTTTCCTCTTCGCACTTATGTAACCGAAAAGGTTTTATACTCCTTAGTGACCCTTTTTGAGTTTCTTTCATCTGTCTGCACCTTTGCCCTCCTCACCACCTTGCCTGCTTCCTCTGCTTTACCAGGTATACCCTCTGTCCTCCTCTGTGTTTCCTTATACCTTCTGAAGGCCACCCTGATTTCCCCACCATCTCTGCCACTTCCTAACAGAACCATAATGGTCTCTTTTTCCGTCTGCTTTACTCACTTACTTCACATAGAGGTTAGCTGCCTTCCTTAATTTTTCCCCACTGTTCCTCTGCCCTTCCTTGGCAAGCCACCCTTTGATGCAGTTTCTGAGGCAGTCCCCATTTCTTTAAAATGTAGCCTTCTAAAGCGCAGGACCTTGTCCTCATATGGTTAGCCTCTGTCCCTGTCTTAATGTTAAACCACACTGCATACAGTGATGCCCAGGGACTGCCCACTGTGATGTTTGCAACACTGTCCCTGTTTGTAAGCAGCAGGTTAAGCACTTCCTCATGCTTAGTGGATTCTTTTGAATGCTGCCTGTGAAAACCCCCTTGTAGGGAATCAAGGATTGCGCTGCTCTCTTATAGACACTGCAGTTGGAAGGCTCTACTCCACATCTGGCATATTGAAGTCACCAACTAGCAGCACCCCCCACACTCTGATGATGGCTTCGCTGGTGCCATATCCAACTCCTCTCCCTTTGCTGAAGGCCTGTACACTACCCCGGTGCAGACAGTGGCCCCAGAGCCCGCTCCAGGGTGACCCACAGCACCTCCAGCTCTTCCTCTTCCTCCTGGTGCCCCTGTATCTCCATGACCTTGAGTCCCTCCCTGCATATGTAAAACAACCCTTCCTCCCTCCTCCCTGCATCTCCTGAAAGTATAGTAGCCTGGTATGGCCATGTCCCAGTCATGGTACCAAGTGCACCATAACTCCATAATGACCACTAAACCAAGTCAGCCTCTGCAGTGATGGCTCCAGGTCTGGAATTTTGTTTCCACTCCTTGCATTGGCACACATGGCTTTCAACACCTTCCTTCCCCGCCTGCTGCCCTGCTTCTCCTCCCATTCCTGACTGTGTTTTTCTTGAAGCTGCCCCGACTTTTCCTCCTACCTCTTTAATTTCCCATTCCTTGTCTTCTTCAGTCCTCTACCCTCTCTTACCTGGGCCCCTCCCCATTTTTTCTGTTTTGACCCTACTGCTGCCTTTCAGTGCTCCTGCCCTAGGGAGTTCTCCCCACTGGGCCCTCCCTCCCTGCTGTTCACACATCTGGGGAGGCAATTTGTGCCTGTTTTGCTGCCTCACCTCTGACTAGTTTAAATGTTCCTCCAAGTAGCGTTTAAACCTCCCACCGAGGACTCTGGTCCTCTTCCTGGAAGGATGCAGGCTGTCTCTCTATAGAAGCCCATATTCTCCCAGGCTGGCCCCCAGTCCCTGATGTAGCCCAAGTCTGCACCCATGCACCACACCTTTAACCAGTTGTAAATGCCCTCGTGCACAGTACCGCTGCATCTACCCAGCTGTACAAAGATAACACCTCAGAAAAAGCCACCATGCATGCTTCCTACTTAAGGTCCCTCCCAACGCCCTGAAGATAACTGCAGAAAAGATCATACCCAGGCTCCTCCAGACCCTGACTGGGGAGGGGTGGAGATGATGGAAAACAAATGTTGTGATCCATTTCCGAAACTATGATCTGGAAGGATGGAGAGCAGAAGTAGTCCAGAACAGATTCCGTGTGCTAGAAGAGAAGCTTCAGGAGTGGACAGCCTCAGTAGCTTTCTCAGAATGCTACTGGTGCCACGTGCTAGTCAGGCCAGGAAGACAAGGATGGCAGATTTCAGCACGTAGCTGGAAGGGCGGAGTGACCGCAAGGTTACAACTATGTAGGGAGACTAGAGAACCGTTGGGAGTACTAAGCCTTGTATGCATCAGATCACCCACATCTCACTAGAGGGGAGCCAGGACACATGGGAAGAAGACCAGGAAGTATGTTGGCAAGAATTAAAACTCAGATGTGGAGGGCTACACAGCATATGACCCAAAGCTTTGCATGGAGGGATCCAAAGGCCCCAACCCCAAGAAGTACTTTAGGTAGGCAGGGAGAAAGAGATGGGTAGCAAGAGGTTTATAGATAAGTGGGTCACATATCTAGCAGGCATATATCAAAATGAACCACCTAGGAGCATCATGGAAAGCCATAAGCATTGATGCTAGGAGCCTGGGCAACAAAGAGGAGGATCTTCAGGCACTATGTGCAGTCACTGTGCTACACAGATCACAGTTAGCAGTAATGTACTGTACTTGCATGAGCGGAGGAACTTCAGACACTAACATAGAAACATTGAATTTGTTGGCAGATAATGACCACTTGGCCCACCTATCTGCTCATTTTTCCCTAACTACATTATCACTGCAGACCCTACTTGATCTCTGGCTCTTTATCCTCCCCATTCCTTACCATTAATATTCTCTTATGCCTATCCCATGCCTTCTTGAGCCCCACTGTTTTCTCACCCACCACTTCCATTGGAAAGCTGTTCCAGGAATCCACCACTCTTTCTGTGAAGAAGCACTTCCTCACATCCCTCCTAAATCAATCCCCTACAGATTCATAGCATGTCCCATTCTCCCCCCCCCATTAAGCTTTTTGCCCCAACGTTGCCACCTCTGCCTGTCTTCGGCCCTGGATCAGGTTTTTCAGTCCCATCTGATGCTCCCCAGCCGTTGCGCAAGGATCTACACAGAGCAGGACCCAAAGTCCCAAGCGCGATCAAGCACGACGATGAGGGGACATGGCATTTGTCCCTGTTCTTTCTCCCTTAATGCCCTAGGGCCTCAGCAACGAAGGCGCATGCACGGAGATGAGCATGCATGCCGGAACCAGTGACCCTGTTCCACCTATGAGGCCTAGCGCCAACCCCCATTTGCCCGATGCTACCACCATGTCCCCACTTGGTGGCAGCTAAGAGCTGGGAAAGCTTGCCTCCCAATTCAGGAGAGGAGCACTGCTCAGTCTTCTCCCAGCCCTCCCTTCAGCCGACCCCAGATGGCCCAAGCTCATTCCCAAACCCAGGTCACTGGTGTTGGAGAGGTAAGGCATTCTAGGTGCCTCAGCCTCTGCGCCACTGGCCAGCATGTCCCCTTGTTCTTGAGTAGCTTTGTATTAAAAATACTTCCTTCTGTATCTTATTTACCCCCATGAGGTATTTCCGTCTCTATCCTATCCACTTTCTCCCTCCTCTATTCTAGGGTGTACATGTTGAGATACTTTAGTCTCTCCTCATAGGGCTTCTGATGCAGACTGTACTCTATTTTACTTGCCCTCCTCTGGACCACCTCCACTCTGTCTATATACTTCCCGAGATGTGGTCTCCAGAACTGCACACAGCACTCTAGGTGGGGTCGATTAGTGATCTATACAGAGGCAATGCCACCTCCTTTTTGCTACTGATACCCTCCCTATGCACCCCAGCATCCCACTAGCCCTCCCAACTGCTTTGTCACATTGCCTGGCCATCTTTAGGTCTGTTTGGTGCTCATCAATGCCACCCCACCTAATTTATACTCCACCCCGAGGTTTCTGTGCCCCAAGTGCATTATTTTGCACTTTATTGCATTAAACCCAGCTGCACATACACTTGACCACTTCTCTACTTTTCTCAGGTCAGTGCTCATGCTGTCGACCCTCTCTGGTGTGTCCACCCTATTGCAGATTTTGTTGTCATCCACAAAGAGGCAGACCTTCCTTCCAGCTGCTCTGCAGTGTCATTCATAAAGGAAAAGCAAGATAAATTTTATTTATATGGCGCCCAATACCGGAGGCTTTTGGCGCCTACAAAGAAATACAATAAAACAGGCAATAAAACAATTAAAATAAGATTACATTAATACGATTATAAATAAATAAAATATAGATCAAATTTAAAAGCTTTCAGGATGCCATAATCAGGGACTGAACAAAACATGATGTAATCCAGTAGTTATTAAAAGCCAGGCTAAGGAAGTGGGCCTTCAGCCTCCACTTAAACACCTCTACCGGGGCCTCGGACTACAGATGGAAGCAAGTTCCACAGGATCAGCCCAGAAATGCTGAAAGCACAATCTCCCGAGGTCCTGAGCCAACCCTGGGAATGTCCAGGAGGCCCTCAAGAAGGAGTGGAGGGAACAAGCAGAGGTCACCGTGTCAGGAGCTCTGACAGAAAGCCAGGGCCCAGTCCATATAGGGCCTTAAAGGTAAGAAGACACACCTTGAAAAGGACCCTCCACCTGGCCGGCAGCCAGTACAGTGCAGGCAGAACTGGGGTTACATGACTGGACCTTGAAAGACCCATCAGCAACTGGTTGCTGCGTGTCTGCACCAGCTGCAGTCAGTGAAGGGTCCCTCCCATGACCACAAAGTGCAGAGCATTACAGTAGTCAAGCCTAGTGGAAACAAAGGTGTGTACTAGCGCCGACAGGTCCTCAGGGCTGGAATGAGGGGCTTAATCCGGCTGGCAGTATAGCCTAGAGGTTAGAGGAATGAGGTGTGAACAAGCGTGATACATCCAGCAGACCAGACCTGAGTTTGATTATCACAACTTCCACTTGCATACTGTGCGACTCTGAGCAAGTCACTTAACCGCCCAGTGCTCCCAGGTCACCCCTGAAAACAGGCATTTGTGCCTACCAGGCCTTAGCCCCAGTTACCAAAGACTAAAATAAAATAAATAAAAATGTTCCGAGATGGTAAAACTACTGCTGACTACAGACAACACCTGATCTTCAAAAGTCAGTCTGCTATCAAGGACCACACCCAGATTTCGCACCCTTGGGAAGCCACCAGTAGGGTCGAACCCAGTACAAAACCAGAGTCAGCCCTGGGAGGCAACCCATCACGCCCGTGAACAGGCTTGATCACCAGCACCTCCATCTTGGCTGGGTTGAGTCTCTGCCAGCTGGAAGCCATCCAGTCACTGATGTTAGCCAGACAGTTGTTAAGCACATCAACAGCTCCAATGTTCTGGGAGCAAAGACAAATACAGCTGGGTATCATCTGCACAGCAGTGAAACTCCACACTGTATTGTCGGATGATCTCACCGGGCAGCATATACCTGCTAACAACATCAGTGACAGGATTGAGCCCTGTGGAACTCCGCAAGACAGAGGCATTGTGAAGGAGGAGAAATACCCCATCACCACCGCTGCACCCTATCTGTGAGATAGGACTCAAACCACCTGATGACAGTACCGCAAGTCCACAGACTCTCAGAGCTGATCCAGTAGCATGGCATGATCCACAGTGTCGAAGGCTGATGAGAGATCGAGCAGTACAAGAACTGACCTGTCTCTCTATCGCTAGCCTTAAGCAGATTATGCACCCTCACTGGAGCTGTTTTAGTGCTGTGTCTAGCCTGAAAACTCAGCTGAATGTCCGAGGACACCAGGTGGTCTTCAAGCTGTTGTGCCACTAACTTCTCAAGAAAGGCAGGTTGGAGATAGGATGGTAATTCACCAGGACGTCCGGTTGAGGAGAGGTGTCTGGAGGGGAAAGTCAGTTCTGTTCCTCCCACTACATCAACACTGAGACCACAATGAATATGTTATCACTAGTAACCAATGAGAACCATTTCTCACTGCCAGGTTTCACTTTCACATGAAGCAGCAGGGACTGACTCTCCTGGTTACTAGTGATGTCACAGTTTCCTGCATTTTGATTGGTAGCTTGTGAAAGCCACTGCTCAGGCTGCAAGGACTGAGGTGCCTTCAAGGTGTGTTGTCTCATTTCTGAGGATGTAGTGGGAGGAACAGAACTGACTTTTTTTCCTCCAGACAGAGTGCTGCTCCACACATCACCCCAGTACTGCCAGGTGGAAAATCTTTAATTAGCAAACAGAAAATAAAAATACTTCAGATATTGGAAGTGATAGCTGACTGCATCTGAAAATTACCATTAATTCCAAGCAGTACACCAGCTCTTTAAGAAACTGCTGGGCTGGGTCCAGTTCACAAAAACTGTGCTTCAGCTCTGAGATCACCTTAGTCACTTGGACACCTTCACTGGCCTAAACTCTTCCCAGACAGATGGAGTGCCTCTATTCCCTCCAGCCTGGCCCCTGCTAGCTAATGGCCTACATGGCAGAATCCCCAATCAGATGGCCGACACTCTGTTGGTGAAGAACAGAGCAAACCCTTCACATGAAGTGGATGAAAGGCTTTTTCGGCTGCAGCAGCAGGAATTTTGCCTTCTTATGGGAAATTGCCCTGGTACTTGCACAGTGAGCACACAGGGCCAGCTTGTCAGACTCCAGCCGGGTCTTCCACAAGCACTGCTCCAACTTCTGACCCTGATCTTCATCACCTTGAGATTCCTATCACACCAAGTGGGGATCTCAAATGATAAGATTTAGGTCATATACAAACTGGTGCAATGGTGTCCAGAGCTCGAGACCACTCTATTATAGGTGGCCACCACCTCTCCAGCATCAATTGCACATGCTGCATCAACCCTAGATAGATCAGCTACCGCCAACAGTCCTCTGGGTGCAAGCCCCTTAAAGGCTGATAGCTGACCATTTCCGCAGTGGAGGGACTTTCAGGGGCCCCAAAGTGAACTCCATGGTGTATCGACTCACAAAGGCCATAGATATTGTGAACCACAAATTACTGCTAACAACTCAGAGACTCCTCTGTGTCTCAAACCTCCCTTAACTGGTTCCGTAGCTACCTCTCCAGGTGGGCCCAACAGGTCAAACTATGAGACACCATCTCAGACAGGCTAACCATAAGTACAGGATTCCTCCAAGGGTCCATTCAGGGCCCATTGCTGTTTAGTCTCTTTCTAAAATAATCTCCCCAAAGCTTGCTATGCAAACATACTACTATACACAGATGACGCTGTCCTTTATACAAGCCATCCTGACCCGCTGCCCTTGAACAAAATCTCCAGCATAACTTCTGCTACTCGAAAACTGGTTCTCTAATGCCGATTGCTCCTCAATTACAAAAACAAAACCATGCTGTTTACCTCCATGCACAGTAAACACAGGTCTGCTGTCTCTAAACATCCACAACCAAAGAATTAAATCTTACTTGGCTAATCATTTCAAATATCTCGGTATTACCTTGATAGTTCCTTGACCTATTCACTGCACATAGACAACATCTCTCGATCAGCAAATAAGAAAATTGGTATGCTTTACTGACATAGGCACTGCCTCACAATGGACACCCTAAAACTTGTTATTAATAGCTCTGTTCTCTCTGGGATAGACTACGGACTCTTGGTATATAAGCGCTGCCTCCACCTCCTCCATGAAACAAGTCGGCTCTCATCCTGAACAAGTCCTGTAGGCTCCTCCTGGGGTTACCAAACTTGGCCCCACTTGTGACCTGTATACTCTCAGGATGCTTTAGCCTGGAGTCCCAGGTAAGGTATCAAACCTGTCTTATAGCAAAAAGGCATCTCTTGGTCTAGCCCTCCTAGTATCCAAGCTATGCTTACCCAAACTGCCTCCACTAGATTAACTAGGGGCTGTAAGCAACCCCTACTAGGTCCCTTTACATCAAACAACCTTTGCCCAGCATTCCTTCAGATACCGAGCCCTAATCTGGCTAAACACGCCCCTCCCGACTCTCTGCTGAAACCAAACTCGCCTTCTTCAAAACCAAACTTCACTCCCACCTGGCCAGCCAAATGAAATGCCACTGCCTCCAAGACCGCTAACCAAGCTAAAATCTGCTGCCTCTAACTTCTACTTTTCCACTACCCTCACCCAGCCTTAACCCTTCCCCTCCCTCCATCAACCCCTTCCTCCCTCCCTACCTCACACACCTGCCACTCCCAACACCCCATCTCTACCGCTTTCCCTCACCTCAACCTCTCCCCTCTCTAACCTCCTTCCTCACTACATTTCTCTCAGAACCCCACCTTCCAGTCCCCCTTATTCCTTCATCCCCAGACAAAGGGAACTTGTGGAGCCTCAGTTCCTGGCTAGATATACCTCTAGGCTTCTTTCTCCTCTTGACCGCACTCACCTAAATTTCAGTCACCCCCCACAACTAACCCTCCTCTTGCCTTTATCCCCTAATCCTATTCCTCTGGGTGTCCAATGTTTCCTGAATTCAACTGTCATAATATTATTGCCACTACATATTGTCTTTACTTACTTGCTGTGTTTTTCCATGTCAATCTATTTCAACACCACTGTAAGTCCTCCAATCACTATATGTACTTAAGGGTACCTATTTATTCTAATGCATAAAATTGTACTATATTATGTGTATTGTACTATATCATGTGTATTTTTATGTTACCTCATGTCTGTAAACTCATTGTAATCATTGCTTGTTCTTCTTGTCCTGTATGCCAATTTGACATTGTACCTTTGTAAATGAGCTTCTAGCTCAAAGGTTGTAATCCGAGATTTCAATAAATAAATAAAATAATGAGTAGACCAAATGACCTAATCAATCCTGAGGTTATCAACCTCAAGACCCAACTGGAACACCAGATCAAGTGTGTGGACATGCAGAAGCAACTGTTTGTGCCAGGCCCAGTGACTGCATCAACTGGAGGAGGTCGAATCGAATGCGAGGATTCATTGTCGATCCACGGATTGAAGCCCCCCAAGATTAAGCACCTGGAGGACTCCAACACCTGGTGGACAATGAAGTCCACTACCTCCTGCAGGAATTTCTCCGGCCCCAGGGGCAGTAAATGAGGAAAATCTTGCAACCTGCACCTGTACCCCATGGACAGCGACACCTAAAGATCAGGTGCTACCAACTGGGTGCACCGAGAAGCCCAGGATGGATTGAAAACTAAGGCCACTCCCCACCCCTGTGATCCTTCCTCGGCAGTGTGCTATGGAGTACCCGGAGGGAACAGCGGCCCCAAGAACTGGGCCAGCATCGACACCCAACCAGGTCTCTGTATTGCAAGCCAGGTCGACTCAAGGAAATCAAGTCGGCAAAATAGCAGTCTTGTTCCTCATCGACCTGGCATTGCATAGCACCACCCGAAAAGGATTAGAGGATGAGGCCAGCCCTCTAGCTACCTGCCCACTCAGTCCAGTAGGAACCCTGGGCATGGAGACCAAACATGTCTGGCTTCTCCCTAGGCTCCACTTATGCCCAGGGTGTCTCCTGCACTGAACAACCCCAATGCTGCTCACCACCCCTCCTCAGCTGCCCTCGGCCCACGACCCTCCGCTGCCTAGTTATCCCGACTCCTGCAGTACCTCACTGCAGTAGCTGGAATTGGGAGGTCGGTAAAGGGCAAAGGTCCCAGAGCCGAGCAGCAGCTTAGGTGATATGGGCGGGCCGCAACACCAGCAAGATCTTTACCTGGCCATTCAGTCCTCAAGCAACCCAACAGCACAAGCTGTTAAAGTGCAATGGCAAACCAGACCACACTACACACCCACACAACCAATCACTCATTCATACACTTCACACTCACAGCCAGTGACTAACCCACCCAGTACTCCCAAAACCATCCCACACCACCCAAACCCACCCAAACCCTCCAACAGAGAAAACCCCAAAACTAAACCCACAGGAGAAGCAAACACAGGAGTGCAGGCAAATAATGCTGCCCCAAAGGGTAAGAACCAAAATTTCAGCAAATCAGTGAATAATTAAAGTCACTGGGGATTATGACGTCCAGGTAGACCCAATGATGGTGAAAACTGGTCGAACCTCCCTCACCAGGCCCGAAATCCAGATATAACAGGCATAAGGCTTTACCCCTCACAAACCCCAATATCAAAGATGACTAAAAAATAGTTGCCAGACCCAAACATCGAGTAGAGAGAAAATGCCAGTTCAGAGAAGACTGTCACCTTCGTGAACCAGACACAGGCCAAACTCAAAATCATCCACGGGAGGATAGACAAGTAAACAAGATGAGAAAGTACTTGGCAGAAGTTCTTAATTAGTACAGCAATGCTGAAGCCAGAATCATCAGTACGGAGGAGACAAAACAGTTCACTCACCAAGTCCCAGAAACAGTGGGTGAGGTCACCCTCTCACCGACAACCAGGCCCACACCTGGAACAAGGCACAAGGAGGCCACTCCAATGACCGCAACATCCTGAAGCAGGCTGACGTCCAGGTCCACTTCCCAAATGGCACAAGTGTACTGCACTTCCCTGTGGGCATGCAACCACAACACCCGACCGACCAAAACCATGCAAGTCGGGCCATGGACCGCCAGCTCAGAGCGGATCAGCACAGCTCCAAAGATGACTGACAGGGTGTCCCAGACTGGAAGAAACTCTGAAGTATTCTCCTCCACAGGGCAGGAAAGCCGGTAACATCAAAGGCTCTTCTCACTCAGAAAGCTCACAGGTGAGCCGCATTCCACTGCCTAAAACAACAAAACTATCTCCTGCAGTTTCTTCACTAAAACCCATAACTAAAGCTAAAAGCCCTACTCCTCTTGCCCTGCCTAAAATTACTAATTTCCACCCGACTCGAACAATCAATGAAGCCAGAGAAGGCCAGCACTGCTGAAAAGCTCCTCCTGTAAAACAGCAGTAAAACTTAAAAGGTCAGGAAATGCTAGGCTCTTATCAGAGCCTGTGCAAGCACTGTTCAATGTGCAGCCATCTCGCCTCCCTAAAAGAGGACTGGTTCCAGTATCCCGAGACACCATGTTGGTCACCCTCCCTTCCTCAGAGTGAACCCTGCTTAACACCACCCTCTGCTACCTGTTCTCTAACCAATTTCTTACCCAGCTAACCCCCTTGACCCACCTCTAAGCTACCCAGCTTGCTTACGAGTCTCCTATGTGAAACAGTGTTGAAAGCCTTACTGAAATCTAGGTAGTCTACGCCCACTGCTCCACCCTGATCTAGTTTCATGGTCACCCAGTCAAAGAAATCGATCCGATTCATTTTACATGACCTCCTCCTCCTTGGAATCCAGGTTGCCTCAGGTCCTATAACCCACTGGTTTCGAAATTCCACAATCCTTTCCTTCAGCAGTAATTACATTAACTTTCCCACCACCAATGTCAGGCTGACTAGTCTATAATTGCCAGCCTCTTCCCTGCTACCACTTTTGTGTAGTAGGACTATATCCACCCTCCTCCAGTACTCCAGAACCACTCCTGTTTCCAATGAGCTGTTAAAAGGGTTGTCATAGGTGCAGCCAGTATCTCCCGAGTTTCCTTAATGCCCTTGGATGCACCCCATCTTGTTCCATCGCTTTGTCCATTTTCAGATTGGTGAGTCGCTTCAGGACTCACTCATCTGAGAATGGACTAGTGTCTACCTCCATCCACAGCTCCCATTCATTTTGTGACCCTTCTTCCTCTGTCAACACTGAACAAAAGTACTTGTTCAGTATGGCTTCCTGTTAGTTCACCTGAAAGTTTTATATTAGAAACAATTACAAATTGGTTCAAACATGATTACAATGTCAGAAGCTTCAAGCAATGCTTCTTGTGTGATATAAACTGATTTCCTTAATATTGTGTTTTAAAAACACAGATTGTTAAGTCTATAAAGATAGCAAAACATGTTTTAGATAGTAGAGTTGCTCAGGTAATATTATACATAGTTCTTAATGTTTTCATAAATGTGCTAGCAAGCAATATTTCCATAGGGACTGTCACCGACTATTAGGTCAGAAAACATGCAGACCAGGAGAACTTGTAAAATTCACAAGTAGCGCTTTATTACTATAAATAACAACAGAAGAAAATTACAAAAATGTACAGAATGGTTCCAAACATAGGCAGTACAAACGTAAGTCCACTTTCTGAACTCAAAACCCAAAAGAAAATGTAACTATCCATCTCTCTCTCATCTTTTATAAGGCTTTTTTTTTATTTAAAATTTGGTAACTGGAAGTAGCACACTGAGCTGAAGCTCGCTTCCAGGTGCAATCCAGGTACAGGGGAACAAACCTAACAAAGGGTACACAGACTCAGGTACAGCAATATACACTATGATAGCAGGTGTGGATATCAGAGAATGGAGTACTCTAAGCAATAATAATACAGTCAGCTGAGAAGCAGCAACAAGCATAATCAGGGCAAAAGTGCAAATAGTAAAAAGATAATCTGTGGTGTGGGTGAGAGCTGATCAGGGAGGCTGTGTCAGGAGTGGGGGAAAGGCAGAGGAGAAGGAGGGACACGAGCTGGGGGTGACAGGATGGAGCTGGATGTGGTATTTGAAGGCAGGTAGGATGAATATCAAGGAGTGGTGGGAGCCGAATCCAAAGGAGAAGGAGGTGGTAGGAGAAGGCAGACTGAGCAGCTCATGTGTGGGGATAGGGAGGGAGAAACAGTGGGGATCCTAGAACACAAAGAGTAAGAGGCAGGGGTTATCCGGGGCTAGGAGAGCTAAGAGGTAGAGGGGAAGAAGTCCAAACCAGACTTCAGAAATAAAAGGCAAGGAGTGGATTAGCCTCTTTGGGATAGGCAGAATGGAGACAGGAATAAAGAGAGCAGTGGTGAGTATGGGGGAAGGAGTTGGTGGCAAGAGGCAGAAGGAGTTTAAGCAGGTTAACTGTTACCTACTGTTGGAGACAAGGTGTCTCTGGTTTGTACAGAATTCATTAGTTTCTTCCTGCAGAAAAGCACATTATGAACCAAGCTGTCCCCTGCTGACAATCTGCAAAAGCCTGAGGTCAAAAAGGTCAGACTGTTATAACTCGTATTTTCAAAGAAACTCAAAATCTTTCTACATTCATTTCAAAATTATAACTATATATATTTTATAAATCAGGAAACTCAGTTTGATATAAAGATCACATATACTTCTATAACCATGTATCAGCAAGATAGAGACAGCAAGAAACAAAGGCAGGGAGACAGCTGAGTGGAACATGAAACCGACAGTGATCAGGTCCTAGATTTCACATGAAAATTTGACTGCACAATCAGACAGACAAAAGACAGAAAAAAGACAGAAAAGATCCTTGCTTTCTGCATAACCATTGGGACAGGGTCTTATTTAGCCCTATCACATAACCCTTCTTTAAGAGGGAACCTGTTTAAAACAAAAACAGGTTTCCAAAACCTTTTTAATTTTCGTTAACATGAACTTCTCATCTTTACAGTTCTGAGCATATGCAGTAATTTTTCAATAACCAGTACAGCAAACAGATAAGTTTAAACCCACACATTTTTTCAACCTTCAGAATTCTCAAGTCCTGATCCACATCTTGAGAGAAAATTAGCACTAGCATTCCCCTTCCAGATTCGTGCATCATTTTGAATTAAAATGGTTGTAGTGCCAGGTAGCACCTTGTGATTCTGGAATTTTTATACTTCATTTAGTTGATCCAACAGAGAGGCCTGTGATCTGTTAAAAGTATAATGTCAGCTCCTAGCAAATAAAACTTAAGGGACCTATGGCCCACTTTGCAGCAAGGCATTCCTTTTCAATGGTGGAGTATCTTTTTCTCTGTCATGCAATTCCTGCAGATACGTGAATGTTGTGTTCCTTCCCATCTATATTTTGACTCAAGACTGTACCTAGGCCTACCTCTGATGCATCTGTCTGTAACAAAATTGTTTCTCAAAGTCTGGGCTTCTTAAACAGGGCTGAACATAATGCAACCTTGATGGCCCAAAAGCTTCATCACACTCTGGGGTCCATTTCATCTTATTCGGGAATCATTTCTTCTTCAGTTCAGTGAGAAACATAGAAAAGTGACAACAGAAGGAGACCATAGGTCCATCATGTCTGCCCTAGAGTTCTCAGGATCTCTTGTAGGTCCTGGGGCCTAACCCCCTTCTGTGTCCTACCCGTCCCAGGTTCTGCCATGCGCCTTTGAGCCCTTGCTCTGTCTCACCCATGTCAGAATGCTGCTACTGTTCTTGTCTTCATCACCTCTGCTGGAAGGCTGGGGCCGATTCAGGATGGCTTACACTGGCGCAAGCCGAGTTACGTAAACCCCATGGCGTAACTCACAACTTGCACCTGTCGCGACCAAATAATGTGAGATTCCCAAAGGTGATCTGCTTGCGCCATGCATTGTCACGGGTTGCACCAACTGTGGGTTACGCTGCCCACTATGCCACAACCCGCAACACCATGGCACAAGGGTGGGTTACAGCTGCAACTACGCCCCTATTCCACAAGGGTGGCTGCTGTAATCCACCCATGCAATTACAGGAGCCGCATTAGGCGTGGTGGAGTTAGGACTTCTTGGAGATGCTCCAGGGCATCCGTCTGTGCCATCTGATGAATGTCCACTCTGCAGCACAATGGCAAAGACCCTGCTGTGCTCCCTGTGCCCCCATGAACACATCCATGTCCCCCACCCCCAGACTGTCTGGGCCCCCACGGTCAGTTGTCTAATGTGCCCCCCAGACTCCTGTCCTCTGTCCACCCCCATGCTCCCTGGTGTCTGCCGTGGTGTTCTGGGGTGGGGGCTCTGGGGGGGCAGTGTACAGCGGGCTGTGACTTGCTGCATGCAGGGCTATTACGCCATGCCCGTGGTGGTAGCGATGCATGCCGCAAGTCGCAGGCTGTAGATGCCAGGACCCTGCTGCTCTTAGAACACGGTGCAGGGTCCTCGGTGAGCGTGACTGTCACAACTCATATATGCCTGCGAAGTTGCTTAAGTCGTCCTAGAATCAGTCCCGCTGTTCCAGGGCTCCACCACTCTTTCCATGAAGAAATATTTTCTTAGATCTTTCTTGAAGCTCCTTCCCTTAGCTTCCACTACCCCTGGTGGTAAAGCCATAGGCCTTTTGGTACATTTCCATGTGTGGCACCTTATTTATATCAGTCAAGAACTTGTAAGTCTCCAATCACATCCCCATTCTCCCTCCTTGCTTCTAGTGAGAATACTAACACACTAAAACATCAGCAGAGTAGGCCTTATGGTCTATCGAGTCTGCTCAGGCCTCAGCACCCTGATTGGGTACCGTAGCCATCTACCTGGCTCCTTTCCTGCTTACCCCATCCTCCACTCCTAGTCCCCCGGTAAGCCATCCTCCACTTCACCACATGCATATACCTGTCCACAGTAGCTACCTGTACCAGCTCCCAGGCAGCACATTCCCACGGTTCTACCACTTTCTCAGTGAAGTACCTCCTCCTCCTTTCCCCTAAGCCTTCCACCTCAAACTTCTAACTATGCTTTCTGGTGACTCCACCCTCCTTCAGCCAAAGAATCCCATCTAGGCTTACCTTATTAACTCCTTTGAGGTACTTGAAGACCTCCAATCATATCCCCCGTCCTCCTCTCCTCCAGCAAGAACAGGTTGAGCTCTCCAGGTGCTCCTCATATGTCATATCCCCAGTCCCTGGATCATTTTAGTTGCCCTCCTCTGAACCCTCTCCAGGAGTTGGATGTCCCTCCTTAGGTGAGGCTGCCAGAACTGCACACAGTACTCCACGTACGGTCTAACCAGGCTGTTGTACAGTGGCAAAATCACCTCCCTGCTCCTCAAGGTAACCCCCGGTGATGCAGCCCAGCATCCTATTTGCTCTGACCGCAGCCCTTCTGCACTGCTCTGAATTATTCTTGTTGACATCCACCAGGACTCTCTGGTCTTTTCCCCTGCTAAAGCCTGCAACTCCTACCCCCCATAGATTTAGTTCTTTCAAATGTTCCTTGTATGAGAGTCCATGGAGGCTCTGTATCATCTTGGCTGCTCTCTCTGCACAGTCTCCAACATATTCCTGTCCTTTATTAAGTACAGATTCCAGAATTGGATGCAGTACCCTAGGTTCGGCCTCACCAGGGACCTATATGGAGGGAGGATCACCTTCTTACTCCTGCTGTCAAATCTTCTCTATGCACCTCAGCATTTAGTTCGCTTTGCCATAAGCTTTGTTGCATTGGCTAGACTGTTTAAGGGTGTCGATAAGGACCCTTCGGTCTCTTCTTAAGATGTCCTGAGACTGACCCCATTGAGTCAGTGCTCCATTCGAGGATTCCCTTTACCTAGATGCATCACTTACACTTTTTGCATTGAATTTTAGCTGCCAGACTTTAGACAATTGTTCTAGTTTTAGTAAGTCATTCTGAAGTTCCTAACCACCTCCACACTGTCAACCCTGCCCCCTAGCTTGGTGTCATCTGCGAATAATAGTTGGATCCTACCTGAATGTCTGTGTCAATGTTGCAAATAAACATATTGAACAGAATCAGTACTAAGACAATGCCCTGGGTCACACCGCTAGA
This sequence comes from Neoceratodus forsteri, assembly GCA_016271365.2. Taxonomy (NCBI): domain Eukaryota; kingdom Metazoa; phylum Chordata; order Ceratodontiformes; family Ceratodontidae; genus Neoceratodus; species Neoceratodus forsteri. Next base: position 35,599,941 of record CM057458.1, read on the forward strand.
GACTCTGCCCTCACCGGACCTCACCCCATTGATGACTACCCTCTGGTTTCTGTCCCATAACCAATTTCCCACCCAGCTGACTAAGCTATCAGCAATGCCTAAATCTCCCAACTTTTTGAACAGTCTTTTGTGTGGCACTGAGTTGAAGCCTTGCTAAAATCAAAGTATACCAGGTACACTGGGTGACCCCTATCGAATTCCTTCATTACTCAGTCAAAGAATTCAATAAGGTTCATCTGGCATGACCTGCCCACCACAAGTCCATGTTGTCTGTGGTCCTGGATGTTGTGCTCTTCCAGGCAATCCCTAAATCTTGTTTGAGCAGGGTTTCCACATTTTCCCACTAATGGATGTGAGGCTGACCATCCTGTAGTTGCCAGCCTCCTCCTGCTACTTCCCTTGTGGAGAGGGATCACTTCTGCCTTTCTCCAGTGCCCAGATACATCTGTCTGCAGCAAGCAGTTGAACAAGTGTGCAAAAGGTCTGCTAGTTCTTTAGCTAGTTCCTTCAGTACACTTGGATGCAGCCCATCAGACCCTGGCACTTTTTCATTTTGAGGTCCATTATTGCCTTTTTAACTCTTTCAGTGGTGATCTTCGGAGTCTCCATCCACGGCGCCTCTATCAGATGCCTTTATGCCACACTCTGGCAACAGTCTACTATGCTCTTTGGTAAATCCTGAGCAAAAGATTGTTGAGGACAATGGCTTTTTGTTCATTGTTCTTGATTATTCTGTCCCTCTGCAAGTTAAACTATCCCCCTCGTTCCTTCTTTTCTCCCTGATATATAGGAACATTTGTCTGTTACCTGATTTGATTTCAGCAGCAATCCGCAGTTCAGTTGCCGCCTTCGCCCTTTTCATCTCTTTCTTGGCCTTACTTTTCTGAATGTACGTCCCAATCATTGTTGCTCTGGTTCCTACTGGGTATGCTACTCTTTTGGCTCTAATCGCTGCACTGACCTGGTTTGTTAATCACATGGGTCTCTTTTGCTTTTTTCTTTTAGACACTGTTTTAATGCAGAGCTTAGTGACTCCTACTATGACATGTTTGACCCGTTCCCCAGATGTCTTCTGCCTCAGTATTTTTCAGATCTCAGTCAGGCTGTCCTTGATTATCGTTCTCATTTTACTAAAGTTGCCACCTTTAAAGCTCAGGACCTCTGTCTGAGACCGAGATCTTACCACCCCTAGGGACAATGTAAACCAGATGGAGTTGTGGTCTCTGTTTGCCAGTGGATCTCCGACTTCCACATATTTGACTACTTCAGAGTTAGTCAGGGGAGTAGCTAACTGGGCAAAGTTGGAAACAAATCTCCAACAGTAACCAACCAGACCTAAAAATGAGCTGACATGTTTCTTTGTTTTAGGGATAGGACTGTTTGCTACAGCTTCTGTCTTAGAAATCTCTGGCTTTACTTTCTATTTCCCAAAACATAGCCCAAATATCTGGTTTCCTGCATGCCCAATGCATATTTGGCAAGATTAATTGTCAGACCTGTCTTTTGATAGACTGGATAACTGCCTGTAGGTGTTCCAGGTAACTTTTCCAATCTGGACTGTACACCACGACATCATCCAGGTAAGCAGCACAATAACCAGTGTGAGTAGTTAAAATTATATCCATGTACCGCTGGACGTTACGGTGCACCATGTAAACCAAACAGCATGGTGGTGAACTGATAGAATTCAATAGGAGTGGCAAATGCAATTTTGTCTCTGGATTGTTTAGCTAGGAAATTCGCAGTAATCTTTGGTGAGATCGAGGGTACTGATGTATGCAGCACTTCCCAATCTGTCCACCAAATCATCTAGTCTGAGCCTAGGATAACTGTCAAATTCAGACACTTGATTAAGTTTCATAAAATCAAGGCAGATTCTTACACCCACTTCTTTTTATTTACAAATCACCATTGCTGATGTCCAAGCACTTCTCAACTCTTCTATAATACCCAGTTCTTTCATTTTTGTATTTCCTTAACCATGTGACACAAAGATCTGCAACAGAGTTGATGCACAAGGTGGCGTGGAAAGGATGAGAAGGGACTTGGCAAGGTTGAGGAATGGTCAAATGTATGGCAGCTTGGATTCAGTGCTAAGAAGTGCAAGGTAATGCACCTGGAAACAAAACCCAGGGAAGAGTACACAATGGGGGTGAGATACTAACAACAACAAAAATGGAAAGGGACCTGGGGGTAGTCATATCAGATGACCTAAAGGTGGGCAAGCAATGTGAGATGGCAGCAAAGAGGGTTGGGGATACTGGGATGCATAGGGAGAGGCATCACCAGTAGAAAACAGGAAGTTATTATCCCTCTGTACAGACAGCTAGTGAGACCCCATCTGAGTACTGCGTGCAGTTCTGGAGACCCAATATCCGCACAGACATAGACAGGATGGAAGCTGTCCAGAGGAGGGCAACTAAAATGGTGCAGGGTCTGCACCGGAAGACATATGAAAGAGACTTAAGGAGCTTAATATGTATAGCCTCGAGGAAAGGAGGAGAGGGGACATGATAGAAACTTTCAAGTACCTCAAGGGAATCAACAAAGTCCAAGAGGGTAGCATCTTTCAAAAAGAGGTGTGCAAGAACAAGGGGCACAATTTGAAGATAGAAGGGGGGCAGCTCAGAGGTAATTTAAGGAAGTATTTTTTCACAGAGAGGGTGGTGGATGTATGGAACGGCCTTCCAGAGGAGGTTGTGGAGTCACAAACAGTGGTGGAATTCAAGCATGCATGGGACAGTCATAAGGAATTCTAGGGGTGGGGGTAGGAAGAAGTAGGCTGCTGGTTAACTAGGATCTGCAGCTTATCCATCAGGTAGAGAAACGGGCAGACTGGGTGGGCCAGCGGTCCTTATCTGCCGTCAAATTCTATGATTCTATGTTTCTATGTTTCTATGTGTGCTCTTAACTGCTCTGGTAATCTGTATGTCTTTGTCTGATAGGGTGAGCATTCTCTGTCACTGTTATGTGCTTGACCCCTTTTGATCAGCCTGGCACTGTGGTAAAGTACTGTTAAATGTCTTTACCTAGTTATGAATTTCTGAGGTTTGTTTAGAGGTAAAGGAAACATTCACCTTTATAGCATCATCAGTTACAGTTTGTTCCAGTCTGTCATATGCTATATCAATATCTTCTTTATCAGTTTCTGGTAAAACTTGGTAGGATTTTTCCTATTGGGGTCTCCATCTCGTAGTTAACTGTGCCAGTACATCTAAGCACTTTATAAGGCCCTTGCCACTTTCATTAACAGTTCATTTTCTGCAGTAGGCAACAGTAGCAAGACCTTTGCACCTGGCTCAAAACCTGTTTCTTTTACCTTATGGTCATAATATGCCTTCTGCTGGTTTTGGGCCTCTTCCTGATTACTATGGGTAATTTCAACATATTTTGCCAGTTTCAGTCTCAGGGTACACATGTAAGATGTAAGAGATAGATTTTTTCTGTGCAGGGTTATCTTCCCATGTTTTTTTATTACATCTAGCGGCCCCTAGGTTGCCTACCATACAGTATTTCAAATGGTGAAAAACCTGTAAATACATGTGGTACTTCTCTGTAAGCAAACAGCAGGTAAGGCAAGTACTGGTCCCAGTCTTTTCCTTCCCTTTCACAAACCTTTTAACATGCGTTCAAGGTTTGGTTGAAATGTTAACAAGGCCGCCTATCTGAGGGTGATAAGAGGAGGTTCTTATGGCGCTGATACCTAGCAATTGGTACAGCTCCTTCTGCAATGCAGCACCAAAATTACTATCCTGATCCGCAATAATCTCTTTAGGTATTCCCATCCTGCTGAAAATGTTGGCAAGACCTGCTGCCACTTTGGGGCTGTGACAGCACACATTGGAACTGCTTCTGGGTGTCGAGTAGCATAGTCACATACTATCAGAATGAATTGATTATCCTTTTTACTTTTGTCTAGGGGCCAACCACATCCATCACAATTCTCTCAAAGACACATCTATCAAGGGTAGGGGCACCAGGGCACCTTGTCTTTTATAGTAACTATGACCTTTTCTGACACTCGGCTCAAGAATTACAATAGGTAGCAACATCTTCATGAATTCCAGACCAGTTAAATCTGTACAGCAATCTGGCAAGGGTGTGATCCCTCCCAAGTGACCAGCCATGGGACTATCATGTGCTATCTGTAACAACGCTGTTCTGTACTTCTGTAGTATAACCAATTGTTGTATCTGTTCCTGTGTCTGAGGTTTAACCCAAACTCTGTACAATAACCCATTACATTTTTAAATATTGGTTCACCCTGTTTTTGTTCCACCCCAGCTGCTTAAAACAACCTTGGACAGAAACATTGTCAATTTGCTCTGAAACAAAAAAAATCCAATTATCAATTTAGTTTCAGCAGTTTAATATATTATTATATTTATTTATTTATGCTTTTGGTAACTGGGTAAGCAAACTGATCCAAGGGACCATTTTCAGTTGCAACCCAGGCCATACAGTGGCACAGACAAAATAGGTGCAAGGTTATAATACAGAAGGATTAACTCCACGACAGGGTATGAGTTTACTGAGCATTAATCCATGCCTGGGGTTGGAATCAGGAGGCTTAAGCAGTGATTTCAACCACCCAGGAGTGATTAATGCTCAGTAAACCCATAGCCTGGAGTGGTTAATCCTCTTATAGCAAGGGCAAAGTTTTGTTAGAGTTTTACCTAAAGAAATAGTAAATAAAGCCATGTGAACATGCAACTGTGGGTATAGCAGAGATTACTAAACGGTCAGGTGACCTGTTTGGAGGAATCAGAAGACAGTATTTTTAGAACCTATGTTATAAAGTGTAATAACATATAATACAGTGAGTGCAGAGGTGTCAGCAAAACTGATATATAAACATCACCTCATAAGATAGCAGTTTAACATAAAACAAGTTCTTTACATAATACGCTATGTTTCTCTGCATGCAGAGAACTAGGATATACACTACCAGTAGATCCGGACATTGTACAGCCAGTCAAGGGACAGAAACACAGGGCACAAGAGATAAGATTATAGTATCAACATCCACATGGAGTAGTAAAACCAGACAAATTGTTTATGCAGTAAACTAGTACATAGGCAATAGGTACACTGAGCTCCTCAAGGCAGTTTATTGGCAAGGGTGTTTACTAGAGCAGGTACAGGTGGCCTGAGATAAGAGCCAATCTCTTAGTTTCAGCTTGAAAGACTGATGAGAGGGTAACATTTGGACGGCAAGCGGTAGATTATTCCAAAAGAGGGAGCAGAGACAGAGAAAACCTTGATACCCATGACAGTGGATACACGGGAACAACCAGGAGGGAGCGGAAGAGACCCTGAGGCACCTAGTTACCACCCAATCAGTGGGAAAGGAGGGAAAGAGACTTTTGAGGGTTTCTGAGAGAGGTATCGACTAGACAGCCCAAGGCATATTCAAAATGACCCTGCAGCAAAAGCCAGCCTAGGGACTGATATAGTGAGCAGTGATGAGTGAAGTATGGAACCTGAAGGGCAAAGTGATATATTGAGTTGTATGTGATGTACAGGAGATAACGAAGTGAGGAGGACATGGAGGAGAACACTGGGGAGCAATAATCAATAAGGAGCAGAAGATTACCCTGGGCAATTGTAACACGTGCCTCTGGGGTCAGGAGGTGGTTAACAAGTAGGCTGCCCCAGCTTCTGGTGGACTCTCTTTATGGTGTTAGAGGACGTGATCGCTGTAAGTAAGGGAGGGATCAAGAGTCATCCCAGAATATTTAAAAGAGGACACTAAGTTAAGAGGAGGTCCTGTAGGGGTAACTACAGGTAACAGGTTTTCCAACATGGCGGCTTTTGCAAGATATGACTTGAGCCAAAGAGCATTGTCTTTGTTTTTTCGATTAACAAGAAGCTTTTTGAGAGGAACTAGTTATGAGCGCTCCATAGTTTAACGTGAGGGTAGCAGATATTGATTCCAGTGACTTGGCACTATGGTAGATGACAAGGTTATTGGCAGAGAGGAGCACCTTATTAACATCTTATGTCCATCAGTCTTGTGTTGCCACTGTTTTTCAGGCATCTTCTTTCCTTCCTGGACTTCTGGATCTTGGAGTTCTGCTCTAACAAGTCCTAATCAAACTCACCAACAGGAAAAAGAGTCCCCACCATCTGAGATTTTCTTTGCCTGTGCCCTTGAAATCACAGCTGCTGAAACTGCAGGTTTTACTCCCTCTTTGATTAACTCACTAAATTCTGAAAAGCCATTTCCAATAATCACATGTACAGGTAACTTAGGTACTGCCCCCACTTCCATTTGGTGTGACACTCCATTAATATTGAGAGTCACATGGGTGGTAGGATAGTATCAAGTGCCCCCATGGATGAAGATGACACCAGTACCTGGTCCTTTTGCACAGTATTTTCCCAGCACTTCAATATGCACTAGGGTCTGTCTGCTTCCCAAATCAACAAGTCCTTCACAGTCTTATCTCCCACCTTAACATCTGTTAAATACTTGCCCCAACTTGCTAAGGCCAAATTTTCTCCAGTGTTAACCTCCTTATTTTTATGGCAGCTTCTTGCAATATAGCTGGCTTGTTACAGTTATGGCAAATAAAGTCTTTGGGTGCAGATTTGTTATGCCCACAAAAGTTTTTATCTGACCTGGAGTTAAATCGGGAAAGAGGATCCTACCAGTCCTTGAATGTTACTTCACTGCTGCGTGGCCTGTCTGGCTATCTGATAGGCCTTGGCCAAAGAAGTGACCTTTTCCCTACTTTCTGGTCGGTGTTCCTTACCCAAAGCTGCATGTCTGTAGGCAGGATGTTGATGAGTGCTCCACTGCAAATGTGTCAATGATCTCATGGACTGTTTTGCCTCTGGTTGAAGCCATTTAATAAGGAGTTCTCAGAGTCTGGTGAAGGCTTCTCAAGGATTGTCAACTGTGTAGTACTTCAGGAACTGGAATCTTTGCCTGTAAGGCTCTCCTAAGATGTCATAGCTTTTCAGGATTTCTCTTTTACATGGTCATAGTTTTCTGTCTGTGCAGTGTCCATACTGCTGTAGGCAAGTTGGGCTTTACCTGTCAGGTAAGGTACCAGCCTGATTGCCCATTCTTGCATTGTCCACTGGCAGGCTGCAGCAACTCTTTCAAAAGTTGTCAGGTACGCTTGATATCATCCGAGGGACACAACTTTGTAAGTTTAATGTATTTTAAGTTGTTTGTGTCTTGTTGTTCTGTTAAACCTGTGCCAGATCCTCCAGCTTTGACAGTTTGTAAGGCATCCAGATATCACTGCATCTCTTGTCTGATGTTCCTGTTACTACATCTCTTCTTCTCTCTGTGCCTCTAAATGTTGAAACTTTTCTCTCTGCTGCATCTCTTCTCTTCACTGTGCCTCTAAACTTTAAACCTCTTTATTTTATTCATTTATTTATTAATTTAATTAAATGTTTCACCAGGAAGGCACAGTGAACAACAAGTTACTCATTTCCTGGGAGAGGATATCTCTATTACATATCTTCTCTGGTTCTCGGTCACTCTTGTTGTATAGACAACCATTTAAAGAGGGCAGACAACCTCTCAGGTTCTGTCCCTGCATGTTCTTCCATCACTGGTTCTTGTGTACAGTCTCAGTCTGGACTTTTGTCTGTGTTAATTTGGTTGGCATCCTTCTGGTAATCACTCATGGGCTCACTGCTGCAGAAACACCCTTTCTGCTATACTTCCTTGGTACCAGGTCTAGTGCCCACACACAAATCTCCTGGCTTAGAGTATGCACAGCAAAATACCACTTGGTCTGAAACCATCCATTGTCGAGGCTTAGGTCAGGAAACATACAAACCAGGAAAGTAAAATTCACGAGTAGCATTTCATTACTATACATAACAATAGAAGAAAAAAATGTACAAAATGGTTTCAGACATAGCGTAAAACATAAGTCCACTTTCTGAACTCAAAACAAACCCAAAAGACAAATTAAACTATCCATCTCTCTCTCTCTCTCCTTTCTCTCTCTCTCCCCTTTTATAAGGGTTTTTAAGCAGGTTAATTGCCACCTCAGTTGGAGACGAGATGTATCAGGCTTGTGCTTAATTTGTTAGTTTCCTTCTGCAAAAAGCACATTGTGAACTAAGCTGTCCCCTGCTAACAGTTTGCAAAAGCCTGAGGTCAAAAGGTCAGACTGTTATAACTTGGCTATAATTTCCAAGAAATCCAAAATCTTTCTACATTCATTTAGAAAATCATAACTATATACATTTTACAAACCAGGAAACTGTTTCATATAAAGATCCACACATACTTCTATAACCATATACAGTATAAGCAAGGTAGGGACAACAAGAAACAAAGGCAGGGAGATAGCGAGGTGGGAACGTGAAACTGTCAAAGTGATCAAGTTTTAGATTTCACATGAAAATTTGATTACGAATCAGACAAAAAGACAGAAAAAGAGAGAACAAAATGATGCTTGCTTTCTGCATAGCCATTGGGGCAGGGTCTTATTTGACCCTGTCACAGGGACCCAAACACTCTGAGAATTCCTGATAGTAAATTCATTACTCATTGAAAATGAGCCTCGCTCAACTGAATGTTCTCATTATTCTTATGAATAAAAATTATTTACTACTACTACTTCAAGTAAAGGGATTATTAAAATCCCAGTAATAAAAAGAACACTTTAAGCAACCAATAGGAAGTGTACCGTCAGGCAATTAGTTTGCCATTGAGCCCCCAAATGCACTCGAGTTTAATGTTAACAGTAATAAATGTGTGTTATTGCTCCTTTGTTACTTAGTGGTGAGACAGAAACCAATCTAGGCTCCAGGATAGGAAATAAAATAAACACAAATTGAGTTAATAGATAATGGTATAACCGTAGGAGAGCAATATAAAGTAGTGGAAATTTTAAATAAATACTTTATAGAACAACCGGATCTAGACTTGGGAACTCAGATCTTGGTAGTTGCTATGGATTCTGAGTTGGTGTGGACAGAGGTTGGGGTGGCTGGATGCACCCCCAATTCCTGCATTTAGATTTACTGGAGATAAATCAAGGAGGTTGTAAAAGAGCTTAATGAACTGAAATTACATAAGGCTAAGGGTCTGGACCACATTGAAGCAAACCTTTGAAGTCTGGCGCTGATAAAACTGCCCTAACACTTATTTTTATGTTGATTGCGTGCAAAGCACAAGAAACATATTGCGGCAGCTTTTGCAAGAAGTAGGTTGTGGATGCGCTGCACTGTTGTGGCTAATGCCCCACAGCCTTTAAAGGCTTGGACCTGGTTGTCCTAATGGTGTGGCACGCTGCTGCTCACACTACTTCAGCCAGCGTACACAACCTTCTAAAGTTTTAGCCGCTGCAATCAGGGGCCCGCTATTGCAGTAGCCATCCGCTGCAATGAGGAAGCGAACCTCATTGCAGGGCTGTCCTTGAATTCCCCATCCAGCTTGCCGACAGGAGCCCAGTCCCCATCGGCATGTCATTTCCATTTCTTTCTGTGCTGAGGGGTGCCCAACCTCTCGGCATTATGTCCCCACAAAAAGTTTCATTTGCCGACAGGAGCCCACTCCCTGTCAGCATTATGCCCCGCCAAAGTATTTGCTAATGGGAGCCCACTTCCTGTTGGCATAATTCCCTCAAGGTTCATTTGCTGATGGGGAGCCCACTCCCTCTGGCATAATCCTCCCTCAAATACCCAGTAGACTTGTGCCAAGGGGTGCCCAATCCCCTCGGCTCTTGCGCCTCCCTTTGTGCCGATGGGGTGCCAAACCCTGCGGCTACAGCTGCCCCCAAAAATACTGTGTTGACACGCTGGGAGCCCACCCCAGCATGCCAATGGTCCTGAAAGAAAAAACCTTCCCACAGTGGTTTTATTCTTGTACCCTGTTAAAAAAAAATCCCTCCCTCTCCCTGCCCCCTCCCACAACCCGCACCCATCCACTGCACACCCTGCCTCCCCACCCCCACCCCATACTTACCTCTGGAGTCTGGCGCGATGATCTTGTGGACCAGGAACACGCCTGCACTCTTCAAAGTCGACCGCGAACTGAGGACATGCCGTAAGCTGTATAATGGAATAAATAGGGTTTTTCAACTTTGATACATATCTCAGCCATGTTTTGGAATTTGGCACCAAATTTTCAACATGGAGTTTTTGGAACCCTCCTCATGAATTCTCCACTATCATGGCGTTAATCGGCCCTGAAAGGTGATTTCGGTCACTCGGGAATCACCTTTGGGACTGATTAACGAAACGACAGTGCCAGTGTTCAGAGGTGGGCTCTCAAAAGCCTATGTTGCAAATTTGGTGGAAATAATCCAAAAATGACTGTTTAACGAGTGTGCTATGCAGTAGCTATGCATGCTCGTAATTTCAAAATTTACAATATTTTCACACCACATTTTCAACATTGCCATTTTCCACACCTCCTTATGAATAGTACCGCTGTCATTTTTCACATCCTGGCCGAAATGTGTTTTCGCACTTGGCGCAGAATAGCACGGTCACTGTGGGAAATCAGTGTTCAGGACAGATTACAAAATGACAGTGACACTGTTCATGAGCAGAGGTCCTAAAATGCCTATGTTGAACATTTACTGATGAAACTCCATAACATGACGGTGTTACGAGCGGCATTATGCAGTTTCACGCACCCTTGTAACTTCGAAAATTAGTAATATTTTCATGCCACATTTTCAGCACTGGCATTTTCCATACCTCTTTATGAACAGTACAGCTGTCATTTTCACATCCTGGCTGAAATGTATCTCGCTTCCAGCGGAGAATACCGCAGTCGCCAGTCGGAAATCAGTGTTTGGGACAGATTAGGATCGAGCGAGTGGGGGCGGGTGACCGAGCTCAACTGAGCTCTGTCTGGACTGCTGCGGATTTCTCTGTAGGCAAGAAAAGGCACTCAATACAGGCAGGTACCCAGTACAAAGGGCAACCTGCAGTGCGGGAGACACAGAATGAGCGAGTGAGGGAGGGGATTGAGTGAGCTCAACTGAGCTCTGTTGGGACTGCTGCAAATTTCTTTGTGGGCAAAAAGGCAGCAATGCACGAGGGTCCCAGTACAAAGAGCAGCCTGCCATGGCGGAAGAAACAGAACTAGTGACAGACAGGGGAGTGAGCAAGCTCAACGGAGCTCTGTCATGACTGCTGCAGATTTCTTCGTGGGCAGAAAAGGATGGCAATGGCAGGAGCCCTGTACAAAAGGCAGCCTGCAGAGATGGCAGAAACAGAACGAGCGAGTGACAGAGGGGGAAATGAGTGAGGTCAATGAAGCTCTGTTGGGACTGCTGCAGATTTCTTTGTGGGCAGAAAAGATGCCAACAGAGGCAGGAGCCCAGTACAAAAGGGCAGCCTGCAGCGCCAGGAGAAACAGAATGAACGCAGAAGACAGGGGGAGTGAAAGATCTCAACGGAGCCTCTCAGGACCGCAGCAGATTTATCTGTGGGCAGGAAAAGGCGGCAACCCAGGCAGGAGCCCAGTATAAAAGGCCAGCCTGCAGCGCCAGCAGAAATGGAATGAGCGAGTGACAGAGGGGAGTGAGCAACCTCAACAGAGCTGTGTCAGGACTGCTACAGTTCTCTTTGTGGGCATAAAAGCTGCCAATGCAGGCAGGAACCCAGTACAAAGGGCAGCCTGCAGCAGCAGGAGACAGAACGAGCGAGTGAGGGGAGTGAGTGAGCTCACTAGAGCTCTGTTGGGACTGCTGTGGATTTCTTTGTGGGCAGAAAAAGGCAGCAATGCATGCAGGGGCCCAGCACAAATAGGCAGCCTACAGTGGCGGAGAAACAGAACAAACGAGGAGAGAGGGAGTGAGTGAGCGAGCTCAACGGAGTCTCATTGTGACTGCTGCAGATTTCTTTATGGGCAGAAAAGGGCAGCAATGCAAGCAGGGGCCCAGTACAAAGGGCAGCCTGCAGCAGCAGGAGAAACAGAAGGAGCGAATGAGAGAGGGGGAGTAAGCGAGCTCAACGGAGCTCCATCGTGACTGCTGCAGATTTCTTTGTGGGCAGAAGAAGGCAGCAACGCAGGCAGCAGCCCAGTACAAAAGGACAGCCTGGAACGGCAGCAGAAATGGGACAAGCGAGTGAGAGCGGGAATGAACTAGCTCAACGGAGCTCTGTCAGGACTGCTGCAGATTTGTTTGTGCTGAAAAAGGCACCAACAGAGGCAGGAGCCTAGTACAAAAGGGCAGCCTGCAGCACCAGCAGAAACGGAATGAGCGAGTGACAGAGGGGAGTAAGCAACTCAACGGAGCTGTGTCAGGACTGCTGCAGTTCTATTTGGGGCAGAAAGTCACAACCCAGGCAGGAGCCCAATACAAAAGGGCAGCCTGCAGCAGCGGAGACACAGAACGAGTGAGTGAGGGAGGGGAGGAGGGAGCTCAACGGAGCTCTGTTGGGACTGCGCAGATTTCTTGTGGCAGAAAAGGCAGCAATGCACCCAGGGGCACAGTACTAAAGGCAGCCTGCAGCAGTAGGAGAAACAGAATGAGCGAAGTCGAGAGGGGCTGTGACCCGCCTCAGCGGAGCTCTGTCGGGACAGCTGCAGATTTCTTTGTGGACAGAAAAGGGTGGCAACGCAGGCAGGAGCCCAGTACAAAGCAGCAGCCTGCAGCACTAGGAGAGACACAACGAGCGACTGACAGAGGGCCACTGAGCAAGCTCAACGGACCAACGCAATCAACATTCGCATTGACAAATGCGTGTTATACAGTGGCAAGAAAAGATCCTGGACTCTGACTGGTCGTTTGGGCTGGCCTCGTGCTGTTATCCCAGTACAACATCACAGGTCTAGTCTCAGCCTCACTGCAGATAGTGACAGGCACTGGGGTGTGCCATTGGGTCGTCAGGCCACACCATTTCACTACACCCTACCCTGCAGACACCGACAGTGTCACGGTGTGCCTTGGGGTCTTTGGCCCTTATGTGCACCCCATTCCATCAGGAAATACAGTGAGATGGGTGTGGTATAGAGCATGGGTGAACTTTGGGGTCGAAGAGTCCAAGGCACACCCTCGATGCCTCTCACTGGCTGCAGGGTGTGGTGGGGTGAATGGTATGAGCATTGCAGGCGATAATCCCAAGTCACAGCCCTGATGCCTGTCATTCTTCATAGGGTGGGGCGTTATGGTCGGAAACCCTAACGCCTCAGGCATTCGTTGGTATTTTCACCCAAATTTTCAACATGGTTTTTGTGACCCCACCTCTATGAACAGTGGCAATATCAGCTTGTTATCCGAAAGCTGCTTTTGCACAGCGACTATGGCATTTCCCTTCTGTTTCTATTTAACAACCACTACCAATAGCCGACTCCGGACCCTGATAGCCTGCCTTGTCCAATCACAGCAATGAAGCCGATATGTAGATTCTGGTAGGCACCTAAAGCCTAAGTGGCAAGTTAAACCTACACCACTTGATTAAGTATGAGCAATACTGCTCTGTATCCAATTTGCTGTTAATTTCTTCACCTAGATTGACTGTGTTTATGACTGTAACCCCTAGATGGCGCTATCCCGGGCTACTACCCCTGCCTGATTTGCCACTAACAGGTTGAGGGGCCTGATCCGATGGTGGGTGCCTCCACCAGAGGTCAGGGTTTGCAGTAGTTAAACTAACTTGGTCACAGCCCTCTGGACACTGCAACCCCTTCTTCCCACTAGTGGCCCACACAGTATATCAGAATTACCTTCACAGTATACACTTACCCCCAGGACTGGTTCAGGCACTGGGACCCCTTGTAAAATAAGAAGATACAGTGCAACAATCACAGTACAATACTTTAACATAGACAAATACCTCAGGCAGTATAACTTTGCTGAAACAAGCAGCTCTCATTTATTTAGGGGATATAACAAGGACAGGGGAAATCAGGTTAATTAGCTTATCACTTTACTCATCTATTTATGGCTCTGTGCACAGGCCTATCTCTACCAGTTACTGTCCCTGGGTACCCAAGCCCTAGTGGCTAGTCCAAACCGTGGCAGCTGGTAGGGGCCCTTTCACACAGAGAAAGAAAAAATTAGTTAAACAGTCAGCAGTACAGTAATTCCATTTGATTCAATGTGGCAATTCAACAGGTAGCGACCCTGAATTAGTACTCACGACCTCCAAACAAGATAGGGTCCTTCAGCGTCAGCAGGGCTACTCTTGAGCTCCACGAGACTCCTCACACATTTATATGGCAAACTGCAACAGGCAAAGTCCTTTAATGGCAGCAGGGCTACTCTTGAGCTCCACGAGACTCCTCACACATTTATATGACAAACTGCAACAGGAAAAGTCCTTTCATGGCAGCAGGATTCACTTGAGCTACACAAGCCTCCTCACACATTTATATGGTAAACAGTAACAGGCAAAAGTCCTTTAATGACAGCAGGATTCACTTGAGCTACAAGCTCCTCACACATTTATATGGTAAAAAGAAAGTACTATACCAGGCAGGCTGCTTCTCTATTCCGATCGCAATTACTGCACAATACCCGAGAACACACAGCAGATTCAGTTCCTGACAGACCGAGCGCAATTCAGCAATTTATCTAGTCTTCTACAGGGTGAGCCTGGTTTCTACTCTTCAGATATCCTTAGATTCTCTTCACAGGACGGATTCAGTCCTAACAAGCAGTTACACAAGCTGCAGACCGGAACTCGGGCCTTACACGCATTTCCGACTAAAACTGCACACCGAAAAGCACAGGGCTCCTTCCTCTTCACTGCCAGAGCTCAACTGAAACTCCAGCAGACAAAACCGGCACTTCCTTTGAGTTCCTCCCAGTTCTTGGCTGGATTGGCTGTCACTTACAATAGACTGCCCTTGTTGGTCCAAAAGGCGCTCAAGTCCAAACTACATCTCCCAGAGTCACTGCCCATACAATCCTCTTGTGGCTGGCTCAGATTACGAGTCCAAGTTCTGATTCGTCCAAGGCACCATTTAGAGCTCCCTTAACCCACTCTGATTGGTCCAGTTCAGCAGTTCAAAACTAGAATGGGGAACTAGACAAACACAGTTCTGACTGCAAAGAAATGCAGGTTAGACAAACTGTATTTTCATTATTACTCTAAATGATTTCTGGCAAACAGTTGCATCTTTCAGATAGGTTCCCTTTGCACTCTAGTGACTGCAAAACGGAGTGAACTGGCAGCAGCTCGAGTGGTACTCAAGCAGAGAAACACACAGTCCACCCATCAAATTAATTATGTCTGCAAGCAGACAGCTCTTAAAGGGACAGTACCAGAGGCTCTAAAACACTCACAGATACATGGCTTAAACGCCAAACACCATTCAGGCTTGGAGCATTCAAGCAAGCTCCTGGAAGTTTTTGGGAAACCCCCATTTGCAGGGGGTTACACGACAATGTCGGAACTCGACTGCTTGAACCTTGGCAAGTTCAAAACTCTTTAGTAGCCTGGTCTAGCCAGCTACATAACTGTATAGGCCATACACTCCTACTCATATTTTCTGTATGTACTCCTATACCATGTAATAAGCATATGTATTGTACTAAGCTGTTAACCTGTCTTCTGTTATGTTATTGACATGGAACCTTTGTAAATGAGTCTCTGACTCAAAGGTTGTAAATCCGATTTTCAATAAATAATAAATTTGGCACCACAGGTGCAAAAACACATTCTGAACAGGATGTGAAAAATAACAGCAGTACTGTTCATGGGGAGGTGTAAAAAATGGCAATGTTGAAAATCTGCTGTGAAAATATTAAAAACTGATGAAGTCATGAGCGTGTGTAGAAACTGTGCAACACACACCCATAGCAGGGTTTTATTTAACTCTGAAAATTGATTAGCGATTTGCTCATAAAAGTGCCAAAACATTGTAAAATGCATAGCACTTGCCTCATTGTGTTTAACAAACATAACACTTCTAGAAAACCTATATAAATACTTTCTGCACAGTTAGTATTGTCCCAGGAAAAAAAAACTGCTAATCAATTATTTAAAACCCTGCATAATGCAATTAGTTTGGGATTTTTACAGCAGATTGTTAACACAGGCACTCTGGGACCTTCGATCATGAACAGTGTCACTGTGATTTTCTTTCTGTCCTGAACAATGATTTCCCCACAGCGACCACGCATTTCTGTGCTAAAAGTGTGAAACACATTTCAGCCATGCTGTGAAAAATGACAACTGTACTGTTCATAAGGAAGTGTGGAAAAATGTCACTGGTGAAAATCTGGACTGAAAATATTACAAATTCATGAACTTACGAGGTCCGTGGAAACTGCGCAATGCTCACTCGTAACAGTCATTTTATGGAGTTTTGTCACCAAATTTTCAACATAGCAATTTTGAGACCTCTGCTCATGACCAGTGTCACTGTGATTTTTCTTAATCTGTCCCAAACATTGTTTTCAACACCGACTGCACCACTGACGCGCCACATGTGCGGAAACAAATTTTGGTCGAGATGTGAAAAATGGCAGCTGTACTGCTCATAAGGAAGTGTGGTAAAATGGCAATGTTGAAAGTCTGTGTGCAAATATTACAAATTCCAGAACTTGTTAGGGGCGCATGTAGGGAACGCACAACGGTGATCCTAACAGTCATTTTTGGGAATTTTTTCACCAAATTATCAACATAGCCATTTTAAGACCTCTGCTCATGAACACTGTCACTGTGATTTTCTTAATGTGTCCCATACATTGATTTTGCACACTGACTGCGCCATTGTGCACTACATGCACGGAACACATTGTGGGCAAGATGTGAAAAATGACAGCTGTACTGCTCATAAGATGTGTTAAAATGGTAATGTTGAAAATCCAGAGTGCGAATATAAAAATTTGCGAACTAACGAGGCGGTGTAGAACTGCTAATGCATCGCAGAAAGTCATTTTTAGATGAACAATACCAACATAGGCTTTTTGAGAGCCCACCATGAACACTGGCACTGTCATTCATCGGGTCCCGAAGGTGATTCCACCCAGTGACCGCGAAATCACCCTTGGGTCCAATTAACGCCATGACAGTGACAGAATTCATGAGGAGGGGTCCCAAAACCCCACGTTGAAAATTTGGTCAAACATTCCAAAAATGCCTGAGATATGCATCAAAGTTGAAAAACACTATCCATTATATTATACAGCTTACCGGCATTTCCTCAGTTCATGATCGGCTTTGAAGAGTGCAGACGGTTCCCAGTCCACCAAGATCATCGCGCCAGAGTCCGGAGGTAAGTATGGGGGTGAGGGTGTGGGGAGGCAGGGTCTGCAGTGGGTGGGCGAGGTGGGGAGGGGGCGACAGACCACGAGGACCATTTTTGTTTCTTTCAGGAACTTTTTTTTTTTTTTTTTTAAAAGGACGATGACGCGGGACGCTTGCTACACTGGGTTGGACTCCCATCGTGGCATCGGGAAGGCTGCTTGAGGGGCTGGAGCAGACGGGGACTGGGCACCCCGGCCATTACAGTTTCTGCCATGCTGAGGTGGGCTCACATAAATAAAAATAAAAAAAGACATAGAACCACTATTTCTAACCCAAGGAATCCATCAGCACATATTTGCAAGATAAAAAATAAAATAACGGAAAGTCAAGGGCACCTGTAATCCATGGATCACACCGGCACTCATAGATCTCATGAAAACTAGGGATCACCTATGGCAGCGGGCATGAGTCACTTGCAGAAAAGCAGACATTCAAGGCTATAAAAAGTAAGGAATGCAGGCTATCCACCTTGAAAAGAACCAGTACTACAGGGAAGTGCTTACTAACTCCTGGGGCGATGGCAGGAAGTTATGGAACAACATTAAGGGTATCACAAGGAAAGACCCCAATTGGCCTTTTCCATGCTCAGTATTGATGGCACCCCAACACTTGACCCAAAGACCATCGCTAAAACTTTTAATAATGCTTTTACTAAACTCAGCAGTGTCCTCCCTGACTACAACCAATACTAACAACAAACTCTATTTTAAAGCAGTTACTGAATGAGAGGCCAGAAAATACTGTATATACTCAGGGCACTTGGGAAATCCAGATTTAGGAGGGTTACACTTGACCTTAAATTAGTTTTCCTCACCTTGGAAGAAACATTAATGACCCTAACTAAGATTGGCCCCTATGCACAAAGTGGCGGTAATATGTGCCTGAGGTGCATACCCTGTGCAGAGCTCCACACCACAGAGAGATCCGTGGGTGGTCATATTTATGAATAGTGGCCACCATGCACTCCCGTATGTGGCCCTGCCTCCTGGTGCACAGGCCCGTGGGGGCGTCGGGTGCGGAGCCGCGGATCTGGGCAGGTGGCCAATCAGCTGCCCCACCCAGACCCCACAGTGGATCATCTGCGCCCATGAGTGCCAGGTGAAGAGCCGACACAGCGCCACATGCAGTATGGGGATGGGTGCCCAGACGACCACCCACAGGCCCCCTAGTGTGTCCCACATGCTGGTGCTTCCTCTGTGGGGTGCACAGAACCTTTCCTCACAGCCGCAGTCTGCAGCTGTAGCTCCTGGGACCACATAACTGGCCCCCCGCCTTATGGCTGCCCAACCTGGCAGAGGCGCCAACACCTGCACCCCAAACTCCGCATTCATGCATCCCATGGAGTGCCGGGCATGCCCCCCCAAGCATAGATCCACACACTGCCAGGGATCCAATGTGAGGGTCCCCAATGTTCAGATGTGAATGCCATGCAGGGGTGCATTGGGCTTGGTCGGGTGTGGAATGGGCTATGTGCCAGGGATACGCAGTGCATACCCACTCCGCAGCCTTAGTGCATTGGGCCCAGTATGAATATATTGCTAAGATTTGCTCAATTCTCCAAAGTGGAAGTCCACCTTGCTAACCCCAGTTCATAAAAGTGGGATAGGGCTCAACATGTGAACTATAGGCCAATCTCCATTGTCCCTCCACTCTCCAAAGCTCTTGAGCGCATAATGGCAGATCAGTTGGTCAAGTATCTGGAAAATACTAGATCCAATGCCCCCAACAGTATGGGTTCAGAAAAGGGCACAGCACCACCTCAGCACTAGCTGAATTTACAGGCTTTATCTACAACTCACTTGATCAGTGCCAGTTAGTAGGAGCGTCTGCTATAGATATTACCAAAGCCTCTGATATGGTAAATCACACCTATTACTTGAGCAGCTTTCCGAACAGGGCTCTCAAAAGAAACCGTTGGTTGGTTCAAAAGCTATCTAGAAAACTGTACACAGCAGGTAAAGATATCTGATGTCCTTCTGAAAGACAACTAGTCTGTTTGGTGTCTCACAAGGGTCGCTATTGGGCCCCTCCTGCTATTCTCTTCCTGAACAGCCTCCTAGCTTCTGCCATGATCAGATCCTACTGTACGTGGATAATGCTGTAATCTTCACAAGTAACTCTGATCTCCAGTTTTGGAGAACTGGCTACAGCTCAAGCTTCCACTAGCATGAAGAAATGGTTCAGTAGACAGACGTTACTTTTAAATTACAAGAAGACCAAAGTTATGTTATTCCATCGCTCCTATAACAAGCCTAAATCCCACCCACTGACAGTTGGAAACAACGCTGGCACCCCTAGAACAGGTTCAACATTTCAAGTACCTTTGGGGTCACCATCATTAGCACTTTATCATATGCCCACCACATAGAAAATGTTGCCAAAGCAATTAAAACATATCGGGCTGCTGTACAACTCACAAGCGTAGTATGACTAATGAGGTGCTAAGGTTAGCACACACAGCTCAGTTATACATTATGGGTTGGTAATTTATGGCTCAGCCACTGATACGCCCTTTGACGATCTCCGTGGTGCTTAATAAAGCCTGTAGGCTGCTCACTGGGGTGGCATATCTCACGACACGCTGGACCTCTATGCTCAAACTGGTTGGCTACAGTTAAAGTAGGATCAAATACCAAACCTGCCTGCTAGCTAAAGAAACAAGCCTTGGACTCTCACCACCAGGGGTTCAGAAGTTTCTAAGCTGCCCTGCAACCCACACCGCATAAGAGGCTCCTAAAATCAGCTATTTCTGGTTCCACGCTGCCACGCAACTCAAGGGCAAAGATTGTTCACCCATAGAGCCCCACCTTGGTTTAACTTGCTACAAAGACATATTTTCTAATGCAAACTTGACCCATTCAAATATAAGCTCTGGCAACACCTCATGGCAAACAGCAGTTGTGACTACTTCCCTAAGCCGCCTCAGCTATCTCCCTACTGTCTCTTTCAAGCACTTATAAATTTTCTTTAACCCTGAGAACTCTGACCTCCTCACCTGATTCTCCCTTCTAACCCACTTCCTAGCCTCTCATATCCCCCATTCCCTCCCCTTTCCATCTCTTCCTTGTGCTCTTTTCTACCCATGCCCTACTCCCTACCTAACTTTCCAACCACTTATATACGTAATTATTGACAAGGCCTCTTTGGCTGATTCTCAAAGTCAGTCCTTCGTGTGCCTCCAGTTTTAATTACCTAATGTTAGGCTTGATACCTGGCACACATTGGACAATATCATCCAATTTGACGTGTTTGTTCCTGTAATACTTTGTTATAATGTTTTACTCCGTATGCTGCTTCTTTTACCTGTGTTAATTCTGATGTGGAACCTTTGTAACAGAGCTTCTAGCTCAAAGGTATTAACAATCCAAGATCTTAATAAAACAAATCAATTAAAATCTCAGTACACTGGATTGACTTGCCCTAGAGCAATACTTTATGCAAATTATGGAATTTAGAATTAGAAGGAAGTTCAAAATCTGCACTGTGGTCACCTGCCCCCTAGCTTTGTCAGATTTTTTCTCCACTGAAGAAAGCAGTTGCCTCTGAAGTACAGCTCCACTCTTGTCCTACAGAATAGTTTTATGATTTTATTTCTTCTAGGTTTATTTATTTTAATTATCCCTTGATACGCTGCATTAGTTAGGGTATTTTTAATTATTATATAATTTTAGCAGTTTCTCTAAGTCCCACTCAGTTCCCAAGGAACCAGAGAAGGCTGTGATTCAGCGCAGTTCCCTCCTTTGGGGAATCATTCACTATCTCATTAAAACATTTAAATATTGCTGTAATTTACTGCTTATTTTCAATTTTTGGTGGTTTTCAACTTCAACAATGCTCAGTTCCATTACAGAAGGAACCAAGCTGATCATACAATTTAAAATCTTAATTTGACGCTTTACCTTAGCTCCTTTTAAAATTCAGTTGGACTCTGAGGTAAAACAACAGCAGCTCCATTGTTAAGCTAGTCGTGACTACCCCCAAGCTATCAGAGAGGTAATTGAGGTGGGGACACAAGGGAGATTAGGAGGAGGGAAACCAGGGTGGGGAGAGAAAGACATAGGTTGGAGGGTGGTCTCGCTGAATGCGAGAAGCTTAGGTAACAAATCAGCTGAACTATAGGCTCTCTTGGCTGTGAGGAGGTGACATTGCAGCCATCACAAAGACATGGGACACCCACAACTAGGACTGTGATATGATGATCCCAAGGTACAGGATATTCAGAAAGGACAGGACTAGGGGAAAGAAGGGTATGGCAATCTATGTCAGGGAGGGAATAAGGTGTATGAGAGAAGAGGGGTGGAGGGCAGGACAGAGGCCCTATGGAAGCAGTTTCAAGACTCTAAAAGAAAGACACTGAGGGTGGGAGTAGTGTATAGCCACCAACTCAGGGGGATGACCTGGATAGGGTGTTGGTTGAGCAGATTAGAACAGTCTGTAGGAAGGGTACACCAAGTGGTGGGGACTTCAACCTCCTGGGGTGGACTGGAACACCCCAACCACCACGTGCAAAGGAGCAGAGATTATTAGATGCATTTCAGGACTGCTTCTCACGCAACTGGTCCAAGAGCCTACTAGGGAGGATAGGACTCTGGACCTGGTATTAACAAAAGGGAGGCTATAAGGATCTGGGAGTGGAGGACCCCTCTGGCTGGGAGCAACCATCATATGGTGTGGTTCCACTCCATATGGAAGGGTATCAGGAGGAACAGGTACCAGGGTGATAGATTTAAGGGAGGGACTTTAAAAGGATGGGGAAATTTTGGTTGAGCATCTGGTGGAATTCAGACATGTATGAGTGCCAGCCAAAATGGAATATCTTTAAGAAAGGGCTGGCAGAGGTTACTGAGACCTGCACCAGGACATGGAACAAGAAGGGAGAGCAAAGAAACCAAGCTGGCTGACTCGGGAGGTAATGGAAGGGGTGAGGGCCAAGAGAAAAGTATTCCGGATGCTTAGGAAATCAGGAGGACAAGGAGACAAAGATGAGTATACAAAGATGTCCAGGGAGATTACCAGGCTAGTCAGAGTGGCCAAGGCTTCCAGAGAGCTGAGACTGGCACATGGAATCAAGGACGGGAAAAGGACTCTTCAGATACATTGGAGAGAGAAGAAGAAACAAAGACCAGATTGTGAGGATTAAGAAAGATAGGGGTGGGTAGAGAAGGGAGGACCAGACAGAGGCACTGAATGAGTACTTCTGCTCAGTGTTCACGAAGGAAAGAGGGGGCAGATACCCAAGGGGAAGGGTGGAGTGGGCAGGGGGTGGGGTGATGGATATCAGAATTAGAGAACACGGTGCTGGAGGAACTAAGGGCACTGAGGGTGGACAAAGCACCGGGCCGGATGGAATTCACCCTAGGGTACTGAGGGAGCAGCGGAGATCCTGGCGGGACCACTGGCAGACCTGTTCAGTAACATAACTGGACACAGGATGCGTACCACAGGACTGGAGGATGGTCCGTGTGGTGCCCATTCATAAAAGTGGTCCAAAGGATGATCCAGGCAACTACAGACCAATGAGTCTCACTTCAATCTTGGGGAAACTCATGGAGTCAATCCTAAGAGAGAGACTGGTGGCCTTTCTAGAAGACAATGGGCTCCAAGATGGTCATCAGCATGGTTTTGTATCAGGCAGATCCTGCCAGACAAACCTAGTCGAGTACTACAACTGGGTTACCAGGAACTGGACAAGGGCCATGCAGTGGGCGTCCTATATTTGGACTTCAGCAAGGCCTCTGACTCTGTGCCGATCGGAGGCTGGGGAAAACTGGAATATATTGGGGTGGGGACAAAATGTTCAACTGGATCACCAACTGGCTGAGGGTAGGCAGCAAAGGGTGGGGAACTCTCATCCCTAGGGACGTTATGACTGGGGTGCCCCAGGGTTCAGTACTGGGACCGGTGCTGTTGGGATATTCATAGCTGATATCTCAAACAGGATCTGGAGTAGGACTGGTCTGTTCGCCAACAGTACCAAGATCAGTGCAGTGGTAGATGACATGGAGGGGTGCAGGGGCTGCAGGAAGATCCGACCAAACTGCAGGAGTGGTCGAGACACGGCAGTTGGGGTTCAACGCCAAGAAGTGAAGGTACTGCACTCGGAGCAAGGAACCAGGGGAAAAAATCAGTTGGGAGGAGTACAGTTGGAAAGCACACTGGAGGAAAAGGATCTAGGGGTACTAATAACGGGGAGTATGAACCACTCAGCTCAGTGCAGGAAGGCTGCTGCAAAGGCAAACAAGATGCTTGGGTGCATAGCTAGGGAATCTCTTCCAGGCACAGAGAGTGATCCTACTCCTGTACAGGTCTCTGGTCAGGCCGCATCTGGAATACTGTGTGCAGTACTGGCATCCATTCCTGAAGAGGAACATCAGATTGCTGGAGGGAGTGCAGCTGAGGGCAACAAAGACGATACAAGGAATTGAGAGAAAATCCTCACGAGGAGAGGCTGGGAGAGCTGAAAATGTATTCCATGGAAGAGAGGAGGGATGGGGGATAAGATCGAAACCTTTAAGTACCTAAAGGATATTAACAGGATTAATACAAAAGGGATTTTCAGATCAGAAAGGGAGGGACGAGAGGAATTGGCTAGAGATTGGAGGGGATTAAGGAGAGGAAATCAGAGACACTTTCATGGAAAGGGTGGTAGATAAGTGGAACACTCTGCCCGAGGAGGTGATATTGAGTAGAATGGTAGAAGGATTTAGAAAGGGTGGGACAGGTGGGGGTGGTTATGAGGAGGGAAGGGTGGGGCAGCTGCAAGTTGAAGGGCTAGCTGCACAATTGAGCAGGCTCGATAGACCATGAGGCCTGTTTCTGCTGGCATTTCAGAGAGTTCTTATGTTCATATGTTCATGGAATCAAACTGGAATGTAATATTCTATTTCCTTTTACATACTTTGTACTTATTTAACATTATTTTGGTAAATTTGGGGAAGTGGATATATTTTTCTCATGCCTCTCAGTGTTTGGCATGACTGACAGACCTAAAAGAAAACCTACAGGCTTTAAAATTTAAAAATTTAAAATTAAAAATTTAAGAGAGAGTGTTTTCAGCTTCTGGTAAAAAGCAGACTGCGACATGTTTCTTCTCAGGTGCTTTGGTCTTGATCCTACTTTTAAACTGTGAAACCTGCACAACTTGTTGCCCTAAAACACAAAAGAAAAGGCTAACAAAAGAGAAGACTTTATGGTTTCTCAGTCTGCCTCATGTCATTAACCAAGGGCTCAGATAAAGAAGACAGAAGATGAGAAAAGAAAGAAAAAGCTGTTCAGCCATCAGAAAAGCACAGTAAAGATGATGTAGAATCCAGGGCATCCAAAAGAAGAAATCCTGAGCCCAGTAATGGCAAGAACTAAAGTAAAAGAGCCTCAGAGAAGGCACAGGAAACAATGTATGCAAAGAAAAAACAAAGAGAGAAAACATCTCTGTCACCCCTCCTGAAAAGGAAAAGAGCAGACAGTTGACTCGAGACAAATGCCCTCAGAGGACTAGACAAGGGCATAGCAATTTTCCAGGCCTTTCATGCTATGCGAAATGTTATGAATATGCCTGCCTCTCCTCCCTGGCCAGGTTCCATATCAAATGCCTGTGGAGGAGGAGGAGGTATAGTATGAAGATAAGGAGGATGGAACCGCTGAACCAGATGGTTCCCCAAGCAGGAATTTGGTTTACCTTCCATGCCTTCTGAAGATTACACAACCCACTATTCTTTTGTAAGGCAAATGGTAAATACCTCAACATTCCCTCCCATGAGGCTGAGGAGGATGAAGAGGAAGCTGAGTTCATGGATATGATGAGTCTAGCCCCCACAAGGAGGTTGGAGGGAGTGGTTCAGGCTGCTGCTGCATGTGAGAAGGCTAAGGTGCCTTTCTCTACTCAGCCTTCTGAGGATTCTAGAAAGCTGGAAACCATAGTCAAGAAAGTGTACACATCAGCATCCTTGCTCCTCAGGCAAGCAGCTTACCTGATGTACACAGCTCAGTACCAGAAGACACTCAATACTGGCACTGAGTGAGAAAGCAAGTGGTGACCTGGCACAGGACTTTGTAGACATATTAGAGACATCAGCAATGGATGCCACCAAGTACCACTTCCATGTGACAGTGGGCACTAATGACACTGCTTCAAGGGCCTTGGCCCATGTAGTTTCTTAAGAAGGTTTGCCTGGCTTAGGGCTAACATCCCATTACAGGCCACACAAACCAAAGCTATGGATTTTCATTTGAGGGAAATTCCTGTTTGGTGACAAGACAGAGTCATATATAAACAAGCATTTGTCAATACAGAATGTTGTCTGGCTGGCATTGGCCTTGGTAGTGCCGGAGTTAGAGATGCATAATAGGAATGGCAGTGAAGTATTGAAGTGACGCAAACTCCATCCCACCCTGTAGAGACAGACAGGCATTGAGGTGTGCCTTGGGTCATCAGCTATAACGCCTGGCATTGTACCTCACCCCTACCCTGTAGACACCTGACAAGTGTCGGGTGTGCTTTGGGGTCTTTGAGCATTATACTTACCCCATTCCATAAGAAAATATGCCAAGGTGGGCAGTATAGGGAATGAGGTGAACTTTGTGGCCGAACAGTGCAAGGCACACCACGACGCCCGGCCACTGGCTGCAGGGTGGGGATGGGGTGGAATGGTGTGAGCATTACAGCCGATGATCCCATGTCACACCCCAATGCCTGTCAGTCTCTACAGGGTGGGGTGCTACAGTTGGAAACCCCAACACCGTGAGGCGTGTGTTGGTATTTTCACCCAAATTTTCAACATGGGCTTTTTGTGAGCCCACCTCATGAAAAGAGGCACTATCAGTTTGTTAGCTGAAAGGTGGTTTTGCACAGCGGCTATGCCATTTGGCACACAGGGACGAAAAACATTTTGGGTGGTATGTGGAAAATGACAACTGTATTGTTCATGAGGAGATGTAATAAAATGGCAACGTTGAAAATCTGGAGTGAAAATATGAAAATTGGTGAAGGTATGAGCATGCATAGAAACTGTGCAACACACGCCAGTAACCCAATTATTTTTGGGATTTTTTAACCACATCTTTAACACAGGCATTTTGGGACCTCCCACATGAACAGTGGCAGTGTGATTCTGTTAATGTGTCCGAACATTGATTTCGCACAGTGACCACGCCATTGTGCGCCACAGGTGCAAACACACATTTAGGGCAGGAAGTGAAAAATGACAGCTGTACTGTTCATAGGTGTAAAAATGCCATGTTGAAATGTGGCATGAAAATAGTGCAAATTTGCGAAGTTACAGGGTGCATGGAAACTGCATAGCGCATACTTGTAACAATCATTTTATGGAATTTTGTCACCAAATTTTCAACATAGGCATTTAGACTTCTGCTCATGTACAGAGTCACCGTATTTCCTGAAACTGTCCCGAAAACTGGATTTCAAGAGCAACCGCGCTTATTCTGTACCGACATGCAAAACAAATTTTGGCCAGGATATGTAAAATGACAGCTGTACTGTTCATAAGGAGGTGTGCAAAATGCCAATTTTAAAATCTGGAGTGAAAATATTACAAATTCACGAAGATATGAACATGCGTGGAAATTGCTGCATGCGCTTGTAAAACAGTCATTTTGGGATTTTTCCACCAAATTTGCAATATAGGCTTTTTAAGCCCACTTCATGAATATTATAATTGTCATTTCGCTAATCAGTCCCGAAAGGTGATTCCGCTGCAGTGACCGTGAAATCACCTTTGGGGCCAACTAACGCCATGGACAGTGCCAGAATTCATGAGGAGGGGTCCCTAAAACCAATGTTGAAAATTTGGTGCCAAAATTCCAAAAATGCCTGAGATATGCATCAAAGTAGAAAACCCTATTTATTCCATTATACAGCTTACCAGCATTTCTCAGTTCGCGGGTCTGCTTTGAAGAGTGCAGACGTGTTCCCGGTCCACTGAAGATCATCGCACGGACTTTGGAGGTGTATGGGGTGAGGGGTGGAGAGGCAGGGTGCACAGTGGGTGGGCGCGGGTTGCAGGTGTGGGGCAGGGAGAGCGAGGGAATGTTTTCTTTTTCACAGGGTTTAAAAGAAAAACCTGCAGGACGGTTTTTATTTTTCAGGGCGATTTGGCAGCTGGGTTGGGCTCCCAGCATGCCACCCAAGTGTTTCTTTGGGGGATGCTGTAGCCGGCGAGGATTGGGCACCCGTTGGCAAACAACGGCGGGGCAAGAGCCGAGGGAGATTGGCACCCCCTCGGCACATAACAAATGGGGTGCATTATGCTGATTCGGGAGTGGCCTCCATCGCCACATACATTGGGGCAGGGCATGCAGACAGGGGACTGGGAACCCTGAAGTCGGCAGTATGGCAGGCAGTGTGCCGCCATGTTTCTTTT
This sequence comes from Neoceratodus forsteri, assembly GCA_016271365.2. Taxonomy (NCBI): domain Eukaryota; kingdom Metazoa; phylum Chordata; order Ceratodontiformes; family Ceratodontidae; genus Neoceratodus; species Neoceratodus forsteri. The sequence continues at coordinate 35,627,516 of CM057458.1, forward strand.
TCACCACCAGAGAAAGACATCAGGAGGTCCGCTGCATATGACAAGCTTTGCTCGCATTGCAGAGGACCTTTCATTTGATGTGATCGCCACATTAAGTATGTATGGTGGCGCTGGCATGCAGGCTGATTGGGGAATGAGGGACGTACCTACTGATGCGTGCCCTGCATTTGCCCAACATTGACAGCGCCTCCAAATTCACATTATCATGAATATGTTGGCTGCATGAGCGAGTCAACATAAAAAAGGTGGATGAGTACAAAACCACCTACTAGAAAAATACAGAGAAAGAAAAGACCTCCACTTCTTACAGGCCTATTTAGGGAGAGGCAGAGGTAGAGGTTACTACCAAGGCCCTATGCTCCTTATCAGTGTCCACCATAAAGAGGTTACTATAGGGGCGGGTAGAAGGGCAGTAGGCATGCAGCTGTAACACCAGCCCCTAAGCCCCAGCAGAAGCAAAACCCCTTGAAATTCTGCCTAAGTCAGCCAGCCATTGCCAGTTGGGGAAGGTTAACTCTTGCTACTTCCAGGGATTGTTAAAAATCTCCACAGGCAAGTGGGTCCAGGAAAGCATGAGCCATGGTGTGTACCTCACCGCTCAGAAAATTCTCCAAACTGCAAAAGCTAACTGTTCCTACCTCTCACCCCTACAGAAAAATTCTGTTGGAGCTGGAGGTAGAGATTACTTCAAACAAGAGCAGTGGATAAAGTTCCCACCACACAACGGGCAAGGGTCTTTACTTAAGATATTTCCTGATCCACAAGAAAAATGGGGTTTGGTGAAGCATTTTAGACCAGAGATAGCTAAACAAACATAAAACCAGAAAGTTTCAAAGAGGTTACACTGGGCTCAATGATACTGCCTCTGCAGTTGGGAGACTAGCTGGGGTCACTGGATCTGAAAGATACCTACTTCCACATCCCAGTCAGACTCACTCATGGAAAGTACCTCAGGTTCAGGCTAGGAACTGCCAATACTAGTTCACATCCCTTCCTTTGGCCCTCACCTCAGCACCAAGGGTTTCCAGTAAGTGCCTAGCCATGGTGGTTGTATATCTAAGAAGGCAGGTATGGTGGTTTTTCCTTACCTGGATGACTGGCTAGTCTGAGGAAAACACAGTAGGAGGCAGGGCACTCTATACAGTTAGTAAAGAGCACACTGGAAGAACTACGCCTCCTGATAAACCTGCAGATGTCACAAACAGAGCCAGCTAATGTATTGGACTTCACAGGCACAGAGCTAGATACCCTGCAGGAGAAGGCCTTTCTGCCACAAGCAAGGCTATCCAATCTGATTTCCACTGCAAAATCCTTCAGAGTTGGCCAGCCAAGGCTTGCAAGGGATTTTCTGCAGCTGCTGGGACACTAGGCCTCTTTCACTGCAGTGATACCAGTGGCCAGGTTCCAGATGAGGGACATTCAGTACCACGTAAGGGACCACTGGTCCCCTGTCCAAACTAGTGCCACTTATAAAAATTTGCTAAGAGTACTAGAGTGGTGAAAGGAAAAGGACAACCTCAGAGAGGGTATTCCTTCCTCCTACAAGTATCTTCACAATAGATGCCTCACTTCTAGGGCGGGGTGCTCATTTAGAGGATCTCATCATGAGTGACATCTGAAGCACACGGGAGAGTCAGATATATATAACCTCCTGGAGCTCAGGGCAGTGTTCTTAGCAATGCAAGCCTTTTCCTCCAGGGTCAATCTGTCCATATCTGAACAGACACCACAACTATGTATTACATAAATGAGCAGGGAGGAACAAGGTCCCCAAGGCTATGTACAGAAGCCATGAAGATCTAGAACCTAGTCTATTTCCTTGGTGTAGAGCTATCTGCAGTACACCTGCCAGGAAAGAATTTCCTGGCAGACACTAAGCAGAATCAGCCAGGAAACCATGAGTGGACTCTGAACCAGCAGGTGCTAGCATCAGTCATCAGCCGATGGGGTGCATAAGAAATAAACCTGTCTGATTCCTGGGAGAATAACCAGATCCCAGATTTTTGTTGCAGGTCCCAGCATTGGGGTCAGCCTAGTGGTTGCCATGGTCTTGGACTGGATTCAGAAGTTCTGTATGCCTTCCTCCATTTCCATTCCTGCAGAGGGCGCTCAAAGCTCAGGAGAGAGCCAGCAACAATGATTCTGATAGCATCAGACTGGGTCAAGCAGACCTGGTATTCCATGCTTTTGGGCCCGTCTGACAAGTCACCAGTCAACCTGCCACTGAAGCACAACTTGCTGGCCATGTCTCAGACCAAGATAACAATCCCAGACCTCAGAACCCTGTGCCTGAGGGTATAGTTCTAGAAAGATAACCCCTATGCAGGCAGGCCTGCCTACAGTCTTGATTACCTTGTTCACCTGCAGTCTGAGGCCCTCCACCCAGAATTGTGCATTTGGCAGCAGAGTCCGCTTATACATCTGCTGGCAAGCAAAAGTCACTGGCCTCACAACCTATTTTCAAAAGGTCCTTTAAAGACCCCAA